>OX438770.1:8061965-9261965 GCA_949316455.1 Acleris holmiana | reverse complement strand
ACGCTTGGCTGTGAAGCGACTACCGCGAGTCTAATACGTACAAATTAAGACAAAGCCTAGACGCTCCCCTGACAAATTCTGTTTTAAAATTGAGCATAATTATATTGTATGTTATAATACCTAGAATGCCAACTCTTGATACGGTCTACAATTTTAATTATTGAGCTACTAAGTATACTACTACTAATAATGATAGTGTCAAGTCAAATAATGATTGGCTTACTGCAACACGGTATCAATTAAATTCGATATTAAATGATATTTTATACTTTGTAGTCTTCTACCCTAGTAGTTCTCACATTGATTAAATTAGCTGCCATTTTAAACATAAGAGTTGCTACGGTGCGTAGGAGTCTACGGCGCGGCGTAGCCTAAGGGTGCTCGAATATTTATTCGTAAGTAGGTAGTCGCAGTAAAACAAATGACTAATTTAGCAGATCAAGTTTCAAAGCGTTATGGTAGACCCATTCTGGGGCCCTAGCCAAGATGCAAACGCTCCTAACGTTTTTCTTTTCTATCGTTCAAAATGTATGGGATGACAGTCGACCACGTGGTTTATCGAAACGCACGAGAATGTCATCCCATACATTTTGAGCGATAGAAAAGAAAATCTTTAGGAGCATTTGCATCTTGGCTAGGGCCCCTGCTCGTCCAAACATAGAGTACACTTAAATTCCCGCGAGTTAAAATATTTTCAAGTTCCAAAGAAGGTCATTTGTATTTCTAATGATGATTCATGAATAAATCAAAAAGAAAAAGAAAAACAACATGCTTACCTTACTTAGATGTATTTTCTTTAAAATAAGTATAATTTGAATGGCTTCTTATGTACAAATATGTCTTAAAAAGAATTTCGGGTTCGGGTAAACTCCGTTTAAGTTGCGTAGGAGAAGCACATACCCGCAGGCCGACGTAGTGCATAATAATCACACAACATCGTATTTTTTTAAATCACCAGCTTTCCGCGCTTGCACCGAAGTGTATTACTGTCGGAAAAGTTCTTAGTCGTCTTACTTTCTCAATTGCCTTATCGATGGGTACTAGCTGATTGAGAAGGCAAGATAAATAGGTACTTACTTTTCCGACCACAAAACGGTGTCTTTGTGTATTCTGTATCGCACTGTACCTACGTGTTATAAATTTAAACACAAAACCCAAATAGTGAGATCGGTAAACCCTTGCCTATTAATATTTAACAAACTTTATTATAACCACAGATTTCGCAGTAAAATCAAGTTCGGAACAATGGCAGTAATCTCGCGTGCTTGTGTACCGGCCGGGGCCCAAGCGGCGAGCGACTGCGTTTATAAACAACTGCCTATAACAATTTAAGCAGAACTCGGGGAGTGTTGCTTTATCGATAACAATTTATCGAGGCCAAATTTGAAGGGAAAAGCGTTTTTTATAGATGAAAGAACTGAATGCAGCTTTCTGTGCAATGCTTTTATTCTCTTATGTGGTAAAAGCGAGGATCATTTTGTTAATTTACCAAACCATTCTCAGACACGAATCACCTCATTATCCTTACGCGTACAGAGGTCTAGTAAGGTCAGTTGAACCAAGGGAACTGGTCTTTTCTGTAAATAATAAAACCACAGAGGGGAGAAAAGGAAACGGGTCCCTTTCCAGAACTTGCGACTTACCAAGCCATGAGTACACATGCGGTCCGTATGTACAAAGAATAAGGAGTCATGAATGTACAATCAACAAAGTGGATTCCTAGCTAGACACCATCGCATAGATCTACATCAGTGTGACGTATTAAATCTAATCGTACAAATCGTACACGTCCTATTATTTGATGTGTTAATAAGTACGCGTCACTTTAACACAGTTCAATGTTGGTATAGGAGTCAAAGTCAATTATACAATAGAGTGACTTTTTATTTATATTTGATGCTCTCAAGAATTTACCTTATTTTCGTGTCACTTTTCAGTATGTTCCACTTAGGAATGACACTCTTGCATTGTCATCTTACCGATTTCCTCGTAAAATCAAAATCATTCGCTTCACGCGATCTTTTATCTACCGCTTGAAGCGGTGGACAACCCTGCGCGATAGGATGAGGGCATGATTAATAATTCCCGGACCATTATTCACAATTGGCTTCTATAGCGGGCTGACAGCGGGGCTGATAATTCGTTAAGTCCTAAACCGCGACCGCTGCGTGCGCCCGATAACCAATAGGATTCGACAAATATTTAACTGGGTTATGCGGGGTGGCTGCACGCGCTTCTCCGCTGCATAATGATGCTTGCTGCGCTTTATGTTGGCGGACCGCTCGCTGGTACGCTGCAAACTCCCGAAAACTGTAATCTGAACATATACGTAAGGGTCAAATTTATTATCCTTCTATTTTGTTAACAGAATCACCCTTATTTTATACAACTGTATTTTGCAGTAGGTACTGATGTATACTTCTCATGCGTGAATGATTTTTATCTTCTACTTTACAGGTCGATGCAAAATATTGTTAGATAAGTAAACGGTTTTCTATTGAGGTATATAGGAATGGAGCCTGAACCCCAAAATAAATAATTGAAACATTTTATGAGCCTCACCGCAAAAAGGTTGCTCCATAAGCACAATATTTGCGAACACCAACTTCAGATTTAAAAACGTGTAAATAAAAATTCGCCGTGATATTTGTGTTATTAAGGAAATGAAACATCAAACAGGAAATATGGGGCAAATAGAAAAGCGTGGGTAGGAGCGCGCGCCGGCGCCGCTGCGACTCGTTAGAGAATCCGGTTACAGTTCCCGTTCAAAGTTTGTGTGCTCTCGCCTGACGGATGTCCAACATCCTGATTTTCTCTATGCCAAATTTGTGACTTTCCATGCCAAATTTTTGATATTTGCCTTTCTAACAAAGGTTGTTAAACTTGAGTTGTCTTTGCCTCGAATAAATTGAAACGTCGAAAGGGTATTTCACTTCGTATAATCAACTTGGAATTCTGATTCTTAACACTTTTAATTTAAGAGTTCTGATGATGGAATGGGATAAGTAATAATCGAATAACAGGCGCGCTGGACACTTGGAGAACTGTGGTAATTACGCGTGATGGATGATGGAAGTTCCGGGTGACCCGATCTGAGCTTTAATAACGTCTTGATTCTTAACTACTATTTTTTTAACATAGAATTATTAATCAATTATAAAATGTTTTAATTAATATCAGTAATAAAAAAAACCGATTAGGATGTAGAATTTATAACAGATATCGGGTGCAATAAATATATTTGGCATATTTTCAGTTTTTTATTATCATTGTTATTTATTACATCGTATAAACCAAAGTCACTTTCTGCGTGTGTCTGTCTTTCTGTTTGTCTGTATATATTCCGCTTACTCCTGCTAAAACACGCAGAGGACTTTGACGCGGATTTCATTATCAGATTCACGAAATTTTACACGGAAGGTTTTTCTGTATAATAAACTCGGTTTGATGAGCGGTTGCTACAGAAAAGTCACATAAACCGAAGCTAAGCGAGGGCGGGTCGCTATTTTTCTTAAAAAAATTAAGAATATTTAATTACCTATTAAAAACGCTGAACTACACTTGACACGAAAAAACAAAATGTAAATGTAACTAGATAACTAGAGACGACACGCTAGCCTATTTAGTAGTGACCCTGCCTTCGAAGCTAGGGGTCCTGGGTTCAAATCCCAGTAAGGGCAGATATTTGTGTGATGAGCACGAGTATTTGTTCCTGAGTCTTGGATGTTTTCTACGTATTTAAGTATATATTTCTATATATAAGTAAGTTTATCGTTGTCTAGTACCCATAGTACAAGACTAGAGCTTAGTTTGGGACTAGGTCAATTTGTGTGACAATGTCCTGTGATTTATTTATTATTTATTTATTAACTAAAATAAACCATTCCCTGGATAACAACAAATAGCCCAGGGGTGTTCCAGCTCCTCGTGATGCTGCGGCACGGAGTCGCAGCACTGATTTTCAGTTGGACCCATTGATGACTAATTATAACAAAACATTGCATACCACTTATTCGGTCCTCTGCCTTTTCGCTGACAAATCTTTGACAAATGCGTCGTTTCGCAACCTATTCATTTGCCAACCCACTTTTTTTTCTGTAACTAATAATATTTCAGGATTTTAATAAAACTAACCTAACCTACCCTATGGGTTCTACACGATGGTCCTGAAATAAATCCAGAATTATTTACGGTTTCGGAAAAAAACGCGGGTTGTTAAATGATATGTGAATAATTTGTGAAACGTTGGTTATGAAATGATAGGATCCCTACTTATTCAGCAACAAATAATGAAATCTCATAACATATGAGACCCACGTCGTCGCCGACGCATCGTCGTCGCATAATAATAAGACCATTATCCGTTTATTGATGTCTGTTTACGCCCAACGAGCACCCGACTTCAAGCGCCATCTCCGGGGCGCCCCGGCGGCAAATGTCACGTGTGAAAATGTCCGCAAGGGGGTGCATCAAGCGCTGTTATTGACGTTTACTTTTGACGTTTGATTTCGTGAACCGTTTTAAAATGTAAGCGAATTATATGAGACAGGCATTATTTTTCGTCTTAATAATTATTTATTTGCCATATTTATTAAATTGTAATTTTAGCAAAGATTTACAATTAAACGCTATTTATTATGCTTGGAAACCACAACTTATTGAAGAGACCTGAATGCCTTTCTTCACGAGACCTCGAGATACGTCAACCCTTGTTCCTGCAGTTAGAGGAACCAGTGGACCACCGAACAATGTCAAGATATTTTTATAATATAGGTTACTACAACTTTACTCTTTCAAAAAAATACAACTACGTACAATACATATTAAAAACAGTAAGTAAAAATAAACAAGGTTGTAATTTAAACTGCATAAAACTATAAAATTCAATACGGCTTGTTATTTTTCTTCCTAAAATATTTGATCCGTCTGACAGTTAAAGATAAAAACTAGCTGAAGTAACAAAGAAAAGAAAAAGATAGATTCTTTCGGCTATGGTAAAAGAAAACAAAAAAACTACAAAACTAAAACAAAAAGAAATGCACTACCTACCTACAATTATATAACTACTTAAGGCGAAAACGCCAACCAGCTCAGCTTCTGCGCTGGTTTTCAGGTGAGCCTGAGATGGAGGTAAATGACACAAAACATACCTACATGGAAAACAGGACTCAAACAATAACAACTGAAGAACGAATAAACAATTGAAATAAAAAATATAAATTATTGAAATCAAAAAGTAAAAATTAGAACAGGACATGTGTTGTGTGTTCTTATTACTTTGTTAAAAGTAAGAAATGAAATGGCAATGTTGTCAAAGTAGTACAGACAGCAGCACTCATACATTCCCAATAGTCAATCAGATCGTATATTATTTATAACCCCAAAATGAAAAAATTGAAGTAAAGGACTTTGAAAGGAACCACTTAAAATATTTATACACTGGTTTACGAGTATTAGGTTTATTTAAATCCTAGTGGATTTTCGGTAGGTATAAATTATGTAATTGGGTGGTATGGCGGCGCGGCGCGATAAGTTGGGCCGGAGTTGTCGCGCGACGCGTCATCCATCTTGCCGGGATTACCTGAGGCGTATCAGCCGAACGTGATTAACGGACCCGCTCGTGCCTCATAAGGTTCAACATGCACGTTCAAACTGACCCTGCTCATACTACATTGAAGCACCAATATTAATGCATGAGATGTTCAGCCTTTATTGCGCTGTAATGTACTACGAACCGAGATAGTTTGAAAGTACGTGGCCTATCCGACAGTAGTACTGGTCACTATGATCAGATTTTTAATTAGACTGAGTAAAGCAACAGATTACGATTGGTTATTTTCGTGAAAATTAACACTACATTTTAGCAAAACTTGTTTTAAATAACTTATTTTTGCTTGATATGTCTAATTGTACAAACATAAACTGGAACTAGGTATGAGGCGGGATATAAAATATGTGCAAGAGAACTAAAAACACGAAAGAAAACTGACTTCTAAACTATGTGACTATTAGATGCGGGAATTGGGTGGCCTAGTTATAACCAGCAGAAGTTACGAGGTGCTGCAATGAAGGCTTAGAAATTACTTGTTTAAGTATCTTGTCTAGGTACTTGTCTGACATAAAGTGTTATGGAATGGCGAATATATTAGTTACTTACAACGTTTACCAAAAATCAAACTAATGAAGTTCAAAGAAAAGTAATGAAGTTCAAAATAATTAAATATCGGAAGAGGAGGACAATATAACACAAATTGACCAAGTCTCGAACTAAGCTCTATCTAGGCTTGTAAAGTGGGAACTAGTCAACGATGCATAAATAAATACATACTTAAATACCGAGTAAATATCCAAAACTTAGAACAAATACTCACCCTCATCACACAAACATTTGCCCATACCGGGAATCGCACCGACCGCTAGCTTCAAAGGCGTCGCTACCAAGTAGGTTAACGCGTCGTCAAATAAGTCAGCAATTTACAGTGATTTCTTTTATTGAGGCCCTTTAATGTACTTTTATGTAATTAAAAATGAAAGTTTTAATTTCTCACTTGATTAATTAATAATTTTTTGCGTGACTGAGTATAGAATGTAATAGAATTTTTAAACAAGATTATCTATTAGGTACATTTGGAATGGTTTGTATAAAAATGTAAAGTAAACTTTATTCACTATTGAACCTGATGCATCCCAGATTTTAAAATACCGCTTAATTTATACATTTTGTTTAACTCCATGTAGTAGATTCGGCGATATCACGTTTGAGTCGAGCGGCGTATGCTACACCATTTTTTTGTGCTGACGACGTTAACTTCACGTAATGTAATTGAAAATGGGTCAAACACATGTTTTTGTGCAGTCGTCAAATGGAAGTTGGCAATGATTTAACTTTTGCAACTTATATATATATATATACACTTTAGTAGTAAGAAGCTTTTAAAAGTAGGTAAATGTTTTGGAACTAACGAAACGTAATACGTTCACTGAACTCACGCCAAAATATATATTTAAGGACATGCATTAGTTAGTAGGCTACAATTATTATACTTAATAACATACAATAAAAAAAAAACATTATCACGCCTTCATTCCCAGAGTTGGGCAGGCAGAGCTGCAGAAATACCAACAACTACAACAAGAGTTGTTGGCAATTCTGTAACCACATTTTGCACAAACAGGCTAAGTTGTTTACCAGTATAATAGTGACAGGTTGCAAGCCCATCGCCTAACAGTACTAGAAGCCCTCATTCCCTTAGTCGATTCTTACGACATCCCTGGGAAGACATGGAGTGGCACTAATAACAGGATATAAAAAAAAAACAGGGCAAGAGCATGTCGGATCATGCTTAGTGTAGGGATCGGAAGCCGTTAAGTAGGTACTACAAACATAAAACTCAACAAGTAATATCTAATTTTCTGTTTAAAGTCAATTGGTGCCATCTTAGATGATTTTAGTAGGCATAAACTTTTTAATCGCCTGTATCTCAATAATCAATGATGTCTACTTAGTCGTGATAGTTTTCCTTTAAAATTCGTTATATGCTCTGTCGTTTAAGATTTAATCAGACTTTTAGTATTTGTAGTTTTGGCTGTAGGGGAAGGGGACACTTGACTCTAACTAAAATTAGCGCTTTAAAGATTAATATTTCATAAACAGATCACTAAATCGAAAAGTTGTTTTCAAAAACTCGTTATATTATTGAAAGACCTATCCAAAGACATCCCACACTAGTAGGGCGGACCCACACGGGTAGGCGAAAAAAAAAAGACATCACTACGTTACGTGTAGGGGAGGTACCCTAAAAAAAATACTAGATTTTATTTTCCCACTTTGTTGGCGTGACTAATATGTATATTTATGCCAAATTGCAGGTTTCTAGTACTAAGAGTCTCTGAGCTAGGCCACAGGCGGACGGACGGACGGACGGACGGACATGGTGAAACTATAAGGATTCCTAGTTTGACTATAAAACCCTAAAAAACACAATACGGAATTTATTCGGAACCATTAACTCAATGAATCAGGGTTAATATTTTATGAACTAAAGAAGATATTTAAGGTACGTGGAGCATACTGAAAGTTTCTGACACTGGCCACTTACAATGAATAAATTAAAAAAGCAATAACAGAATTTGAAAATGGAACTCTCTTTGAACATATTACTTTTCAATTTACTAGTCATTTGTTTTTTCAATTTGGCGGTGTTCAGAGAATTGTTTGTCGCTATTATAATGAAACTCACTCTTGAAAATGTTCGTTTAATGATTTTTTTAGATTTTTGCTGCGGCTTAAGTCAAGAAGAGAGTTGCCAGAGACTTTAACTGGCGTTTAATGATGAAGCCCCATCTCGTAGCTCTGTGTGTTGGGGTTCGGAGAATTTAGACGTGGACGAGATCATCTACATGACGATGTACGTAAAGGTCGGCCGGTGACTGCGGTTACTGAAACTAATATCGATACCATACGAAAACTAATTGAGACAGACAAAAAATTACCGGTCATCAAATCGGTACAGTATTAGGCATAGGAATGAGTGAATGAGTATTTTGCATGAGCAACTGAAGGTTCGGAAGCTTTGCACTCGATGGATACCGCATGATTTAACGGAAGACCAGAAACTACTGCGTGTAGAGGAGAGTCATAGGCTGACTGTATTATTGTAACAGGTGGCGAAACCTGGGTGTAATGTTTCGAACCGGAAAGAAAAAGCCATTCAGAAGAATAGGTCTTTCCTTTTGAAGAGTTGCACAAAAGTTAAGAAGAGTCGGAGCACTGGCAAAAATTACAGTCGCTTGAAAATCAAAGAACAGTCACTGCAGATGGATAAGTAAACAATTGAACAGTGTCTTAGAAAAAGTTCGTGAAAAGCGTCCTCGCAGTCATGTCATCCTTCACCACGATGACGCGTCCGCACATTCCGCTAAGAGAACGAATGCGTATTTGAAGTGGAACTGATGACGCATCCGCCTTACAGTTTGGACCTCGCTCCTTGCGACATCTTTTTATTCCCAAGAGTAAAAGATAAACTTACAGGTTTACAATTCTCAAGCCCAGAAGCGGTGAATGCATTCCAAGAAGCCGTTGAAGAGGTCTCTACCGAAGATTGGACCACAACACAATGGTTCCAACGAATAAAAAAATGTGTAAATAGTGAGGGAATATACTTTGAAAAACAATAAATTAATCACAAACATATTATCTAGTCTTATTTATCAGAATCCAGAAAGTTTTAGTATGACCTAAGTACTAGTAAACAATCACGCTTCCAGATTCAAAGTTGAACTTGTAAGGCGACGTCTTCAAGAGCGCGAGCAGTGTGACAACTGGCCGTTAATTCTTCCTCTCGGCCTCTAAACTGTTAAAGGAGTGGGTAATTAAGTATGATGGATACCCCGAGTTTATCGCCGACGGCAGAGAGGGCACTCGCAACTTCCTTATCGTCGCGGACCAACTTTATGACGGCTGCGCCGCAAAATATTGTGCGCGCTCGCATTCGCCGGTACTTGCACCGACTGTCGCAAGAAATGGTTTGCTCCTGTAGTACCTATCAGATAATCGTATCAACATGCAGGTAATTATTTACCTAAAACTAACATATTTGATCTATCCACGAGAAGGAAGTGCCAAATTTATTTGCAACATTTTTCTCATATTTTCATTTATTTGGAGAACTACCTAGTAGATTTTTTGGTACTTTAGTTACGGTGTATTTTCGCTTCACTATTTATTTAGTTCTTGTGAATAAATAGTAAATCAACTTCTCGAGAAGATCCTATCCAATGCCGAGCTCAACTTCCATTATCACTAAGTTTTCGAGGGGCGACCGGGTACCGTGCAAAGTAAGACGGTCTCCTAAAACGTTGACCGATGTCCTGATAGGGTCGTGATAGTCCACTCGAGGCTCGACTGTTGTGTTCCTATAGTAGGGAAAGCCTTCCATGTCGACTTAAATCATATAGGACTCCGTACGATTGCTCACTTCTTTCTCTATTTCTTCTTGTTTTGGTCGATTTTCGAACAATCCTTTTTTCATGCTCCCCTAGGGTTCCTAATTAAACAGAAATACTTATACTTAGTTTCGCAATGCTTATCTGGCACACACACTTTTACTCTTACCCCCTTATTCATAACCGCGCAATAGCTTAACTGAGCTTTAAATATGCTCTGTCCATCTGTCATTATGACATTTGAATTTGACAGAAAGGGACCGAGAATAATTTATCTAAAAAAGGTTTATTGTGCGTTTATGAATAAGGGGGGTCTATTTTAAACACAAAACTGTGTAATATGGAATGTCTTCTGGTTCGGGTAAAACCGGTTAGACGCGTATAAGAGGGCATATAAGGGAGCGAGAGAGCAGCTCAAACCCAAAGGCCCTATTAAGATCTCGCGAAGTGCTCGCGGTTGATTTTTTGTGGGATTGAAGATATTTTATTGCGCACACGAAAGTAAAAAATAATAATATTGTTTAGTGTTGCTCCGTAACATGTAATGTGAGTTTGAACTTTAATTATTCATGCATAATAATTTGAGCGAAGTGTGTCGTTATAAATAGGTACTATAACTGTGTCCGTATTTATTTGTAATGGTTTTCTTTGCAATAAAGGATTTACATACAAACATACATACATACAATGTTTGCTCCAATTAGGTATCGCCACAGTCGCTAAAGAGACAGTTAATTATGTCGTCTCCGTCGTTAAAAATACCTAGTTCTTTACACTTGTTACTTTACTATGCGTGTAAACAAATCTAGGAACAGTGGATTTTAATGTAATTACAGACGTGGGAGTTACTTTAAATTTTACTTACAATAAGGTAGTTAGGTAGGGTAATTATGCCATAGCAAATGATACTACAACAATAAAGTATTATCGAGCTGGTGCGATGGTGGAGATGGAAGGTGGAACTCCTCGAAGGCTAATAGTAGCATACGTCCATCGTCCATACGTCGAATGTGGACTCGTTTGACTCATCTTTAATTAAAGGCGAGTTTATCATAAGTACCGGAAACCACCAACCACCGAAAGGCACCATAAACGTTATAAAAAAATACAAACATATTTAATTAAATTATTAGAAGTTAGTGTTTGCCGATAATTAAACTATAAATTTCTGATTCCTACTTATAGAAGTTACGTAGGTACAGTCGCCGTCAAATATATCGCGACAAGTAAGGTGCTCAAAAATATCTGAACTAGACTCAGATATAAGACAGAGATGTTTCTCAGATATTTTGGAGCACCTGGTATGCTCTGATATTTTTGATGCGACTGTACATTCCCAGGACCCATCCCCATTCTACAGCGGTGAGTTTGTTATAACAAATTTGAAAGTAAATCCTACAGCCATCTAAATGTGCTGTGTTGCTGTATACTTAATAATTATTCTATAAACGATGTTACTACCATTATGAGCCTGTCACGCGGAGGTACAGCAAGAGGGATGGACATCAATACTGATCCCTCATTGTGTGTGGCCTAACATATAAATAGCTAGTATTGTTTTTGAAAATTTCAATGAACATCGTTATATAGTTAAAGTAACTACTTAGGCACGCCTAGTATATAGGATAATTTGTTTAAGCCTACCTAAATTAAGGCGCATACTTGTCATTTATTATTGCGTCTTGACGCTGCCATGTATAATAGTGTGGTTTAATTTAAAAAAGTTCACCCGGCTGCGAAAAAAACGGTAGTCCAAATAAATACGTCCCACCCTGCGTATTTTAATGAGACGCGAAAGCGAAGATCGTGTGTACAAAAGATTCTGTTCGTCCATTTAAGCTTGAACCATGGACCCTTGTCAAAAGAGATTTGTAAACAAAACACCCTGTAATTTGTTTTGAATTAGGAAGTCACCAGCAGTTGGGCCTGTTGTTAAGTGCGCATCAGAAGTCTTTAATTTCACACTCACAATTAGGTTTTCAAATGACCTTACCTTATTAGAGGTTTTTCACTCCGTTTACCTACCTTGAAATTATCGGGCGCTGCCGAATTTATTAAACAAATGGTTTGCTCGTCGAAAAAGCAGTATAGACGCTTTATGTAAGGAGCCGTGTTTGCATAAAATGTTATTATATTCGGGGCGCGGAGGTTAAATCAAACAGGTACACAGGTGCTGGCGAGAATGGCCTCTTTGACCACATACGGCGGGTCGCGGGTTCCCTCGCTAATTAGGGACGGTACTCGAGGACATACCTTTTTTACGCATCTGCTTGTATACATGAGCTTGTAAAGTGTCAGGAGATTCGTTAAAATAATCGAAAAACAGATCCTGAACGTGATTTAGCAGGATTTGCAGTTATATCCTTCTTATTTCTACTTTTGCCGAAAAACGGAAACCCTCGTCAAGACGGATTTGTTAACTGAAAAAAGATGTACAATTTGGCTTTCATGTTTTGTTGCGTCACCTGATCAAGATAAAGGAGGAACGGGAAATCGCATTTACAAGCTTTATCGCATATACCATCACCACTATAACTAGATGGATACTGTCTGCGAACTGCAGGAATAGAAAATAATACTCAAGGAACACATCTATACTTGGTGGGGAACCGCGACTACAACTTTTTTCTTGATTACCGGTAATACCGGCAGCGACGCGGTGGCACGGATTGTGGGTGCGCAAATATAAACTAATCTTTCACTGGATTTATATTTTTCCTTGCACTGCAAACCATTCATGTAATTTAAAAACTGTTTTGTTCAGTTCTTGTAGTTTTTGAGATTAAAAAGAGAAGTGAGGACACAGTTATTTTCCTCACTTTTATAAACTCTAACTAACTTTTCAATTTATTTATGAATCAATCACCTAACCTTTTTATGGTCACTTGAGCTCTGAGCTGAGCTCTTGAGCATTGAAGCTCGTAACAGGATCGCTTTTCAGTACGCAGTACGGGGCCCTAAAATTATTAATTACGTGCGTCAGGGACGGCTGTCCGTCAATTAACGTAAAAGTACGCCAGGATTTAGGTGGTAAATCATACGGCTGCAGTTCGTTAAGCCAGTAAATAGTAATGGCGGTTATCCCGGTGAGATGAGAATATCTCCAGTGGGCAGGCCGTGCGCCGCCCGCCATTAAATCCCGGACACAGCGCCGGCTCCGCAGTAGCGTACAGGTAAACACTTCAGCTTGTCATCTGTGGTGCTAGACAAGTTGCATTCGACAATCGTTAGCGATTATGTTTCGATTGATAAATGTATGGAATTGACGTAAGCCACCGAGATAGTAACGTGACACTTACGTCAATTCCATATATTTTTCAATCGAAACATAAGCGCTAGCGAGTGTCGAATGCAACTTGTCTAGCACCACTGTATATATGTTTTAGCGTCAGAAAATTAATGACGATTTCAATTGACGTGCAGCTTCAGATACCTACTATCTAAAAATATTTTTACACAACTACCTTTTGAAAGTGAATCACTTCCTAAGACTAAGATATGAAGTGTCGGGTACAACCGTACGTGTGCTTACAGATCGTCATGCACTACACGCACACGTACACGCTGTTGCACACGTTAATATTAAGTTTGTATACTTGTAGTTGGTTTTATGTGCAATAAAGGGTTTACATACATACAAAGTTGGCTCCAATTAGGATTGAACCCCACTGTACAGATCTCGGATTGGAGTGGACTGTAGTAGGTTGCAGTCACACACGACGATCGGCACAGTAGGCAGGTTGTACTATAATTAGACCAAAGAGTCAGTTAACTTAAATATAAAGCACTGAAATTAGAGTTTCATAATGTGCCATATACCTTCGTACTACATGACATGTTATGTGACTGTCATTAATAAAAAGCAAGTTTTATACCATTTGCATGTTTTTGATAATGTCGTCTATATATGTTAGTTAACTACCATTTATTTGTTTTTTATATTGCCATATTGTTTTTTGTGTTAATTTGTGTTTCCTGTGACACTCGCCACGTT
This sequence comes from Acleris holmiana, assembly GCA_949316455.1. Classification (NCBI taxonomy): domain Eukaryota; kingdom Metazoa; phylum Arthropoda; class Insecta; order Lepidoptera; family Tortricidae; genus Acleris; species Acleris holmiana. The sequence continues at coordinate 9,248,026 of OX438770.1, read as the reverse complement.
AAGATGAATCTAACGACACCTTGCTAGTTGAAATCGGTCCATCCATCCAGTCTCTACGACGGAACAAAGAACCATACTTACACATAGGTCAAAAACATTACCCTCCTCCTTCGGCAGTCGGGTAAAAATAAGATCAAATGCTACATACCTTTATATTTATTTTCTACCTAAAATAATTTGAAATTAGGAGGGTGGGGGGCTTCTATAGGTATACAGGTGGTAACTCATCACTTCATCGAATTTCATTTCATTCAACGTATCATTTCATCGAATTTCATTTCATCTAACGCTATTTTCTGCTGAAACCATAATGTTGTCAGGGTATCTTAAACATTAATTACGTAGGTTAAGTTAGGTTAGATGTTTAAGATACCGTGAAAACATTATGGATTCAGCAGAAAATAGCGTTCGATGAAATGAAATTCGATGAAATGATACATTCGATGAAAGTTATTTCGATGAAATGATAGACACCCGTATACAGGTACATATCTACTTACCAGGCAGTTCCATCAGTCTTTATCAATCTAATAAATTTAATTTGAATTTTAAGTATGTCTGGGACTATGTTCGACATAAACTAAGCGAAACGGTAACTAGATGTTACAATAAAATAAAATACAATACACCATACAAAAGTGTTTCTGGGAAACAGCGGAGTAAAAAAATTACAGGTTCGCATAGCAAGTTTTTAGAAGAAAACGTAGCTGAAATAAAGCTGTTAAATATTATTGGCAGAATTGCTATGCTTGTTTGGCGTAGCACTTGGCGCATTCGCCGTATGGCGCTAGGGCATGCAGGGGTCATAGCCGACAACATTATGTTGTCAGGGTATCTTAAACATTAATTACGTAGGTTAAGTTAGGTTAGATGTTTAAGATACCGTGAAAACATTATGGATTCAGCAGAAAATAGCGTTCGATGAAATGAAATTCGATGAAATGATACATTCGATGAAAGTTATTTCGATGAAATGATAGACACCCGTATAGAGGTACATATCTACTTACCAGGCAGTTCCATCAGTCTTTATCAATCTAATAAATTTAATTTGAATTTTAAGTATGTCTGGGACTATGTTCGACATAAACTAAGCGAAACGGTAACTAGATGTTACAATAAAATAAAATACAATACACCATACAAAAGTGTTTCTGGGAAACAGCGGAGTAAAAAAATTACAGGTTCGCATAGCAAGTTTTTAGAAGAAAACGTAGCTGAAATAAAGCTGTTAAATATTATTGGCAGAATTGCTATGCTTGTTTGGCGTAGCACTTGGCGCATTCGCCGTATGGCGCTAGGGCATGCAGGGGTCGTAGCCGACACGAGCTCGTAGGCGAGGTCTGTACCTCCTCGCCTACGAGCTCGTCTTTAGTATTGTGAGGATGCTGGCTGTACACACTCGTCAAGACACCCTGCAAGTTCTCGTCTCGTCTAGCTAGCTCCCATCTCGTCTCGCCATGACAAGCTCGCGGTCGATTGGCCCGAGAGTGTCGGACAGAGGTTCTCAACGAGTGTGTATAGCCGACAAGAGAATAGCACCAGAAATGTCCCTTCTGTCGCGCCGGACGCTGCGCGGCGCCCCCGTGCCCTTCGCCGGGTGGCGCCCGCGGCCCCTCATGCAAATTATTCACCGACTACGCGTGTAAGCGCCCGCAACTGACCATGCGGAAAACTGTTTCTATCGCAAGTATAAAATAGCCGAGATGTGTTTTGAATACTGCCGCAACTCCCTGCTCAGACAAGGCATTCAGGGATCTGAGGATATGAGGTTCCAACAAAGTTTATATTGAATTAGCAATTTAACGTGTTGGACCTTTGTCAGCCGGTCCTTATTGCTTTACATGTACGTACGATGTACCTGTTAAAGCATCCAATTAATATCTAAACTCAGCAGTTACCTACGTATTGTGTGGAATGTTTACTAAACTTAAACCTTCTATTGTTAAATGTACAACGATATCGCTACAACAAAAGTTACCTGATACTAGTAAGCCTGCCTGTAGCCTGGGTTTTTGATTCAAAAGCCGAGCAAGGTCGCCGTGCGAAATGAATCCGCAATTTACCACCAAGCACAATGCAAGCAATTCATAAAGAATATTTTTATGAAATTTTTAATACTGGCTCGTACATGGCCCCCGCTCTCATAAATCAAGTACTTCCGGCGCCCTTTGAATTTCCGCACTCCGATGATATACCGCGCCTGTGACAAAGCCAGCCTTCGCCATTTATACACCAATATTCCTTTTGACGGGAACGACACTAATTAAACAGGGAAAGCGAATTATACCGGTGTTTGCCGCGCATCGGGCCCGCGAATGAGCCCCTATAATGCCAATTGTGGGATTTACCTCCGCATCATTCCGCAAAAGTTTGCACAATTCATAAATAAATAAGGACTCACAGCAACAATTTAATTCTATTTGAATTATTTCAAAACGGCGCGTGTCAAGGCTCGTTACTAAGTATCAATGATGAAATTAAATTGATTTACGCATTCGTAGGGTACCCATCTATATTCCTATTCATTTGATTTGTATTTGCAGGTGGTAGGACCTTGTGCAGGGTCCGCCCGGATCGCTACCACCATCTTATCGATTAACCTACCGCCAAACAGTAGTGTTCGCATTGTTGTGTTCCGGTTTGGGGATAAGACAGCCGGTGAAATTACTGCATAGAGGCATTCCATCTTAGTCCTCAGAGTTGGCAACGCATTTGCAGTCTTAGGATTGCAGTCTTGTGAATGCGAATGTCTAGGGGTCTCAGTCTCAACTTAACATCAGGTGGCCTGTGTGCAGGTTTGCCTTCTCAATGCCATAAAAAAAAAAAACACGACTACTAATACTTGAGCTATACTGAATGTACTACGAGTAAAGTCCCTGACATCTAGGCGCCGGGCAAATCATTCCCTGTTAGTGCTTTATAACGATCCTCTAAAATGAATGGTTTATTTCCTCGGCGGGGTGGACTGAAATCGGTTTTTTATTATTAATGGAGGCGTCTTTCAGGATCAAATTAGATCGTTAATGTTTTACTGTAGTAGGTTAATTTGAAATGCATTACAAGTTCATAGTACTCCGTTCATTAAGTAGGATGTTTAAGTTTATGTTTGTTGGGTTGCATTAATTACTCTAAAGATAGTAGGGTAGAAGTACCGGTATTGACCTTATTTTTAGTCACTAAATAAAAAGTCTTAATAAATAATATTTTTATAGAATTTAGAAACTTAACCACCTAAGTAAGTATCTATATAAGTCAATCTAATTTATAATTTTATTGTATTTATAAAATTCTTCAATCGATGATTTGGAAATAAAGTAGCCACAAACGGTACTTCAACCCTGCCGTTGACGTTGGTTTAGATTTTACAAAATGATTACTTTCATTTATAACATTATATGACTTGCGGACTATTATTTTTTTTTTTTCATTTTTTTTTTATGTTAAGGAGAAGGCACACGAGCACTCAGGCCACCTGATGGTAAGTGAAATCTGAGACCCATACACATTTGAATTCTCAAGATTATAATTCTAAGACCTCAAATGCGCTGTCAACCCTGAGGACTAAGATGGAATGCCTCTATGCTAGTAATTTCACCGGTTGTCTTATCCCCACACCGGAACACAACAATGCGAACACTGTTGCACTGTTGCACTGTTGCACTGTTGTTGTTATTAAAATCTCTTATCATCATAGTAACGGTAATTTGTTCTAATTCTGACTTCATTTTGTAATTTGTTTACAAACCGTACTTTGTTCGCTCTGCTTTCGCAGTTTTGGAATATCAACTATTGCATTTTGGCTTTGTAACATTAACGTTAAACATAGCGGTCGATACACTCCGCTCGCTATATTTAACTTGGGGATAAACATTTTCAAAACCGATTGAAGAGTTAGCGAGTACCTAAGGCGAGCGCTATTCCCTCGAGCGGCGGCGGCGCGAGCCGCGGTGCAGCCCGGGAGAGCCGCTCAGTATTCCCTCGGTTTTCCAGTTCCCTGCCGATGGCGAGAGCAGATATATATTTCTGGTAGGTCGCGGGCGGACGTGCCGGCTCGGGCCGATATTTCGTGCTCCCTGGACGACAATAATTTGTTAGTCCATCGCGCCACGGCCGTGTACGGCGGGCGATATATCTCCTTCAACCGTGTACTCTAATCGCGCACAATATGAACGATCCTCGCAACTGCAGCTTTCCGAAATGAAACGCTAAATCGAAACGTCATTTTGGCTCGTTTATTATATCTGTAAATTGGGAATATATCCACTGGTTAACTTGATATTCCCTTTTACATATGAGCAAGAGCCCGTGTACCGTTGTGATTGCAAGCGATTGATTATTGAACAGGGTGCTCGGTTCAAAGAGACAAAGAGTTAAACATATGTATTATTTAGGGTTTTTTTTATCGTAACTTCGTGACTCTTTGTCTTATACCTGACAACACTCCCTTTTTTAGGTTCCCGCTGTTTTGGCATAAATTTGTAAGTAATAATTCTTTTTGGCATAACCTACTAGTATATAGCCTTAATTGGCTTTGCGCATAAACTGTTATCGCAGAATCTACATTCCCATAGTTTGATTTGGCAGAATTACGATTGTCCGAATATTATTTGGTCATATTTTTCATGCTCCGAATAGATAATAGGTAAAAGTACATCAATATCAATATAGACCAGACATAAAGTCCCAGATAAGGAAAAAAATCGGGTAGCAGTTGAGTTTGTAAGTATGCCAAGTTAGTTTCGGACAATCGATAATATGCCAAATAAAATTATACTAAACAGAATTATGCGCAAAAATCGTCGACCATACTAATAGTATGCAAACTTAATTTCGGACTAATCCATCTTCAAGATTTTACAAATTATGCCAAATAAGGTTTCTGCCACATTACTATTCGGCGAAAAGCAATTATGCCAAGTTTGATATGCTAAAGCAGTTTCGGATAATAAATTTTATGCCAGATAGAGCGAACCCCCTTTTTTTAGGGTTCCGCAGTCAAACTAGGAACCCTTATAGTTTCGCCATGTCCGTCCGTCCTCCCGCAGCCTAGCGCAGATACTGTTAGTACCAGAAAGCTGTAATTTGGCATGAATATGCATATTAGTCACCCCAACAAAGTGGTACAAAAAAGGTTTTTTTTAGGATATCTCCCCTACACGTAACAAGATTAAGGGTTTGTGATAAAAAAATCTTGATTAAAGATTCCGTTTAGGAAATATTAAGCTTTAAAGCGCTAATTTTTGTTAGAGTCAAGTGTCCCCCCCCCCCCCCTACAGCCAAAACTACAAATAGTAAAAATCTGACAAAAAACTTAAATGAAAGAGCATATAACGGATTTTAAAGGAAAACTATCACGACTAAGTAGACATCATTGGTTCTTGAGATACAGGCAATTATAATGTTTATACCTACTAAAATCATCTAAGACGGCACCAATTGACTTTAAATAGAAAATTAGTTATTACTTGTTGATTTTTATGTTTGTAGTACTTAACGGCTTCGGAACCCTACACTGAGCGTGGTCCGACATGCTCTTGCGCGGTTTTAAATATATCCAAACTTACCGTCAACCTACTCGAGCTGATTTTGACTCTCTTCCTACCTCTTCTTGGCTACGTGGAGAGAACTTGGACGAAAAATTAACATTTACATATGGTTAAAACCATAAATGAAAGTTCTAAAGAACGTTGTTACAAAATTACGCCTTGCGACTGTAAATTCAGCCTGTTAGTTTTTATGACCATTATAGTTATAAAACGAATGAAAAATTACGTGAAATTCGAAATTCTAAAAGCAAAGCAAGGACAGTCTGATGTGTTGTATAACAGGACGTCACCTTATTTTAAAGCAATAAATAATATCGTTTTTTATAGCATTATTGCAAGAATAGGGCCAACGGGCACACAGGCTACCTTGTGTTAAGTTGGTTCCGAGAAAAATAGGCAATATTGTATTCTCAAGACTTATCCTAATACTGCAAAATGCGTCACCAACCCTGAGGACTAAGATGGAATGCCTCTTTGCTAGTATTTGCTCTGAATCTCTGATCCCTACACCGGAACACAACAATGCTTCTTGGATGTAGGTTAAATAAATGATAAGCTGGTAGCGAGGATGGACCCCGCACAAGGTTCACCACCCGCCTCTAAAAAGTCACTTTGTAATATTTTTAACATTATGCTTCTTTTTAATGACGCAGAAAACTGTACAATTTCAAAACAAGATGGGATTAATATTGAGTAGAGGCTCCGAACTTTTAATTTACCTCATGAAACTTAGTTACTTTCTAAATTATAAAGTGTGACTTCCTTTGATAGATATGATGTCTAAATGAACGAAGTAGGTACACAGTTTCCAAGAAGAAGAGTACAATAAGTTAGTTTTGTCGTAGGCAGAAGGAAAGTCTCTTCGAGACATAACTAACCCAAATATACGCGTCACTAATTTCACTAATTGTATGTCTTTATTACGGTCCTGTGGACGGTCAGAGTGGGCGTCCTAAAATGTAATTTCTGTCTGTGGAATTTTAGGATAATAAAGTGGGATCGAAATGTTTGCTTGGACCTATCGTAAATTGGTGATAACTTTCTTACTTTGTAAAATATAATTAACTGGCATTGCGCTACTTCGTCAGCGTAGTCGTTTGTTGCTATAGGAACTTTGTAATTGTAAGGTATATAAATCGTTGAACTTTTGTTCCATAGTTCCGAAAAACAAGGATAAACCTACAAACACACTTTTACATTTATAATAATAATAGAAAAGTCACAAAATGAAGACATCTATTCAAACACTCTCCGAAGAACTAAGGGTACACACAGGGTATTTCACAGGAATCAATATTTCTGATACACGAAGTAAATCTTGGCTGGTATCCCTGAAGCCACGTTCAACCAATATTTGAGTATGCTCATGTTCATAAAGTTATTTGTTTATCACAACCGCTATATCCAACCCGACTAGAAAGCCGTATTAAAGTTACGTTTATTATTATGTATCTAAGGAAATTTACTAGCTTTTGTTTGCTTACTTATGCTTAGCTTAAGTTGTTTTCTACTTTGCGCAAAGTAAGCGTGCGAAAAGAATTTAAAATTAAGAGCTATTGAAAGGTACTTTTTAATAAATAAATACTATGGGAAAATTGAAATTTCGAACACCAATTAACTTGTAGCTTATCATATCATATGGGCAAATGTTTAAAAACACAGGCAACTCCAGGAGGGTCCTCGCTGAGAGCTTTCGTTTGTAATATTTGAGTGGTGTGGACGTCGAGACGACCATTATTGTGATCCACACCACTTGAATATTCGACTCCGAATACTCTGTCTCCTTAAGACTCAGGAACTAAAATGTCTCACATCTTATCATACATATAAGCTATATTGCCCTCATATAATCTATGTACCTCTTAATCAAACCCGGGACCGCTAGCTTCGTAGACTGATCTCGAACAGCTAAGCATACCTACCACGTCGTTAACTAGCACTCATATGAGGGACATCTATCGAAGCTTTTATCAGTTTAACGTTTGCACTTGGCTGTCCTAAGTCCAGCGAAGATCGATTTACATTTGGAACTTCGGCGAAGGGGATCTTCTATTATTCTTGGAAATTGGCGTCCCCCGCAATGTTGACTTTGCCAAATTTATTGTTTTCATGCTACTGGGGAATATCTACCGTTGATGGAGTATTGAATGTACATTATACCTATTGATATTTTTGTGTTTAGGTTATTCATTAGGCAACAGTATTTTTACCGCAGTATTTTACATGTATTTTGAACTGGAGAACTTTCCAGACGTCCATGTACTATTTTCTTAAGGAATTCTAACTAATTTGGCAATTTGGGTTATAATCATGTCTCCATACTATTAGTTTTGTCTACATATGTATTATAAAATCGAATCATACGGAACAGCTTCAAATAAATATCGGAGCAGACACGGTGCTTAAATATAAAAGCACACTCATACGCCTTAAAAACAATAGCGATGAGGTCAGATATATTAAGTAGATGACGAGTAATGGTGGTATTCTATTTTAGTTGCCGATATTTCTAAGGCCTAATTGTTTCGTTTACTTATAGTCAAATACGGGATCTAAAATGGCACGTTATGAATAACGACATCATAATAAGATGGCACAAGCACGTTACGCTTGTTTCGAAAACAAAAACGGCAAAATTAATAGTGAGAGAGTCCATTAAGTGCATTAAGCACTCAGCGGGGCGGGGCGGGCATAATGGCGCGCGGCGTAGGCCCTTTTACGGCTCTAATAAAAATGTCACTACTGCCCAATACGCCTCGTTGATACATTGTCTAATAGTGTAATAAGGTAAACAGCGACCAACAGCTTTACTTATTGTCATTGCGATGTTCAGTTCTAGATAAGCTCCCACTTGAAATCGCTCCAACGACTGCAATTAGTCTGCTACGCCATTTTTCCAAATGCCACGGTTAACCAGTGACGTGGATCATCGGCGCACTACCGGCGCAAAAAGGAGTCAAATTAAGCCTGTTCAGCGTAAGTCTCGCCTATCAACTCGCGTGCATTATACCACTGTGTATTCTGCGTTGTCTTTATTAACACTGTATTGTTACCGTTTTGACAGCCCTTTAACCTTGACTGTAAATGCGGCCGAATTATAAATTGCAAAAAGTATAAACACAAAATGGGATAGGCGGTATCCTATTTTTTTTACAGATAAAATGAATTGAAATTGATTCAGTAAATTAACAGAGTTTATTACACATCGGTAATATGGAGTGAATCTATCAGCAATTCGGATAAGACTATCATCTAATTTTTAGGGGTTCCCACAAAATGGTATAAGAATTGGAAAACAGTATACGGAGTCCTCAGTGCGCGAGTCCGACTCGCACTTGACCAGTTCTTTTTAAACATAAATACAATTTTATTTTAAATTACGGGGTAATAAAGCATAAACAATAATCTAAAAGGGCATTTTCATTATAAAGTGTAGTTACTCTAGTTAAGAAAAGTTAACGTTTCTTAATTTTCCTTAACTAGGGTACACTTTATTTTGAAAATGCCCAAAACTAATTTCCAAAAAAGGTTTATTGAAGCCTCAAGAGATGTGTCAGTCACATCAGTCATCACACAAATAATTTATAAATAAATAAAGCATATTAATAATGACTAGCAGAACAACAACGCTTTAGCCTGAAGACATTAAATAAAATAATTGAATGGAAAACAGATCCATTCGACCTTTATCTGATTTTCAATAGACTTGTGAAGGGGTATTACATCCCGAGATTCATTTGAGGTCTGCAGTCAAAAACCTATCCATATCTTCATTTTTAAAACTAACAAAAAATTCAGCAACAATATAATAAGGACTTGCGTAATTACTATTGTGTATAGGGTGGATCATATTTAATAGGACGAGTATATCTACTCTTTCCAATATTCATTAAATTTGGAACTGCGATAAAAGCTAAAACGAATTACGAAGAAAACAAATTAATATTTCCCGGAATAAAGTCTGTCAACACAAAATTAGATCGGAGACGTAAATGCCACCGAAACCGAATATTACGATATAATTTTTAGAATCATCAAAACATAATTATTAATTGTTACACAGTAAGTTTTTAAAATATATAATTGTAAATAATTTTGGTGCTTTGCTTTTATTGTTATCAATACGTATTCAAGATTTTTTACCGTAAAATATGAACTGTAAGTCGAGTTAGGCTTTCTATTGACTATTAAATCGCTGAACCAAGGATGATAAATTTAATTTTAAAACGGCATTTGCTTTAATGGCCTAACTTATTTAATGTGATAACGTGGCGTGATTTCGAATCAACAGGAACGATATGCCGTGATGTAAAGCGTGGCGGTTGGTCACGCATAACACACATTAACCGTGTTTGGAGACCTTCGGGTCTGTCCACACATTACTGTCATCGCTCATCGTCCTTTACACTGCTTTATTCTTTGCTCGGAATACTTTTTCTTTTTAACGTTATCCTTGGTTGAAGAAAGAAAAAATCCATTAAGGTCTTATTGAAACGATTTTTATGAGAGAAAAATAATCTTAACTAGTTTGAACGCAAAAACGGGATGAAATCCAATTGTGCATTATAAGTAGGTAATGGAAGTGAATTGCTCGGAATCGGAATACAAGTAAATAAAAGCCTTAATCCTTTATGAATTGAAAACATTGGACAGCATTAACATCATCGATTTTTGGACCAAAATTAAAGCGAATGCAAAGTTGGATAAGGCTTGGCTTGGCGGCGGCGAGGGTGGGCGATAGCCGCACTTGAAAGTTCAATTCAGAAACAAGTAACGAACCAGGCGAGCTGTTCATGGCTTTATTTCGCAATAGATACTGGAAATGTTGCAATACGGGATTTCGCCACTTCACATTTTGTTTTAACCCATCCAGTAAATTATATTTCCAATAATAAGATTTTATGCCTTCCTATTATAAAAGGTAAAAGTTTGAAAGAAAGATATCTAAATGTTTGTCAATTAAATAAAAATAGCGTTAATAATATATTTCATTCCAGAAAATTCATTGGTTTTCGAAGACACAACAACAGCCACGAGTCGCGGGCAAAAACAAGTATTGTATAAAGACAGACGTAAAGTCAATAGCAGCAGGTCCGTATTCGTAGGGTGGACGCAACCAGCCATTCTCTTAACAACATTCTCTTTTTTTCATTAAAATACCCTTCCACCAAGGTTCCTGAAAAACTCAATAATGAACAAACTTAACTATAATTTTGTGACTATACATTTTAGGCACTAAGTAATCATTCCTGTTCGAGCACAACCATCAATTACCACGGCCTACTAATTGGTAGGTACAGCACTAACAGAGGGCGCGATTAGACCAAAACTGCGATTTATCAATTAGACGCGACCTTCCTCCGAGGTCGGTTAAAGCGAGCATAGGTCAGGAACCATTACCCATTAGTCGGTTCGCAGTGATCTGAAGGTGGAATCTATGCAAATGCGGTGAAGATAAGACGGTCAATTAAGATTATCTCTTTAATTTTAAGTAATATTGTGGACGTTTTAAGTTGATAGATTAGTAAGTATAAGTGCACTGTCATGTCTCAATGTCTACACTGCCGAAGGCTCGACCCCCGTAAGTATACCTACGAGTAGTTGATGATTATGAAACTCCTGTCTCAGTTGTGCCTTACGGTTGACTAGACGAGGATACGTTAAGGTATTGAGAATGCCAATTGTATGTTTTATTGTACATATTATTCTTACATGTGTAATGAATCCTTTTATGTGTATGTTTAACTTAACCTGTTTGTTAGTAAGTAGTTAGTATTTATTTTTACGCTATATAACACGGCAATAATAAATTATTAATTATGTGGTGTGAGTCCTAAACCTAGATTATTCTCTGTCCACTTATTTCGGATCTGTTTTTAGTATCCTAGGTCATACAAAACTTTTTGTGATTTGATTTAAATAAAAAAGACTGCTATGACTTGTATGAGAATAATACTGAAAACAACTCATGGACGACCTCACTTGCCGCCCAAAAGCGACGTTAATATAGGTACTTGCAAAGTCCTATTGTTTGATTTTCTCGCCGGTGGAAAATCATAATTGTTTTTTTTTTGTTAATGTACTCATTTACGCAGATGACTGAAGTCTGAGTTTCTTTATATTTAATATGCGTGGTATATTTAGGGTTACACGATAAACTTAACGTAATAAGAATTAAACAAAGTAATAATACTCTGTTGTATTACATCGGCCTAAACTCGTTCTACACGTGACAAGCAAAATAATGAAAAACAAACAATTTGTTACGTTACAATTGTATTTAATGTTGGAACATACCCACCGACGTTTTGCAATTTCGGTGTAGGAATTGAAATTTGCAAGTTTATATTGAAATTATATTACAAAGCGCATTGAACTTCGTTTACTATGCGTATGTATATTACATGTTTAATTTACTTCTGGTACTAAATGCTGCTGTTTGTCACTTCTAAATGTAAAATTGGATACAATTTCGTTGCCATTTGCTTCTTGATTCGTATTATTACAAACTCTGTTCGAATTTACACTAATCAAACAACTGGAGACCGCAAAGTTGCCAGCTTCCTCGGGCGATGCATCAGCATGGCAACTCAGCAAAGAAATGGAGCCAGTATCTGCGGTACTGTTCCGTAGGGTCCTCCCTTTTTAATCTTATTTGGTTTTAGTTATATTTAGAATGAAGTTCCAGAGCTGATTTTAATTTATTTCTACCAAACGATACTTCATATAATCAAACTACGAAAGTTATGGTTCCCTTTCCTTTCGATGGGTAACTTGACGTAGACCAATGGTGACAATACATTTTAAACCTCTCATATTTTAAAAGTCTCATTATAACGCATAAAGGCCCTAAATTTTATTCAGTCCTCAGAGATAAAAGTTTATCTTCTTCATAATTTCGGATAATTACTACACATAAGGGAACTGAAACTTATTTTGAATTTAAAGTTTAGCCATATCTCTAACGGGGTATTATTATTTTACCTCTGATAAGCTCAGTATACTGGATATTCTTTTTGAATTTGCTTGTGTTCTAGATTCAATAAAAGAAACGGTTATTCTGAAGTTATGAATAGCACGAAACCCTTAGCGCTCGAGAGCGACCTGCACTTGGCCCATTTACCACCAGACTAGATAAACACGCTGAGATATAATTGAATGTCGTCACTCCCCATATTTCATACACTGCTTGAGAAACATTTTTAAAGTGTAAAAATACCGTTTGCTTGCTAAGCTGAACAATTAAGATAAACTCGCTGCAAGCTGTTAAACGCTTTTTATTTCAGGAAAATATAAGCGTAAGCGTTAACATAGAAAGCAGCTGCATGGTTTTAATTAAGAAAGTTAATATTTTTGGCAACAGTCGGGTTAGTCGTGAGCGACGAGCTCGTCCAGTTATACTTAAGCAAATAAATAGGTATGCAAAGATAACCCAGATGCCATAAGTGACAGCGGTTCTAACTTGCAGTATATTAAGTGGGTTCCAGACTTAGATATGCAAAATTGTTTTGACGCAAGTCTCGGTGGCGCGTTTAATGTACATAAAGCCGCGGCGTCATAAATATTCAGTTTACGGACACTCACCCGACTGCGCTGATTTCCCCGACTGTACCCGCCATGCCTACCTCCGTTTAAACTCGTTTTTACGACCTCGTTTCTAACCCGAGACATGTGACGCAAGTACTTTGTCTCATCCGTCTTTGGCTCTACCTTGGTGTTATTTAAGAACAAAAGTTCGCCTTCAAAGTGTTTTTCGAACTGGGTCGAGTGTAGCTCACGAGCTGTAGATAATATCTCTGAAAGCCAGCTTCGCGCGCCCGGCCTTACCGCATGACGTTCAAGCGCTGGATTATCAAGATAACAATCTATTATTCAATTATGTTCCATACTCATATAAATATAAGTATGTATATTTATCAAATGCCTTTCTTATTGTGGCTACTTATTACCCGCTAAGCTAATAATGCAGATGATTCTCTTTAAAATAAATATGAGCGTCTTAGTGCACACCCATTGGGGCTCGTCCATTAATCACGTGAGGTTAAGGAAGAGGGGGGGGGGGGGTTGGGTCGAAGTGAAAATATCACAGGTATTAATTTTTTCGATCAATGCGCGATTTCTAAACTGAAAAGCGGCGCGTGACCTTGCAATAATGTCTAAAGTATAAAATTTATATGAAGACTATTTGTAGAGTATAAGAATTGAAAACCCAGCGTGGTTTAGGAACAAATACACGTGACTTTTGGTAGATGAGTAGGCGTTTAGTTTAAAACCTCACCAATCACCAGGATTGAACAAAACGTTGTTAAAAACATCACATGGACGAGCCCTTAGCTTAGAGTTCCTAACAAACAAATGTGGAATTGAAAGGATGCTTTTAACACCAAACTGAGCATTATGTATTTGCAGGGTTGGGCGGGATCCTGATCACCATCCTTTAACCTACCCCCGAGTGTCGCTTCGTTATGTTTCGGTGTGGGCATCCATCTTAGTCCTCAGGGTAGGTAACGCTTTCGCGGTCTTTAGATTTTAGAAAATGCAAATATCCTTGATTCTCAGATCCCACTTACTATCAGGTGATTCAGGTGGACAGTGTGCTCTTCTACCTTCTCTTTTTAACCGAATTAAATAAAAGAGGTTCTCAATTCGGTTATACATATTTTTCCATCTAAAAATGAAGTAAAAGCAAAGTGTTATTGTATTATAATATGTGAATTTTTTACAACATCCCCGTAATATTGTTCCCGGTTCTCGGCGGTGGGTAAAGCATCCGTCACTCCTTACATTTTGCCCATATTGGTCAAAAAATTACAGGCCCGTAGGTGTGCAAAAGGAAATAATATACATACTCCAAAATTGGAGTCTTACGTCTTTTAGTGGTGGTAGGACCCTGTGCTGGGTCCGTCCGAATCGCTACCACCATCTTATCCATTAACCACCCGCCAAACAACAGTGTTCGCATTGTTGTGTTCCGGTGTGGGGATAAGACTACCGGTGAAATTACTAGCATAGAGGCATTCCATCTTAGTCCTCAGGGTTGGCAACGCATTTGACGTCTTAGGATTATAATCTTGAGAATTCAAATGTCTTTGGGTCTCAGATTCCACTTACCATCAGGTGGCCTGAGTGCTCGTGTGCCTTCTGATTAACATAAAAAAAAAAGTTCAAATTGGGTTCAACATTTACTGTGTAAAGTTTATTTAACACCATGCATTATAAATATAACATAAGTTGCATACAATTTTCGTCAGCTAAAAGTATTGATAAGTAATATTTAAGCCTAGGCTAACCAAATGTTTTGTTCATTGACGCAAACGTGCAGCGTCAATTTAAATGGCAGGCCTCGCCATCGCGCACCAAAACATTCGCAAGTACCACTCCGGACACATACACGCATAACCATTGCCGTACTTATTAAACTATCCCCGAACACATTCAGTTGCGGCGCAGATTTGTATCGCAATTTGCATAGCTTAGGGCCTCAGATTACGCGACGGCAGTACAGCGAAACTTGCGCTATAACTCTCATAGCCGATGTCAGCGAGCAATAAGTAAACTCGCAAGTTTCAGGCAAACACTATTAACTGTTTAGTAGTTTAAGAAACAGTCTCAATTTACCCTTAGTGGAATCTAGTTAACGCTTAATCAAAATTCCGGGTCAGGCGAGTGCGAGCAAGGTGCGCTTACCTCGGAGAGTGCGACTCCCGCGCCGAGTCGGACCGCTATTAAACCAGTCGTTTAACTTATAGAAGAGTAATCGCACACTATTAGCTTTAGAGAATTTCAGCGCAGTGCTGACTTAAGTTAGCTCCAAGAGTTTCAAGCGTGTTACTCAGGATGTCACGGTTGATTTACATGTCGTATTACAGTGATAGTAATGCCGTGACTGTCTTAAAACGTTATCTCCATTTCCATTTTCAATTTATATGAAATTACTTTACTACTACAAACTTATCCTTATCCTTACTTATAATATAAATGCAGATGTGTGTTTGTTTGTTCCGTCGTCACGATTGAACGCTTTGACCGGCCGACTAGAAACTTGGTGTAGAAATAGTACTTATAAAGCCCGGAGACGGATACAGGGTACTTCTTATTTAAAAAAATCGCCCTGTTCCCGATCGATTAATGACTTCTACGCAGACGGAGTTTAGACAATTAACGACTTTTTATGCAAAAACATGACATCCACTAAAATTAACTACATTTTCAGTACATCTCGTGTGGACAGATACATACGGAAATACATGCTTATAGTTTATTCCCAGAATTTGAATTGTCATGGCTTTTGTATCTAATTGGAGATTCTGTGTGTGATTTGATTGGAAATCAGTTCACAGCACGCCTAACCTACTATGTGAACTAAACAGGATTTGTATTCATCCCGTTGAAATGAGTTTTTGAACTAATGTTTTGAATGTAGCGTGTGATTGAGTGTTTTAGCTAATGGATACTGTGGACTTTTAGTAACCTGTTTTAAGCTTCAATGAGCTCGGTTTGGCGTAAAACAAGTTACAGAATTATTGTATTTTTGGAAAGTTCTAACCTAACAAATTGTTTCGTGTAGGTATAATATGTGTAATGTGTATGTATGAGTGGTGGTAGGACCCTGTGCAGGGTCCGTCCGGACCGCTGCCACCATCATATCCATTAACCACCCGCCAAGCAACAGTGTTCGCATTGTTGTATTCCGGTGTGGGGATAAGACAACCGGTGAAATTACTAGCATAGAGGCATTCCATCTTAGTCCTCAGGGTTGGCAACGCATTTGAGGTCTTGGGATTATAGTCTTGAGAATTCAAATGTCTATGGGTCTCAGATTCCACTTACCATCAGGTGGCCTGAGTGCTCGTGTGCCTTCTCCTTAACATAAAAAGAAAAAGAAAAGAGAAAGAAGCGATTTCGGTCAGTCAATGGAGGTCCCGTACGCTGTTTGTGCAAAAAAAAGTATGTAGTTTAAATTTATGTTCTTTTTACATATTAATATGCCGTGTTATTTGTTTCATCTTGTGAAGTTGTGTCACGCTGTAAGATTAACCTGTTTTTTACACTCTATATATTAACTTGACTTTTACTGAGTAATAATGTAATCAAATCTTAAAAGTCAATACCTACTTCTATGTAATTGTCAGATTGACTTGACTTGAAATTTGGCATACTGATGCATGATTGATGATTTCGATGAAAGTAGAATAATATGGTGCCATCGAGAGACGGAAAGTGGCCATAGGAACTCCTCAATGGCGCATAGTAGATACGCCGAGATTGGATTCATTTGACTCGTTATTTTGTATTCTACGGACATTGATCAAATCTATGCAACTTTATAGAAAAATGCTTACTTGAGTTTTTTAAATTATACGCAATTTTACGCAGTTAGCCTAATTAGTTTGTTGGTTGGTGGTTCCGGGTTCAACCCCCGGTAAGGTGAAATATTTTTGGAATAATTATAGGTATGTACCTAATTGACCCTGAGTAACTACGACTAAGGGACGACTAAGGGAATAAGGGCTTGTAATTAGGCGATGGGCTTGCAACCTGTCACTCATACACTGGTAAACACCTTACCCTTTTTGTGAAAAATGTGGTTACAGAATTACCAGTATTACAAATCTTTTAAGAGTTGTTGGTATTTCTGGAGCTCTGCCTACCCCACTCTGGGAATGAAGGCGTAACTTTTATGTGTTTTATCCTGAGTCTTGAATGTTTTTTATGTATTATTTTTTCTATACAATAGGTTTCTTTATCGTTGAATAGAAACAGCTGTATCGTGTTTGGGATCAGTTAAATTTATGTATGATTGTCCTCTGATTTTGATTTATATATTTACATATTTTAATATGGGTATGCATAATCAGTATTTTTAGTAAAAATGTATTTGTATATTTATATTCGATTTATTTTCCTCGATTTCTTATTTGTCCACTATTTAGTGAAAATTCAGATCCATGTGACCAACAAATACGAAAGGACAACATTAAGATTCGTTTCGCGTCTTCTGACAGGGAACCCTAACAACAAACTACTCGGCAAGTTCGGTCACACGATCCATTGTTACTCCCAGGTGCGGATACTCCGAATGTCGTTGCGAACTTTAAAAACTAAAAGCATCGATTTAGCCAAAAGTCAAGATGTGTTGCGAAACATTAAAAATTCAGCAGCCTCACAGCAGCGGCGGTGGTTAAATTTTCAAGAGCGGAGCGCAGGCATCTCTGCCGGAGTATCGCGAGTTCATAAATTAGTTAGTTTAGAGAGAAAGGTCGCGCCCTCGCCGCGCAGGCCGTGTATAATTTTCATTTTAAACACGGGCAGCCACAGGTCCTCGCCGTAAATCAGCTCCGACCGTCGACGGCTGCCCTTTGACTCTCGACGTGACGCGCACGGCTCCTCTCCGCGCCCGCACCGCGCCCGCACCGCGCCCGCGTCGCGCCCGCTCGCCGCCCGCCGTAACAATGTAAAGACATGCCCATTGTGCCCTAATAGGGCATTGTTTGTCACGTAAATTTTACTGCTGAATATGCAAATTTTGTTTCACGTCTACCTCCTGCAAGAAATATTGCAAAAGTTACGTGAAATGTTAAATCACGGATCGGAAACAAGTTTTTAATACAAATCGTAATTGCTTCGGGAAAAAGTGTCGGCGCGACAGCGGAATGAAGTTAGCAACAACAACGCCCGGACAAAAGGCGGCGATATAATTAATTCTAAGTGAAGTCGGAACTCCAGAAAAGTTACTCTTAAAATACTGCCTTTTAAGTCTATTTTTTAATTGGTAAAGTCCACTCTAGCTAAAAGGACATAAAGCTTCAGGAAAAAAGGAAATAAATGATTTTGAGCACAATTTGTTCCTTTTAATTTCGTAATTTAATTCGTTTGCATACAAACAGCTACAAATGAAAATTAATTCTCCAACTTATGTCGTGAGGTAATGACTCCAATCGCTCCAAACACGAATAAATATCGGTTTATAATCAGTTTAATGGGTAAGCTTTCCGGTTGACGGGTTTTGGCAATTAGTAATGTAAGCAAATACGTGAGTTAAATTCTATGCGTCAAACATACTTCAAATAATACTAAGCGGTTTAATGAGTGGCGTTCGCATATTGAATCATAAATATTCATAATGAAGGTCCCGCACGCGGCGCGGCGCGTGTCGCCTGCGCCTGCAGCCTACCCTACAGCCACGGTTTATCTCTACATCATCCCTGCATTAGCATTTCTCCGTTTAAAAATACTTTTAGGGGTTACGCAGCAAAACAACCACTACAATAACGATAAGTGGGTAACATTCTGGGGATCTATTCTACTCGGTAAAACTGCATTGTTTTTGATAAGTTGTCGTATTGTCCACGCAACATTGTGAAAGCTCTTATTTACTTGACAGTAATGGCGGCCGAGTTAAAAACAATATAGCCTCTGTGCACTTATCTAAATTGAAAGTCTAATAGTGTTTTCATTGACGCATTTTATGATTATTTGACTATTTAAGAAAAACTAAAAGCGTACTGATTTGTAATTCATTACGCATCACTATGAGCAGTTTTTTTTATCGAATCTATTTTACTTATCTTTATCATGCAAGTGAATCCCTTTATTAATACGTCTACAGCTTACAACTTAAAAGTAGCAATAAACAATATAACCCTGCAAAAGCCATGAATCAGTATTCCCTTCAGGGTATATTAACACCTTGAAACCCTGCAATAAGCATTTTATCGTACGCCGTTGTCATAAGGACAGCTGAGTCTCGCCGGGAAATCGTAAATACCTAGCTGTACGATACGAGTAAAACCCACCGTCCCAATAAGCCACTCGTTATTACCACTAAAGAGATTAATAAACGGAGTACCAAGCTTATTACCGGGAAATAAGAAGTTTTGTTAAATAGTGGAAGCGAGTCTCGTCACTCATTAATAAAATAAACTTTATGATGCCGCCCGCGGCGTTTTGTTAAGAGGAAATGAGGGGAATGAAGAACTTAAAATAGGTTTTAAAAGCTGTCAGTGCGATATGAATAAACATAGTCCATCAACGCAAATTGAAGCATATTAAAAAGGATAAAAACATGAGGCCACACATGTATGCACTTTTTGTTTTTATTATGTTGTAAATTAATAAAGGAGGAACTTATAAGAGCGTTTCTACGAAGAAATACCATTCGCTCGTAATTACTTCTTTCAACTTCTTTATTTTGCATACAAATTGTTACATAATAACCAGGTGACCCTGCACTAGGCTTGGCCTGTATCGCGGGTAATTATCGGCGTAGACTTCACTTTCAGGCGTTATAACAATTTTAATGTTAAATAATTAAGTAACGTAACTCAAATGTGCCTACTGCTAATACACGATGTTTACAATTTAAACATTTGTTAATTTGTTGGTTAACTCCGCTAAAGTCTCAAACATTAAGGTGGTAATGATCTTTACTTTAAAACATTTTAGAGAAATCAGCTCTCGTAAGATACATCTTAATTTAGATCTTATTTCTAAGCTTTTGTACTGTTTTTATACACTTTGATTTATAACTTCATTTCTTTTTTTTAAGACTGAAGTAATTAACAATGTATGGTCTAGTAATGTAATGAGTAGCGCAATTAACTTTTTGTTTATCCTGCTTGTACTATTGTAATTTTAGGTTACCGCACCAACTAAAGAAGGACGACTTACGATAAATGTATTGACTAGATAGTGATGCTTAAATAATAATAATTATACAATCGTTGTCGAGGTAATTCGAAGAAGAAATAGCACTTGACCTATTTATTGACCTATCAATTATTTTTGTCTCTTATATCCAAAGAGTTTTTAAGAGTAGTCAAATAAAGTTTTGGTAGCGGCAAGTAAAATAAATCACGGTTTTTATTTCAATACTTACGAAGCCCTTGATGCGCGAGCCCGACTCGCATTTGCCTAGTTTTTTTTTCGGCCTACTGCGGCCAAAGTCATGGGAAAATCAAGTAAAACATAAAAAAAAAACCAATACTAGCGAGTTTTGTGTCATAACCTCAAAACGTTATTTTGCAAACGCAACTTGTCATTGTCTAACGACGGGATAAAGGACGGGACGTCGTCGTCCATCTCGCGTTAAGACCTCTTCAGGGCACGCTTCAATTTTCGCTCACTTAACAAAAATGCTTTAAAAACAATGAAGCGACTGCAAAAATAGTAAAAAAATACTTTTAAATGCCTCCTATTTAAATGTTCTCTTTGGTCAGTCAGATTGAAGTCAGTTTTCGGTTTATATTATTAAAAGGTGTCTTTAATAATCTACATTTTGTTTCATTTTGTTTTAGGGAGTTATTGATGTTCATGTGTTAATTACAAATAAAATATAAGTGAGTGGTTTACATAAAACATCACGATCAATTGATGACAAAATGACGATCAAAGCCACCCTAGAAACCACGATAAAAGAAGTAGAATAACGACCTTTCGATCGATTCGCGTTTTCCTTCTTAAAGCGTAACGCCCCGCGACACTGTAATTATCAAGCCTAGAACCTGTTTTATTTATATATTTATTACACATATACTAAAATCACCTTCGAAAAAATATTAGTGTTTGTCTCATTATAATCAAATGTATGTATGTATTCATGAGATAATCGCGATGTCACGAATACTTGTAGAGGTACATAAGAGTAAAAAGAAAGCCTGTTTTTATAAGTCCCTTCAAAATGAAAAAATAGCTTTTCTGCTATTTGAGTTCTTGCTTATATACAGATTGCTTATGGACTTTGTTTCCTTTTGCTGGCTCAGTGCACTCGGCACTTGCACTCGTTGAATCCATTAATTATTAATCTCCTGACTTACGTCCGCGCAACAAAGATGGTGTCTTCATTGTATCTGTAGGTAGTGGCTATAAACACGCTTACAGTAAAACTAGAGTATTAATAGCACTCGGCTGTCTAAACCTTTCACATTCTCTCGCTATAACGAAATATAGTAACTGACAGAAGTCAGAGCCTGACCGCGATAGACAGCCGATGACTATAAATATTCGTACGCTCTAGTTTTACTGCACATTGTATGGTTTGGTTAGGTTAGATATTTTCCACAGACAAAATGTGTCAAATTTTGTATGTGGTTATTTGAAGTAACTAAATCTATTTTCTCGGGAAATCGCACTGTTCCCGAGTGCTGCAGGTCTTTCTCCGAGATATATACTATTTCTTTATTAAATTTTACATCGATCGGTTAATGCGTTAAAACGAGAAGACCGAAAACTAACAGCCTTTCCTTTTTATGGACAAGGATTATTTAATAAACAGTGCTAACGACCACGAAGAACTCTTTCAACATTCAATACAACAACGCCGTTTATACAAACTGTAATGCGTTGCATGCGAAAAGCAATTACCGAGTTGATATTGCACGGATAAGTTGCTAATAGTTTGAAATCCGTGTTGAAGTACTTTAGCACTAAAGTTTCCTGTCGAAACACCTGAAATAGCGACAGCCATTTGCAAAACTGTATCATAAACATTTTAAAAGCGCTGACGAACGTTTCAAAGCGCGCCTTTTATTTAGCAACAGTCAAACGCCATCAGCTTTACCGGGAATACCGGAATGGCCTCTAGTGCGTTAGCCTTAATCAATACGAGCTCACGTCAGGACAGAATATCAACAGCGGTGATTTTTTAACTTGAAAGCATAAATAAACTTTCTGGCTTTACAAATGTTGAGTTATTTTTAACACAAGTTGACAAGAGTGATGACTGATGATGAAGCAGTCGACAACTTTAACTCTTGAGCCATTATAACCGTCGTAGAAAGCCAATGATTAATTCAAGTTTTAGTTTCGTTCTTTGACGTTGTCATTATGACTTAAAACTAAATGGTTCCTGAAATATTACCGATCGGTTGACCAGATGATTTCTGACCGTATGTGCAGAACAGTAAACAGATGATTTTCACGGAACTTTGTCAAAGTGACATAATGTGGTAAAATCCTACGAATCTTTTACTTAGTGCATCAATTTGGCGTAGTTCGATAGTAGCCTAGAAATCCATTTGTTTGACTGTACAGTCCTTTGATATGTTTTCGTATTGTCCACGTTTTTGATAACTTTTACTTACTTGACAGTAATGGCGCCGTATTAAAAACAATACCAAAACAAGACAAAGGCAATATCGTTTTAACTCAGAAGTTTAGAGACCATGGAGTAAATAAATATCAGGGGACAATCTCACACAAATTGACCTAGTCCCAAACTAAAGCTCTCTAGGCTTGTACTAAGGGTGCTAGACAACGATAAACATACTTATATAGAGAAATATATACTTAAATACATAGAACTCATACAAGACTCAGGGACAAATATTCGCGCTCATCACATAAATATCTGCCCTTACCGGGATTTGAACCCAAGGAGCGCTGACTTCGGAGGCAGGGTCTCTCCCAACTAGGCAAACGTGTCGTCGTGTAGTAAGATTCTACACGGTAAAATCTTATTTCTTTTGACATGTTTTCGTATTGTCAACGTTTGATAGCTCTTATTTACTTGACGGTAATGGCCGCCAAGTTAAAAACCATACGATAACACATCATAAGCAATATTGTTTTAACGAGTTGAATAGAGGCCCAGTAAAAGTTCAAGTACATACACATGCTTCTTCAAACAATAAATAGCCTTCTGTTTTACTAGAGCACTACAAATTAGACGTCAGACCAAGCGAGTAGTATCGTTTATAAGATGTATTATTTATTTTATTGGGTGTAAACAAGGCCCGGGCGGCCGACGAGTCGCCAGATAAATCGTCCCGCGACGTGTTGCGGGAGCGTCCGATGTATCACGGGCACGTAACCAATAGAACCGCTGCGGACATGTTGCGTGAGGCTATTTTCCCTTCTCACGACCTCATAAATCCTTGCTTTATAAATTAGATAAGACGCCGTACATGCTGCTGCAGTGCTAAACAATGTTCCCAAGTGGCCGAGCGATGATCCTCTCGGGTGAGAGGGATTTACTTACTCGAAGTACCTATCTGGGCGTTTATTTTTGTTATACTTAAGTAGTAACCTTTTTAAACTTGTGTTAGGTGTTTTTTTTTTATAAACAACCCTACTACTAAGAAATGCGTAGTCAAAAGCTCGGCGAAGCGTAGGTTGGCTTTGCGCGCTGAGGGTTTCGTGAATGTTAATAGGTAGGTATGAACGTTACGCATCATTGTATTAAACCAACTGTCATTAAGTATAAACTAAAGGTCATGCGGGCACCAGTTATAACATCACAATTAGTATTAAAAATAGAGTAGCTATTTATGTCAGTCTGTATGTTTGTCCGCCTAATTCTTTTAAACAACGCGACAGATTGATTTACTGTTTTTACTGTGATTTAGGCGTTGTCTTTTGAAAGGTTAATAAGCATCACCTAACACGTAATACCGGTCTTTAAGGGTAGGAATAAAAATATAGTTCAAAACTAAAGACCGATCTCTAAATTAAGTGAGAGTACCAAATTTTATGAAAAATAATATATGGAAGCATTTTTCCCTTTTGAGACCATTAATATTATTCAAGAATAACAAGTCCACGGAATCAAACCTGTGTGAATTTGTTGACCAAGTCTATGCCGCCATGGATAAAGGTTATCTTTGATGTAATCTATATGGACTAATCAAAAGCCTTCGATAAAATTCCGCACAATATCTTGCTGAAGAAACATGAGTCAGTTGGTACACATAGCGAACTGCTAAGGTGGCTGGAGTCCTATATGAGAAATCGAAGTCAGGCTGTTGCTGTCAAAGAATATAGCTCCAAATTTGTACCCGTACCATCGGATGTCCCCCAGGTTTCTCATTTGGGACCTCTTTTATTTATATGTTTTGTTAATGACGTCATCTCACAATTTAGTCCCGAAGAAATAATCAAAGTCGATCTTTTAATGACTGCACCGACATGCAAGACGACTTGTATAGACTGTGCCAATATTGCAAGAACTTTTTTCATATAAATGTCAAAAAATGTAGTGTGTTTACCTCTTCAAGGAAGAAACATATAATAAAATATAATTATCTCCTTAATGATGGACCAGTTCAAAGGACATCTATTATAAAAGATTTAGAAGTGTACTTGGATAGCAAACTTTTTTTTGCCAATACTATTGAAAATATAACAAATAGAGCCTTTCATCTCTTAGGTTTTGTCCTAAAGATCAGAAAGGAATTTCGGAATGTCAGTACTGTTCTGGCTCTTTTCTGCTCTCTGGTACGGCCAATTTTAGAATACTCTTCAACTATATGGAACCCTCATATACATTTACCGCCTTACTCATAAACGTTCAATAAGCTTGGAATAGTTATACCATACTTTTTCCTTATCTGTCATTGCGACATTGGAATTAGACAGATAAAGACAAAGCATGGTATAACTATTCCAAGCTTATTCAACGTTTATTAGTAAGGGGGTTAAACTCTATTGAAAAAGTACAAAATAAACTGTTAAAACACCTGAAATATTAAGCTTCCTAATCTAGTGAGGTACCATTTTAATTTGGACACTTTTGTTTTGTTACTCTGGAAAACCTGCGCACATTACGAGATGAAATTTTCTTATTTAAATTGATTTCCGACAATATTGACTCCTTCGCACGACAAATTAATAATGTTTTTCATGTTCCTTTGTCTCGTACTAAATATGCTGGCAACTCTTTTATTAACAGAGCGTGTAAACTGTACAACGACCGATTATATGATGGTTTATCAGTTCTTCAATTTAGGACCATCATCAGCTGTGTTAGCACCTTGTTTGTTTTGTATATTTTTAGTTCATAATTTATTTGTTTAACGCCCACTATATGGAAGTCTACTTTTAATATTTAGTCTTACTGGGAATTCAAACTTGAAAGCTACGTGTTACATGTACTTTTATCTTGTGGTAACTATAGCGGTAAATGTTGTAATATAATTTTTAGCTATTAGTTAAATGGTAGCGTTTGTTTGAAGCACACAGATTATTGACACACAAACATTAAAATACAATACATAGTTGGATGTATAGGATGCGAAAATTGTATGTTTAGACCGGTACCTACACCTGGCGATCTATAGTTCTCTGCCTACCCCATTGGGAGACAGGCGTGAAGCTAAGTATGTGGATGTATGCAGTTGGATAATTATCACCCGAATCATTGACACGCTAATTTATCAATCGGTCCTGCATTTTGACAGAAACCTAGTTGGTAATGAGTTTTCAGCAAACATTTTCTGCCGTTTAATTTAACTAGCTGCCGTATTATGTTTTAAACTCTTCGATGAAAGGAGTTCCTTGAGAGAGGAAGTAATACGACTAATAAGTTACCTACATATTACACTTTTCGAACGCTTATCATAATATTATTTTACCACTTTCATCAAACTTATTAAAGTATCCATTAACTTCCCAACTTTCAGGTTAGTTGAACCTATCAGCTGATCCAACATTGGTTAGTGCTAAGTGTAAAGTTATAACTTGTAACCATCTCGTTACTAGTAAGGGTAAGCTATATAGTAGTTGAGTAAAGTAAGATGAATATGCGTAAGTCCGCGGTAATCCCTCAATTAAGCCGGGCCATTCTATGACCTGTTTGCCTCCAACATCCTTCACTCGGAATAAGTGTTTGTTCAAGTGTGTTTCAAGATTATACAAAGATAAGGTTATCGATTTACTGTCAGGCGCTCCAAACTTCACTTAGTCTGTTTTAGGAGCTTATTGTGTGACTCGAATCAATACCAACGTGTTGTACCCACCGCTTTATGTACGGCAATGAGTAATTTATTGCCGAAACAATCGGTACACATAAAAATATGTTTTTACTCTTTAAAGAAATTGATTGGGAGCGTAGTTTTTGGCGTGTAATGTTATTAAAACGTGTAAATAAACAAAGAAAGTCGGTTTTCTAATTGTATATACATTTACCTCGGTTTTTTTCTGCATAATAGAATCTATTTAAGTACTTTATAATTTATTAGTCCCATAAATTTGACGATAACTTTAGCAGGGTAAGAAAGTAAAAGATTTATCGCATCAACAAGTTCTCGCACATGCTTGTTGTGCCTGTGCCCAATCGTCTCGAGGATTTATTCGTCTCCGTGAGAATATTCGGGTAGGTACCTACTTTAATTAAATCGTGAGGGTATAATGAAAAACTGACTCATCTCATTATGTTCCCGTCTCAAAATAACGCCAGTTTCAGATTTAATGAGACCGCAGACGGATTAACGGCGAACTCATAATTTCTTTTGAGTTCATCCTTAGCTTGCCGACACGAGAAATAAATTACAGTGTATCAACACGCTTGTTCCTGTCTCTTTATTCTTGTGATGTTATTTTTAACAAAAAAAAAAATCTCTACGACCCGGTATTCTAGCTTAAATGGAGTCAGGGACAAGCTAGTGATGTGTGCCGACTTATTTTAATTCTCAGCGTAGTTGAACCATTTCTAAATTTTCGAATAAGTATTTTGTTCCTGATTCCTTGAGTAGGTATATATCTAAACTAGACTTAGAACAAAAATAATTTTGGTCGAAATTATAATATTTAAAATATTTATGACAGGAACGTGTGAACCGGCAGGTTATTGGTAGGTAATTTAAATTAAATATTGTTAAGCCCCATTGTAGTAAAAAAGTCACGTTGTACCCAGTTCAAAAACCAAATACTTTTTCTTATATTAATTTTATCTGTCAAATTACTGTTGCAAGGAATGTATCGGCATAAGAATAAATACTACTAGAAGGGTAACTTCATCCCCACCACGCTCGCTCCCGCGTGACACTAGCGGGTTGCCATGCCACCCAGAATCGGCGCTTGAAGTAAACGTGCAACAATATTTCAAATGAAGCCCTCAAAGGCGCCACTGTCTACGCACACTGTGGTTTTACCATACGAAATTGTTAGTACCGTATTTGAACACGTGCTTTACGATAATTGTAGGATGATATCAACGAAGAATGAATTTTTATTTATTATTTGTAACGTTACATTAAGTAAAGAGAGTAAGAATTAAAGAATTAAATAAGTACATAATTTACCTGTGCACTTATTGTTTTAAAACACTACAGTAATAAAATGCGATTCTCCTTCAGGATCTTGCTCATGGTATATATTATTAGTATTATTACGTCACTGATACGAGTACTGGATAAGCGTTTTGTTCAAACTGCACCTTTTAACTGAAAAGAGATTTGTCTAGGTCACCACTGAGACGTAAAAAATGTATCCCTCTCCGCTTGTTACACAAGGTTAAATAATACATACATACATAACGTCACGCCTTCATTCCCAGAGTGGGGTAGACAGAGCTACAGAAATACCAACAACTCTAAACAGACTTGTAATAAGGTTAAATAAGGTTATGGTTTATCGTTTTACAGGTAAATAAACTAATTCGTTGCGGGCTCAGGGCCTCTATTCAACTGCGTTATAACGATATCGTTTTTGACCTGTTTCCGTATTGTCAACGTTTTGATAACTCTTATGTCATTTACAATAATGGCGACTGTGACATAAACGATTCTTAAACGTGTCAAACACGATATCGTTTTAACGCACCTGAATAAAGGCCCAGTTAGTTTTATATACTTGTGATAACCCTAATTTTGCGACAGGCGAGAGAGAGGTTTAAGGCGGGGCGTAGGGCGCTGTAGGTAATTATTTGACGGCTTTGCTCTCAAATCCATATAACAACGCCGAAGATGCCCTTCTAGTAGTATTTATTTGTATGAGTAGTATTTACCTTGAATATTATTATTATAATTTTACACATTGATTTGACATATTACTTTCATTCTCACAAAAATTGCTTCAAACGAGGCGAGGGAGTATAATACTTTTGCGACATTGTCTATTTATTGGCAGAAATACGATTAAATGAATCGTGTCGGTACGTACGTATGTATTACGTGCTTCCAATAGAATGGCCAATTATCAGAGAGACGTGATCTCAATGAAGGAAACTCCTAGGTTTTTAAGATTTACTTGAAAATGTTGCCAATAAATCATTATAAAGGGTGAAAATATTTTCCTATTAAATTAATAATAAATGTTACATCTTGCATCAGGGACCTGATTTTAATATTATTATAATTAATTACACATTATTATGGTACAAAACAGTGGAGTTACCAAAAATATATATTGACATGGTTTTACCTACTTCCAGATGTACGTATCCTGAATCATTCCCCACGGAAACTCCTCTGAACCCTAAAAAGCCCTTGGCTTAGAAAAGCTAACCAAAAAGTTTGTCAATTTACCCTCGGTTGCCAAAAACTCTTCAACGGTATTTTAAACTAACATTTTCCTTTATTTTATCAAACCTACTCGTGTCGCGTTACGCGTAGAATATAAATAGAAAGTCAATGTCCATTTTACGTTGTTCGGCTTGTGTTCACTTGAACCAGATTTATGCCATAATTTAACATGGTAAATAAAACTGCTTTAATATTAATACTAATAATGATATTTGACCTTTTTTCTATCGTTTGCTAGCTTTTATAAAACTTGCTCTCATTTTATTATGCTTTGAGCCTTTCAGGTAATAATCCTGAAATAATTTTGTTTAAGTCAAAGTTTGACCAAAGGGTATTGGGACGAGATCTGTTGTGGGGGACTTTGTCCTCGTTCGTAGTGTTCACGTCCCTGTTGGTTGTGTCTGGAATTCTAATTCTGTAGGCACTTGAGTATCTCTTCTCTTTCAGGTCTAGCTTTCTGTTCTTTTCACCCTCAAAAGTTATTTTAAATCAGCCACATGATCAAAATTATCTTAAATGGTTTGACCGCGTACGAAATTTATAGTATTCGTTGTAAAAATAACCGGGCAAGACCATGTTGGACCATGCTCAGCGTAGGGTTCCGAAGCCGCTAAGTACTACAAACATAAAAATCAACAAGTAATACTTAACTAATTTTCTATTTAAAGTCAATTGCTGCCGTCTTAGATGGTTTTAGTAGGTATAAACACTTTAATCGCCTGTATCTCAAGAACTAATGATGTCTACTAGTCGTGATAGTTATCCTTTTAAATTCGTTTTATATGCGCTTTCATTTAAGATTTTTTCAGATTTTTAGTATTTGTAGTTTTGGTTGTAGAGGGGGGACACTTGAGTCTAACAAAAATTTGCGCTTTAAAGCTTAATATTTCATAAACGGATTACTTGATCGAAAATCTTTTAGTTCAAACTCATAATATTTTTGAAAGACCTATCCAACGACACCCCACACTATAGGGTAGACGAGAAAAAATACACCGCCACGTAACGAGTAGGGGAGGTACCCTAAAAAATTTTTTTTTTTACATTTTATTGTACCACTTTATTGGCGTGACTAATATGCATATTCAGGCCAAATTACAGCTTTCTACTACTACTAGTACTAAGAGTCTCTGCGCTAGGCTGCGGACGGACGGACGGACGGACATGGCGAAACTGTAAGAATTTCTAGTTTGACTACGGAACCTAAAAAAAATGGTCTTTTGAAGAATAACGCTTGATTTAGTAGTGAATAAATTGTTGCTGGTGGGGACTAGTTTGTAATTTGCACCTATCCAACACATGTTTCTGCAATCGGGTTTTTTTTTTAAGCTTAGGTATTTCTATACAGTGGAATCTGTTTATTATGACTTCCTATATAGACCAAGTGCTTAATTTGTAGTAATTCCCAAGACTATAGTCCCTTAAAGCTGTGAAAAAATCAAACTTCCAAGTTAACGTAAAAAAAAGATACGACCGTTTAAGCCACAAAAACAAAAACTTATATTTCAACACTTTCAAGGGAACCTAAATTTATAGGGTACTTTCCCATAGACCTAGAATCCTGAAATTTGGCAAGAAGGAAGGTGTTTTTTTTAATTATTTAGTAACAAACAGTCTTACAAAAAATATATTATAATTAAGGCGCTTTGATCTTTTACAAAACAGACCTATAGTTACTTATATTTGACTAAAGCTATAGAAAAGTAAATGCGTATTTATCAATTAAGTCGTAAAGTAAATTATAAAATTTCAAATTGCAGTCTTCCATCACAAGTAATGGAAAAAGCCAAAATTAATTATTTTGTGGCTTAATTGACATTGCCAGCGTAATACCGAAATTCTCCATGAAGTAGTTGATGAGGAACCACTCATAGGGACAGCATCAGACAGAATAATAGGATTATACCGTGTAATTTGAGAGCTTTCAAATGATAAGTGACTACATGTAACTTTTTTACTCCTTGAATAAATAGTTTCAAAGTTATAAATTCTAATAATAAGACCTTGTGCGGACCATTCAATGCTATATCTAATCCAAATTTCCGCCTGATTGCTTTTCTTTACCATCCCTGGCAAAAAGAGTTTTGACAGATCCACTTGTAGACGGACAGACGGACAGCAAAGTCATGTTATAAGGGTTCTGTAGTTCGTCTCTCTATTAAAATAAAAACTAACGAAAATAGAAAGTGTATTATTCCCAAAGACTATGCTTTGTACGACATCCACTTACTATTAGTATGACGTATTGTTCACTTCCCTTCATGTTGCATTTAGGGTGAAGCCAGAGGAGCGTAATATTTTGAGTTGTGAGTCGTGTATTTTCGGTGGCGTAATTTCTGCCTCATACAAAAGTCCAACTCATTTTGCGTCATCGCATGAACTAAACAATTTAGTATGAAATCGAATGTAGCAGAAATTACGCGACCGGGATTACGCTTTTCACAACTGAGAAAATTACGCTCGTCTGGCTTCACCCTCGATGAAACAAGATTTTAAATTTGGTTAGCTTGTTTAAGTAGTCCCAAAGTACATTTAATTAGGTGCAATAAATAAGTCACCGGAAAAAGGCGATAAAAGAAAAAATAACTTAATAAGCTTACTGCGAAAGGATATTTCTATTTGCAGCGTCGGCGTCGGAAACGAAGAGGAAAAATATTAATTGACACAAATTTGAAGCCTGAGCACCCAAGTCCGCTCAGCGAACTCGGGCCAAATGAAATGTTGATTTTACGTCGCGCGTTTTACGTGCTGCCGACGGCAGATAAAACAAAATACACGTTCATTAGCGCAGACCAGGAAATTATATTACGGCCCGTCCTTGATTACGGAATCAACGAGTCGCCCTCACCTCTCCGACTTGGCTTTCAGCGCGACGGCGCGGCTAGTAGCCATCGAAATGCCAATTACATTTCATGCGTATGATTCCCTAATACATTATTCATTATCTACCTACGTTCCTAGAGCATAATAACTCCCAGGGGCGCTGGTATATTACATTTGCAAATGGTGTATAAATAACACCCAACAAAAGGTGGGTAAGTAATCCTAGAAGAGCTAAAGACGTTTTGATGTCGCACGCTTAATTAGATGGTAATGGATTCTTTGAAGCTTTCCTTCATAAACTAAGCCAAAGCTTAGTTTATGAATTCACAAGGTCACATGCTTACCGGGGCGGGCATGCATTAATAACGTCAGCTCAACGCGTTTGCGAGTAACGGGCGACATTAGAGCGATCTGGCGACGCGTGCGGCGCGGCTTCGGCTACACGGCGAAGCGCAGAGCGATGCATGCCGGCTTAATCCCAGGTAATGCGACGTAATAAAATGTAAGAGGCGAGGGGTAACGACAGACGTGCGCGCGTGACCTGTTATCTCAAGCTCCGAGATTACTTTAGGCAACACAATCTTTGTTTCGGACAGTCACACGAGGACCTCATAGCCAAACAAATATCTGGGAATATTGTTTTATCTCTGATTTGACAGCCCCCGAACGACCCCATACGACCCAAGAATCGAAGCGTATAAGAAGGAAAAATGTCTTTAGTTCAATTGAATGTATATTTAGAATAATAGGTAACCAATCACCTCATTCAGTCAATAACACCACAATCGAATACGATAACTCACTTCTATCTGCAACTGAAACCACTCGAGTAGATTTGAACAGGCCCTATTCACTGAAGTGGGCGGCCATTGCCATACGGGAAGTTGCGAGTGGCATACATTCGGTATCCTCACTTTTTCTTTATGATGTTGGTTTTTGACAAATTAACACGTCAGCGAAGAGATACGGCGCGCGTCCCCGGGCTGCCCATCAATATTGACGCTGCGACCATTACTCAATATCACTCAAGTGGAACTGCCCAATTTACAGCTACATTTAACTGATTTGATTGAATCCGTCGAAAGTTATCACCCTCAGGGAGCCAGCGGCGGATCTTGGACTCGTATTAGTGTGTTTCTAGGGCCTGCAAAATTACTTAGCCTTTTTACACTCCTAGCTAAAAGAACCTGCGCGTGGGAGTTTATTTCTGATATGTAATATTTTGAAAATACTACTAATCTGTATGTATGCCTAATTTCATTTTTGTAAATAAATTATCTGACATAAAAAAACGGCGGATGAAAAAAATGGTTCTGGGTTTATCGTTGTCAAGTAACATTATTACAGGCCTAGTCCTTACTTTGGGAATAACTGGGTTTGTATGGGCGTGGTCCAATTATACTTGTATGTATTTCATATTTAATGCTATCTTTGTTTTGATAACCTGAATAATAAGCTCAGAAGTTTGGTTCGTATTTTTTAATAATTTATTGGTTAAGTATAATTAGACTTAAAAACTACCTAGCTACTTAATACATTTTTACCGCGGACGATATCTCCGCGATAAGAATCCACGCGAATGAATTCACGGGCTGAAGCTAGTTACGCATATCACAATGGGAGTCCTCAGGATTGTAAAACAAAGTTCCTCTAAAAGTGCACGTTTTCGAAAGGTTCACTTGTTTAAAAATAGCACTTTTCAGAAAGTACACCTCTCAATAATATACACTTTCTCAGAAACTGAACTTTCCCAAAAGTAGCACTTTCTCAAACGGTATATTTTCTGAGAAGGTGCATTCTATAAGAAAATTAACTTTCACATAAGGAGCACTTTTTCAGACATAGATCATGTCATATACCTAAGTATAATGTTGACTATATAATTACGTTATCAGTGACAATAAGTCTGCTGACAACTCCACAAATAATTATCAAGTAACAATAGAAGACAATTTCTGTATCATTATGTCAAGAGTCACAGGCGAAGGCGCGGGCAAAAGATATGAATAAAAAGTAGGAGCGTAATTTTAAGTGTAAGAAAAACTGCGGAATTACAGATTTTTGCAAACTTTGTTTTACAGAAGTCTTCCGAGAAAGTGAGCGTTTTGGAAAAGTGTTCATTTTGCGAAAGTTTATATTCCGAGAAAGTGTGCGTTTTGAAAACGTCCCTTTAACAGGGCATGTACATTGTATGTACATTCCCTATATTATACACTATGGGAAAGAGCTCTAATTGCGAAAATGTAAGTTTTGGTATACGTATACTTTTTGGGACAGTGATCTTTTGAGAATGTGCACTTTTAGAGAAAGTGTGTTTTATGATCCAGAGCCTTTCCAGTACTGTCGGCTTTATAAGTAGTTGTATGGGGTGTCTATCATTTCATCGAAGCACCTTTCATCGAATGTATCATTTAATCGAACGCTATTTTGTGCTGAAACTATATCGTTTTCGTGTTTAAGATGCCCTGAAAACATTATGGTTTCAGCGGAAAATAGCGTTCAAAGAAATTCGATGAAATGGATACATTCGATGAGGTAAAATTTGATGAAGTGATGAGTTACTAGTTGCACACTATATCGCTTAGTCAATTTAACTTAATGTTTGAACTGTTGCATTAATTTGTCAAAGGCGATAAAAGAATCAGAATAATTTATGTTAACAGCGACAAAAATATGCAGCTTAGATAAGGCAGCCTGTACCAAGTGTTTTTCATATAAATAATGATTTAAAGGCCTCTCTACTGAAAGGGAAATACCCCATAAAATAGCTACAAAATTGAGAATTACGATTCTAAAATATCTGAACTAATTCTATTCTGAATTTCAGTTTCATGAAGCATTATTACCTAATGTTGGACGCCGTGATAGGATGTATAGAATTCTGAAAATACTATCCCAAATAATATAATGCCGACGAGACGGAAAACCGATATTTTAAATATCTGAATAATCACAAACCCAAAATAACCGCATTGTTGCTTGAATGTTTCTATTTGGTTTATCAATCATTGCTTTTTAGTCAGTTTCGCTATGTTCTTTAACGGCCATTCCCTATATTCGATCTATCTCTTGTTTTGCCCTACCGGAGATAGAAACGGCTATCTATCTGTACTTTTTCTGTCCCAATAAACTAAAGATAGATAGGCTAACCTGTATGTACCTCTGATCTATCGGTGGGAGGGCCGATAGCCTTACGCAGATAGCTTCTTGTATGAAAATGACAGTTTGTGCGTCCCAATAACAACAGATAGCCTATCTTTGGCCTGTCTGACACTGACATTGGTTACTTCAAGTAATCATTGTCGCGATCCTAGGATTTCGGAGGATAGAAGCAAGATAGCAGAAGCTTCATTTATGTTTTAATACGGAATTTTATTATTAGATAGTTCCAAATAGGAAAGTAATGTCGGACTCGAGCTCTGTTAGTTCGAGTTCTAGTGGTATTTGAAGAAATGGAGATACTGAGCGATTGGTAAACTGAAGACAACAATCATACTGTAAGGAGCGTGTGAATAACATGGAAAAATACAGTGATTATGAATTTATACTCAGATTCAGTTGAGACAAGTCTGTGCAGTAAACGAGTTACTGCTGGAATTATATCTGTTTCTGAAAGGAACCACACAACGGTGAGTTTTTACAAAATATCTAAGGTTATGATATAAGGTTTTTAATTTACCCAACTCATTGCTTTCTATGATAAGTAAATCATTTGGTAAACGTTGGCCTAGTGGTACAGTGGGCCAGCCATGCCACGCTTTCCTGTCCTTACCAACTCTCTTACATACTAATGCATGATTACTGCTGCTACACCTCGTGCCGTTTCTTATTTTGCATGAACAATTTTTATGATGTCGCCCAAAAAAATAACAAACAGTTTGATGCCGTACATTATCCATTGAAAAGTAAAACTGCTAAAAATATTAACTTCTTGTAAATAAGTAAACTGACCTAATACTTATACCTTATCCTTTTTTAGAAACCACGGTACTTCACCGCTACGCCAGCTACTTCTAAAATAGCGCTTTTACGCGTTAGGGACCATGTTGGTCGCTGCAGCGGACTACGAGTATGTAGGGGTGACAAAATCTCCAGCAGCACGTATAGTGCGTGCGTGCGTGTGGACGTGTAGTGGAAGTATAGCCAGATTGTACTCAAAGTAAGTATTCAATCACGACCAATCCACAGGAAGATTTTTATAGAATTGCCGTATTTCCCAGGGAATCGGGCACAATCGATGGTCTGTATCCTCATGCAATCACCAAGTACCTAAGTTCCCACAAAAATGAGTTTTTATTGGTTGTTATTTCCTATTACAACTGATACAATGTACTTACCAAATATTCAACCATTGGTGACGAATTTACGAATAGAAAATCGGTCTTTTCCCTACGCACAACTGAAATTCATCAATCTTGTGGCTCGATGGCCAGGATCATCCCACGATGCCACAATATTTAATAACTCCGAGTTAAGAGGTGCTTTTTTACCCTAGGCATTTATTTTTTACCGCCAAATATAATGTCTATCACCCGCGACAGTCAACTGCTCGACTTGGGCACCTCCCAATGCACGTTTGCACTCCACTCAGCCCGACCTTCGGTTGGTGTCCGCCAGTCGCTGCCACCCTGCGTATATCGTCGGCAAACAAAGTCTTGGGCGTGTAGGTATGTATGTTCCGTAAAAGTTGGATGAAACCTTTGTTTATGGCAAGAAGTTGGCACACAGCACTCAGGCTACCCGATGTAAGTGGAATCTTAGACCCATAGACATTTGAATTTTCAAGACAATATTCTCGAGACTGCAATTCTAAGACCTCAGATGCGTTGCCAACCCTGAGAACTATGATGGAATGCCTCTATGTTAGTAATTTCACCGGTTGTCTGATCCCCAAACCGGAACACAACAATGCGAAACCTGCATAATAAACAGGGGCTACCGATGTGCCTTTACTTTTACTAAATGACGAGTAATCGACCCGCGAGACTTGGTCTGCGTTAGCCATCCTATCCTGTCAGAAGCCTTCATGGGTGTCTGTACTGAAACTGTCTAAAGTTCAAACAAACATGAACAATACTTATTATTTATTCAGGCGTATGAAGAGCAGTTATTACCAATTTTTTTTTTGCTCAAAGTGAAAACGGTGTTTTTGGAAATCGCTATTTACTTGGTGTGTGAGCGTGTACCGATGCAAATCATATTTATTAGTTCAATTGCTAAACCCACGATCTCCTAATGAGATGAACTGTAACCGAGCGCACATTAAAACCAATATCGAAATAATAACATAGTAGGTGTAGTGCAAGAGGTCTTAAAAAGTCTTTCAAGTTCGAATCGTATGTATCGTAAATAAAATATACCCAAACCGTAAGCGACTTTTTGTACTGTACCTACTTAGATTCTACTTCTGTAGTTAACCATAATTAAAATAATTGGAACGATGAATTTTACTAACTAGGTACAATTTGTGTTTTACAGATGTTTTTGGAGTATGGAAAAGGCCTTCAAAAAATAAGACTGTATTGCAAACATAGGCTGTAATATTGAGGCAACATCTGCAGGCAAAGGAGTTTGCAAGACGTGGAACCCGAAATTGAAGTATCTGAATCTAATGCCGATCTGATACACTCTTCGGAGCATCAATCAAATCAATATTTTGAACGCCAGTTGTTGATTGACAATTACTTCATAATTCATGAAGTCAAAATGTGTCCAATGTCCATGGAAGCGCTAGTAACTATTGGTGGATGTGGCTGCTGACTTGCTAAACGAAAAAGCGGCATCTCCTACAAAAAATCCGTAGCATGTGCAATCTTATGGGTCTTAATTATTAACGAAAGAGAATCGAATTTAGAAACCACCTTTAGGCTTAGGAAGGCACTGAGCGTTTTAGCTTTTTGTCTCATCCCAATCATTATTTGAATATTTTACCATCAAGAATTGGTGGTTTATATAATTAATAAGAATATGTAATTTATATTTTATATCAACTTATTTTTGTAATTGTTAAAATAAATTGTGTTCACTGCATTATGACTAGACATGTTTTATTTTATTTAAGGGACGGATCGACAGGAAAGTGAAATCAAAATCGTAGCTCCATCGGCACCTTCGTTATCAAATTCCATTTTAGGTTTAGGTGTAGGAACGCTATCAGGATGAGTAGATATATTATCAGTAGGAGTATGTACAGCAGTCAGTAGGACACCTGAGACAAGTTTCCGTATTGATAGTACTACAGAGGCTATATTTTAAATTATGTACAAACCCATCTTGCTTCGGAGTCGTGATTATATTAATTACGCCATGACAGCTATTATCTAATTTTCAATAAGGGTTAACATAAAATGATCAATGAAATTACGATAGCGAAGCAAGGTGGTCGAAACCAAAGTAGAATAAAATGTTCGGGTTCATAGGTTTTCTGTTTATGTTGTACAGACCTATAGTTTACGGAACGCTCGGTGGGTTTATCCTCGTCGCACTTGATCGATTTTTAGTCAATCCAAGCCGAACTTTCTCAATCTTAACAATTAGAATCTTAAACTGAATCCAACCTTACACCCAAAAAACCGAGTCTTGCCATTTTGGAGTCCACAGGGAACATACACATATCGATTTTTATATAAGAAAATAGAATTATTCAAATACCGCTAAAACAGTATCGATTATGCAACGTAGGTACCGTTTGCCAACCAATTATTTGGCTACGAAGATTGATAAAGGATAATAATATATTGTGGTGCTAACAACAAGTATTTTGCCTCGTCATAGACATCATCAAATGTCTGTTCGATCATTTCCCGTGTACCACATATCCCTACCAGGCTATCTCCACTGGGGGAGAACACTAAAACTTCAAATGACATAAAAAAACGAATATATTAGAGGTATGAGGCCAATTTATCAAAATCTCGGATTTTTATTATCGAGTATTAAATAATGAAAACTAGTTTTTCGAATATTATTATTTATTTGATAAATATTAACAATCATGAATTTATATTTCTCCGAAATGTATAATTCCGATTTCCATGATCCTAAATATTCGTAATCCAGATCATCATCATCAGCCTACAGCTGCAGCAGTCCACTGCTGAACATAGGCCTCTAACATGGCTCATCAGCTGGCTCGATCCTGGGCCTCCCTCATCCTTCGCTCTCAGCAAACATCCTCACTTCGTCGTCCATCTAGCTGGCGGGCTACCTACACTACTCTTGCCTATCCCATGCGTGGTCTCAACTCCAAAACCAATAAGCCAGATCGGTAATATGAAATTCTAAATCATGCAATAAACAGTAATTTGATTCGAACGTCGCGAGGAGGAGCGTTAGGTTGAGTTATGAAATATTTCGAGATTATTGTAGTGTACCCTCCACTGATAATATTAGTATTATTACATACAAGAGGGGCCTTTCTTTTTCACCTATACGATTATTTCAATCCCAGAGATCCTCGAAAGCATATCTTATTCGAATGGGGGCCTTTCAGTCTTGTTCGTAGGTGCTTCGCCTTGCAAAGGGGTAGAGAAAATAAAAAAATTGATCTTTGTTGTTTATCTACTGTCTATTGTACAGTCATCATCTCCTTACCGAGACCTAATAACAGAGTCAGAACAATGAAAAACATTTAATTTCAACAGTTAAAAATATATTAAACATTTTCAATACACAATTAATACTGTAGTTACATCTATACAAAACTAGTCATGTCCTAATACTTATTCTATTACCATACATACATACATACATAAATCACGCCTGTTTCTATTACCAATGTTTAATTAAAAAAAAAACCATTTCTGCGCCAAGTAAACACTAGAGATCTTGTGTGTGTTGATCACCGACTTGATAATGCGATGTATAATTTCAATCTATTAGTTTTCTGGCATTAGTGCAGATTTACATACAGGCATACTCTTAAACCTTTTGGCTGCGACTATGTCCGATGATGACGATATTAGCGGACGAAGTTTTTTATCGCTATTCTTGAACAGCGAGTATTATTTTGGATAAGTATGTCCAGTAAAATCCTTGTAGAACACTTGAGATAAATACATACATACATAGAAACATACATAGGGTATCAAAATCATTACCCTTCCTTTGCTTCGCGGTAGTCGGGTAAAAAGTATCTTAATATGTCCAACTCCATATAACGTACGTGCCAATTTTTAAGAAATGTATTATCTCCCTTTGGCCGTGAAAATGGAACAAACAACACACATTTTCGCAATTAGTAATTTAGTTTTGTCCGAGACTTCGTCCACTAGTAGTAATAGAAGAAGTCGTTTACCGCCGTTCCCTCGGGAACTATTTAACGTATCCAAAAAAACAATAATCTTGAAATCGGTTTACAAAGTTATAGTTGTCATGAGTAAGTTTTAAGTAAATGGTGACCTCTCCGACCTTTTGCAAGTACATCGCACATTGCATTGCTAAAGGTTGAGGAAATCGCCATTTGTAAAAAAATACTTAGGTATATATTATATTTAAATATGCATCTATTTCCAGTTGTAGTTTCCTTTTTTTCAATGCTGTTAGTTCCTGTTCCTGTTTTATTTCAGATTTGCAGTTCTCGGTCAAAGCGTTATTTCGTTCTATCATGGACTTTTACATCATCCGATAAAGTTTTCCGCTTCAGTTTTCCTAAAACAGAAAGTTCCATGTATACAATCTCACGATTAACTTTTCATTCTCTTTTGTCTTCTTAATTTCCTTAAGGTAACACACTTTCTTCTTATAAATAGTTAAATCTGTTAAGTAAATTTGCCAAGTGAGCGTAAACATAAACTTATATACAGACAGCCCACGCCGTTGGGCATTTATGTATGCAGAAGTCTTTTATTGTATCCCTCGGAAATTGTACAGTTTTCTCGGATACAATATGTCTTTCCCCAGAATACTATTTATCGCCTTACGTTTATAGTATAATTCGTAGTATCATCGTGTATTATATCTATCTATATTCAACCTTTACAGGCGTAATGTCACTTTTGTAAAGTTTATTTCACAGGACTTCATTTGTGAAACGATTTGTGCAATAAGGAGTTTACATACTTACATACATATATACTTACATGCATTTATACTTACATACATTATACAGGATTTGGGTAAAGTATGGACGTAGATATTTATACGACGGAAAGAGGATACTGTTTACCTAGTTGTTAGTGATCCAGTTTACGCAGCGAGGTGTCCAGGGCACGAGCCACGGTCCAGCATACGATTACAACATTAGGTATATATTAGCAGGGTTGCGATTACTGGTTACCTTTATCAAGATAAGATATAAAAACAAAAAGATGTGCCAAGTATCAAAAAAGCAGTTAAAACCTCCCATATGCGGGCACAAATGCTGTCAGATTTAAATGTTAAATTAAACGTCGCCAACTCCTCCACGGTTTCTATGTCCTCTCCCGCCTCGACCACAGTATCGCCTCCAAACTGGACACTATAAGCGTCGTAAATCACACCTAAAATATTGGCAACCTGGTCCAGCGCATCGTCTGGTGGGATGAAGTCAGGCTTGCCACCTCCTGTCTGAAAATTAGTCAAAAATAAAAAACCCGCATAATGCATAGTTTAGTAATTAAAAAGCCTTCAAACAATCGTGAACAATATTCTGGAGAGCATAAAATATGCGGCATCCAACAATCCACACAGTAAAGAATTATCGGGAGTAAAAAGTATCCTATATCCTTCCCTGGTAGGTACTTTAGTTATCTCAATACCAAATTTCATCGAAATCGACTCAACAGTTTAGCCGTTTAAGCGTATCAGACAAACAGACGTCAGAAAGACAGACAGAATTTCTTTCACATTTATTAACATTAGTATGGGTATTCACGACTAAATGACATATAAAAAGCCAGCATTCCTACAGGTAAGAATTCGTTCGAATTTTATCCACTTTTCCCAGAGGCTGGCAAAAGCGAATTTGCATACAGAAACTGTACACGATATACAGCAATTGCAAAGATCTAAAACATGTAAAAAAAACAATATAATACAATTATGGTAATTCGCTTTTAGGTCAACCGTTTACATAAACTGTCTAAATTTCAGATCTGTAAATCATTTTACGTATGCGGAAACGCAGATTGACGGACGGACGGACGGAGATGCAGAAAGATGGAGAGTGTGAACAAAGGGCTCCGTTTTGTCTTTTGGGCACAGAACCTTAAAAAATGTTTACAATCAGTGCACGACACGACGCAGTTAGCCTAGTTGGACGTGACCATGCCTACGAAGTCAGCCGACCCGGGTTCGATACCCAGGAATCGGACAAATAAAAGGCAACTTTTGTGTACTGCGCACAAGTTTTTTCCGAAATATGGATGTTATGTATACATTTAAGTACTACCTGTTTCCCGCGACTCCGTCCGCGTAGAAGTCACTATCGCTATTCCCTCAGGAACCATTCAATTTTTCAGGATAAAAGATACCCTACGTCTTTGACTCAAAGTAATTCGATACCAAATTTCTTTTAAATCGGTTCAGCTGTTCATCCGTGAAAGCGTCACAAACGGACATATATACATACAGACAGACAGACATACAGATTTACTTTCAAAATTATAATATTACTAGCCGCTTCCCTCGGCTCCGTTCGCATAGAACTCGTTTATCGGTATTCCCTCAGGAACCGTCAAATTTTTCATGATAAAGAGTACCCTATGTCCTTCCCCAGGACTCAAACTATCTTCATTTCATGTCTTTCATCTAAATCGATGGTGCGGTATATCCGTGAAAGCAGAACAAATAGACAGACAGACAGACAGATAAAGGGTTACTTTTACATATTTTATGATATTAGTATTTAGTGGTGGTAGGACCCTGTGCGGGGTCCGTTCCGATCGCTATACTACCATCTTAATTAAGCAACAATGTTCATATTGTTGTGTTCCGGTGTGGGGATAAGACAACCGGTGAAATTACTAGCATAGACGGACTCCATCTTGGTCCTCAGGATTGGCAACGCATTTTAAGTCTTAGGATTATAGACTTGTGAATTCAAATATCTATGGGTCTCAGATTGCACTTAACATTGCCTGATGTACGTGTGCCTTCTCCTTATCATAAAAAAAGTATTCTTTATTTCTCTATAGAAGTATGTTTATCGTTGTCTGATATTTTATGTTATGCTACCTATTAGACAAACAATATTTATACGTTTATTCGTTTATCCCTTTCGATGAAATTGCGCCGGTTAAATTATTAAAATTACATACCTTTAGGTTATTATTCATATTCATTTTCTTATTTCTTTTTGGGCCAGTTTTTTTTTTAAGTTTTCCCTTTTAATCCGTAATTGTTCGGCTTTCCTTGGGCTACTGGCTATCACGGCGTTAAATTGCTCCGATAGTAGCCCAAGTTGCTTCTTTCAGCTGATTGTTCACGGCGTTTGTAGCCTTGCTAAACACATAAGATGATAAGAGTCTTCAATGCGGACAGAGTTGCGAGCAACAGTTACAAATAAGAGTCTTCCAACGTGACAGCTGTTTGTATTATCTGCACTAATGGCAAAACCTACTGGACGGCTTGTTACGTGTAACATCATTGAGATCATTTCTTGACCAAGGTTTAGAACACTTAAATATTCTTATGAAAAAAATCGGAGTGGGTACCTCGTTAGAGATAATTTTGTATAATATTAGATATACACAACATGTAATACTTACCGTACTCATTTCAATAAATATTTAAGGTAGGGTAATTTAGCCCGTTTTCGTCCATTTAGCGGAGTTGCCAGGTTTCGGGCTTAAAAACAATATGTTCTACTTGCCCCAATCTAACAAACCATATTTTTATTAGAAGCTAATATAGTCTATTTTATGGATACACTAAGTAACCAATAACTACAGACAAGGTTTTTCTTTTAATTAAAAAAAGATAGAAAAGAACTGATTTTGCTAGTTTTCGACCAAAAATGTTAGTTTTCAACCTAGTGCAGGTTAGTTTTCGTCCGATGTGTGTAAAGAGGGATATGAATGATATGATATACAGAATAAAAAGTCAGTTGCACAATCAATTTTTTTAATAAACTTAATAAAATGCTTCTCCAATGATGTTTTAATAATGACATAAGAAAGTCATATAATAACGGTATTTGGCAGATTAAAACGTAATCATTATCTTTAAAATGTCTTTGTATTTATTTAAAAAATCAGAACAAAACAATACACTCCTGGCCGATTTCCCATATCAAACTGGGGTGTTCTTTTATGACTAATTCCAATATATAATAACTGCAGTTTGGCTAGATTGGAGATTTAAAAATCAGACCTTATTATTCATACACAAATAACAAAAAAAACACATCATTAAACATATTAAAATCGAATGTGATAGTTATTGTTTAATCTAACAATACTAAGTCTTGATTTATGAAATGGTTATAATTTTAGTCTACTGTCGTCTGATAATAATCGTATTTAAATATTTTTAATCCAACAGCCTCGATTGCAATTATCTTCTCTGCTCAGCATTAACGACATATGGGATTTGTGGCCATCCACTAACAGCAGTATAGGTTTTTCAATCTTTTTACGCTCCACCCAGTTATGAAAATCATTCGTGACGTATTCAAAAAACACGTCGCCCCTCATCCATCCTGATTCAGATCGGTCTAAACACCAATCTGGTGGCATACTCTCCACTACTGCTCGTGGTGGCCGTATGTAGGGGAAGACTACACAAGGCGGACACAAATCACCGTTGGCATTGAACGTTATCAGGACAGTTAAATTGTCCTTTTCGTTACCATGTTTAATGTCGTACATATTTCGGAAACCTCTGGGACCCAATACCTTCCCAGTCTTTGGACATAGAGCGAATCCGCTTTCGTCGCCATTAAAAATGCTCTCGGGCCGATTCAGAACCTCTTTTTGGTTTATTTCCTCCAGATAAGTTTCAAGCCCTCTAAACCATTGTCTAATGGAGCTCTCTGTGACTTGTGCCCGTGCCTTGTTTATGCCTTCTGCAGATCGACATGAGATTTCAGGGTGCCTCTTTAAAAAAA
This sequence comes from Acleris holmiana, assembly GCA_949316455.1. Classification (NCBI taxonomy): domain Eukaryota; kingdom Metazoa; phylum Arthropoda; class Insecta; order Lepidoptera; family Tortricidae; genus Acleris; species Acleris holmiana. The sequence goes on along the minus strand of OX438770.1, from coordinate 9,203,390 downwards.
TTGCGTACCACGTTTGTCCTGGCCTATTGTTTTTAAATTAATTCGAATTCGAATCTTTGAGGATTTTTTGAACTGAATCAAAGAGTTCCTGTTTTTTTATCGGAAATCCACATTTTGCTATATTTATTACCCATTCTGCTACTTTTTGTTCTCCCTCTATTCCTAATACAGGAGCTGGACCACGTTTTTTTTGCTGTCAGTTGTTTTGCCGTGAATTCTATCCAGTATCGTAGATTTAGGTGTATTCCATATTTATTGCACACTATTCTTAAAGACGCCTGCTTATCACGGATCTCTTCAAGAGCCTTATTTAAGGCATCTTCAGAGAATGGTACTGTTTTTTTTCTAGTTTTTTTAGACCCCAACGACGTCATCTAAAACAATTGGAATTATTAACCAATATAATAAAGTAAATCCAAAGAATATACGCGATATAATACATTTAATTGTCTTGTGTCAACGAATAATACCTATTTGCAGTGACTGAAAAACATTAAATACAAATCCATATTACGTTATATTATATAAGGCTGCTTGTAATGGACGGAATCTAAATATCCTGTATTATTTTTCGTCCATTCATATTAAACTACTTGGACGGAAACTAAGAATCCTATTTTAATATTTTTTAGTTATCGTCCGCTCATATTAAAGTACTTGGACGGAAACTAAAGCAATTTTTAACACATTTTTTAGTTTCCGTCCACAATATATGATTTTAAATTTAAGCTGGCAATACTAACAAATAAGCGGACGGAAACTAAATTTCAGACTAAACAACCTTCAAAGATCATTCCATAAAGATTTCAACAGAATTTATATGCATTTCTTGTTCTAGGTGACTAATCAAATTCCACATGTATTTTTGTGTTTTCGTCCAGACGGACGAGAACTGAATATTTTGCGAAATAGGTAATTCAGTTTTTGTCCGCCTAGATTTTGTTAGTAATTAATAAAAAAAAGAACGAAATACGCATTTTAATGCATTTTTATGTCTTTACTTAGACGTTAATACCCAAAACATGAGAAATACATGCTAAAAACAATGAAAAAACTTACTGCGTTGTTATTACACACCACTATTTTTTTTGCATTTACGATGACACGCTCGTGGTTCGGAAGCAAGCCGCAGATTGGAGTAGGTTTTATTCCAGGCTTGGCTTGTCAAATAATATTTTATGTTGGTAGACGGGCAGATTTAACGCCAAGGGCCGCAACAAGTCCAAACTTGCACGGTTGATTATTTTTATTATGCTATTCTACGTAAATGTTTTAAAGGGCGCGCGCCAATGGACGAAAACTGGAGCTGGACGGGAAACCGGCTAAATTACCCTATCTTCTTCACTTCTTGGATATTTATTGAAAATTTCTTATGTTTCTTTATTGACGGAATAAAATTCTTCTGACATTGTCAAAAAAAATATTGTGACATTGTCAATATCAGTTGTAAAGACGTAAATTTATAACAACACGATTTTAATTGCAGCCAAAAATTTTATTGATCTAGTTCGACTTATAAAACATAATTACATTATTTTTCATTGAGATTTAAGCTTAACGTGACATTCCTTCATCGCAATTTAAAACATTTCAACTTGCAGTAATAAAATAAAGGCAAAACTTCTGTTGGCCCTCCCTGAGGGTCTGCGTAAAATGCAACGCAAGGGAGGGCTCGGATAGGCGGCCTATCTACTCTTTGTTGTAGATAGACAGCTCTTATCTGCTTTATTGGGACGCAATCAAAAGATAGATAAGTAGGTACTGGCGACCGGAGATAACCCCTTATCTGTAACTAGAGGTTTGATATTGGGTTCGGCCGTTAGTGTGTCTGTCAAACTCACTTTTTGTCACTGTCAAAGTCTCAGTTATCCCACGCATACGCACATAATGAAATTAGTAAAAACATCTTAATAGCCTTTAAACATGTTAAAAGCAACGGTGTTTCTTCTTACAGCATTAAGAAAGGTTTCGGGAAAGTTCTGAAAAATCTTTGTGTGCATTTTTTATATTTGAGGACTGTCTAGCTCAGTATTTATACTGAGCTCTAAATTGATTTATTTATTTGTAAAGGACATTACAATACTATTGTAATATATTGTAGCACTACTATGATAAACCTAAAAGTAAGGGTTACTAAAAAACAGTAAAATATCTTAAATTAAATCTTAACGAAATTAGAAGGAAAACTATCACGACTAAGCTAGTTTCTTCATAGCTTGGACTAACGTAGGCGATAAGTCGCATCAGCGAGGGCCTTTCCGTACTTTTAGAGTTGATGGCGTTCGGCCTTAAGTTACCAACAGGCGAGGCCCAAAAAATATTCGTTGTAGTTTCAGTAAAACATTAATTCGTGATTTTAATGCGCTGCACGCTTTACGACGTGTAAAATGTATATGTTGATAAGTCGTTCTTACGTTAATGCAGCGTGGTAGAAACACGGAATTACGCTGTTACGTACAGTCCATAATTCTAAAGTATTGTTGAATTCGATTTTAATAAACTGAACTTAATATAATATAACACTTCACATTTGTATTTTCGTATTTGGTAATTTGGATATTATGATTGAAACCGATAAGAAATAACGACGTGTGTTTACGCATCAACGGTTAGTACAAATTAGGCAGAATTCTGTTAGTTATGTTATGGCGAAGATTAGCAATATTGTAACCCTAACTCTGTTCTTTTTTAACCTTAAAGCAAGTACACCGGCCATATATGTAAATTACTACGTGGTGCTCATTCGTTTCTTGCAGAACTGGTTAGGCGTAGTACTTAATAGTTTAAAAATAACAGACTGCAAAGATATGCGATATAACTACAACCATATTGAATTTAAGCATTAGGAAATATTTTAATGAATTATACAATCCAATAATGCTTTCTATGAAATCAACCATAACGACTTGTATGAAATATTTATTGAGTTTACCTTATGTACATTGTTATGATGCATGTACACGTACATACATTTACTCGTATGAACGGTGGTGTGATAGCCCAAACTAAAGCGATATAGTGAAATTGGTAATATTTAACATTTAAAGTGATATTTGTCTGAGAGAGTTTAACAATTCAATAAAACATTTCTGGAATATTATATACCACGAGTATATCCATTACGTCAAGCGTATGTGTATAAATTTAGAGTGCCTAGTCGTAATTTAAAATGTTTTAGCTTAAGCACGCTTTAAATTCGGGGGATCGTGTCACTTGTGGCTTGTGTATGGAAGTCGATGCGACTTTGATGTATCGCAGAGCGTCGTCGGTCGGCGGACCCTGAATATTTACGAGTGCGGCCCACCTCCGGCGTCTAGGGAAGCGCGTCACATTATTCAGGAATAGGGATATTTTACAATAGCTGCCGAGACATTTTGTGGTTCGATTTGTGTCCAAACGGAAAAGCAAACGCTGGTGAAAATTATTTTTTTGACTAATGGCTTCATGTAGCTTATGGGTAATTAAAGTTCATTATGGTTATTTAGCCCGTTTCGCTTCAACTGAATCCACTAATACAGGGCCTGCATTCCATTTTGTCCTTTACTGTATTTTTTGTTAGTGTTGGTCAACTTTTACAGATATCATCAATCACGAATTGACTTTAAATTCAAAGATCATACCACCAATGCCACCCTTATATTGTTCATCATACTCGTAATTATCATGTGGTGCCACTTAGTATTGTTTAAAATACGGCTAATACACGAGTAATAGGGGCCTAGAGTAGAAACATATGCTACTCTCTGTGTCGGCAATTAAGGACAATTTAATATTTTGATATTGTTCAGCCTATAATTGATATAAAGAAAGTGTGCATCGTGAGGTAATTCGGGAGTCGTGTCATACTATAACAATTATTTTTGATATTCAAATGTCGATTGTAATTTCCTCGTGTATATTCATATGCTACCATCACGTGTCGTTAATGTTTATATTTCGGAATTGTCGATGTTATCATATCATTCTGGCTCACGCTATTAATATTCATACATCAAAGAACATTTATATCCCAACTAACTGAACTGTAACCATTATATTTCCTGTTTACCAAATGTTATCAACGTGGCGGTAAATGTAGAGAAAAATAAACAAAGAGGTAAATTACGGGGACCGCAATAATTTCTCTTGTGGACATTTTGTTTTCCTTTATTGGTTATATTTATCAATGAGCGCGCCCGCGGCGGGGAATAAATCGCGCTGGTTTCGCCAAATATCTTATTCCTTCACGTGCTTGAGGGGAGGTTGCTGTTGCAAATATACGTAAATCTTCGAAACTAACGTTGACGCATTGAACTCACGAATTGGATTGATTGTGTAGGTATTTATTAATATGAACGATAACAATAACTATCCACATGGTGACTGAGCTCCCTGCGGGCTCTCGCTGTGTACAGGTACGGCGCCGGTCGGACGAGAATCGAATTTTATTATGAGTTCAATCGAGTCGACGATAGGCGTTCACGGGGAGCTGAGCCGGTAAATAAGGAATATAAATTTCTCTTAAATTCTTCCTCCCTGATGATGGGAACACGCTGGAGGGGAAAATTGCAAATATCGCGTCGCGCGCACACCCTTTTAATATAACGAGCAAGTAATTACTACAGTTCATGTAGGACGCGGCGTTTGATATGCGGACTAAATTACAAAACAACAACCATTAAAAAAAATATACCTGATTTCAAGTCAGTTACACGTGCAATCTTTATTAAACCAGGACAAATATTTTTGACCAAATAAACTATTATCTTTCTGTACCTACTCGTACTTGCCGAATAAAAAAAAAACTGCAATTATTATTGTTTATTTAATTGCCCGTGCGGTTGCCGGGTTAGAATAGTGCAACTCCATATCGTCCCATGGATGTTGTAAGAGGCGTCCAAGGGAATAAGGGCTTGTAGACTTCTTAGCCTGTTTGTGTAAAATGTGGTTACAAAATTATCAACTAGTCTTTTTAAAGTTGTTGGTATTTCTGTAGCTCTGTTCACCCCACTCTGGAATGGAGGTGTGATCTTATGTATGTATGTATGCTTATAATGTCCCACTACTAGGTAAAGGCCTCCTTCCCTTCCTTCCATGTCTAAAATAAACTAAAATTGTGACTAAAACTAGATACTGAAAAAGCTGTATAAGTTATAGCAACGTCTCGCCTCTCCTTTGAATTTACCTGCTATCGGAATGCAGCATGCAGTGAACTTTACCACACTAATATCTAACTAATCTCCACCGTCGTTATGTATCCTTAGTGCATTTCTCTTAGGTATTTATGGTAGGATGTAGGCAAGTTGAAGTCGATTTGATTCTTCGGGTCGCGTAATACCTGACGTTGACCGATACTTGTTAGCCCATCGAGAAACTCCACCTTTACGCTGTTGTTGTTTTAGCTCACGGTCGCGCCCCCTTCCCTCGATCGAAGTCTCCTTCATTAAGCTCCAAAAGTAATGTCCTAAGGTACCTCAAATAGGCGTTTTTATTTAAATTTTCATGTTTTAATATGAATAAGAATATGAAAATATAAAACAGACAGACAAAGACTTCAAAGGGTCAACTAAATCAGCATTAAAAAAAAATCTTTATAAAAATCTTACAAAGCCTGAAAAACCTACATATAAAACTTATTTTAAATCATGGTTTTGAAGTTTCGTTTATTGTTAACCAACGCGTTGGGCGTTGCCTTTCTTAATGTAAGTTATAAAATTTAGTACATAGTTTAAGATCATCAGCCATAGATAGGATTTGTTCGTTATTAAATTTTAATAATATTCCAAATGTTAAAATCAGAGCTTATTGATAGTCCTCATCATGATTACGTTTACATTGGTCATCGTAGAACAGTACGAGTAGATACAGCGTTAGCATAAAGCTATACTGTTAACTTAACACACATACTTAAATTGACTTCGAAAATTCTCTAACAAGGAAAAGGGTAGGAAGCTACGTATAATAAAAAGAGAAGGAAAAGCATCTCGTGAACATAAATATTTTATGAACGGAGTATTTTTACCTCGTACTGCGAACTATAGTAGGCACCTGTACCTACAGGATGATGCTGCACTTGTTATTTTTGTTTCTGTCGTCCAATTTAATGGCAGTTCTGTTGAAATATTTCCCGGTGAAGATTTTAATCGCAATTGCAAGACTTCGTCGTTTTGTGTCAAACTGAATATTCTCGTTTTCCCTTTTTACAAAAACCGCATTACTACATACCACGGCTTTGTTCATTCTGGTCTCCGTTATGGGATACTAATGTGGTAAACTCGGTTGATTTTGATGAGGCGTTTGTAGCGCAAAAACAATGCATTAGGGTAGGGTTCCGAAGCCGTTAAGTACTACAAACATAAAAATCAACAAGTAATACCTAACTAATTTTCTATTTAAAGTCAATTGGTGCCGTCTTAGATGATTTTAGTAGGTATGAACACTTCAATCGCCTTTATTTCAAGAACCAATGATGTTTACTTAGTCATGATAGTTTTCCTTTAAAAATCGTTTTATACTCTTTCATTTCTTTTTTTTTTAGATTTTTTGTATTTGTAGTTTTGGTTGTAGGGGGAGGGGGAGGGACACTTGAGTCTAATAAAAATTAGCGCTTTAAAGCTTAATATTTCATAAACGGATTACTTAATCAAAACTGTTTTACTAACCCGTATTATTTTTGAAAGACCTATCCAACGACATCCCACACTAAAGGGCAGGTGAGAAAAAAATACATCCCCTCGTTACGTGTAACCTACGGGAGTAACCTAAAAAAATTTTTTTTTTTACCTTTTCATGTAGATTTTTGGCGTGACTAATATGCATATTCATGCCAAATTACAGCTTTCTAGTACTAAGAGTCTCTGCGCTAGGCTGCAGACGGACGGACGGACGGACGAACATGGCGAAACAAGAAGGGTTCCTAGTTTGACTACGGAACCCTCAAGAAGTTTCTACTACAGTTCGATATAAGTCGACCTCGAACTCAACGTTGTGTTTGAAGATATACCGTATTGTCACCTGTCACGTGGACGTGTCATTGTTACGATAGTGAAATTGGGGATTGATCGCAGTAAATTAAAAATATTTAAAATTTTATAGTCACCCCAGCTCTGTAAAATTATTGTTCTAAAAACATTTTACGAGTATTTTTCTGTCTAATCATTATAACTCGTACATCTTTAAAACGAAACAAAGTTGTGCGGGGTATGGGACGGAACGCGGTGAGGTACGAATTCTAATATAGTACGCATTCCTTAGTCATGAGATATGACATTATTTCGTCTAGCTCGCGTCTTGTCCCCTCTGAGGTTATATGTGAGCACTTTTAAATAGTTGTTCAGGTGGTAATAAGACCTGTCTGAAAATTCCTTTTGTAGCGACGCAATAAAAGCAGTTGTGACAGATGTAAGCACCTCGCGACTCTCAAGTAGCCGACTCAAATTTTGTAACAAGAAAAAGTTTGTGTAACAACAGTGCGCCCGCGGTCTTCCCCCAGGACGCGGCCGCAACAAATTACTAACAAACAACTTTGAAATAAATTAACTCTCAACTTCAAGCGTTTTACTTTCTTTCTGTTACACGAAAACAATTTCCTTTGCGTTTATTATCGTTGGAAGTGGCAGTTCCGCGGTCGGACGCATGCTTTTGACGTTCCTCCGACAATGCCAAGCAATCTGGAAGCGCATTCATGGAAAATTAATGTCTATGAGCCAATTTACTCAATGTTAAGAAAGTTTGAGCAGGTAAAGAAAAACACACTTCAAGTTTCTTAACGTCTATCGCTAAGTGGTATTACCGACTCACAACTACGTATTGAAAAAACTAGTTAAACTTTTGTTTTCACAGCAATCTTTGGTTGCGGTAATTTGATTTTACTAAATGTATCCGAAGGGTAAAAACGGGAGCCTATTACTAAGACTCTGTCTGTGTGTATGTCTGTCAGTCTATCCGTCTGCCCGTCTGCACATCTGCCCGTCTGCACGTCTGCCCGTTCGCACCTCTGTCGGTCTGCCCGTCTGCCCGTCTGCACGTCTGCCTGTATGACCATCTGCCCGTCCGCTCGTCTGTCCATCTGCCCGTCTGTACGTCTACTCGTCTGCACGTCTGCCCGTCTGCACGTCTGCCCGTCTGCCCGTCTGCACGTCTGCACGTCTGTCCGTCAGCACGTCTGCCCGTATGACCATCTGCCCGTCTGCACGTCTGCACGTCTGACCATCTGCCCGTCTGCTCGTCTGCCCGTCTGCCCGTCTGCACGTCTGCCCATCTGCCCGTCTGCCCGTCTGCACGTATACCGTCTGCACGTCTGCACGTCTGCAAGTCTGCCCGTCTGCCCGTCTGCACGTCTGCACGTCTGCAAGTCTGATCATCTGCCCGTTTGCTCGTCTGCCCGTCTGTACATCTGCCCGTCGCCCGTCTGCCCTTCTGCCCGTCTGCCCGTCTATCCGTCTGTCCGTCACCAGGCTGTATCTCATGAAACGTGATCGCTATGCATTGAAATTATCACAGGTTATGTATTTCTGTTGCCCCTATAACAAAAAAAACTAAAAACGGAATAAAATTTATATTTAAGGGGCTCCAATACAGCAAACGTGACGTTTTTGCTGTTTTTTGCTGGATATTAATAACGGCAACAGGTAGACGCTCAAAATATTCACAGAATACTTAGTTGTATATCCACTTTAAAATAAATAATTAAATTAAAATAATATAAATATTTAAAGGAAGCTCCCATATTTTTTTGCTGTTTTTTGCTCGTTATTTATTAATAACCGCAACAGGAAGCTGCTTGAAACATTCACAGATTTAGTTGTACATTCACTTAAAAAAAAAACCGGGCAAGAGCATGTCGGACCATGCTCAGTATAGGGTTCCGAAGCCGTTAAGTACTACAAACATAAAAATCAACAAGTAATAATTAATTTTCTATTTAAAGTCAATTGGTGCCAAAAGATGATTTTAGTAGGTATAAACACTTTAATCGAATGTATCTCAAGAACCAATGATGTCTACTTAGACATGAAAGTTTTTAAAATTCGTAATATGTCCTTTCATTTAAGTTTTTTTTCAGATTTTTAGCATTTATAGTTTTGGCTGTAGAGGGGGACGACGACGACGACGACGACGACACTTGAGTCTAACAAAACTTAGCGCTTTAAAGCTTAATATTTTATTAACGGTTTGCTTAATCGAAAAACTGTTTTACAACCCCGTAATATTTTTGAAAGACCTATCCATCGATACCCCACACGATGGGGTAGACGCCAAAAAAAATACATCCCCATGTTACGTGTAGGGGAGGTACACATTTTTATTTTTTTACTATTTATTGTACCACTTTGTTGGCGTGACTAATATGCATATTTATGCCAAATTACAGCTTTCTAGTATTAAGACTCTCTGCGCTAGGCTGCGGACGGACGGACGGACGGACGGACGGACGGACGGACATGGCGAAACTATAATGGTTCCTAGTTTGACTACGGAACCCTAAAAAAAAGAATTCAATTAAACAAGAATAAAATAAGGGAGCCCCCTTATTTTATTCTATTTGAATTGAATTACATACAACAAGATTTGATTACAGACAGACACCGAGGTTACAGACAAACACCGGAACAGGTGAACGTACATAAAAGGTTATAATATAGTGTTAATGTTGTATAGATAATGGTAAGGAACCCTTCGCGCACGAGTCTAACTCGCACTTGGCCGGTTTTTTTAAACTTAGAGGGATGATTTGGAAAAATAATCCCATTACTGAATTCACACAAAAAGGTATGGGTTCTTGCTTTTTAATAAAGGCTTGTAGAAATCTGGGCTCAATTTGCTTTTAATCTCCCAGTCTGTCTATAACGTGTAATTGTAAAGGAGTCGGCGTCGCGTTAATATTCAGGGCCCACGCTCGCATGTAATCATTCCACTTTGTGTTGCCCAACAACGGACCTACTCATTTATTTACGCTTTCGCCAACTGAAAACGGGAGGGCGGTCGGTGTGCGGCTTAGATTTTTTATATTTAAATACCTGCTGATATATGCTGTAAGGTTAATAGACGCCAGCGAGGTTGAAGGTCTAAAGGTCATCGGTTAACTTTATTGGGTGGTGGTCTGGTTTATATACATTTATAACAACAACAATAACAAATAACCTTAATACTCTGTTTCCTTAACGTAGCGTTATATGTATAAAAACGGGGTAAAACATGTCGCTCAGTATCCTTACCACGAGTTACAGTTACGATACTCGCTAGGGATTCTAATGCTCTGTCCCTTTCAATCTACTACAATACTGTGAGGGACAGAGCATTCGACTCGCTAGCGAGTACTGTAATTGCAACTCGTGGTCCAGTTTGTTTTTCTTACACTTCACTACCCGCAAGGTGACACGTTAGCCTCTGTGCGCTAAGCAAGCCGCCTGTCAGTGCGGTTAAGTGTGCAGTTAAGGCTATGCTTAAGTATTTTTGATGTGTGTATGAAAACTAATTTCAACGCTCACTTTTGTATGTTAAGTAGAAGGCACACGAGCACTCAGGCCTCCTGATGGTAAGTGGAATCTGAGACCGATAGACATTTGAATTCTCAAGACTATAATCCTAAGACCTCAAAGGCGTTGCGAACCATGAGGACTAAGATGGAATGCCTCTATGCTAGTAATTTCACCGGTTGTCTTATCCCCACACCGGAACACAACAATTCGAACAACGTTGCTTGGCGGGTGGTTAATGGATAAGATGGTGGTAGCGATCCGGACGGACCCTGCACAGGTCCTACCTTGCTTTAACTTTACAAGCCATTCCCTCAAAAGTGCTTTTTTCTTTAGTATCCTATTTATTCTCACTAATAATACTCAGGTTACCTATCTTTTACAATGAAATCGATCTAATGGCCAATAGTAATCTTAGCCTAAACCTTACCCTTCATATGTATACTCTGAGCGAATAGCCATCATGTTAATAACTTCTGTGCGAAAGAAGTCGATGACGGCCTCTATTTAAGTGCGTTAAAACGATATCGTGTTTGACACGTTTAAGAATCGTTTATGTCAGAGTCGCTATTATTGTATATGACATAAGAGTTATCAAAACGTTGACAATACGGAAACAGGTCAAAAACGATATCGTTATTACCTTGTAGAATTCCAGCCAAGACGTATTGTAAAAGAGCAACATTTTGTAGTTTACAAATGCTATTTCAAAGATCGTAGAGGGTAACAGTTTGATCACGGTATTTTAAATTGAACAGGGCTGGAATTCTACAAGGTAACAACGATATCGTTTTTGACGTGTTTCCGTATTGTCAACGTTTTGATAACTCTTATGTCATTTAAAATAATGGCGACTGTGACATAAACGATTCTTAAACACGTCAAACGCGATATCGTTGTAACGCAGTTGAATAGAGGCCCAGGGCTGGGATTCTACCTCGGTAATGACGATATCGTCTTTGACGTGTTTCCGTATTGTCAACGTATTGATATCTCTTATGTAAATTACAATAATGGCAACTGTGACATAAAAGATTCTAAAACACGTCAAACGCGATATCGTTGTAACGCAGTAGAATAGAGGCCCTTGGGCCCTAGCCAAGACACAAACGCGCCTAACGTTTTACTTTTCTATTGCTCAAAATGTATGGTACTTATGACATTCTCGTGCGTTTCGATAAACCACGTGGTCGACTGTCATCCCATACATTTTGAGCGATAGAAAAGAAAAACGTTAGGAGCGTTTGCATCTTGGCTAGGGCCCCTGGTCAGACAACGGGAAGGCTTTGGGTTTTATGTCAAAATCGACAATTATGGTAAGTTTCTAAAGACCCTACCAGATCCGGTTCGTTGAAAATGATGTAAGACTTAGTTAACTTCCTACTTATTTTGTGCTTGCAAAATAACATGCTACATGCACAAAAGTTTATAATATTTTTTCAGTATTATGAGTTTTTTATTTAATTTTTAGGTTCTGTACAAGAAAAGATGTTAGTTACTACGTCTGTCCTTCGGTTGTTTGTCTATCTCTCATATTGTCTTTCGTTTGACCGTATCCACTAAAAGGAAACCACAAGGGTATTTGGACAATACAATTGCCAGTAAAACACCCTTAATTAGGTGATAAAAGACACCTATTTTGAATAGAATAAATAAGCAAGGAACCCTTGGTGCGCGAGTCTGATTTGCATTTGGTCGGGTTTTTATTTTCTATGCTCTTTAACACATCGCGGCAATAAAAAACGCGGTAACGTAATGTGAGTTTCAGGTAATTGGGCTTGAAAGAGTAATACTGAATAGGGTGCTTATCAAGATTCTCCCCCAAGCACCAATAAAAGCCACGGCTTCCTTTTTCATGACAATACAGATTGACATATAAATTGCGGTACAATACAATTTTCCTTTATTCTACAAAATTAGACATTCAAAACTCAATTCTCGGCCAAGAGTCCAATTTGGAATGCAATTTACGGCTAATTAGACTCTTAGGCACAGAGGCTGGGTGCGGACCGGGTGCCGCGGCCGGAGGAAGTTGAAATGGCTGCGTTAATGCCGTGGCGCGGCGCGGGCCAGCGCGTCCTAATGTGCAGTAACGAGCCTGTTTGTGTCTGCACGCCTCAACTCGCCTCGATCCGACACAACGTTAATGCGCCTATAACGCCGATATCCCCCAATTAAATCCGCGATAAACACATTTAACTGCGTGAAAAGATACCACGTGATAATGTACGTTGCTAAATTTGAATCGAAACGCGTTCCAAAGCGGCTTGGTGCGTGAAACTCTCGTTAGGAGCGAAAAGTTTAAGGAAACCAAGTCGCATGGAACGGGCTTGCGCAGTTTATTATAATGATAATGGCTACAGGAATATACTTAAATTGTATCACTTCCATAGGCTGCTTTGGTAAAGTAAAAATACAATACCTTCCTAGATGGAAATCTTTACGCATTACGTGTGAAACAAGCTCGCGATCACCACACCCTAAAAGGCTGTTAACATAACATGCTTCAGTTGGGGCACCTACTTAAATGTATTGAATAGGTATCGGTTATAATCCCAAAACGAACACTTTTTCGAATCGCCTTTACAAATAAAAAGCATGTATTACTCGTACTTTTACGGAATCTATCCGTAGCACGAACCCCTAAAACAGAGTTACGTGTCCATACATTATTTTTCTTATACTTTACGATGACAATACGAAAGCCAAAGTCAATGTCACCTTTCAATCAAATTTTAGTGCTAAATACGGACTAAGGGCGCTGATTCCAATCGCCTACACACATTTTGTCGATGACGTTACCTTACTTGAGACACAAAAAAGTTCGTGTTGGGCTTTTTCTTGTTTAGTCACGCAATCACAATTGAAGTGGGATGGAAATAACACACCGTTTGACCTCGAACATAAATTCTGAGCAGAAAAAGTTGCGAAAAAAGGCTAGTGTTAGCATAAACTCATAATAATTTTGAAAAAGTGAGACCTCCTGACTCGGGTATATTTCATACTTATTAGGAGTCCGCAATCACTATGTAACGAAATAAACTTTGTAGAACGATCTTTTCTAGTTTTAAATTTAAAAAATAATGCACCACCGATGTCACTAGGTATGCTAATCAACGCGAACAAACCATTTTGAATGAGTTACATACTTCAGTAACGTGCCTATTTGAGTCCTTAGTTGTTTCTCAGGCGAAGAGATCGATATTAAAATGTACCTACTCGTGTTTTGTTTTATGGTGTCCAATAAAGTAGTTGTATTACGTTGTATACTTTTGAATTACTATCTCAATTCAGATAATGACATAATAATGTAGTACGATATTTTATTTTATTTTCGAGACGAATCAATAATGTATTGTTTTACAGCTCTACTCGTACCCCCCCCCCCCCATATCAACTTATAATTAAGTTCATTTATAAGGCTTCTAATAAACTTCTTTATGTTCCACTCACCAGTCAGATAATAAAAAACCTTATAAGCTACTTTTCAAAGAAACTTACTTAATATGAGGTTTTGCTTCTAAAAAGACATTTGGTGGTAATTATTTTTTTATTTTTCTTTGTATTATTTTGTACGATACAAATGTATCGAAGTACCTACTCGAGACAAACTGAAGGCACTGAGTAATGTGATAAGATTGATCGTGCTTGCAATAAGTGTCCTGAAATAAGGGTCTTCTTTTCTAATAAATAAGTTACGAAAGTTTTGAATAAAGCACTCTCAATGTTTATTATGTAACGCTTTTGAGTAGGCGGAACTTAAATTTCTAACAAAATAACAGCCTTTAATGCTAATAATATTTAGCGCGTCTTCACGTCAGGTGTAATCTATGTTTAGATGATATTATGAATAGTTTAATTATCCCTTGATCCATGTACATCACACCTTCTTATAGTTAATGTCCCATCGGCCTAATGTACGGCGCACCCGCAGATGCTCCGACTGATTACAACGATTGCCTTAAACTGAACGTAAAATACCTGTAATCGCAGTCACGTCAAGCTGTCGTGTTGGAGCGCCCACGTCGCCCGTCCCGAAGATGAGACGTTCGATTACGGCTTTAGTAACCGCTTTAATAATTCGCAAGCAACTGTCGTAATTCAAATGTTCCCAAAGAGCAAAACTGGGACAGTATTTTCTCAAATTATTCTGAGAAATTATTTAATTTATCAAATTTGCCGCAGGTAGTCCTTCCTACCTACCTTAACGCTAAAAGCATTCCGGAGCTTCTTAATCAACGGTTCACGAATATTAATTTAATTAGTTAAAAGTTTTTATTACTCTTAAGTAAAAAGATGGAGAGGAAAAAAGGCTCCACCGCGGGCCAGAGCCATAAAATAAACTTTAGACTTTTCAAATCACGAAAGCTACATTCCATTTATCTTTACCTATTTTTAAATCAATTAGCGGAAAAGGTAGCGTGAATAACATTTACATCGGAAAAACAGCACGGGGAATTTAATTACCAAGAAAAACTGAGTTAGGAAATTTAAATATGGTCTGGCAATTCGGTTAGCTTATCGCGGAGTTATAGCGGGGAAGGCAGGGGGCGCGGAGCGTGCGGGCGAGCGACGGCGGACACGGGGCACGCGGCGTGCTCACCGCAGAAGCCTAGGGTTGGAGCTAGAGGCAGGTTCTGGCGCAGCCTACCAGCAGCAAGGACGACGTCAGCTTCCTCAAACAGGACCTAGCTGTTTGTCACCTCAATGATAGTTCTTAAGACTCAAAAGATATCTGCAATACCAAGACTACATCTCAAGACTGCAATCTTAAGACTGCAAAAGGTCCGAGAGGAAAAGTCTAAATGCTAGTAATTTCCCCGGGATCCCATCATTTCATAACCAACGTTTCACAAATGATTCATTTCACAAACATACCATTTGACAACATGCGTTTTTTCCGAAACTGTAAATAATTCTGGATTTACTTCAGGACGATGGTGTTAAACCCTATAGGTTAGATTATGTTAGTTTTATAAAAATCTTGAAATAGTTGTAGTTACACAAAAAAAAGCGGGTTGGCAAATGAACAGTTTGCGAAACGATTAATTTGTCAAAGATTTGTCGGCAAAAAGGCAGAGAACCAGGCCACACGGGCACTTTTACACGTTAAAATTATACCAGCGCTTCCCAAGAGACCACTGCTGAGAAGAAATGCCGCAAGAAACTCAGCATTCGGTCATTTTTAATGATAGAACTTAACCTTGCATTATAAACAACAATGCATATAAAATAAAAATATCATGCGTAGTTAAGCAAGAAAAAGTGTCAAAACTTATAATAATCACAAGGGCAAGCTTAGAAAGTTAGCTTTATGTAATTACGGGCCTTCACTGTATGTAAATAAGTCACTGTATGTAAATACGGAGTGATTGAGCGGATATTAAAAAAAGTTGCAATCGCGGATATGTAAACGCTAATGATTTGCAAAAATCTATAAATAAACTGTCTAATTTACTTTTACTCAGCACTAAGTTTGATGTAGGTAATTTTCATTATTTTCCAAGTTAAAAATATAATTTAGTAAATAAATATTGAGAAAAGAAACCTAAAGAGGGTCACCCTGAGAAAGAACGTAAAAGTAAGCTCGGGAAAAGTAATTGTTAAATATTTACGCAATATTTTTTTCCAAATAAACTGTTTTTAGCTGAATTTGTGTATTGCTATTCCCTCGTTGATTGAAAAAACTATCTTGATACTAATATCCCTAGTTCGTGTGCCAAACTACAAACATCCACGTAAATGCACTAAGAGCACAATTATAACATAACGTCGATGAAACTGCAATACCGCTCAACTAACAAATTCAATAACTTGTAAAATGTGCCTTACTGACTTACTTGTTAAGAAGTATTTTGCAAGCTATTCCATTGGTTACACGGTATTGCAGTTTCACCGACGATAAGTAGGATCCAACTCATACATCTGTGTTTAACGTACTGTTTGTTTAAGTAAACTAACTGATACCTATTTATACCAATGTCGTAAATATGCCGTTAACTAAGCAGGGTAAAATTTGTATTTTATCGTCTTAGTCAGTTGGGACTATCAATGCTAGACTAAATTGCTGTAAATTTCATTGTTGTTCGTATTATTATATTTTAAGGCGGGTTTGAAAAAAGCTTCGTTTTGTATTCCTTTTTTCTTATATCCTTATAATTTATTAATTTACACTAATCTATTTTTTGTCCCAGTAGTTTATGTTGATATAGAAATAATTTAAAGATTACAAACATTATTTCCATTGATCAAAGTCGGGCCCTCCAAAAATGTCTCAACCGTCTTCAATAAACTTAGGGGAATTTTCTGGACTTTACCCAAAGCTCTAAATTAGATTAAAGCGAAGAATATTTCTCAATTTAAGAGAAGAGTTGTTCAGTTCAGTTAGCGTGGGTGAACGACACGGAAATACAAGTAATACGTGATTGTAATAACTCATCTGGAGCTGCCGAGCGGCGACAATGGCAGCCGGCGCACTCGCGGGCTCGTATTATCCTCCTCGGCCGTTACACGCATGGAAGCCCGACAATATTGTTCCATCGTCCTGGAATCCAAATGTAAAATGCAGTGCATGCCATTTGAATTCGATTTGATAACTTTTAACATCGTTGTATGGTTGTTGAAACATACATTCGATTTTGGCTATGTAAGCACGTACGTTTTATTGATTCTTGTGTGCACAAGAAACTTTTGAAATAAGAGCACATTGTCATGTTTCTTGCCGGACAGCTACTTTATTATTATTATTTTTCCGGCAACATGAGCATGTCATGCTTACTCAAAGTTTTTGCTTACGGCTGAGTCGTTGATCGGGTCGCCACCTTCCTTAACATATGGTGTATGGAGCCGGTGGCTGAGCTGAGATACGCGTTATATTCGTGAACAGGTGCTGCTCGTGGGGTCCGGTCTGTACACACTTGCAAGAACCTGTTTTTAAATTAGTTATTTTAGCCAACGCTCCTAACGTAGAGACCTCGTCGTGCTGTTCTCCTAGTTATTAATTTTAATTTAATGTTATTGACCTTACATGATTTTTATTTGTGCTAGTTTTAATATTTTATATTTTTTCTTTAATTGCCTTGTAATGTAACTTACTTTTATGTATTATTGCATTTTATGATTGAAAAAAATACCTTCTGCTGGAGTTTCTTTCGACGCTTCTTTTCCGTAATTATGGTCTTGTCCAAAGCGCTAGTATATTCACTCCACTTATGTGGCCAATTCACTAAATAAATATTTAAAGTTTTGAAATTTTTGGCTTAACACATTTGAAGTGAACCATAGGGACAACATGGCAAATCAATTTTCCAATTTGAAACAAATGAACCACCGACCATAGTGACATTGGCGAGATGCTATTGTCCAGTAATAAGAGGGATATTATAGGCTGTTAAATAATTAAATAGTTCATAGTTCATAGTTCATTTTATTGATAATAATAATTACAGGTCAAGTACACATTTTTCTTATTACATAAAAATATAATAAGTAATGATATAAGTAATAATTGTAACAATAATTGGTACATAATAATAATGTAAAACATTGAATCATTTTCATGAAAATAGATCCCTGTAGTCATAGAATGCCTTCTCTACAAGCCATTTATTTAGCCTGCATTTCAAAAGTCCACAGGTTATTTGCAGCGGGAATATCGTCAGGAAGATGATTATATATCTTAGGGCCCATGACGTGTGTAAGTTTCTCCGACTTAGTGAGTCGGTGCGCCACGTACATTGCCACTTGCAGTATCAGCAGAGACGGCAACGTCAGGATACCCAGAGATCTAAAATCAGTTATTGGTTATGGAATCACAGCTTACGGACGTACGTTTAAAACCTATTTAGACAGGGTATTAAACTTACAAATTAGAATTTTAAAAAATATAGTAGATAATAAAACGAAAGAAAGTTGTAACAAAAATTACTTACCATTATTTAGAAAGCTAAGCATTCTGCCAGTGCACGAGAAAGTGAGGTACCAAATAGCAACAGAGCAGTTTAATAGTTTCGAAATAAAACCCCTAGAGCCCACGCCCGCGCTCTGAGGGCCACGACGCAGCGGAGGTACGTGGAACCCGTGGCCAACAACTATTACGGAAAAAGAATGCGTAGTTACATAACACCGCGAATATTTAATCTAATTTTTTCAGAGGATGAATGTATTAGTAGAAATAGTTTTAAAATTAGGTTAAAAAAGTTGCTATTAGATACCTTAAAATCATCATAGTTGTAGTGGGTAGCAAGGTCAGCGAGGGAAACACAATGCTCGAATGATCTTTAAAGTACTGATACATTAGACATATAGTTATAAGTTATTTTATAAATTTATGTGTTTTCTATGGATGGATATGTGATGGCATGTCTATCTATGGGAAACGGGTAAAACAGTTTTGGGTACATGTCAAATGTGAAAGTGAGTGCAGTACTTCGCCAATAAACACTATGTTTGGCGAATTTATATATAAATAAAATGTACCTATATTTTCTTGAAAAAAAAAATAAAAAAAAAAAAAATAGGGTTTTACGGAGTCTGTTTCGGGCAATACGCACAATCGCACGTACAGCACATTTTTGAAGACGGAAGACTCGCTCCCATCCACTAGCCCTACACCACAATTCCACACCATACAGTAAGTGTGTGTGTACCGAGGCGAAGTAGCATGTGCGGACCATCTCACGAGGCACTACACGAGCCAGACGTCTCAGGGCGAAGCAAGCCGCGGATAGCTTGCCGCACACTTTGTCGATATGAGCCGCCCAAGTAAGGCCCCTATCTAATTCGAAACCAAGGAAGGTCGTGCTTGTTACTTGGTTAATCTTGGTACCATATGCAACGACTGACAGAGGCCTTACTCAATCAAAGTTCATGATCTGAGTTTTTTTGGCATTAAGAATGAGGCCATTGCTTCTAACTAAATAATACGGTGGTTCATTTTATTCACCGCAGTCAAAAGGCCGCAGATAACATCTCTTTATTATTATTTATGCATTCTATATAACATTATAGCAAAACACTTGCTGCTATATACTGCTTTATGTTATCCATCTGCCGTAATTTTCAAGAAGGCAGCTAATTGCAATGTAGTAAATAAAGCATTATGTACTCTATTGATATCACCATTAAATTTAAAAAAATTACACTGTAACTATTCAGTTGACTGCCTTCTTGAAAATTACGGCAGCTATTTAAATGGTACGAAACATTTGAATTCTGCTTTTTATTGCGTATTTATTAATTACGATATCTTTATTCACTTATGAATTGACTTGCAAAATCCGTTTTTTATCTAAGCTAGTAGACAGAGAGTAGGTGTGGGTATAAGACATCTTTTCTTAGACAAGCTTATGAAAATCCGTTTTTTATTTAAGTTAGTAGACAGAGAGTAGGTGTGGGTATAAGACATCTTTTCTTAGACAGGATTATGTTTATATCTAGGTATAGTCAATATAGTAAGAGCATATTAAAAGGTGATAAAAATTTCCACACGTTATATCTTAGCGCCTGAAAAGATTGGAGTTCAGGGGGGGGGGGGGTATCGGCATCATCATCATCAGTCTTATATCAGTATCTGGGGGTTTATATGACATAGCTATGCAGTTCATTTTACGGCGAGCGTAAAGGACAGAGATATGGAAATTGTATAGCTCTGTCCCTTACGCTCAAATACAAATACTCAAGTACATTTTAATTATTGAGATACAACAGGCAATCTTACGGACGGAGAAATAGCAAAAAACACAAATACCAGGCAGGCGGTGTGAACTAACTGCTTTAAAAAAGATAAAAGATAAAAGTTGTTTATTCAGTAAGTAGCCGCACGGGCACTTCTACACGTTAAAATTCTACCTGCGCTTCCCAAGAGGAGACCACTGTCGAAAAGAAACGCCGCAAGAAAATCATCAGTTAGTTATTTTTTAGATATTGTTTATTACAATGATAGAACTTAACCTAGCATTATATAAAATAATGAATGTAAAATAAAAATATCACGAGTAGTTATAAAGCAGAAAAATGACTTGAAACTTACAGTAACCACAAGAGCGAATTAATAAAATAATAATATTTATCCTTACCCATGACGGCGTGAGACAACATAATATTGAAATAAATAATAAAAAAAAAAGTTTTGACAAGTCCTCCTACAGAAACCGTGTCCCCTAGACAAGATGCCATGTTAACATGTTATGAATAAGCTATTTCGTGATTTAGGTAGGCATCTGGTTTAGGCTAAGTATTTTTGTCTGTTAGATAAGACAATCCTCGATCCTATGGTAAGCTTTAGATATCAACGATTTTTTCAAGTAATTTTTAAGTATTGAAAATAGTAACTTTAAATATAATCGTCGGGTAATTTATCATAGAAATTAATGCATTCACCGACACATGACTTTACGCAATTTTCTAATGACAATTTTATATTTATTTCTAGAATTCAAAGTATAAATGTCACAATTATTATACAGAGTCTTGTTCTTAATAACATAAATAATGTTCTCATAAATAAATTGTGACGCTACAGACAAAATATTAATTTCTATAAATAGTGCACTTAAGAAATCACGGGTGTGTAAGTTAAATATAGAACGAATGGCCTTTTTAGAACTGAAAATACATAAAAGTATTACTACTTTGAAAATAATTATGTTTTGATTAAATTGATATCGACTTACAACAATTACGTCTCGGTATTTATTTCACGCTTCATTGATTACTTTTTACATCAAAAAATTACAATTTTATCACCATCTCTATTTGTCAAAATAATGAGTGATTAAATAAACCGTTAAACGAAGACTATCCCACCGGTCCTCGCAGATGGCCCACGCCAATTCCGAAAGTTCCGGGACGTTTAAGGTTAGATTTGGACCGTTGTTATTAGTAACTGAGTTTATACTTCGGTCTGAGATAGAAACTTTTAAAGACCAAATTGAACGTACAGACGATATTTAATTTAGAATTATTTAGTTTTTGTTTTATTTTTCTTAGGTTTCAATCTTAGTTAATTTAGGTTATTTTGTAGTCTATTTTGAAATTTAAATAAAAAAAAATAAAATTGCTATCATGTTAAACGTGCCGTAGCAAGATACGAACAACATAAATTATATAACCCATGGAAACGTACAATATAAGGGGTGTTGCCTTGCACTGAATGAGGTTGCTCTAGATTTTTTTGATGTTGTATGTGGTGTAAGTTGTTATGACAATCCAAAGTTTTCCAATTAAATTAGCTATTCGGATCATTGTTACATACTTGAAAAACCTATAAACTTTTGATTATTTTCAGTTTTATTTTATCACAACTCTTTAGTTTCTTTTTGTGTTAGGTACTGGAAAAGTTATTATGGACACCTTAAAATATAATAAATTTGCAAATAAATGCAAAATCTATTTGGTTTCGGTACTTTTTTTTCCGGTGAGGCGCTGCGGTTTTCTTAAGGAACAACCTCATACAGTGCCAGGCGAAATAACCCATTCCATATACAGGGTGACTTCAAATTGGTAATACAAAATCAATGTTATACACACATTTCCCCTAAACTTAGCCCCTCAATTAAGTCTCATACTTTTAAAATAATCAGAAGTATATTTTTTTTTAATTTTTGAATTATCCCATTTTTGTTGGCTTAACATGGTTATCCTACCATAATAATTAACAAAGAAGTTTAAAGAATTTCAAATGAACACTTTCCTCTTTGGTTATCCATCACCTGTCACAATTTATGAAGAAAACGTGGTTTGATTAGTAATTGTCACTTATCAAAGAAAATAAGATTGTATTCTGAATGTAGTGTAACCACACTTTGGGACTTTAATTATTTGTTTTGTTCGAAAATTAGCATTAATTAAATACAGTTAATTTTAACAAAGGGGTTAATGTATTATACTGTGTGGCATTAACTAAGCCACAATCAAGTGTTTTGTATTACCAATTTGAAGTCACCCTGTATATATAACATATATGGAATGGGTCATTTCGCCTGGGATATATAATCTAATTACGCGAAGCTACGAGTATACTCGTAAGCTTGTATTTTTTAACTCTCTTTTAAAATACTTCTAAACTTTACGATCCAGATAACCTCTCTTCAAACCTTTAAACGTAATTGTAGGATTAAAAATGTTCTTGAAACGCATTTTCAAAATTCTAGACACGAACCTCTTAATATTACTAAGACTATTTTAAAAATCTTTACAACCTTAATTTTCTTACAGCTGCTATTTACCTTTTTCAATTTTGTGAATACGCGGTCAAAGGAAAAATTTAAGAAAATTTGATCAAGTAACTTAATTTACTGATAAAAACGCTCATCTGTTAAGCGAAAACCTTTTTAAAAACATTGCTATTTGGTAAAAGAAACATTAGATTGCCAGTTTGTTGAAGGGTGTTTATTTAGACTTAAGCTTATCATATACCTACAGCACAACCGAAAAGCTAAAAAGAATTATGGAAGGAGTACACTTACAAAGGGTACGTACAAATCGTGTTTAATCCTTTAGCACATTGTCGAAAAAGTTGCGAATGTAATGGCAGATTTTCAAATAACAAAATCAGCAAATAAGGCTTAGACCGATAAAACCATGTCAATTCGATTGCTCCGCACGTTTCTCGATGCATTATCAGCTTATGTTCGCGAGGAAATATACGTTGGAGACGTCACGCCTCTTTAGGAGAACCCGCTTTAGGAGGACGTACAAGCTACACGGAGGACGGTTGTGAAGGCGAGCAGGCGCAATCTCAGACTCAAGTCAGAGGCACCGAATGAGGTAAATACAAGGGATCAATTGATGTTATTTTGAGGCAGCTTTTGTAGTTTTAATCAACCAACAGCGATGCAACAAAAATATACGTTGCGGCTAAAGGTACCCCGCGTACGAATTTTTAACTTCTATCGAGGTAAGGTGAACGTATCGCCTTCGAGAGAGCACGTATAAAAATTGTTTATAACGCTCGTGAGTACAAAAAATTGATAGCAAGTTGACATTGACGATGACTTTCGTATTGTTATCGAGAAGGGAAGGTGAAGTATACGTGAAATAGTTTAAGAAAACGTTTTCAAATAGTAAAGGTGATTCGTAAACGTAAAGTATGATTTAAATGTTGTGCTGCTGGTAGTAACCGACGTCGGACATGTTACCAACAGAGGAGAAAATACGTGGTGGTAGGACTTTGTGCGGGGTTTGTCCGAATCGCTACCATCTTATTCTTTAACCTACCGCCAAACAGCAGTGTTTGCATTGTTTGTTCCAGCTTGGGGATAAAGCCGGAGAATGGGTTCTCTGCCTTTTCGCCGACAAATCATTGACAAATGCATCATTTCGCAACCTATTCATTTGCCAACCCACTTTTTTTTCCGCAACTACAAATATTTCAGGATGTTAACAAAACTAACCTAACCTAACCTAAAGGGTTCTACTTAATGGTCCTGAAATAAATCCAGAATTATTTACAGTTTCGGCAAAAAACGTGGTTCGTCAAATGATATGTTTGTGAAATGAATCATTTGTGAAACGTTGGTTATGAAATGATAGGATCCCGGGGAAATGACTAGCATTTAGACTTTTCCTCTTGGACCTTTCGCAGTCTTGAGATTTAGTCTTTGTATTGCAGATATCTTTTGGGTCTCAGATCCAACGTATTTTTCGTGGCTTTTGTACTGGCTAGCCCGCCAAAAACGCCGTGCTAAAAAAATAATTGAAATGGATAGGGTAGAAAAAAAAATAGAAAGGTATTAGGCAGAAGAGGTCTGAGCTTTCAGTAGCTTAATGAAAGGAACGCAACAGTGCACAGTGACACTACTATTTTACTTTTTTATATTGTATAAGCCCCTATTCATATACCTTGGACTCATCTAAAGTAAATTAAAATTGCATTTTCATATAGTTGTTGCAAGTAGCTCATTAATCTACAGTGATACGCTCTCCGTGACAGTGCAGGGTGTGGATTCGCCATCTGTCCCAGGCTCACAGTTGCTCGGTACACAATATTTCAAACGAGCGGAAGGGTATTAAATAACGCCTTCACGAGATGTTCCCTAAACCAAGATTCTAAAACTTAAGACCTTCCCGTTACTCGGTTCGCGCTCTCGGCGTGCAGGTGAGGCGCATTATAATATAAATGACAGAGCTCGGTATTTCGCGACACATTTTGTGTGGATTAGCGGTCTTATACACCCGCCGCGCAAATGACCTAGTTTTGTAGCTTGATTATTCAAAAGACCTCCACGAAGGTACGTATAAACCGCAGTGGAGTTGTAAATGTGAAACTGTTTTTTGTGGCCTCTAATGCCGATAGCTGTCAACCAACACTATTATTTAATATGCACTTAATTAGTCCGGTTCATAAATATAAATACAATTGTCCACTTTAGTACAGCGGAATAAAGTAATAAAGCAATACATATTTACGACCACAACTGAACTCGACTTTGGAATACTGCTGTAAAATTAAGTTAATATTTAAAAAGCTAAGCTGGAATATATATATATATCTAGTCACTAGAAAAAAAAGTCGCGAGCTGTATACAGTAATCCCGCTTTTAAGCAAATAAAACGCTCCCGACCATACTTCGGAGAAGATCGTCAGCTTACTGGCCGCTTTGAATGCATAATGAGCGGCCCTTTGAATAATTAAAAATAATTATTTTAGCAAAAATCTGAGCCGCGCGCTGAATATGTGGCCAGATGATTTAATAACATAATATCATGCGAACCAAAATGTGAAATTTTGTTAATTTATAATATTAACCACAGAGTAAAACGGGTATGTACAGCGACGGCAAAGTTTATGCTTAAACAGGTCATTTCTGAAATGAATATTTAGTAGAGGTGACAACCAACGCGAAATCTGAGTTGATTCCTGTGAAGTGTATCCATAGAGACGCAACAAAGGCTTTATTCTCACGTGAGTGCAAAATGGACGCGAGTCCGATGTCACTGGGCATCGTAGTAGGTGTAAGCTACTAATACCGAGTTATTTATTTACGCTCCCTGCTTAGCTGCGCCGGATTAAGCAAAAAATAAAACGCTGGCTCTACGCCGTAGGCACTCTACGTCGTAGCAGTGCTACGCTACAGCGAGTGATGATAATTTAAGATAGAACAAAGAGAGCGTCGGTGGCCTAGTGGCTTAGGGGGTCGACTCGTGATTGTAAGGTACCGAGTTCGAATCCCGCGGTCACCATGTACCAATGAGTTTTTCTAACTTAAGTACGTTACCCGATGCTCTTACGGTGAAGGATAACAACGTGAGGAAACCTATACGTTCATATAGCAGAGTGTGTAAGAGGGTATTTGCACATCCTAAAGGGCTTGAAGTGTATCCGAAAGGAGCCCACCTGTAAGATAGGATAAGATAGAACAAAACTGATAACGCCATTAAAGCATAATGGTCAACATGAATTTTGAATGAGAAATGTCGGGGAACTTATCATATGAAAGCTACGAATTACATTGTTACGTCATTAGGACATGATTGCACAATTACTGTAAACATGCGGTGGCATGTGTGGCGCGACGTCGCCGCCGAAGTGGTAATTGTGGCTGTCACGCAAACGGCTAATTATCAGAGGAGCACGTGTGCCTCCGCGGGCCGATTGAACACTCGCGCGATCCAGGCCGGTGAAATAACGCGGAAACAATCGCCGCGGAGCTCCAGCTAATTGCACCCGCTCAGGCAGACGCCTTCACCGCCTCCAACTATTGTATTTATCCTCAGAGGAAAAATGCGATCCCTGAAATTTTGTTTTCTTTTATGTGTAAACCCCGTACCACCTTTTGCTTCATTTTACGCCGACTTTATTGTATTTATGTCAGCAGAGGCTAATCCGTATATATTTAGTCTAGGAGCTCCGGCGTCTACCTTGATATAGGACGGATTCGCTGTTTAAAGCTCTTAGGTGAGTTTGTAATTGAAACTTAAATGTTTCAGTACGTTTAGCCGGGATTAGCGTTGACTGGAAACAGGATTGAAACGTGCTTGGTTCGTATTAAGTTAATTTTAGCGAGTGGTGTTTCATTCGGCTCGCGCAGGAAGGCCGAGGGCTTTGCAGCCGAGTGTAGTGCATTCGGAGAGGAGCGCGACTTATAAATTATTCAAGCAGCGACACATCTCAAATAGCGCGCACTAGCCGCGAGGTATTTCGAGAACAACGAAACATAAGGCCGCGGTCGCGCCGCTTTGACGGGACACAAACACTCATACCCCAGTTTGAAATACATTGCAGCCATATTAAAGCAATACACTTCAACAGGCAATGCCGACTTTTCAATGTATCTTGCATTTTGTGAGTTCGTTTCGGCGGCATTTATGTGCATAGTCTAACTTCGTTCGGCTGACCTCTCGCCGCTCTTTTATACTCCCAACCTTTGCTGCAAACACTTTTATTCGATTTTAACACGTCTTACATATTTCGTATCCACGATGTTGGTAAACGCTATATTTGCAACAGTGTAAGTATAAGATCATACACGAGCCATAGCAAACGTGTAAAGTATGAAGACATTTTTGGAATAAATGTGCTATTTACTATTAATACTGAAATAAAGAAAAAGTAAAATGTTTGAAGTTCACAAATTTATATAATTTATTTCGATTGTCAACTTCTCAACGATTTACTCAAGGATTTCCAATTTAAAAAAAAAAAATGTGTTATGAAGGAGTTTACTAAACAACACAAGTTTAATTCAATTTCATGTAATAAAGTTGACTTACGGCCGAACCCAATATCAAACCTCTAGTTACAGATAAGGGGTTATCTCCGGTCGCCAGTACCTACTTATCTATCTTTTGATTGCGTCCCAATAAAGCAGATAAGAGCTGTCTATCTACAACAAAGAGTAGATAGGCCGCCTATCCGAGCCCTCCCTTGCGTTGCATTTTACGCAGACCCTCAGGGAGGGCCAACAGAAGTTTTGCCTTTATTTTATTACTGCAAGTTGAAATGTTTTAAATTGCGATGAAGGAATGTCACGTTAAGCTTAAATCTCAATGAAAAATAATGTAATTATGTTTTATAAGTCGAACTAGATCAATAAAATTTTTGGCTGCAATTAAAATCGTGTTGTTATAAATTTACGTCTTTACAACTGATATTGACAATGTCACAATATTTTTTTTGACAATGTCAGAAGAATTTTATTCCGTCAATAAAGAAACATAAGAAATTTTCAATAAATATCCAAGAAGTGAAGAAGATACCTTAAATATTTATTGAAATGAGTACGGTAAGTATTACATGTTGTGTATATCTAATATTATACAAAATTATCTCTAACGAGGTACCCACTCCGATTTTTTTCATAAGAATATTTAAGTGTTCTAAACCTTGGTCAAGAAATGATCTCAATGATGTTACACGTAACAAGCCGTCCAGTAGGTTTTGCCATTAGTGCAGATAATACAAACAGCTGTCACGTTGGAAGACTATTATTTGTAACTGTTGCTCGCAACTCTGTCCGCATTGAAGACTCTTATCATCTTATGTGTTTAGCAAGGCTACAAACGCCGTGAACAATCAGCTGAAAGAAGCAACTTGGGCTACTATCGGAGCAATTTAACGCCGTGATAGCCAGTAGCCCAAGGAAAGCCGAACAATTACGGATTAAAAGGGAAAACTTAAAAAAAAAACTGGCCCAAAAAGAAATAAGACAATGAATATGAATAATAACCTAAAGGTATGTAATTTTAATAATTTAACCGGCGCAATTTCATCGAAAGGGATAAACGAATAAACGTATAAATATTGTTTGTCTAATAGGTAGCATAACATAAAATATCAGACAACGATAAACATACTTCTATAGAGAAATAAAGAATACTTTTTTTATGATAAGGAGAAGGCACACGTACATCAGGCAATGTTAAGTGCAATCTGAGACCCATAGATATTTGAATTCACAAGTCTATAATCCTAAGACTTAAAATGCGTTGCCAATCCTGAGGACCAAGATGGAGTCCGTCTATGCTAGTAATTTCACCGGTTGTCTTATCCCCACACCGGAACACAACAATATGAACATTGTTGCTTAATTAAGATGGTAGTATAGCGATCGGAACGGACCCCGCACAGGGTCCTACCACCACTAAATACTAATATCATAAAATATGTAAAAGTAACCCTTTATCTGTCTGTCTGTCTGTCTATTTGTTCTGCTTTCACGGATATACCGCACCATCGATTTAGATGAAAGACATGAAATGAAGATAGTTTGAGTCCTGGGGAAGGACATAGGGTACTCTTTATCATGAAAAATTTGACGGTTCCTGAGGGAATACCGATAAACGAGTTCTATGCGAACGGAGCCGAGGGAAGCGGCTAGTAATATTATAATTTTGAAAGTAAATCTGTATGTCTGTCTGTCTGTATGTATATATGTCCGTTTGTGACGCTTTCACGGATGAACAGCTGAACCGATTTAAAAGAAATTTGGTATCGAATTACTTTGAGTCAAAGACGTAGGGTATCTTTTATCCTGAAAAATTGAATGGTTCCTGAGGGAATAGCGATAGTGACTTCTACGCGGACGGAGTCGCGGGAAACAGGTAGTACTTAAATGTATACATAACATCCATATTTCGGAAAAAACTTGTGCGCAGTACACAAAAGTTGCCTTTTATTTGTCCGATTCCTGGGTATCGAACCCGGGTCGGCTGACTTCGTAGGCATGGTCACGTCCAACTAGGCTAACTGCGTCGTGTCGTGCACTGATTGTAAACATTTTTTAAGGTTCTGTGCCCAAAAGACAAAACGGAGCCCTTTGTTCACACTCTCCATCTTTCTGCATCTCCGTCCGTCCGTCCGTCAATCTGCGTTTCCGCATACGTAAAATGATTTACAGATCTGAAATTTAGACAGTTTATGTAAACGGTTGACCTAAAAGCGAATTACCATAATTGTATTATATTGTTTTTTTTTACATGTTTTAGATCTTTGCAATTGCTGTATATCGTGTACACTTTCTGTATGCAAATTCGCTTTTGCCAGCCTCTGGGAAAAGTGGATAAAATTCGAACGAATTCTTACCTGTAGGAATGCTGGCTTTTTATATGTCATTTAGTCGTGAATACCCATACTAATGTTAATAAATGTGAAAGAAATTCTGTCTGTCTTTCTGACGTCTGTTTGTCTGATACGCTTAAACGGCTAAACTGTTGAGTCGATTTCGATGAAATTTGGTATTGAGATAACTAAAGTACCTACCAGGGAAGGATATAGGATACTTTTTACTCCCGATAATTCTTTACTGTGTGGATTGTTGGATGCCGCATATTTTATGCTCTCCAGAATATTGTTCACGATTGTTTGAAGGCTTTTTAATTACTAAACTATGCATTATGCGGGTTTTTTATTTTTGACTAATTTTCAGACAGGAGGTGGCAAGCCTGACTTCATCCCACCAGACGATGCGCTGGACCAGGTTGCCAATATTTTAGGTGTGATTTACGACGCTTATAGTGTCCAGTTTGGAGGCGATACTGTGGTCGAGGCGGGAGAGGACATAGAAACCGTGGAGGAGTTGGCGACGTTTAATTTAACATTTAAATCTGACAGCATTTGTGCCCGCATATGGGAGGTTTTAACTGCTTTTTTGATACTTGGCACATCTTTTTGTTTTTATATCTTATCTTGATAAAGGTAACCAGTAATCGCAACCCTGCTAATATATACCTAATGTTGTAATCGTATGCTGGACCGTGGCTCGTGCCCTGGACACCTCGCTGCGTAAACTGGATCACTAACAACTAGGTAAACAGTATCCTCTTTCCGTCGTATAAATATCTACGTCCATACTTTACCCAAATCCTGTATAATGTATGTAAGTATAAATGCATGTAAGTATATATGTATGTAAGTATGTAAACTCCTTATTGCACAAATCGTTTCACAAATGAAGTCCTGTGAAATAAACTTTACAAAAGTGACATTACGCCTGTAAAGGTTGAATATAGATAGATATAATACACGATGATACTACGAATTATACTATAAACGTAAGGCGATAAATAATATTCTGGGGAAAGACATATTGTATCCGAGAAAACTGTACAATTTCCGAGGGATACAATAAAAGACTTCTGCATACATAAATGCCCAACGGCGTGGGCTGTCTGTATATAAGTTTATGTTTACGCTCACTTGGCAAATTTACTTAACAGATTTAACTATTTATAGGAAGAAAGTGTGTTACCTTAAGGAAATTAAGAAGACAAAAGAGAATGAAAAGTTAATCGTGAGATTGTATACATGGAACTTTCTGTTTTAGGAAAACTGAAGCGGAAAACTTTATCGGATGATGTAAAAGTCCATGATAGAACGAAATAACGCTTTGACCGAGAACTGCAAATCTGAAATAAAACAGGAACAGGAACTAACAGCATTGAAAAAAAGGAAACTACAACTGGAAATAGATGCATATTTAAATATAATATATACCTAAGTATTTTTTTACAAATGGCGATTTTCTCAACCTTTAGCAATGCAATGTGCGATGTACTTGCAAAAGGTCGGAGAGGTCACCATTTACTTAAAACTTACTCATGACAACTATAACTTTGTAAACCGATTTCAAGATTATTGTTTTTTTGGATACGTTATATAGTTCCCGAGGGAACGGCGGTAAACGACTTCTTCTATTACTACTAGTGGACGAAGTCTCGGACAAAACTAAATTACTAATTGCGAAAATGTGTGTTGTTTGTTCCATTTTCACGGCCAAAGGGAGATAATACATTTCTTAAAAATTGGCACGTACGTTATATGGAGTTGGACATATTAAGATACTTTTTACCCGACTACCGCGAAGCAAAGGAAGGGTAATGATTTTGATACCCTATGTATGTTTCTATGTATGTATGTATTTATCTCAAGTGTTCTACAAGGATTTTACTGGACATACTTATCCAAAATAATACTCGCTGTTCAAGAATAGCGATAAAAAACTTCGTCCGCTAATATCGTCATCATCGGACATAGTCGCAGCCAAAAGGTTTAAGAGTATGCCTGTATGTAAATCTGCACTAATGCCAGAAAACTAATAGATTGAAATTATACATCGCATTATCAAGTCGGTGATCAACACACACAAGATCTCTAGTGTTTACTTGGCGCAGAAATGGTTTTTTTTTTAATTAAACATTGGTAATAGAAACAGGCGTGATTTATGTATGTATGTATGTATGGTAATAGAATAAGTATTAGGACATGACTAGTTTTGTATAGATGTAACTACAGTATTAATTGTGTATTGAAAATGTTTAATATATTTTTAACTGTTGAAATTAAATGTTTTTCATTGTTCTGACTCTGTTATTAGGTCTCGGTAAGGAGATGATGACTGTACAATAGACAGTAGATAAACAACAAAGATCAATTTTTTTATTTTCTCTACCCCTTTGCAAGGCGAAGCACCTACGAACAAGACTGAAAGGCCCCCATTCGAATAAGATATGCTTTCGAGGATCTCTGGGATTGAAATAATCGTATAGGTGAAAAAGAAAGGCCCCTCTTGTATGTAATAATACTAATATTATCAGTGGAGGGTACACTACAATAATCTCGAAATATTTCATAACTCAACCTAACGCTCCTCCTCGCGACGTTCGAATCAAATTACTGTTTATTGCATGATTTAGAATTTCATATTACCGATCTGGCTTATTGGTTTTGGAGTTGAGACCACGCATGGGATAGGCAAGAGTAGTGTAGGTAGCCCGCCAGCTAGATGGACGACGAAGTGAGGATGTTTGCTGAGAGCGAAGGATGAGGGAGGCCCAGGATCGAGCCAGCTGATGAGCCATGTTAGAGGCCTATGTTCAGCAGTGGACTGCTGCAGCTGTAGGCTGATGATGATGATCTGGATTACGAATATTTAGGATCATGGAAATCGGAATTATACATTTCGGAGAAATATAAATTCATGATTGTTAATATTTATCAAATAAATAATAATATTCGAAAAACTAGTTTTCATTATTTAATACTCGATAATAAAAATCCGAGATTTTGATAAATTGGCCTCATACCTCTAATATATTCGTTTTTTTATGTCATTTGAAGTTTTAGTGTTCTCCCCCAGTGGAGATAGCCTGGTAGGGATATGTGGTACACGGGAAATGATCGAACAGACATTTGATGATGTCTATGACGAGGCAAAATACTTGTTGTTAGCACCACAATATATTATTATCCTTTATCAATCTTCGTAGCCAAATAATTGGTTGGCAAACGGTACCTACGTTGCATAATCGATACTGTTTTAGCGGTATTTGAATAATTCTATTTTCTTGTATAAAAATCGATATGTGTATGTTCCCTGTGGACTCCAAAATGGCAAGACTCGGTTTTTTGGGTGTAAGGTTGGATTCAGTTTAAGATTCTAATTGTTAAGATTGAGAAAGTTCGGCTTGGATTGACTAAAAATCGATCAAGTGCGACGAGGATAAACCCACCGAGCGTTCCGTAAACTATAGGTCTGTACAACATAAACAGAAAACCTATGAACCCGAACATTTTATTCTACTTTGGTTTCGACCACCTTGCTTCGCTATCGTAATTTCATTGATCATTTTATGTTAACCCTTATTGAAAATTAGATAATAGCTGTCATGGCGTAATTAATATAATCACGACTCCGAAGCAAGATGGGTTTGTACATAATTTAAAATATAGCCTCTGTAGTACTATCAATACGGAAACTTGTCTCAGGTGTCCTACTGACTGCTGTACATACTCCTACTGATAATATATCTACTCATCCTGATAGCGTTCCTACACCTAAACCTAAAATGGAATTTGATAACGAAGGTGCCGATGGAGCTACGATTTTGATTTCACTTTCCTGTCGATCCGTCCCTTAAATAAAATAAAACATGTCTAGTCATAATGCAGTGAACACAATTTATTTTAACAATTACAAAAATAAGTTGATATAAAATATAAATTACATATTCTTATTAATTATATAAACCACCAATTCTTGATGGTAAAATATTCAAATAATGATTGGGATGAGACAAAAAGCTAAAACGCTCAGTGCCTTCCTAAGCCTAAAGGTGGTTTCTAAATTCGATTCTCTTTCGTTAATAATTAAGACCCATAAGATTGCACATGCTACGGATTTTTTGTAGGAGATGCCGCTTTTTCGTTTAGCAAGTCAGCAGCCACATCCACCAATAGTTACTAGCGCTTCAATGGACATTGGACACATTTTGACTTCATGAATTATGAAGTAATTGTCAATCAACAACTGGCGTTCAAAATATTGATTTGATTGATGCTCCGAAGAGTGTATCAGATCGGCATTAGATTCAGATACTTCAATTTCGGGTTCCACGTCTTGCAAACTCCTTTGCCTGCAGATGTTGCCTCAATATTACAGCCTATGTTTGCAATACAGTCTTATTTTTTGAAGGCCTTTTCCATACTCCAAAAACATCTGTAAAACACAAATTGTACCTAGTTAGTAAAATTCATCGTTCCAATTATTTTAATTATGGTTAACTACAGAAGTAGAATCTAAGTAGGTACAGTACAAAAAGTCGCTTACGGTTTGGGTATATTTTATTTACGATACATACGATTCGAACTTGAAAGACTTTTTAAGACCTCTTGCACTACACCTACTATGTTATTATTTCGATATTGGTTTTAATGTGCGCTCGGTTACAGTTCATCTCATTAGGAGATCGTGGGTTTAGCAATTGAACTAATAAATATGATTTGCATCGGTACACGCTCACACACCAAGTAAATAGCGATTTCCAAAAACACCGTTTTCACTTTGAGCAAAAAAAAAATTGGTAATAACTGCTCTTCATACGCCTGAATAAATAATAAGTATTGTTCATGTTTGTTTGAACTTTAGACAGTTTCAGTACAGACACCCATGAAGGCTTCTGACAGGATAGGATGGCTAACGCAGACCAAGTCTCGCGGGTCGATTACTCGTCATTTAGTAAAAGTAAAGGCACATCGGTAGCCCCTGTTTATTATGCAGGTTTCGCATTGTTGTGTTCCGGTTTGGGGATCAGACAACCGGTGAAATTACTAACATAGAGGCATTCCATCATAGTTCTCAGGGTTGGCAACGCATCTGAGGTCTTAGAATTGCAGTCTCGAGAATATTGTCTTGAAAATTCAAATGTCTATGGGTCTAAGATTCCACTTACATCGGGTAGCCTGAGTGCTGTGTGCCAACTTCTTGCCATAAACAAAGGTTTCATCCAACTTTTACGGAACATACATACCTACACGCCCAAGACTTTGTTTGCCGACGATATACGCAGGGTGGCAGCGACTGGCGGACACCAACCGAAGGTCGGGCTGAGTGGAGTGCAAACGTGCATTGGGAGGTGCCCAAGTCGAGCAGTTGACTGTCGCGGGTGATAGACATTATATTTGGCGGTAAAAAATAAATGCCTAGGGTAAAAAAGCACCTCTTAACTCGGAGTTATTAAATATTGTGGCATCGTGGGATGATCCTGGCCATCGAGCCACAAGATTGATGAATTTCAGTTGTGCGTAGGGAAAAGACCGATTTTCTATTCGTAAATTCGTCACCAATGGTTGAATATTTGGTAAGTACATTGTATCAGTTGTAATAGGAAATAACAACCAATAAAAACTCATTTTTGTGGGAACTTAGGTACTTGGTGATTGCATGAGGATACAGACCATCGATTGTGCCCGATTCCCTGGGAAATACGGCAATTCTATAAAAATCTTCCTGTGGATTGGTCGTGATTGAATACTTACTTTGAGTACAATCTGG
Source organism: Acleris holmiana (assembly GCA_949316455.1). Classification (NCBI taxonomy): domain Eukaryota; kingdom Metazoa; phylum Arthropoda; class Insecta; order Lepidoptera; family Tortricidae; genus Acleris; species Acleris holmiana. The sequence continues at coordinate 9,168,163 of OX438770.1, read as the reverse complement.
CTATACTTCCACTACACGTCCACACGCACGCACGCACTATACGTGCTGCTGGAGATTTTGTCACCCCTACATACTCGTAGTCCGCTGCAGCGACCAACATGGTCCCTAACGCGTAAAAGCGCTATTTTAGAAGTAGCTGGCGTAGCGGTGAAGTACCGTGGTTTCTAAAAAAGGATAAGGTATAAGTATTAGGTCAGTTTACTTATTTACAAGAAGTTAATATTTTTAGCAGTTTTACTTTTCAATGGATAATGTACGGCATCAAACTGTTTGTTATTTTTTTGGGCGACATCATAAAAATTGTTCATGCAAAATAAGAAACGGCACGAGGTGTAGCAGCAGTAATCATGCATTAGTATGTAAGAGAGTTGGTAAGGACAGGAAAGCGTGGCATGGCTGGCCCACTGTACCACTAGGCCAACGTTTACCAAATGATTTACTTATCATAGAAAGCAATGAGTTGGGTAAATTAAAAACCTTATATCATAACCTTAGATATTTTGTAAAAACTCACCGTTGTGTGGTTCCTTTCAGAAACAGATATAATTCCAGCAGTAACTCGTTTACTGCACAGACTTGTCTCAACTGAATCTGAGTATAAATTCATAATCACTGTATTTTTCCATGTTATTCACACGCTCCTTACAGTATGATTGTTGTCTTCAGTTTACCAATCGCTCAGTATCTCCATTTCTTCAAATACCACTAGAACTCGAACTAACAGAGCTCGAGTCCGACATTACTTTCCTATTTGGAACTATCTAATAATAAAATTCCGTATTAAAACATAAATGAAGCTTCTGCTATCTTGCTTCTATCCTCCGAAATCCTAGGATCGCGACAATGATTACTTGAAGTAACCAATGTCAGTGTCAGACAGGCCAAAGATAGGCTATCTGTTGTTATTGGGACGCACAAACTGTCATTTTCATACAAGAAGCTATCTGCGTAAGGCTATCGGCCCTCCCACCGATAGATCAGAGGTACAGACAGGTTAGCCTATCTATCTTTAGTTTATTGGGACAGAAAAAGTACAGATAGATAGCCGTTTCTATCTCCGGTAGGGCAAAACAAGAGATAGATCGAATATAGGGAATGGCCGTTAAAGATAATTAATTAAACGTGCGTTTATCAAATATAACAGCTGTTTGCTTTTAATTTTGTTCATATTTTTAATGAATTTTGATGGTTAACGAGGCTGCGCCGCGCTCACAATAATGTCACAAAGGCTTCATTTTAAGAACCGCCATTATCTTTCCGCCGCGGCATTTACGCCCCGGCTGAATTAAAGTATCTCACTAACACAAATGAACTTCACCCGGGATTCATGAGCGCTGATAAAGAAAATATTCATGAAAAACTTAATCTAAATTAGTAACGACATCATGAAAAACTATAAAACAATTAGTTTTTGCGAAGACTTTAAGATTCAAAGACGTACACGTCGTAATAACAAAACTTAATAATTCAAGATTGTTCTCCGATGGATATCGGACTTAACCAGATGATAGCTGATTGGTACGATGTCCGATTTGGTTCCGAATCCATAGGATCAGAGATTTTCTTATGGCAATGATAGTACAAAATCTGTTATGTCGATATAATTAGAATTACTACCACGGTTTCTTGTAAAACGGCATCAAAATTTTGTATTTCAGATTCAGATAGACAAACAAATACTTAACCCATCCTTAGATCAACCGGGGTCCTAACATAACTGACACTAGGATAATTTATCCCCTAAGGACGATTCTATCTAAGATATACATCAAGATAAAAAGCACTGAGAGCTAATTCAAGCTTATGCTGGATATCTTAAAGCGGGAGAAGATCCAAATAATAGCACTATAGTAAAAAGAGCTATTTAAAAAATGTTTAGGTAATAACGTGAACTAAGCGAGAGCTGGTATTCTGCGCCTGGGTGCCGGAACCCCTGATTGTAGCAAAGCTGCCTGAATTCCAGTTATTCCGTCCTTGAGAACAGTCACTTCAAAGCGCCATAGGCGGCTGTGTCGCCGCCGAGGCTTATGAATTCTTACATGCTTCTCGACGCCGCCCGCGAGCGCCCTCGCCGGCTCGAGCCCCCTTCATTCCCCTATGTCTGGTAAATAATTGCGAAATAATTGTACACTACTCCACCTTGACTATTATGTGCACTTTATTTGAAGGTGCTCCTAGTTTACCGTCTCATCTTGCGGCGTAATTACTGTGCGTATCCGGTAACTTTGTAGCTTAACAGCTTTCATAATGAAAACTCGATCTATCTCCACCGGGTAACGTTATTTCAACTGCCGTGCTGCGTTAAGGGCATCAAATGCGACGACTTAGTTTTTACAGGTTTTGAAACTAATGCTACTGAGCAAATTGTTTTGGTTTAGCCAAAGTAAACGTTATGTTCCGGGCATTCCATACATCTCGCTATAGGACAAAATACGGTGATAAGATTTTTGGAAACCATATTGCCAGCGTTTATTACATTCCTGTGATTAATATTTAGAGGTCTTTTGCAACGGCTGCTTCGTTTTGAGTTAAATTGTACATTAAACTCAGGGTTGGAGCATAACATCCAAAATAAAAAAGCTAAAATATAAAATAGGCTACCTCTCCGTATAAATGTTATTTTCGTTAATTATACCTAGTGTTTTCGTAACGTTTCTGTTATTTTTTTCATCCATTCCATATAAAAAGACCTAAGCATTAAATTTTATTTTATTTTTCTTTATTGGGGAAAAAAAACAGATACAGACATTAGAAACAGAATATACAAAATAGGACATATAAAATAAGTGTAGCCTATATCCTGGGACAATTCCCACTAAGACTTCTAACAATTATTATAGTGGCAGTGCCGTAGAAACGAAACATACAACAACAGGGCAATAAATAATAAATAAAAAATAAAAAAACATGCTGCAATTATATAAGGCCATAAATTACATGACCATGACTATGGCTATATAGATAGATAGAGACAAGCAAAGTCAACAAATAATCTATCAAATACTTATAAATAACTTAGGCAAGGCAGCACTATAGAGAAAATGTGTTATTTTATAAGTATATACATTTTGCAATCTAACTAACTTTATTGAGACTTTTATTTTATCCTTAAATTAATTAATTAATAACTGTATTTATATTTTTGCTCCGTCAAAATTAATTTTCTTGTCTTTAAAAGATCTTTCAGCATTTACAAAATAAGTGATTATCTTTAAATTGTATTATTTTAGGAGCTTCACATTTTTTTTGTTACTTAGTTTAAGTTTGTGTAACACTGTTTATTTCTTTAAAAAACCAAACCGATATTAGTACCGGATCTCTAAATTAAAAAACGCACACACAAAAACACACTCAGACACAAAGTTGAAACCATTTCTGGTAATTACTCTTTTTTATTACCATTCAAAAATCGCAGACAGTCTCAATTCCCACCACCCTCAGGTACTGCACAGTCTCGCTTTACAAACAGGTTTTATTTGTATGCGCTTACATACCCGACCGCGGCTCAACGCAACGCTCTTGAGCGTTTCACATTAAGAAGCGAGTATAAAGTCGAGTAGTAATCGACACTCGGGCATAAACTCTAGCCCGGCACAATACGTCTAGACGCATTCACGCACTGCGTGGGCACTGCACGTCTTAGGGAATATATGCTAAGCAAACAGCCGTAGCACCAAACTGTCGTAAGTCGCAAATGTTTCAATTTCAGACATGTTGACGTAAATAATTAATAGCGGCATTTCTTACCTAACTACAATGACCTGATAAGTAAGGGTTATTAATATGTTAGTAGTTTAGGATATTTGTCTGTTATGAATATTTTGTTTGTACAGGGTGTAAGTCAACGGGTGCATCAAACTGCTGGTAGGTAGAGTACGTCAAAACCTTTCGTTTTAAACTCCTATGTAGGTACAAGTACGTCCAGCGTTTTCTATCAAGTCAAGTTTGAAACAGTTTTCGGTATTAGAACGGGCTGCGATGAGAATTACACGTAAACTTGTTATAAATGTAATATTAGGTATGGCGGGGATGGCGGGAAAACTTCGATACGTTTCTTAATGATTGGCGGGAGGTGAGCAATGTACAAAGAATTATGGATATCCAGGCCTTTGCCTAGCAGTGGCACACAATAATATATTCATATAGGTAATATTAATTATCCATATAATTACCAACCAATTGCTAATTTGTCAATACGAAGTACTTTAAATACGCGTAAGTGTATTCAAGAAGAATTAACTAAAATAAATTCTCAACACATATACATTAATTTTTAAATCACTTCTTTAAACCCGAAAGCATCAGTTACCGAGATACGATACGTCATTTATGGACAGTATGTATGTATGTAAACACTGTACAAAATAAAACAGAAAAAATACTTTGAAGATACCAGAAAATAATGAACAATAATAACAGACAATAACAGTAATGACAGTTAGGACTAATAGTACAAAATTTGACCTCCACAACATTGCCTTAAATTATTCATTGAGTATTGAGATTACATTGAAAAACGACATGTGAAGGCGCGTGTGTTCTCTAATACGAACCCGTTACCAGAATTTGATAGAGTGGCCGCCATTTTTACCTTTTTCATATTTGGTGGCTGCTCTCCGATGATTTTGGTAATATTAAATGAAAACGTAGCTTATTCGCAGTTCAAAAGTGTCAACCGCAGGGATTTGTATCGTATTAAAAAAAGCTTTTGCGGTATGACAAAAGCTTTGCCCGCTTTAATATTGTCTCCAATATATTTAAATTTGTATCGTTTTATGAACTATAAATAGGATACTAAAATACATAATTACGTCACACTGGAAAAATCAGCTAACACCATCATCACCAAATAACTCTAAATAAAAAAATGCTCAATATTGCGGGTTTTCCAGACGCTTCCTCTTTTTTTGTTTTATTGAGTTACCACTTTTTCACAGCTACTTCATAAATGTAGAGCTGATTTATCATTAATCCCCCGAGGAAGGTTTAATGCCTTTCGGAATAAAAAGTATTCCATGCGTTAATAGACATACACTAACTGCGTGCTATAAAATGTTATTCCCTAGTCCATGTTTGATTAACTATTAACACCCAGACACCCAGACAATAACACCATAAACTTCCACATTTATAATATTAATATGATTCTTAAATAAGTAGATAACCGTGTCGGTTAATCCCCATTCGATATTTATACGATCGTTAAATACGGTTACGGCAGCAAGCGTCAAATGGTACGGTGGGCAAACACGCAAAAGTTCTGTTTACGAGTAACAACTTACGTGTACGCAGTCGACCTGTTAAACGTTGGGGTAGTAATTGGGCGATGGCAAAAAATTAGGTGGCGCGACAAGTAGGCCTGGGTACCTGAAAGGTGTAGCTGAAAGCGGCGCGGCCGCCGCATGCGGCCTCGCGGCAGTCCGATCCCCGCTGCCGAGGCGAGCAGCCGCGCCGCGTCCGCCCGCCAGCTCACCCGAACAGCGCAACTTTAACATGACCGGCAACTCGCCGGACACACGCCACAAAAGTGACTAATGAGTTCTAACCGATACCCTAATATACACTTGCTGAAATTGGGATTTGGAAAATGTTTAATAGAAAACGTTTAGTTATGGTGTTTGTGAAATGTGATTAACTGCTGACTATTCGTAAGTTTTAATTTATTTTTTTGGTCTTGTAAGGGTATGTAATATTGTTGAATTAGATATCGCTAATTATGTACGGAAACAGATTTATGGACATATTAATACAAATTAAAATGCAAGGCCACGTTCTGCCGGCTTAAATTTTTTAATATTTTTTTAGGATAATTCATATATATATGTTTATTTATTTGTATACTACAAAGGCAATGTAATTATGACTAACGTAAATCATACTGTATAACACAATAACTGAAAACAAAAAAAAACCTCTATACAGAGGTACTGAGGCCGTATTGCACAATATAATTTACTAAACCAAACAAGCTAGACAACTGTTAAACCATTCACCGTCGGTTAAGCCGATGATGAGACTCGAAATTATCCATTTGAATTAATGAGCCTCAGAATAAACATTTGAGTTTGCCTTCCTAGGAAAATGATCTTGGACATATTATGTATAGTCAAATTTGTTAATTATGAAACTATATTAAATTTAAACCAGTGAAACTAACTGGGTGATCCGATATAATCTGAAAAATGCCCCCGTGGCACAGAGCCAAAGACATTGGCAGCGTTTCTTCATTGTGTTCCTAAGCTATCTGTTGAACCAGGAAGTTCCTAGCCCTTCAATCATCCGTTGCGCCGAGGCGTAACGCTGTAAAAGAAGACTGATTAACGATACCCATGGCCCAAGGGCTTAAGCCTTGACTGAAACAAACTAGTATTCAGAACCAGGTGCCTCGATATCGTTTATTATTAATTTCGTTCGTGTTCAGGTTCCGCACGTCCCCAAAGAAGGCAGACGGAGCCAACACAAGTTGCTTCCCAAACTCGCACCTGTCCAGTCTTTCTCTTTTCTCGATTCGGAAACTACCACTCCGAATCAAGAATGACTGGACTGCACTAAATTGGTATCCCATCTCGTTCATGTCAGGTCGCATGTAGTGGCGGTTTTAGAACTTTAGGTCTCCTGTCAAGCAACTTAAGGGGGAAGGAGATGCCCGCTGGGCCTCTCTTTCGGGACCACCACTAGTCAAGCAGGATACGTTCTTCCTAAACTGCCCAAATTTCACATTACAACTTATGATCTTTTAATGCCAATATTCGTCAGTCAATTCACGTATTGCAGGCCGGAGTTATCTAAAATGCAACCCGTATACTACCTAACACATCACTCAACATGTTTTAAGAGCGTTGCCTTCTCCAAACTGGCAACGTCTGGAATAACTCCCGAATTAAAAGCATTTCTCAACAACTTCGGTATTTTAGTCTTGCTTACGAAATCTTTTATAGCAGCGTAATTTGGTGTTCCTTTATATTATGCAACGACGATTAGTGCAATGTATTACAAAATTTAGTTTATACAACCGTAACTATATCAAAGTCTTTGATTTGCAATTGTCATTTTGAGTCAGCTTTTGGAAACGACTAATTGAATTTACAATGGAAAAGGATTTTTTTTTCTTTTGCTGTTAGAACATCGGGTGATATAGAAAAGATTTAAAACTCATTGGTACATGGACACGGCTGGGGTTTAAATTACCACGGAGCCTTACGATCACGAGTCGATACGAAAGTCACTGGGCCACCGACGCCCTTACACGGGAATATACAGAGTGTTAGGTAAATAATGTTTTTTTAAGATTTATAGACTTTTTTTTGAACTGGACTATTCAACAATATTATGAACCTCTAAGAATAGTTCCACAGACAACCATTTGATTAACTTTTTCTAAGCGGAAAAAAAGTGTGTCAGTGACACTTTTCCTAGCTTAATTTTGCTTTATTAGAACAAATATGATATTACGGAGTTAATTATAGTTAGAATGAATTATTTAGCATTCATCTCACGAAAACTCTCCTTAAATTATTTTCTAGACGACACTATTTCAATTTTTACATACATACATACATTAAATCGCGCCTGTTTCCCAGAGGGGTAGGGACTTATTACGATTTTCGATTATACAAAATACGTATTTAGTACTCTTAAGCTTGATGAAATAAGTTATGATATGCATTCAGAATTAAAAACAAGCTACACATCTGTAATATCTAAACTCATGAAATTATTTATTTTCCCAAAGTATTCAAACAACTACAGGTTTTGCAACATAGCGTGGGTTTACACAGGGAGTGTCAAGGGTGTATGATATCACCCAACATACAAAAATAAAATAAACTAGGAGCGAAGAACAGAGAACGGGTTTCAAACACAATTTACTACTTATTTATGTGCACCTGAGGACTACGGCTGAGTGGCGCCTTCACTTCCTACTATTTAAATGCAACCTAAGTGGCTGCAAAAGCAAATAACACGCTTCCTTTGGGGTGATATGCTTTATGACATGAGATGCGAACAAGAAACTCGCTCCAGAGTCAATAAGCGGTTTTATTACGTTGGTTGTTTGCTGAAAATGAACAACATTGTTTAGTTGAAAAGCGGATTCTTTAGGGATGGGAAATGCGAAATTAAGGGTAAAGTCATGAAGATTTTTTATACACTTACGTCGTTCACAAATTTGATTGTGTTATTAGTATTTAGAATATTGTTGCTTTAACAACTAGTATACCATGAAACAATTTGGTTTTGATAACATAAAAATCTACAGTGTTGTTTTACTTAAAACATGAAAATTCGTTCTTCGGGGTCCTATAATGGACCTTCTCTAATTTGACGTTCGATTGTTATCATTCCATTATAAAGGACTCTTGGAGTTCCGAATAATCACTATCGCTAATACGACGTTAAACACTCCCCGGATTACAACGTTAAATATAAAAAGTCTTAATCTGAAAATCTGCGAAAAGTTTTGCAACTCTTATTAGGCACCGCCTCAGTTGCTTTCAAATAATTTCTCACTTTCCTCGTCGTGAGCACTTCGTTACGGTTTCATTCATCTTTTAATTTCTTTTTCCGGATCGTTTATTTTTTTCCGTCCTTTTTACGGTCCGCAGTGCCTAATGCGTCAATTACCCCCGCAAATAAAATGCAGTAACTATCTCACTCCGAGGGCGATTTAGTAGAAAAAAATATGTTTAGCGAGTAGAAGTTGACAGGCCCTGCCGGGTGCCCGGCGCGCGCCGCGCGGTAGTAATCAAATTATCTTTATGTTTGTCATACATAAATGGATTTTGCTCTTCGCTCGAAAAAAGCTTTTATTTGAAACTTTCGAATGTTCCGTGCGACTAAAAGCGTTGCTTTATTCATTTTAGTCAGTATGATCGATATGCCAACTAAATCTAGGTGACGAATGAATATTATTAACTAGGGCGGCCCGGGCTATGTATGCATACAATTGATTTATCGCCTTTACCTCTTCACTTGATTTTTGATAAAGTTTAATCATCTTACATTATTTTTTAAATTTGTAACTGTAGTAAGGGTGTAATATCTATACAATAAGAACTGTTCTTTCACTCTCGGCTTCAGTTTTAATCAACAATTTTCTTGTTAACTACTTCACTTTAGTATCTCATACATTATCTGGTTTTATTTTTACTACAAAACCGGCTGTTACATTCTTCTTAGACATCTCCCACGTTGCCTTTACTCAGGATAACTTAATAATATACAGGGTGATAGAAACAGACAGCAACCTGATACATCATGATTCATGATATGCATGATTGTAAATTTTCGTTCGTTTAAAAAACATTTTTTTTTTGGAATATCGGCTAAAGAAGTATTTATTATAAAGGTTTCAAAATCTACTATCAAAGTTCTTTGGCCTGTACGTACAGTCACCGGCATAAATAAGTTATCATTTATGAACCTTGTCACTTTAACGTCATGTTTGAAATGTCATACGAAATTGTCTAACGATTTACAGCGACAGAAATCATCACTTATTTAGGACGGTGACTGTACGTAAGGTTTTGCTCGCATAAGAAAGTGATTCTAATGTTACTCTTTAAATTACCAGTAACAGGATAATAATTGTATGATATAGTTTGCTGAAATAAAAAGGATATGTTAACGTTTGCGTCACAAATTGGGCTTTGTTAAAAATTGCAAGGATTTATTTATTTACTTCAATATGGAGGTAGAATTGAATATGACAAAGATATTTACGAAACAATTTTGATGAAATTCACAAATTGATTCAAAGTTATTTGAAGCTTCGAAACAAATAAAAGCGCGTTCGTACATGGGGTGTTTTGGTCGGTAGATTTTCTTTTTTAAAAACACTGCTACCCTGTCGACCAATATCAGTATGTGTACACAAAACGCAAATGCATTCAAAAATTAAACCTAAAACGTCAATTATTTATCGATAAGCAACGTTCGTGTAAAAATAGATTATGCATACATCATCTATAGTCAAAATGTAGTAATATTTTATAAATAAGCTGAAGAGCAGCCTATATCTTAAAGCCAACGAACGTTTGTGTGTAGAGAATCTTCGTAGTGCATTACAGGCTTCCCTCGAAGGATGCTCCGTTTGTTCACGAGTGGGCCTCGGCCGGCGATGTTTGAGCGCTGGGAGCGGCTGCAAGATTTAGTAGAGCGCAGCAAAGCGGTTGCAACATGCAAGGCTTTGTTGCGTAGAGGCATCATATCTGTTGTATGTATCTTATAGGTTGCCATAATAACGATACTACGATAATTTATGACTTAGTAATCTGTACATAATTTGTAGATTTATAAAAGGATTTTCTTTTTCGGTGTATACGTACAAAAGAGATACACTTACATGGACTTATTAATCTTCTGATCATGTAAACAAACCGGGCAAGCGCATGTCAGACCATGCTTAGTGTAGGTTTCCGAAGCCGTTAAGTAGTAACTCCAAACAATTATTTAAAGTCATTTGGTGCTGTCTTAGATGATTTTAGTAGGTATAAACTCTTTATTCGCCTGTATCTCAAGATCCAATGATGTCTTCTAAGTCGTGATAGTTTTCCTTTTAAATTTATTATATGTGCTTTCATTTTAGATTTTTTTTAGATTTTTAGTATTTGTAGTTTGGGCTGTAGGGCGGGGCGGGGGGGAGATTTGACTCTAACAAAATTTTGCGCTTTAAAGCTTATATTTCATAAACGAATCCCTTGATCCCTATTCCCTTGAAAGTTGGCGTATTTTATCTAGATTTTAGGATTGAGTAACAAGTAGGTACTACTTTATAAAGCATAAAAATCCAAAAATGATCAGAGTTTGAATTAAACAGTTCTGATCGGTGTAATCTAAATCTAAAAATAATTATATGGCAGCCCCAGGGCTACCAAAAAAAAACCCCTATGTATGTTCAGTAATTTTTTGTATTTTCGGAGTTATTGATCATTTTAATCGGATTTTTTGTAATTTTTCCTTATGTCCATCGTACAATCGAAGACACAGTTAAATGTACATTTACAAACGAGCATAACCCTTATCGCAACGTATTAAAGTCTATGGGTGGCTAGTTCACAGTGTCTTCGTTTGTATGAAAAACCCTTAAGGTCATGTATTATTTCGATGTTTTTTCAGTGGTATCTTACATAGTTAGTATCATTATGAACTTAGGATGTTTTTAAAGTTACATCCCATTTTTTTCAAATCAACTTTTTGTGTAATCACTCAAAGTTGTTTTTTCTGTACTAGATGAAAAAGAAACTTGGGGTTCACGTAGTATAAAGATATAAAAAAAAACTACATTAATCCATCTCAGCCGAAGATATCCGGCACACTCAAGAAAATTTGTGTTAATGATTGATAATAATTCAAAATTTGAGCATTAAGGACGATTTCGAAATTTAACCGTAATAAGCTTACTTGGAAGATAAGCAGCTCTTACTTTAATTATTGTCTAAATTAAGTTGTACCTACATGTTGTACGATTTTGAAATTTTGTTTAACTGCGTCACTTTTAAAGATGCATATCACCTTGGTCAAGAGCGGTTTTTTAATAATTCATTTTAATAATCCCTTAACTTATTAACACATTGTGAAGTTTTAAATATTTCCTGGATCGGTATAAAAAGCTTTTTTTTGGTTAGTATTTACGTTAAGTTCTGGGACACTCTGTATAAACCATCTGCAAAGTATTATGGTGATACTTTCGAAAGAACCAATAGGTGAGTTACTCATTGAGATAATCGTGAAGATAAACGAAATTACGCGGAATCCACGACGTTTTAAGTTTACCGTAAACAACGACTCATGAAATCCATAGTTCCATCCATAAAATCATATATAATATCATCCGTAAACCATCACACAAATAATATTCAGAATAATATTGTCGGAAGAATAATTTAAATAGGTAACGTAATTATTAAGATAATCGTGAAGTTAACCAGAATCACACGTACTGTAGGATGATTCAAGCTTGCCACAAGCAACACCGCGTGAAAGTCACGGTATTATGTCTAAAAACCCTCTCAGAAGTACGAGAATTAGATTCCCGAAAGAATTTTGTACATCGCTAGTTGTAGTAAAATGTAGTAATTTTTGAGATAATCATGAAGGTACATATATAGAAAATTCGTACATACGGGTCAAAACAGAACCTTTATTTTTTAAAGTCAGTTGAAAATAAACATTTTTGCTGAGCTCTCCAAAGCCAGCCCAGCGAATTTCGAGCGATTTTATTTACGCTGTAATTTTTAACTTTAAAGTTTGTGAAGTATTTATAATGTCGCCTAACATTGGGCGTTCCTGTTAGCTTTTACAGCTAAGTGTAGGCTGAGTTTAAGCCTGCCATTATGATAACAACTTTAATAAATATAATGATTCTAAAAGGACCTCGGTTAAAAGATTTAAACACGAACGGACAAGAAAATAATATCTTGTTATATACTATTAATGAAGATGTATTCGAACATCGACATACATACGGCATACGACTATTATATTATAATTTATTGTAACGGTACCTAAAATGCGGTCTACTTATATATTTATTAAAAAATATAGGTTTACTAAAAGCTTCTAAAGTATGACATAGTTATATTTTTAATACATTCGAGTTATAGGTACTAATCGTACAACTAGTTATTGGCAAACACCAAATGCGTTGATATTGTAATTACATCTTAGAAAAAAAAAATTAAAAAAATTCTTGATTGATCACGAGAGTGATTCAAAAGACCGATAGTAAATTGAAATTTGAATTTGGGAAAAGCCATGGACATTGCGATCTATTTTTGTCTATGGTAGCATTCGTTTTAATATCTGGGTAGGCACGTAGTAGGTCCAGTAAGTCCACAATAGTTTTGACCACTTTAGTGGCTTGACATAATAAATTTTAATCTGGACATCATTTTAATCACCATTTGTTCTTGATTCGTCATTTTCCAAATTGGTCATCTTCCAAACTCGACAATTTCCTAACTGGTCATATTCCTAACTCGTCCTGTTCCAGATTCGTCATCTTCCAAACTCGTCATTGTACAGTCAAATTAAATCGCGAACACGAGCTTACAGGAATAATAAGTATTACTTAGGACTTTAGGACAGATTGTACTTAGTAGTTATACTTTGTACTACGGCTGTTAGACAATAATTTACTTACTTAAGGCGGAGTCCAAAAGAATTGGCAAATAATGGAAACAAATTTGTATGACTTGATACATAACTTTATCTTTTTTTTGTGAATTTTGTTATATTATAACAAAAAAAAAAGTTAAATATCAAAACAGAACAGATATTTTAACCCAAATGGGCTAGTAATTAAATATGTAAGCTGCTGCCTCGAACAAAATAAAATCACAAAAATATGTTATGTAACTTTATTTCTTGTTATATATTTTGTAAGATTTAGACTAAACTTAATATTAAAGACAACACACACTTTCTTCGCATTAAAATAACCAAGTGTTCTCCCCGTAGAAAATAAATCATTAAAAAAAAAATACTTATGTTTTTTGTTTGGTGATCCATAAAGTGTTTTGTATTGTATACTTCACATAGCCTACTAAGACACTTCACAAAAGTTATTTATTTACCTACAAAATCCTGTACTATTTCTTATTTCGTTAAATATATATATGAATGTATGACTCGATATAAATAGTAAAGCGACAATGACATTACCTTGATGTATGTGTGACAAGTTACACTCATCTATTAATTATCTAAAGAGGTTCTTATCATAACATTTACCACAGAGGATTTCTGTAGTAAATGTGTGCAAGCAAATGTACATGGTATGATGAGATTGGAAGATGACGATTCTGGAATATGACGAATTAGGAATATGACCAGTAAGAAAATCGACGAGTTTCGAAGATGGCCAATTTGGAATATGACGAATCAGGAACAAATCCAAATCACAAGAACGGCAATGAAAAAAAAACAAAGTTTAAGAAGTAAATAGAGTGACTGTACAGGGCGGTGGAGTGGCATCTATACTATATTTATATAACTTTTAGTTTTGTTATACTTCTAATTAATCACATACCTACATTTATTTATTTCATTTATTTACTCATGGCTCACGAAGCAAATTACAGTCAAGAATATTGCCAATATTATCCTCGTTAGACCCGGTGTTCTATACAAGGTACAAAACTAATCAAGGCAATTTAGTTTTAACTATATCCTAATGAGTATAAAGTTCATTTTAATTTGTTTCAAAACTGAAAATGCCATCTAAGAGCAAAGGAAATTGGACTTTATTTCCTTGCTGGTTGGTTTCATTCAAACTCCCACTCTAAATAAAAATCTCACTGTTTGTTTATGGCGGGCCTCACGAGGTTATGATAAAAATATATGGATCTAGCTAGACTATAAGTAAAAAAATAAATAAATTAAGGTTTAATTGTTAGTTTACATCTTAAATGAATAGGAAAATATCATTTAAAGGGATAAGTTCGCCTTTACTACTTTTATTTCTGTAGTTTTCATATTTTTATAATATTTTTGCCCCGTGTAGTAGCCGGGTTAGAATAGTACCACTCGTTGTCTTCCCGTGGATGTTGTAACAGGCGATTACGGGAATATGGGCTTGTAGTACTGTTAGGCGATGGGCTTGCAACCTGTCACCAATACACTAGTAAACTTCTTGGCCTGTTTGTGCAAAATGTGGTTCCAGAATTATAAATAAGTCTTTTTAGGGTTGTTGGTATTTCTGTAGCTCTGCCTACCTCACTTTGGAAATGGCGTGATGTATGTGTAATGTAATATGCGTAAACACTTTATTGTACATAGTTACAATAAAGTGTTTACGCAAATACATACATACCGAGAGAAAATTATATTAAGTAACATATGACGACACGTTGGTCTAGTTGGTACTGACCTTGCCTTCGACGCTAGCGGTCCCGGGTTCATATTCATATTCTTTATAGCCTTGTGTTCTATTTATAAAGATGTTATAATAAACTAAATGCTCTAACATAAACCCTGGGAGGGCACTGCAATGTCAATAAAATTAAACATTTAAATATCAAATATCAATAAGTATTATTACTATTATTATTACATGCCACTACTATAAACTGTAAACTAGGTGTGTATACTAACTATCAAAAAATCTTTTAAGTCATAGTAACATTTCAACAACAAATATATTTTTAAGTCTTTACAAAACGTGGCCTCTTTTATAATATTTTTAATGTTGAGTGGTATCTTTTTGTAGGTATATCTTAATCGCCATGTTCAAATCCCGGTAAGAGCAGATATCTGTGTGATGAGCTCGGGTATTTGTTCTTTAGTCTTGGAACTTTTCTATGAGCTTAGTTTTGTTCTAAGACAATTTGTGTGACTATATATATATATATATAGTAATTAAATTCTATTCTAATTAATTAAGGTCAAAATATGTTGTGAATATGGTTTTTAAAAGTGGGTATTTTACTATTAAAAATGCCTTAAGAAGAATGCTCGGTCACTTAAACGGGGAGAATTTCGTGTGTTGATCTTTGTTTGGAGACCAAGATAATTATTTTATGTTTCTAACGGTAAGCCATAATTTCATCGAATTTCACTTTATCGATTGTATCATTTCATCAAACGCTAGTTTCTGCTCAAACAGTGATATTTTCAGTTTATCTTAATCATGAATTACATACGTTAGGTTAAGTCAGACTTGTGATAGCCAAAAAAAGTAACTGTTGCGGCGAGAAGTGTCTTTCGATGAAATGAAAATCCTGCGTAATGATACTAATGATACGTTCGTTGAACGGTGTTTCGATAAAACAATAGGTACCCGTTTCTAACCATTAAAAAACCGACAAGGGCATGTCGGACCATGCTCAGTGTAGGGTTCCGAAGCCCTTAAGTTACTACAAACATAAAAATCAACAAGTAATAACTATTTTCTATGTAGGTGTGTTTTGGTGCTGCTTAGATGATGTTAGTAGGTATAAACACTTTAATCGACTGTATCTCAAGAACCGATGATGTCTACTTAGTCGTTATAGTTTTCCTTTTATATGCGCTTTCATTTAAGATTTTTTCTGATTTTTAGTATTTGTAGTATCGGCTGTAGGAGGGCGGGGGGGGGGGACCCTTGACTCTAATAAAAATTAGCGCTTAAAGCTTAATATTTCATAAACGGATCCCTTGATACAAATATTGTTTTCACAAACCCGCAATATTTTTGAAATACGTATTCAACGACATACCACACTATGGGGTAGACGAGAAAAAAAATACATACACACGTTAGTTACAGTAAAAAAAAAAAAACTTTTTATTTTACCACTTTGTTGACATGACTAGTATGTATATTCATGCCAAATTTTAGCTTTCTAGTACTAAGGCTCTCTGAGCTACGCTGCGGACGGACGGACGTATAGTTTCGGCGGGTTAGGACTAGGGTCCTAGGAACCCTAAAAAAGCAGCAGCATTGTACATATTCAAATAATATAAATTTAAAGGTGAATGACTAAAATGTCGAACTGAAGGCCGTCACCGTCTCCTAGACGTTAATTAGATTATACAGATGTAAGCGGACCCTTGCCTAGGTCCGTACAAGGTGAATAATATTGCTAATAGCTACATAGGCGTAAAGTTCTAAGGCAGGATCCCTTTTGAATGTGACATTCAACTGTCTGGCGTAAGGGTCCACCGTCACAAGCGGGTGGGGGCCCGGCTCGGTCAACCTTTATAAGAATGGAAACCGGGATCAAACACACCGGTTTCTAATATGACGCCCTTTTTATTGCTTCAACTAGGATTCCGTTTCACGCTAAAGGAGCGCATTTGTGGCTAAAAACCGGTTTTCTTGACAAAACAGTGTAAAAACATAATTAATGGGACTGAATTGCTTGTAATAAAATGTTTAGTCCTTACGACAAAAGGTTGCGAACGTCGAAAAAAAAAAGACATCCGACAGAGTTTCTTACAGGTTCTTCTCTGATCGGTCGCGATTTGAACCTGCAGTCAATTTAGGCTAAGTCGCTACTATGACGTTTCAAAAGAGTTTATTATTTGTAAACCTACTTGAATAAAGATTATTCTGATTCTGAATTACAATTATTTTAACAAGGAAACCGATTTATTCCGATAAAAACATTTATTCGTGTGACAATTAACATGGTTCTGACATTCGCAGTGACGCTTTTACTTAATTACTTACCGCTTTAAAAGCTGATACCTATTCTTGTAATGAAATCAATGCACTCTATGTTTTTGCACAGTTTTCCAGTTAGTTACTTTAACCATCGTCGTGAAAGCTGCCGCGACACGGTCAGTTTACCAAGGTCTGCGTAGCGTTGATGTTGCTGCTAGCCTCGCTAAGAGTGGTAGATTCAATTCTCATCTCCATTCGTATAATAAGAAGGCAACAGCGCACCGCAATAGCCTCTGCCGTAACGTAATTCAAAGCGCGACTCGGCTGCAGCCGCATTTTTCCGCCGCCAACCTCTGGCTCCACTCCAATCTTTATTTTCTCGACTACTATAAAGCACCTTCACGAACCGTAAATAACGCAACAACTTTTACTGTCAAATGAATTCCCTTTGGTATCTCGTGCGTGGAAAATAAATTCTGTTTTTCGTCGTCTAATTTGTATAAAAACGACGGGTGTCATGTTGGCGGACGCGGCGCTGTTTGAGCAATTATGAGATGATTCGGCACGTGCTCGCCTCCAATTCGCACGGTACATCCGTATACCGCGGAATCGGTAGCGTTATGAGTATTGTGCTCAAAAATTAGAGGTATGCGCTAGCAATTCATTTCCTTTCTACGGGGACTTAAATTTTTCTTAGATCTCTAGGCCCGTTTATTTGGAGGCCGCCCTGACCCTTAAAGTAACAAAGACGTACTTTTTATACTATATTACTCGAATGTTTTACTTTTACTTTTTTTGGCATTCATTATTTTGTGAAACTTTAGATCTGTATTAAATAAAATAAAACAAATACATATCAGGGAATTTGTCCCACTTTTTTTTTCCGAAAACTAACCTAACATAACCTTTATTTAAAATAGCTCCAACGTTATATAGCACGTTGGAGCTATTTTAAATAAAATGCATAATTTAGTTGCTATACGTAGGTTAGGTCAGGGGGCTAAACTTGTTTATCGCGTGACTAAACTTGGAGAAAACATCTGTCACTTTCTGACAAGTACAGTGCGAGAGTGGCGGATGCCTTTTCCAACGCGATAAACGCGACCATAATTCGGGCCTAGGTTACATTTATAAGCGATATCAAAAAATAAAGTCTTCTATAAAAAAAGCATTCGGAATTTTAAACAATTGGAATTATGACTTCGGAATTGTGTAGTATAACCATCAGGAAACAATCTCACACAAATTGACCTAGTCCCAAATCAAGCTCTGGGCTTGTGCTATGTGTACTAGACAACAAAAAACTTACTTATACATACTTAAATATGTACATAGACACCATCCAAGACTTAGAAAGACATACCTACTACCTGCCCTTACTTAGATTTGAACCCAGGACCACTAATAGCTTCGTAGGCAGGCAGGAACTACCAAGTATTAAGCTAATGTGTGTGTATTGACTTGTATTTTTATTTACCGATATAAGCAACCATAATGTTTTGGCTTATTCATTACTTGTATTATGTTACTACT
Source organism: Acleris holmiana (assembly GCA_949316455.1). Lineage (NCBI taxonomy): Eukaryota > Metazoa > Arthropoda > Insecta > Lepidoptera > Tortricidae > Acleris > Acleris holmiana. Next base: position 9,149,544 of record OX438770.1, on the reverse strand, counting down.
AAAACAACTCACAAGTTTACAAAGTGGAGCTTACCCCGGTCGTATAATTAAATCCGACAAAGTTCACTTATCAAAGAATTATTAGTTCATAATTAACCTTGCTAAAGTTGAAAGCAGAAACTGCTTAATTCATGAAAATTTATGCTTTTGAGCAAAATAGTTGATTAATGCATAAGTAAGTTAAGTCTGTCGGCAAACTACAGTTTTAAGTTTAGGTTGCTGGTTAATATTAAATGCTGACCTTTACGCCCTGTGTCCTCGGGTGGTGCTCCCGTAGTGCTGGGAACATGTGCACGTGCCTCACAAGATAACACCTTGTATTATATTAATGCCCTTCATTAATATGTAACTAAACGCTTTACTATTCCACTAGGTGTCTAATTCAAACGTATTGCTTGTCAATATTCTATGAATTCTGGCATCATAACTTTTCATGAACGAAATTCTATACGTAACAATCATGTTTCATATACACATACAGTTAGTTGCAAAACTGAGTCAATATTAGCACCTTAGTAGAATGTTAATAAGTCGATGACAATCAAAGCTATTTTCAAATGCTTAGTACAGAATAGTTATCCTTGAAGTAAGCTACAAAACTGCTGTATAAATAATGTATTTGTCATTTATATTTTTTTTAAGATTTTGAACCAAAAACTGTAAAAATTCCATTTATGTTTTATACTGGTAATTTAGTTTTCTCTATGGCAACCCCAAATAAGAAAACTATTTCGAATAGAGAATTCCATTCTTTTTAAAATGAGGTATCAACTGCTTGAATCAGAGACGTAGTTTTCTAGTTATTGCAGAATTTTAATCCCCTACCATAGTGAACTAACAACCAGTTTGTATGGCTAATTTGTCTCGGTGCAAAAGTGAACCGTGCACCGAACTAATGTTGCCAATAATTGCCACCAAAAGTATGTCCGATTTTAATAATTTTCTACTTATTTTAAAAAGGCTAAATTTCTTTAATTTTATCAGGGTCCTTATTTTGGGTTGCCACAGAGAGAATTAAAATATTAGACGAATAAAAAAAGTTAAATTCAACAGTTTTTTCGATAAAATTACTTAAAAACTGTAAATGACAGGTAAATCATTTGGTAGGAGTATTTGTAGCAAATTTCAAGGAGTACTTGTAAAGCTTTGTTAAGCTTTTAAAAATACCTTTAACTATCATAAACTTATTTACATTCTACTAAGGTGCTAATATTGACCCAGTTTTGCAACTAATTGTATATTTTTTATCGATTGTTAAAGTTCAATTTTCAGTTGAAGAGCTAAATCATTTTCATCTTTTCCTATTTATTGCAAAGTAATTAATTCATTTATACTGACTAAAATCACTACTTTTTTTTGTTTTTGTTATTTCAACTCAAACCTGATAAGTACATTATCATTATGGAGCTGCATTATTGTAAACTTTAAAGTATTTGTCTAGTCTGTTTTTTACCCGACTACTATGTTTGATCTGTAGGTATGTATGTATGTCTGCTCCTATGTCTGCTCGTAACTACTCAACGGCTCAACCGATTTTGATAAATAATATGTCATTAGATATATCTTGATGGCGCGAGTGCCACTGAATACAACTCTTACAAAATTAAAATGGTGGATTGCATGCGCTTTATTGTTATAACATTACATTAAAAAATACGACGACATTATTAAAAAATACGACGACATTATTAAAAAATACGACGACACTATTAAAAAATACAGTCGGGTTTTTAAAACGTGCTTTTCATTAAGTTATTATCACATTACCAGCGGGCTTGCGATTCTGTTGGTGTTGCGGGTGTTCATGGGCCGTGGTGATCTTTTACCATCAGGTAAACCGTTTGCATGGCAGACTAAAAAAGTTACAATCAAGCTTCTACTAATTAAAAGTTATCAAAATGCACGTAGAATTGGCCGTCCGTTCTACGGCTAAAGACTTTAAATTAATATAACGGCCTTTTTGGAGTTATTTTGATTGTACCTACTTAAGTAAACTTTCAAAGTCAGCATTAAACTTAAATAGAGTTTTAGTTTAATTTAATAAAAAAAAATTAACAAAGTCATATGCAGAACAACCCTGTGCGTCGTATGTAGGCTCCGACCGTCTAGGTATATGTAAAATACGAGTACCTTAACGTACCTATATACATTGCTAAACATGAACGATTTTGAGCTTTATTTTAATAAAATGTTACCACATCAAATTATCTCATATTTAAGTATGTATACACCTCCTATTATAAAGAGTAAAAAAGGTATCAAGTGGATCAGTTCAACTTTCAAGTATAATATAATGTATCGATTTACTGATTATCTGTAAATCATGAGCTATTTTAGTCCTTTGTATGATATTTTTTAGGGCGTTTCGACCAATTTTATTTTTGTGGCTAACGTATATTTAACCTAAAAAGCAGACTACACTTAATGAAACAATAAAGGGTTTGGTTTTAAAAATGATAATAACTGTAGAATCCGGCCTAGTGGCCTAAATATAACAGGTAGATATTAATATTCTACACTAGTAGAAAGAAAGTTTTTAGTTAAAATACCGTCTGCTTTCTTGTTACGAAATCATGGTAGAATCTTACAAAAGTAATGCCAATTAGGGTGTTTAGCTCGGTTGAAATTATTTACTATTAGGTATACACCACCCTCGATCTACTGCTACTATTGTGCAGTAATCTCTAATACCTCGAGTGCGATGAATCACTTTCATCCCTGAACACGTTCAACGCCAGCCAATGTTATGAGTGTGTACATAGTACATGGGGGTGGGGTTAAAGTAATTAGTTTTTAACTTCTCTACCAGTCACCTTCTGATGACAACCGCTTATAAGTTTTGCTTGAATCAAGTCTTAAAAAGGATATTTCACATAAAAAAGACATTAAACACGTTTCTAAAAATAACAGTTGAAGTTGTCTGAATCATACATACTTTTACAAACGAAAAACGTAGTAACCAAATACACTCTCGTTAAAGTGTTGAAGAGTATCTGAAAGAGATCATCAGTATACACTATAAGTAAAGCGCTTGTTATTCAGAAATAAACATTCGTAATGATTCTAATATTAAATATTACGAAGAAACGAAGATCCGAGTAAGGATGTACATAACGATCGTTTGTATCGCAAAATAAAACTGCCTCTGGTTTGTGAAGTAAATAACTTCAAAGAAATGCGCAACAAAGGAAGTGTTCTAACCAAGGAACGAACCCGTAATAACACAAGAATATCAGAGTACAATACATTATGTTGTTTTATCTCGCATCCAGGATATCTCACGCAATCTAAAATAACGAGACGCTGCGTCAACCATTATGGCCGCCGAGTTTAGTTCGGTGTGAACCCACTAACGAGTAATGGAGCTACTTCTAACTAGTTAAATGAGGAGTAGAAAAACTCTAGTGTTTTATGTATTGGTATTTAGTAATTAAGTGACGTTTATGTCGTGTAGCGTGTAGTGGAGTCATAGATGGTAGACAATTGAATAATATAGTGGGTCTAATTGAAGTGCGTAGACAAGGGAACCAGGGGTGCTCAGCATTGTTACTAGTTAAATAAACATTTTAAAATATTATACAAGTTAAAAATCAAGCGCTTCTAACTGTATTTCTGAAGCCTGTGAAGTATTTATCCTTAAATTTGTTATTGTGGGACTAAATCTTTTCTAAACACCTATAGCATTTTCTGGACAAGAAATTACGTATTTTCTGAGTATTATAGAACTCGGAAAAGTTCTAAGATAACTTTGTACATTCGCATTCGCGATATAGTAGCTGAGTAAATTTATTGACCGTTCTCTCAACTTGTAGTGGCCATTCAACAGCTGACACGACAATGATGATATACTAACGCCCCGCCGAATTGTGTTCAACTTTATCGTTATCAATTTTGTCGTCTGCTGGTATATTATTTCAGGGTTTTTGCTGTTTTTTATTGAAAGCATATCATTAATGAAGGAAAACTTCATCAATGATTTAATTCTACACGTATCTTGTGTAATCAATGTAGTAATATGCGATCGCAAATTGTTTTATAGTACATGAATACTTAGTTGTACAAACGTTAATCAGCACTGATGTTCAGTTAAAAAAAAGTTGTAAATATCCGGGGACAATCTCACACAAATTGACATAGTCCCAAACCAAGCTCTAGGCTTGTTCTATGGGTACTAGACAACGATAAACATACTTATACAGAAAAACATACTTAAATACATAGAAAACTTCCAAGAATCAGTAACAAATATTCGCTCTCATCACACAAATATCTGCCCTTACCGAGAGTTGAACCCAGGACTGCTTGCTTCGGAGGCAGGGTCACTCTCAACTAGGCCAACTTGTCGTCAAGAGTCGAGTTAGGTCGACTAGTGTCACTTTCGTATTTACCAGGTCACAAGGTAACCAGTAAAGTTACCACAAAATCACATTGTAAATGAAAGAAATGCGGGCACAAAACACAAAGTAAAAAAACAAAGACGAAAACAATATCTAAGTATTTACCCAAGCGAAGCTTTAACCACGAAAAAGAAAAGCAATAGAAACATGACGGCTTATCAACACTATTTACAATTCTTAGAGAAGCTTTAAATATAGGAAGTGCCATATCAAATATATCAGTATTGGAAAAGCGCTTGTTGTATTTGTTACACGCTCTTTTTATAATTGAGGCCCGAGCATATTTAGTGCGGGTAAAGGGGAAGTGAAGGAGACAGTTAATTTGACGTCTGCTGGGACGAGGGACTCTCGCTACCTACTTAAATTAAAACATATGAGGAGTCAATCTCGTGCGTCGACTTCGAGGGAAACATCTAGGTTTTGGCATTTCTTGGAGGTTTTGTACTTTAAGTGTTTAATTTATTTATTTTGTATTTTCGCTATAAAGTATATATTGTATGGAGTGTTCCATACTCTAGAAGCATATTCTAAAGTTGACCTCATTAAATAATTATAAAAGCTACAACGTCTGCTGTTAAATTCATTGCCACCTTGAATGAAACCTAGAAGTCGATACGCTTTATAGGAAATGCTATCAATAGGTTTGTAAAAATAAGTTTACCGTCAAAATGTACTCCCAAATTTTAATTGAAACAATTCGTCACGTAAATAATACCTAGTTATAGTTAATTATATTACATTTTTATTTAAAGTAAAGGAAATCACAAAACATTTTTAACATTTAAATGTTACAAAGGTTTAATTGGCAGTACATTTTCTTGTCATCGACAAAGTTCAAAGTAAACACTTTGAAGAAGTGAAAAAAGAAATAAAATCGTTAATAAAAATATTGAAGACAAGTGGGTCCAGATGGTAACCCTAAGGAACACAGGATGTTACAGGAACAAAACTGTATCAATAGCCCTTAATACCAGCAGCCTAGCTACGATCACGTAGGTAGGACTCAACCAAACGGAGAACATGTGAATGCACATCAATAGATTACAATTTCTTGAGTACAAAAATACTTTTTGGGCGAATGTGTGAGAATAGTCCGTGTACACAACGGGAACCTGATAGCCCTGATCCATGGCAGTAAATACTTTATCGACAAATTCAAACAAGTTTGATACTGTACATTATGTTTATGAAGCCATGTTGGTCTTGTATAATGATTGGTTTTAAAAAAAGGGAAAAAAATGTAAGCTATTATTTTTTCAAACGAAATTAGCCTATAATTTTCAACATTTTGCTTATCTCCCACTTTAAACACATTATATTACTGCTTCTAGTACGCAGGCATCACTCATAATCTTAACGCAATCAATGTTGTTGCTTTATTTCTACGTATTACTGTGTTTTTTTATTCAAGTCGTATGTGACGTTTAATGTATGCAGTCAAATTACCCGCTCATAATTACAACCCCGTTCAGCCCAGTTGGTACTCCTTGAATCAAATGCTCCGTGACTTATTTCAACTGGGAAATATATTATAAAACGCGTTCTTTTTTATTTGCCTGCACATATTTCAACTCATTTTGCTGTTTAATCGGTCCGAGTTCGCAGAGTAGACGGCAAAACGTAATAATCTTACCTGAGTGCACTTAAAAATAGCTGCGAGTTAAAAATGTTTGCATTCAGAGTTATTAAGCGTGTCGCTCCACGGCGGATCAACCGGCCTTTGGAAATAATGCTTTTCACTAGCTTTCATTTAACTTCACAGGGGCTTGACGGTCATAGTGCAGTCAAAGACAATATGATAACATGTCGAAAGCAATATAGTTTTACTTCGTAGAATAGAGGCCCAGGATTTTTTTTCATTTAGCTTGGCATAAGAGTTTGACGTGGCAACCATTGGTGGTGGCCACGTGAAAATATTGTTATTTCACAAACACAACTTGATAGTTGGCGTGGGCTCAGCATCAAGTTCCATCTTTAATTTGAACTTGTATTCAAATTGTCTTTCCGGATCGCTACTACCAATGCCAAACAGCAGTGATGAAATTGTTGTGGTGCGGTGAAAATATTAATACCATAGAGGCATTCCACCTTATTCCTCAGGATTGGCAATGCATTTACAGTCTTAGGCCGCTTCCTGACTTCCTGTCATAATTGCAGTAAAGCGTACATACGGCGTAAACGCTGCGCATTGATTGGTAGATGCTGCCTGACACTGGTTGCCTAGAAACCCTTGCCGATTCCGTATTTTACAACGACAAGTCAGGAAGCGGCCTTAGGATTGTATTCTGGAGAATGCAAATGTCTATGGGTCAGAGATCCCATATACCATAAGGTGCCCTGTGTGCCATATACCATAAAAAACCGAATGCGCGCTCAATCCAAACTCTTTTTGGACATCCTACTAGAATACCTACTTGTAGGAAGGATTATCCAACCCACCAAAGTTCAAATAATTCGTTTTTTATTTTATAGTGACTTCGCCCGCCTGAAACTAGTTTATCGAAATACTTATAAATTCGTTTGTTATATGGGATGAGAAATATTTTGTTTCCTTCTCCGAGGTTCAAACTATTTTCTAATGAAATGGTATAAAATTTAGTATAGCCGTAAAATTGTAACAAACGACATTGCTATAGCAACTCACTTTTTCATTTACATTATTACTAGCTGTTTCCTGTGATCCCGTCCGCGCAGAAGTCATTTACCATTTTTTCCTCCGGAACTGGTCAATTTCTAGGGATGAAAAGTACCCTATGGCCGTCCCAGGTGATCATCATTTCCATACCAAATTTCAGTGGTCGGTTCAACGGTTTACTTGTAAAAGCGTAACTATCAGACAAACAGAGTTACTTTCGCATTTATTATTAACTAACTGTTGCCGGCGACCCTGTCTGCTTAGAAGTCGTTTATCGTTATTACCTCGGGAATGGTCCTGTTTTCCCGGATAAAAAGTAGTTACACCAAATTTTATCGACATTGGTTCATCGGTTTAGCCATGAAGCCGTAACAGACCTACAAACAAATAAGAGTTACTATCACCGTAATAACAATGCATGCGATCCTGATTACTGCAGAATTGACTTAAAAGTTCCTTGTTCTTATAAATTGAGAATGGAATTCAAGTGATTACTATGAAGCTATTGATTTGAAGTCAGATGTAAGAATACTAGGAAAATGGTCTGGAAAAATAGGGCAGCCCGTAATAAACCGTAAGTTACCAAAAAGAAGTAGGCACATGACAAAGCCTTGTTTACCCACCCCATTGCTCCTTAACATAAATGTCAATATCCCTAAGGTTAAGTTATGAGGTACTCAGTTAAGAAGCGACTTCAAATACCTCAAGAACATGAAGCCATAGTTGAAGTCTTTAGAAAATCTTTTTAATTTAATAATATCTGGGAATCGTTACCTTTCACCTCCACCGGCTGTGGGCGAACCAATTTCAGGCTTTTTAAGAATATCTTTCAACGGAGAGAAACCTCGTGTCTGGGTTCAATTATGTGTAAAAAAATCAATAGTTAGAGATACGTGATGGCATATCTAATTATTGCAATGTGACTAACAATCCCGATAATCAGTATAATTTGCTTAAGTCAAGCAAGCCAAGTTAAAAGAAAGTTATTAAATAAGAAACTATAAGTGAGTGGAAGGGACGGAAGAGGGCGCCCTAGGCGTACTTTTTTGAATCAAATCGGGGAAATACTGGAAAAGGGCCGCATCTTAAGTACCCGAAACCGACGTGCATGCGTGACTCGATGTATGAATGTCGAAGAAGGGAAAGAGCTTTGAGGATCGTAGCAGGTGGAAAGAAGTGGTCTCTGCCTACCCCTCTGGGAAACAGGCGTGATTTATGTATGCATGTATGTATAATTGGGTATTTTATATGGAACTAGCTTTTGCCTAAGACTTCGTTCGCGTAGAATCGGTTTTCGTTCCTAATATTCGTTTTTTAACTATCTAACTTTCCGGGATAACAAGTTAGTTACCCTTTACCCATTTTCAGACTAAAAACTATATTTGTACCCACTCAATTACAAATAAATTGGTTAAAGCGTTATCTCCATACATCAATTTCATCGAAAGCGTAACAGAGTTGCGTTCATATTTATAATATTTGTATGGATATAAGTAAGGAAGTAAGAATTTGGAAAATAATAAGGATAAAGAGCCTATTCAGTAAGGCGGATGCCGGTGCTGACGCGTCCATAAAACGTGTTTCAATTTTGTATTAACGCAAAAAGAGTTATTTTTCAAACCCTATTAAAGTGAAAGATAGGTTTTCAACAGTAACAAAATATTCATTGTTTTTAAAAATGATTTATTAACTTCGCGATAACGATAAGTATAACTGACTATAAAATTAGTCTGGGTCTTTTTTTTGATCGGTTGTCAAAATTGAAGTGCTCTTTGTGGGCAATACGCAAGCGTTCCTAATTATTTGTCCACCACTTGAGCTTATGTTTTCGTATTGTTTTTAACTTGGCCGCGATTACTGTCAAGTAAATAAGATCGATCACATTGACAATACGATAACGTGTCAAAAGCAACATGGTTTCATTGAGTAGAATAGAACCCCTGTACGTAGTCCCATTCAAAAAGAAATTGGTTTAAAATTGTCTTGTAAGACTTGAAATGAACATAAACGTAAAGTTTAAAATACTTAAACGCACGTAAATAGATTGTTTCATCACATCAGCGACTGTTTTTGTTTGACGCCGATCTTTCCAATCTTTGGCTTCTGCGAGCTGTATGAAAACAATTCAAATTACGGATGTGTTTTCTTTATTATTATTATTAGGTACTATATCTGACGAAACACATTTTTTTAGCATAACTATATAGTACCAGGCAGATAAGACTGCCATGCCACCATGTACCAATGAGTTTTTGTAATTTACGCTCTTACGGTGAAGGAAGAACATCATGAGAACCTGCACATACGAACAGCTGAGTGTGTAAAAGGGTTATTGCACATAGGATTCTAAAGGGGTCAAAGTGTATCCGAAATGGCCCATCTGTAAGATGGTCAATCCTGACACATTGTGCGACCATGAAGTTTCTGAATATTGATAATATTGACATCCATAAACAATGCTTAATTTAATTGTTGCGTGTAAAGTAATAGTAATAACAGATGTCATCATTATGAATATTCTGAACCTTCATGGTTGTGCAATGTGTAACGAGTATTATCAGCGTAGTTTTTTAATGACAGATTGAATTAGGTTTTTTATCAAAAAAATAACCCTGAAGCATAAATACGAGTATGTATTGTATGTATTTTACAACTACGAAAGTGTTTGATTGTTTGTTTTTTTGTTGATTCCGACTTATTTGAAATTTGGTGCAAGAAAACGAGCATAGGGTAATATTTATCTCGTAAAATCAAATAGTTCTCAAGGGAAGACTGATAAACGACTTCTGCGCGGACGGAATCGAGAGCGAAGGACTGACTTAATTTAGTGAAACTATTCGTATCGAAATCTAATCGAACTCGTAAAATCAACGTTCTTTATTTTAAAACTTATCGTTTCCATTTAAATTAACATTGCACAGTTGTGTCAATGTACCTGCGTCAAATACGTTGCCAACCCTGAGGACCAAGATGGAATGCCTCTTTGTTTGTAATTTCACCGGTACAATTTCATACAGTTTCCGTAAACTTTGTTTTGTCGTTGCCACTTTTTACTTTCTTATTTTCCTCAATCACCGTTTACTCGAAGAGATCCCTTAAAGGGTTAAGTTCGCCTTTGTCCGTTCCTATTCTGCGAATATTGTATTTGAATTTCTGTTTTTAGTACAATAAATTGTTTACATACATACATACAAATAACCAGTACAAATGTAATTTTAAATGTTGTGTTACACGATCTAGGACTTGCTACTCCTTCTGCTTGCCTGTAGACTACAGTTTAGAGCGCAGCTCTCGAGGAGGTGCCCTTATTTTAGTTTGTGTTACCCCTCGAACCGTAAAGGGCGAGCGGAATTCGTCTTTGTTTAAAAATACTATATGCTGCATCCTTTTCATATAAATTCGACGAACCGTGCGTTTGAACAAATACAACAACTAATCTCAAGGTAACGCTTACAGCGTGAAAATCAACTTCACTCGTGAATGACCCAATGAAAATAATGTAACTTGTTAGGATTGATTAAATGATTTGCTGGAAGTTACAGTTGGACAAATTGATGGCTGGGCCCAAAAAATCCCTATGTACTATTATCATACTTGTAAAAATTGTTAGAGCCGTTTCCAAAAGAACAATGGTATGATTTGCTGGAAGTTACAGTTGGACAAATTGATGGCTGGGCCCAAAAAATCCCTATGTACTATTATCATACTTGTAAAAATTGTTAGAGCCGTTTCCAAAAGAACAATGTTTATACACAACAATTGCTTATTCAAAGCAATGAATTTTCTGTGTGTGTGTGTGTGTGTGTGTGTGTGTGTAATTTATTTTTAATAAATTATAAGTATATCTGATACCTTTAAACGAGCAATCCGACAGATTTTAACAGCGTATTCCTGACGATAATACGAGTAAATAATGTTATATCAACATACGTCTAATTATGTCACATTAAAATAATGATTTTCTAAAACAAATTATATAAATAAACTACGGTAATTCCTTGTGAACTGCTTAGCCGAGAGAGTGAATAAGGAGGCGACATTTCACAAACCTCTCCGATAAGATATGACACTTGCTTACTTACATACTGGTTCAAGCAATACAGCAAACGTTAAATAAACGACTGATAATGGTTGTTTTAAAATATTGAATTAATATGTCGTTGCAACAACCATATTATATTTAAAAAAATGGAAATGGCACATTACTATTGGCTAACCTGAGAGCCAAGTCAACCAATTGTAGGTCTTGTCTTGAAATGTTATACCGTAACGATAGCTACGTCAGCGTACGGCGATATTATGGTTGGTCATTTAAATATGTTGCTATGGGTACGTTTAAACTACAGCTACTATTGGTTATACAACGCCCAATCAGCTATGCATACTGGGTCGTTATTGGTCGTTTTAATAGAGTTGCTATGACCACGCGTCAATAAAACTTAATGCGGCAAAATTACAGAACTCTAAAGTGGCTCATTAATTAAAGACCACCGCAACGAAATCATGTTGCTACGGATACCAAGTGGCTACGTCACATTCTTCTACCTGTAAATTGCTTGTAATTGTTGTTTTTGCGAAACTAATGCATATCTCGAAAACTAAGCTTTATCCAACAATATTTATGCTACTGCCTGATTATCAAGGATCGTTAACTGCGAGCGAAATCCATTGAAATGACGTATGACAACCAGTTAGGGATGGCGATGGTTCTAAATTGATGAACTAAAATATTATGTACTAAAATAATACAAATAAATATAACTGAACAGAATCCCAGTCTCAGTTATTATTAAAGTTAAATGGTAATTGTTTGTATTTTGGTTCTTGCTTTTAATGTGACTTTCTAAAATAAATTTTATTGGTTTTAGTTTTTTATTACAATATGTACACAAAACCGATATATCTTCTTTTTTTAAAAACCTATGCTCTTCAAGCAGTAGCTCCATTGTTACTTTAAATTAATTATTGTTACAAAACTATTTGAAAATGCAATAATAAGCAAACACAACCAGTACTTGACGGAGACACATTGACACTCATGACAAGAACATACTTACTAGTTCGTAAATTTATCTATTGACAATATATTTATCAATTCCAAGAAGTTTTAGTTTAATGTCATAGATAGCACTTATTACTTATTAGTGTCTAGGTGACCTAGACACTGATAAGTATAATATAATGATATTAATGATAAATAAACACATTCCTCCATACATATGAATAAGTAGCATAACTGACGATTCGAAAGTGCTTGTTTCTAAGCCTACTCAATAAATATTTTTTGCCTTTGACTTGACTTGACTGGGTAGCAACCCTAGTACTTCAATGGATTTCGCTCGCAGTTAACGATCCTTGCTGATTATACAAAATGTGGTTACAGAATTACCAATAACTCTTTTTGTAGTTGTTGGTATTTCTGTAGTTCTGCCTACCCCACTCTGGGAATGAAGGCGTGATGTTATGTACGTATGTATGTTTTGACGTACTCTACCTACCAGCAGTTTGATGCACCCGTTGACTTACACCCTGTACAAACAAAATATATAGTATATAATCTGAATCTCGGAAACGGCCCCAACGGTTTTGATGAAAATAGCGAAATAGGGGTATTGCAGGTCGAAAAATCGATCTGTCAAGTCGTCATATTCGAGAAAATTCGAAAAAGCTGGTTCCGAGGTTTATGTAAGATTGACTTTTGATATGTATCTCTAATACGAGTATATAAAATTCTCGCGTCACGGTGTACGTTATTGAACTCCTCCGAAACGGCTGGACCGATTTTAATAAAATTTTGTGTGTATATCGGATAGGTCTGAGAATCGGCCAACATCTATTTTTCATACCCCTAAGTGACAAAAAAAATTGCAGCGGGCGAAGCCACTGGCGCGTTGCTAGTTTGTTATATAAAAAAAATGTTTGCACAGTGATGGTGGTGGGGGATGCGTGGGCGCGGTGGGCGCAGCGCGCGACGCTGCTGGTGTGCCTGCTGGCGGGCCCGCAGGCCGCGCCGCGGCCCGAGCCCTGCGCCGGCAGCCCGCTGTGCTCGTGCCGCACCCAGCACATGTCCTGCATCGCAGTCCCGCTGCACAGGTTCCCAGGTACCTACAGCCTCAGCACGCGACGCTGCTGGTGTGCTTGCTGGCGGGGCCCAGCTCCTGCGCCGGCAGCCCACTGTGCTCGTACTGCACCTAGCAACAACTCAAGATTACATTTGGTCAATGGTAGGGAATTAGTAAAGACCCTACTGAATGAGGTTCGGAGGATAATGCACTCTTCATTGAAAAACCCATAGACTAATCTTCAAACACCTACAAGTTTTGCTTCAAGTTTTTTTCCAGCCACCAAGTTTTTATATTCCTCAATAATCCACCTAAATCTATGGCCAGGAAATAAATTAAAGGGTGATGGAAAATTTTGTATGGACTCCGTCCCCACCCACCAACAGTCGTGAGATATGGGATGCATATATATGTACATAAGGACTAAAAAAAAAAAAGGCCATTTTAGTTGCCAGTTTATTTAATAATCAAAAATTAACTTTTCGGCAACAAATGTTTATTTTTTAACCAATTCCAAACAAAACGATTACGATTTTCCAATAAAAACCTTACATTGGGCGATCGTCGTCGTAGTAAAAAACATCATGTTGCCAAGATCTATTGACTGAGACAAGTTTCATTTTCGTTGTTGGGTGGGACATTTCTGCCATTGTATTTTAACTTGTTATTTTTTTATAAAGGATCAAATATTCTACTATTATTATTTTACTTTGAAAATGCCTAGATTCATTAATTTTCTGTTTTGTAATTGAATCATAAAAAATATGAACATGCTAATAATTGTATACGCGAATGAAATCATATCAGTTAAGTTTTGATATGCTAATATTGTATTCATGGTCAGTAACATTATTTTGGACTGAAACCCAATTGAAAGTAAACGGATAGTTCAAAATTATTTCAGCTATAAAAGAATTTCAACCCCAATCAATTCCAAAACTTTATGATTCCTATTACCAATTTTTAAGCTTTTTTTGTGGTTTTTTTCTAAAGTTGAGCTTCTACATAATCCCAGTCGCAAGAAGTCAATGACTAAAAAGAAAACATAAAACATAAAAATCAGAATTAAGTTTCACGATTTAGGAGAAAATGTTAAAAAGTTTTGACCCGTTTATTAAGATTTTATATGGAATTAAAACCATTTTTATTTTTTAAACCTCTAAATGTTTATATAGGTTTTTTCGGCATCCTCATTTTATTTACGTAATATTTTATTTGATCGATAGGTATTGGCTAAAACATAAATGCAATTTTCTTTTTATGGTCCTTATATTAAAAAAATGGAACATGGTTTATTTTTGTTATGACGTCATTCTTGTCGTCGATTTTGTATAGAGTGTTTTTGCAGGCGGTCTGAACTATGACTTTTTAAAACTTCTTATGAAAAAATTACACGAGTATTATTTTGCGTATAGTTATTCCCCTCTTTCATAGCACTTTCCAGAGAGCGTAAGAATGAAATATATACATGTTCTATTCGGCTTAATTTCCTTTTGAATTGACGTGGTATATGACAAGGCTCTTTGGTAGCTTAACTATTAAAGTTGTAGACTGTACACATAGCTAAATCACTTTGACCTTGCGTTAACCTACGTGCGTGTGAGCGTTTATAAACTGATAAAACAGATGACAATCACAACTCTGACATTCAATCTTACATGAACAGCGTTGTGTATGCGTCCAGCAAGTTTTATCTGAATCATTAATGTGTCGGCTTTACCAATAAATACACTTAGAGACCGCAATCCTCAAGTCTGAGGGCGTAGCGAAGATACAAAAACTGCTAACGTTTCTGTTTTCTATCGACTTGAAATGTATGCAGTTGACAAGCATTTGACGCTATATGTCATCAGCTTACATCAATCCTATAAAAAAAAATCGAAAATTGCTAATTTAGCGTTATGCATCTTTACGAGGGCCTCAGGTAGAGGTAGGGCAATCTATCAATCGCTATCTGCAAGGATTGTAAGCAAGCTATTTACACTTTACATTTTAACATTGTTAAAAAGTAGCTAGAAACTTTTTACCGTCGAACATTGTGGCTGGCGGCTTGCGGTTGCCTGTGTTCCTACTATAGAAATGTGAAATGCTTAATACAAAGCGATCTTTGCTTCTCGCTGCATTGGTAGGGCAATGCGTATACTGCAGATGCAACTTTCAAGAATAATTGGAGATAAGAGAATCGGAAACTTAATTTTATATATTGCATAAGATAAAATTCCGAAGTTATGAAACACAAGTGCGACCAAATCTTTTTTGATCTTTTACTAACATTATAATATGTATAATTATATATCAAAAAGTTATTTTATTTGTAGGGCCGAGTTTATAAATTTCTGTATTGACCGCTAATAAATATACTGAATAAACTTATAGAAAAAGAAGTAAGCAGACGTTTCCGAATAATCGCTAACGCAAAAACGAGTCTGGACTATGTATGTGACCATAAGTTGACGGCATCCTCTCTTTAGAGCTATAAAACAATATGATTAAATCATCCAATTGGTGTTGAAAATGATCTAATAATTATAAATGTACGTAAACCTTAGTCACGCAAGTGGCTAGTTGGGATTAATACCTAATGCCAATTTTCCATCAGACATGTATGTTAACATAACTATGGACATTCGGTGCGTCCCCTTAGGGAGAGGTTATGTTGCCTGAAATACGTATTGCATAACATGAGGAAAAACTTACAGGTGTTTTTTTTTTCAGAATGGCCTCGGATAGAACTGCAACATCTGGACATAAGCATGTCAAATCTGGAAATCCTGTCTGAAAGCGCATTGGACGGCCTAAGATTACAAACATTAGTTTTAGTAGCCAACAAATTACATTATATCGAATTCCATGCATTTAGGTACGGTAAATTGAAATACTTTATTTATAAAGAATTCCAAAGGCAAACTGAAGATACTTTAACAACTGAACTCGTTCTTTCCAGTTCCATGGCTGTTACACTCGCCTCTTTAGATCTCGGATACAACGAATTCACTGAAATACCGCAACAAGGCTTGAAAGATTTAAAAGTTTTAAATTGGTTGAATCTGCAGAAGTAAGCACAAACATTTTAATAGAAATTCCATTTAAGGCTTTCTGTTGATCGAGTCGGTTCGATTGGGTTATATTCGTTGTTTGTTTTAGTAATAACATAGCGCAAGTGGACAGCGAGACTCATTGGCACCACCTGGAGGAGACGCTGACGAGCCTCTCCCTGGCCGGGAACCAGCTGGCTCGGCTGCGCCCGCGCGCGCTCACCTCGCTGCACCGCCTGCTGCAGCTTGACCTCGACGGCAACCTGCTGCGCGACCTCGCCCCGGACTCCCTGCCACCCTCTCTAACCCTCCTCAAACTATCCAACAACTTCCTGCATCAGTTCTCCTGTGATTTAGTTTCTAATCTCCCTAGGCTACAAGGTGTACATTTACGGCATAATTTTATCAAATTCGACCACAACACCACATGTTCTAGCAACAGAACTAAAAGAATAGAAAAGTTAGACTTGAGTAATAATAAATTGAACGACACTTCCAAGTTACTTGTTCTCCAAGAGATTCAAGTTAGGCAAATTATTTTAGATCTCAACGAACTAACAGTAGTTCCTAGACTAGTTTACTTTAATAATAGAGTAGAGAAACTGTCCATCTCGTACAACAAATTAAAAACTATTTTTAGAGACGTATTTTTGTCTCTGAGGGGGTCGTTAGAGCACTTGGAGGTGGAGCACAACGAGGTGTCGGAGCTGCCAGCGAGCCTGGCGGCGGCGGCGCGGCTGCGGCACCTGTCACTGGCCTACAACCGGCTGGAGCGCGCGCCGCCGCTCCCCGCGCGCCTGCAGACGCTCTCGCTCGCCGGCAACTTCCTCTCAGAGTTGCCTTCCACGCTCCAGCACCTCGAACCCGGCTCCATCCGTTACCTTGACCTGAGCTACAACAGGATCTCTAATTTAAAGCCGAACCAATTCCGAGACTGGGCTATTTCTCTAGCGACTGTCAATTTGAGAGGAAACAGGATTGCGCAGATTTATAAGAACGTTTTCCCAGCTAGCATGCCGGTCAAAGAGATTAATCTGAGCTTTAACGACTTGTACTACGTGCATCCTCAATCATTCTCGAACGTTTCTAGCTCTTTGCACGTATTGGAGTCCTCGTCTACGCTATTTAGCGGTTATTTTCCGTTCGAGATCGAGGAAGGTTTAGAAAACCTTAGTTGGCTTTCTTTTGATAACAACGATTTCCATATTCTAAAATTATCCGAAATTTATTTATTGCCATATCTAAAATACTTGAATCTAGAAAACAATAGAATCGTCGACATAGTTATTGACGAGAGTAATCAAAATGTCACGTTAGAACTAAACAGTATAAGAATTGCTTATAATTTTATCAGTTCGATTCGAGGACGAACCTTCACTAATATGCCTGACTTGAGGAACTTAGATTTATCTTATAACCGAATCAATAATTTAACTAAGCACAGTTTCACGAACTTGCCGAACTTGAGATATTTATCTCTGGCCGGGAACCTAATCGACTCGATGGTGCCCGAGACTTTTGCTAATTTGCCGAAACTAGAAATATTAGAACTCCAGAGTAATAACTTTACTTTTTTCTCACTAAATTCTTTACATAACGTTTCTCATGAAGAAGTAACTTTTACTTTAAATGTAAGTAGAAACAACATTAGAGAGTTAGAGGGTGATTCTAGATTATCTGTAAATATATTTGACTGTTCGTACAACGACCTGCATGAAGTGCCAAACAATTTCTTTCTCTTAACAGAATCCACTATAAGACAAATTATATTATCTCACAACAAAATTTTGCATATTTCAAGCGAAGCGTTTGGGCAGGCTGTTAATTTAGAGATACTAGATTTACACAAAAACATCATCAATATAATCAAAAGAAAGGCTTTCACTGACTTAAATTCATTGATGATTTTAGATCTTTCTTATAACATAATATCTCAATTGGCTGTAGAACAATTCAGTAATTTAAATCGATTAAGATACCTTAAAATGGACCACAATAATTTAAGGTTACTTCCTAGAGATGTATTTAAGAACACCATCATCGAACACCTAGACCTCGCCTCCAACGAGATCTCATTATTCCCGAGCACTGCTCTCTCGCAGATTGGCTTCACCCTCAGGTATCTTGACATTTCTTACAACCGCATAGAGTATTTAGATAGCAATATATTTCGCAATACCCAGTTTCTCTTAAGTTTAAATTTAGGTCACAATTTACTTACAGTTTTATCCGATAACACCTTTTCCTGTCTCGGAGGTTTGAGCCATCTCGACTTAAGCTTTAACACTATAAAAGCAAACTTCAAAGAGTTGTTCCACAACCTTCCCAACTTGCGGCATTTGAATCTTGCGAACATAAGTTTAAAATCAGTGCCTTATTTACCATTGACAAACTTAACGAGCCTCAATTTAACTTCAAATTCAATTAACAGCTTCAAAGAGTCTGATGTCAAACGGCTGGTGAATCTGCGCCACTTCGACCTTAGTCATAATCGTCTTACCTCTCTAGTGCCAAAGATGTGGTTGCACTTAAACAATTTAAATACGCTAGATATTTCATTTAACCCTATAATAAGAATCACGCCAAATAGTTTTAAATGGTTGAACAACTTATCTCATTTAAATTTAAACGGCCTCAATTATTTAGGTATAGTTGACCAAGATTCCTTCCTGCCCTTAATCTCGCTGCGATCTCTCAGCATCCAGACGTGGAGCTCCATAAACCATTCCACTTTCCGTATAGCCAATATCACGTCCTCCCTTCCATCCCTGTACAAGTTGATAATACACTGGACCGATGATGAGATGGATAATCAGTTGCACGGGATTGATGCAAGGAATATTCGCTACCTGGAAATCCGAGGGGCAAAGTTGCGTAGGATATCCGACGAAGCTTTTGAGCCTTTTGTGAATAACCAGGAGATGTTCGTGAGGATCACGGGCACGTCGCTGGCGAAGCTACCGACGGCGCTGATGCGGCACCTGGGGCAGGTCCCCCAGCTGGGGCTTGACCTTAGCCACAACCAGCTCACCTCACTCAACCCAGCCATCTTCTACCCCAACTTCACTAGCTGGAGTCACGTGGCAACTAAACTGCTATCAGGTACGGTTAACATATGCAAACCATATGAAAACAAAATGTTGTATGTACTTAACAAGTCAGCAAACGTTTCATTGAAAATCATTGAGCCATTCAAGTAGTGGAATATCGAGAGCAATGAAAACGGGTCACATAGTATAGAATTTCCATGGAAAGTGGCTCATTTCACTGCTTCTGAGTGCATTATGTCGCCGGCTTCTTGTTAAAAAACCTATTTCCCATTTATAAAACTTATTTATTTGTAAAGCAATATATTATTTACAAATTCTATTAAAACTTTTCTACAAAAGGGGTTCGCGGCAACGTAACTCAAAAAAGAAATTGCAAGAAAAGAAAGAAAACGATCTCTTGACCTGAACTCGAACATTTTAGCATAGTTCGGTCAATCGATCTAAGTTTGGTCCTTGACAGATGCCCGTTTCTATAAAAACTAGTTTTGTAAAGATTTGAAAAATAGCAAATGATCAACATTTTGGGCTTCGTTACAAACTTTTAAGTTTCGGTAGAAGTGCTTTTAAGGCAAACCTAGCTTTTACCCGCGACTTCGTCCAAATTAAATTAGTTGAAATGAACATTATTATTATTTACGGATACAGTTTTATAAACAATATATAGGGTGTTAGGCAGATCGTGTGCCAAAAGAATACGGTGAATAGGTAGGGTCACTTGCAATACACTTTAGGCTTTTTTTTAAATGTCACAGCAAAAAGATATTTGTATTTTTTTATCTCTAATGTTTGCTTATTCTATTAATGCGTACCGACGTAATAAATGTTAACAAAATGTTTTGGTCGGATTTTATTACTTAAATTTCCACCATCCACCATTTTGCTACCATTTACCTAATTAAATGAGGGTAGCTTAGATCATCACTAGTTTATGAATATGGAAGACATACAGTTCAAGCATAAGCTCGAAATAAACGTAACAACTACACTATGTAGAACATATTGAAATACTAGCTTCCGCCCGCGACTTCGTACGCTTATAAATCAGTTCCCGAGGGAATAGCGATGTGAAAGGTAGCCTATGTATTAATCCAAGGTATAAGCGGTTTTCATTCCCAATTTCACCTAAATCGTTTATGCGTGAAAGAGTAACAAACATCCGTACTTACTAACTTTCGCGTTTATACCATTAGTAGGATGAAAACTATATAAAGACATAGGCTTACTGTATAACTTCATTTGATTTTATAATTACGCCTTAGCTTATAAGTAAGTTCTTTTATTTTCACCATATTTTTGTACTAATTTAATTAATAACATCGTTTTAATTAAAATTTGCATATCTACAACAACAGATTTGTTGTAAACTTAAAACTAGCTTTTCGTCATAAAATTTCAACTTATATTTTATTTATTAGAAAATTATATCGCAGCCACACTTAAAATAAACCACCATTAAATAAAGTAAATTAAAACTACGGGGTCAAATGCAAAATTCACTGTTTTTTTTAAATTATAGCCTAATCCTATGTAAAACTTGCATATATGTATAACATCACGCCTTCATTCCCAGAGTAGGCAGAGCTACAGGCAGTAGGCAGAAATACCAACAACTCTAAACAGACTTGTTTATAATTCTGTAACCACATTTTGCACAATCAGGCCAAGAAATTTACTAGGGTATCAAGTGACAGGTTGCAAACCAATCGCCTAACAGTACTACAAGCCCTCATTTCCTTAGTCGCCTCTTACGACATCCACGGGAAGACATGGAGTGGCACTATTCTAACCAGGCAACCCCACGAGGAAATGATAGTAGAAAACCGGGCAAAAGCATGTCGGATCATGCTCAATTTAGGGTTCCGAAGCCGTTAAGTACTACAAACATATAAATCAACAAGTACTTAATAACTATGTAATTATCTATTTAAAGTAAATTGGTGCCGTCTTAGATAATTTAAGTAGGTATAAACACTTTAATTGCCTGTATCTCAAGAACTAACGATGTCTACATAGTCATGATAGTTTTCCTTTAAAATTCATTGTACGTGTTCTTTTACTTAAGAATTTTAGTATTTGTAGTTTTGGCTGTAGGGTAGGGGACACTTGACTTTAATAAAAATTAGCGCTTTAAAGCTTAATATTCCATAAACGGATCACTTAATCAAAACATTATTTTACAAATCCATATTATTTTTGGGAGACCTATCCAACGACACACCACACTATGGGTTACATGACAAAAAAAACACATCCCCAAGTTACGTGTAGAGGAGGCACCCTACATTATTTTTTTTCCAGATTTTATTATATTACTTTGTTGGCGTGACGAAGATGTATATACATGTCAAATTACAACTTTCTAGTACTGTCTCTGCGCTAGGTTGCGGACGGACGGACGGACATGGTGAAACTATAAGGGCTTGACAACGGCACCCTAAAATGATGGTAATTTTCAGGTGTATCCCGATTAAAAAATAAATAAAAAAATATCACAGGACAATGTCACACAAATTGACCTAGTCCCAAACTAAGCTCTAGGCTTGTTCTATGGGTACTAGACAACGATAAACTTACTTATATAGAGAAATATATACTTAAATACATAGAAAACATCCAAGACTCAGGAACAAATACTCGCGCTCATCACACAAATATCTGCCCTTACCGGGATTTGAGCCCAGGAGCCCTAGCATCGAAGTCAGGATCACTCCCAACTAGGCTAGCGTGTCGTCAAATATCAAATATCATTGCGATGTCTCACACATCACAATCATTATACCGCTACAAGCCTTAGGTGAATGTAGTCAGAAGTAATGATGGTGGCTAGTTATACTCACATACTTAAAAGTGAAGAGACAGGACCGTAAAGTGATTCGTTCATGACTTGAATAATAAATACGCACTGAAAGCATTGTCTTGTTTTCACAGCGACTTCACCTAACAATCCGATAAAAAAATATTTTTTTGGTTTGGGGTAGAATGCCCTGATTCGTATATTAATTAGCTCTTGCTAGCGAAATCGTTTATCGCTATTCCTTCGGGAATCGTATGATAAGTATCCCCAATTTTAAATAATAAAATGTTAGTATAGTTAGAATGATGTGGTATTTAAGCGCGCCATAAGCATAGGCCCTGTTTGTCGTGTTATTGAACTGGCGCTATCAAATCTAAAGCTTCATCCGTTCTGCTATAAATTAAGTTTTACCTTTTCCTTCATTTTTGCAAGCACTACGAGTATATTTGCTCTTAAAAGACCATCACTAAGCTCCATTTGACACTATAAATGTAACAAAGCATAAATAATGAATTTGAACTAGATAGTTTCTTGTCTTTCTACTTCCCGTAAAGGTTTTCTGGTCAAACCTACAAGGATATTATTATGTCGTAGCGGCATTCATATCAAGCTACAAAGATCCTCGAGTAAAGGAAAAAAGGAAAGGAAAATGTAGTGAGACATTTCAGACGAGATAACACAAGTTGACCCAGAACTTAGGGTAGGTATAACTACATACCCATCCCATTGCACGTGTCATGGTTAAATTATCATTAGAGTTGTACTTATTCGTTACTAATTTATAAAATTATAAGAATACACATTTATACTAAACATTTTTTTATTAGGGATGTACATAAAATAAATATTACTAATTAAATAATGGTTATGGCAAAGCAATTTCAACTCGCGTGCTTGATTTCTTATCAATCCGTTTGTTTGATTGTCTTTTCGGTATAAAATTCGCAATGCATTTTAAAGTAACTCCAAGCCAAGTCATTGAAGTAGATCCAAGGGGTAGGGTTTTTCACTAACTTGGTAGGTGTATCGAAGAAAAAAATTATGTAACTGAGAAATATCATCGATCATATTATCGCTCTTTCTAGGCCTTAAGTTTAAGCTGATATCTTAAGATACGTGTGTACTTGTTGGCAGGTGGATTAATCCTGACGGGCAACCCGCTGCGCTGTGAGTGTGAGCTGGCGTGGCTGGGTGCCTGGATGCGGCGCTGGCTGCAGGAGAACGACGCGGGTGCCGAGCTGAGGCGCGCGCTGCGCGGGGCCGCCTGCAAGGACCCGCGCGGGCGCCGCGTGCCGCTCCTGCAGCTGCGCGCCGACGAGGCCGAGTGCCACGCCTCCGCCCTCTCCAGCCACGCGCACCCCCAACACACACGCGCGTACCTCCTCGCGCTCCTCTCGACCCTCCTCCTCAGGTGATGCTCCATGCATTCACCTTGTACATACTGTACATAAATACCATCACGAGTTTAAAGTCGTAGTTCAATTAACATTTTGTAAGCGTATTATACGAATTAAGTGTTATTTTAGGTCATGTAGATATTCAAGTTTAAATAAATTTAGAATAATTGATTTATTGTGAATTTATAATGTAAGAAACTATAATACGTTTGAAGGGCACTAATATTGTTTATGGTTGAACTGTAATTTACGAGTCAATTAACTATTTTAGTTTGGAAATTCACTTACATTTGTAAGTTAAAAACTGTATCTGTGTTTTGTATAATTTAGGAATTATTCGCTGTCGTCACCATTTTTATGACTTACCTCTGTAACGTTAGGAATTGTAAATATGTACAGAGTAAATATTTTTCCAAAATTCACCGTTTTTCCTTGTCGACGGAGAAAGCCAATAGATAATTCGACAAAAGCGTTAGTATAGCGTTGACGTGAAATTTCAGAAATGTTTTATTACTTCCTTAATAAATTCACAAAACTCCGTTTGGCTAAAGTGGGGCTTTGTGATTCCAACTGTATATTATGATTCTCATTGTGATTTTAGCCCAGACGTTTCCCCGAGCATCGCTTAATCCCCGCGCCAGGGCTCAAAGCGAATTGCTCTGCTCTATTCTATTCCTGTCGATGTTGCTGCGACTTTATTCCATACTAATAAAGAGCTTTACTGACCAGCATTTATTGACAAAACAATTTATTTTGCCTGCAAGCTAAATAAAAATACATAATAAAGGGATTTAATATTGATTAACAATAGTTGTCTACATGGCACTGGTACAGTCAACATGAAAAGTAGATTTTGAAACTTTACAGCCACGTAAGCAAAGTCAAAAAAGAAAATATTTTAATGAGATAAAATATAAAAGTGTAAACTATCATACATATTTTATCTCAATAAAATTATGAAGTTGAATATTGGCAACAAGCTTTTTAATATGTGAAGAAATGAACGGATTAAATTCCAAATTAATCTAAATTAATACACACATCAAGTACCCAGCTAAAAAAAAAAAAAAATATCAGGCCTTTCAAATTATTTTGCCATTAAGCTTGGTTCCTTGTGCTTAAAAATTCACCAAAGTTGGCTTTCAGTACTCGTTTGACATGTTACGTAAGTATACCATCGCAAGATGCTCCGACTATATTTATTTGAGCTCTAAAGATTACGGTCGAAAATATAATATAGGATGCAGTCCGGGGCGGGGTTGTCTGCACAGTGAGCTGGAGCGACATTTTGATAAATAAATAATATACAGTGGTGTGATTCATTAACGTTTAGTGCAAAGCGCCGCGCGCGACGTGGCGTTATACAATGAGACAAAAATAAATGAGCGATAGTAATATAATAGAGCTTTAAGCTGAGCGCTCGCTGAGCTGTGCAGCTTAAGGGACAGAATAAACGAGGGGGTTTGGCCTGCTCCTGGCAATCTGCTTTAAAAGCAATTCAATTTTTTTACATTTGAATGATAGTAAAAAAAAAACAGATTTTGTACAATATGCTTGCAGCTTTTAAGCCACGCCCTATCTTATCGGCTTGACCTAGCAATGGCCGTTCTGGGAAACTTCTGACCAATAATGAGCAGATTTTGAACATAAAACAGGTAGGTATGTATTGAAGTTGGACTTATTAAATATAATTAGGAACCTAAAGTTAATTTGTTTTGCTGTTATCGTTTGATAAAGCCATTTGAAACGGTGTAGACTGTTTAGTCTACACCGTTTCAAATGGCTTTATCGCAAGAAGACAAGTATGCACACAGGCCACCTTACACACATAGACATTTGATTTCTCAAGATTACAATGTCGCGATTGCAATTCTAAGATCGCAGGTGCATTACCGACCCTGCAAATTAAGATGGAATGCTAAATGGATGCTAGTATTTTCACCGGTTGTCTTATCCTCACGGCGGATCACAACAATGCGAGTACTGCTGCTTAGCGGTAGGTTAAATGATAAGATGGAAGCGATCCGAACGGACCCTGCGGCTCTACTAACACAAAATAATGGCTTTATGTAAATATGTGTATTTCTAAACCATAACTTGTAAACCTTAATTCAAAACAGCAAATCGGAATAATGTGATCACCGAGTAACAGTTAATTTATATGAAACAAATAAACATAATAAAGGCTCAGGTAGGCAGGAAACGAATAAAATAGGGGTGGCCTGGTGCGGGTGGGCGCGAATAAATCAAAATGTCTGCAATGAATACATTTAATTTCCTGAACCGGCTTTGACATCATATCGATTCACCACCTATTTTGGTGCTGCTAAATTTGTCGGAACTGATTCAATTGGTCTAGATTAAACTGGGCGAGTGTCGAGCACGAGCTGACTCAAAATAAATAGCTCACAAGTTCCGTAAAGTAAAAATATCTTCCATATATCTTTAAGCAGGGAAAATGGATGTATTCGTTTTCAACCTGTTCTTCTTTAAGTTTTAAATAAAATATGGTAACCGTCAATTACCCGTAGTCAAGGC
Organism: Acleris holmiana; assembly: GCA_949316455.1. Lineage (NCBI taxonomy): Eukaryota > Metazoa > Arthropoda > Insecta > Lepidoptera > Tortricidae > Acleris > Acleris holmiana. The sequence continues at coordinate 9,123,636 of OX438770.1, read as the reverse complement.
ACGTTTAAAAACCTTCGCCTACATCCTACACTGATTGTAAATAACGTTAAGTAAACCAAACAGATTTATTGAAATTGAAATTCAAATTCATAACATTTATTTGACAAAAACACACTGCAATACAACAAACATATTTAGTAAAAACATGATCAGATATTGGTATTACTTATATAAGTACTTAGTTAAATGTTACTCAATTAAAATAGAGTGTTTTATAGGTGAGTAGCCGCATGGCAGCAAGTCGATTTTCTGAGAAGCGAGTGCTTGAAAGTTATTAATTAAATCGCATGCAGTTTCATTTTTATTTTCGAATGAAATTTTCGAATGTTTGATTTTGAGAAATCGACAAGCAGGCCGATCGAATATCAGTTCTGATTTGCTAACAATTGGGTTGGTGGAAGTTTCGATGAAAATGATGTTAGTAATGAAATAGATATTAATATATGTACTGTTATTAAATTATAAATTTGTAGCGAGCTTATATTATACTAGGTTCGATTAGGATAGATGTGAAAATTGGCTTGACAAACGAGAATACGTGACATGTTTTGTTCTAGAAGTTTTCCCAGTCCCAAGAAAATTGCTCAAAACGGAAGCGTTCTAACGCGGACTGGGTAGCATAATATTTTAAGATAACATTTTGATAGGATTATGGAATATTTTTCAAATATTTATATCCATTTTACTAGAAAACTTTACAGCAACACGAAACGATTTAAATTGATGAAACCTACATGCAAATTTAACAGTTTCTGAATATATCATTAAGGAAATTTGACCTGGATGTGGTTTAGGCAACGTAGTGATTAATTGTTTGCCAGGTTCGCAAAACAATAAAAGTGATCGATGTATTTCGACCGACTTTAGGAACATTCAGGTTACGCCAAAATGTAGCTTTATTCCATTTATCGTATACAGCGTAAAAACAAGGTCTAGGGCACCTCCCTTCTGTTCTAGGAACTGTGACGTCATAAAAAATTGTTAAAACGATTTGCCTCCCATTTGATAACACAAATAAAAGCTTAGTTTTAATGTTATTGTGGAGTAAAGTTTTGTTAAATATTAAATAATGATTCATATTTTTTAATGGAACTGTTGCTTGGGGCTAGTAATAAATCTTTTTAGGAGAGCCTAAAGAGAGAGAGAGTGAGGGAAAAGTATCAATCGATCACAAACTAAGTCGTAACATAATGACGATAACCATGCTGGTTGGCTTGCTGTCACAAACACTTTAAGAATTTTTGTTTAGGTTAACGGGGTCTTTTTTTTTCTAAACTTGCTTTTGATAATGATATCGTATTATTTTTAACTCAGCCTGTACTGTCTAGAAAATAAGAGTTATCATAACGTTGACAATACGGTAGCATGTCAAAAGCAATTTGGTTTTGCCGGATAGAATATTATGGAGCTCCATTTGTCATAGTACCATTACAGAATAATTATTTTAGTAGCTACCTACTCATTCACGCAAATTTTCAACAAGAAGGTATCCAGCATCAGCACATACTTGAAACGCCATAAATCTCGCTAGTCTCCCGTGGAGATAATCGCTAGTGCGACTCGAACAGCCAACTAGTAGCTGGTAGGCTCTCACCAAGATAGCATAAATCATTGCGAGCTCGCGCAATTAGCCTGCCCCCCTTGTGTACTGTCTCAGGACTTGCTTAATTTGGTTTACGTTACAGTATTCACGCTACTCAAGGTGAAACACAAATTATGGCAATTTAAAGGGAATAAGATCGTATCATAATTGTATTTACATTTGGAGGAAATGAAGAGTTTAATATCGGCTTTTAATGATTTTATCAACCTATTGGCGACCCGACCTCGTTGGACTAAAGTAAAAAGAAAATTCCTTATTACTACACGGTATTTAAGGATAACATAGCTTTCAATAATAAGCCGATAACCGATTAGAAAAGTTATTTAACTAACTAGACTACTAGTAACAAATCATCATACAAAACAATAATCAATTTTACCTCTTTTTAATGTTATAGTATGTAATATTGTAATACTAAGTAAATAAAAATAGTATAAAGTATCGATAAACGTATTATTAAGTGGTAGCAATTGCCGCAAATAATCTTCGTCTCCAGATTTGTAATTGAGCTTATTAGTTGAGATTAAATCGATGTAGGGAGTGTTATTGCGTATATTAGGAATTAAAATCAATACATATCCGGAGATGATCTTACACAAATTGATCTAGTTCTAAACTAAGCCCTAGGCAAACCTGTCCCTACAAAAACCTACTTTAAGTATTAGACGAATAAATAAATGGGGGACAACCTCATACAAAATGATCTAGTCCTAAACTAAGCTCTAGGCTTGTACTACCGTTACTAGACAACGATAATTACTTATATAGAGAAAAGTATACATAAATACATAGAAAACATCCAAGACACTTGTTTTTTTACGTTAAATTGATCTAAACTATCATTGAATATTTTTTCTATCAAAAGTAAGTAATAGCTATTTTTAACCAATTGCAGCTCACCCTGTTAAGGGCTTCTAGTGTTATTCGTAACACGTAAGTGAATGAACTTTATAGTGGCAAGTTTAGAGTTTCAAAACTTCCAAAAGCAAAACCTCATAGAGTTTGACAGTTCTATTGCTTGTTTTGAACTGTTCTGTCTACAAGGCAGCGGAGCTAAAACGGGAGACAAGTAATACGTCCGAGCATTGATAGCACACTGTTTATTGGTAACAAGGTGGCGGTGGACGCAGCCACCGTATAGCTATAACTACCTACCTATGCGACATATATAACATCTCCCCCCCCCATTAATCCAATTTAGAAAAACTGCTTATAATCTACTTTAGGTCTATTTCGGCGGAACCTTGGTGAACAAGCGAGATCATGAGCTACCTGTTCTGGTGTCGTGTTTTGGTGTGGACTGAGTGGGTCGGGCGAGCTGGTAGGCGTCGCGAACGCCGTGTCGTCGGCGCCCTCGGCGGCGCGCGCCCCGCGCGGCGGGGAGCCGCCCTCCTGCGCTCCCGCGGGCAGCGACGGGCAGCTTGTTGAACCGACTGTGTCTAGTCGAGGTGAAGTAGAACCCGGACTTATCGCTGCGGTTTGGTCCGGCTCCGTGGGGGGTCCTAGCTGCTCTTGCGGCGTAGTTGTCAGCCATGGATCGTAGTCGCTCATTGTATCCACGACCGCCTCATCTCTCCCCGCTACTTTTATGCTGTTATCACCTCTGTGTAAATGCAGTTGATTTTGATGGCGTGTAACACTTTTATCTTATTCCGGTAAATATAGTTCGTACATTACTTTACCCACTCTTTTCACAACGACGCCTTTACTCCAATAAGGTTTATTGCTGTTTACGTATTGTCTCACCCAGACCACATCGCCTTCAGAAAAATCAGGTCTGGTTTTACCACCGTAATGTTTGACCTGCGAGCACTGTTTACGCTGGACCAGGGCTTCCAGCTCCGAGGGCGCGGGCGGCGCGGGGGGCGCGACTGCGGCGAGCAAGTCCAACCGACAACGACCTATAACTACCTACCTATGCGACATATATAACATGAACAAAATTTCCTAGCGCTTGAAACTCTTGGTTCGCTTCCCTGCAAATTCAGGAAAGAAGAACGCATTAAGTATAAACAATTGCACATAAACATTCAAAACAATAAAATTCGTTATGATTAATTTCAAGACAAATTAATCCCGAAATGAGACCCTAAAAACGACGGACAAACTGAGTGGAGTTGAAAGTGTCGCCATGTTAGTAATAAGAATTAGTATTAATTGTTAAAATGAGCGTCACGTGAGGTAATCATTTAGGGAAGCGCCTGCGATATTAGTAATTAGAGAGCGCGATACATCTCCAGTGACGCCGGCGGGCTGAATCACGGGCGCATTCCGCCGCGCGCCGCCCGCCGCCGCCGCGCCCGCAGCCACGCGCGGCTCCTCACGCTCCGGTACAATTTATGACCCAACCCGACTTTAACTTACGAACTGGGACAACTTAAACGAACTGCAAAAGTAACTTTCATCTCCAATAACTATCTCATATAGACACTTATGCCCCGATATCACTATCTACAGAATTCAATGTATCAATATCCTGTAGTTATCCGAAATACAAATATTTATTATAACAACGGTTTTAAAAGCAATTTGAAAAGTCAACTATCTTAGGTAAGCGAAAGTTACCCGGGTATAGTTTTCTCCGAACGAAAAGCTTTCAACTATCATACAGAGTAGAGCGCGGTGACCCATAAACTCGCTCCCGCTTCGAATTGATACGTACGTCTCAAATATCTACGATATTATTTGGTTTTAAGGTCACTGGAGTGTTTCGTTTTACGCCCTACCTATCCCATTATGTTTTATTTGCGCTCTGGGGTTAGATAATTCGTGCGTGCAGTCGTTGCTGCGATGTGAATGTGAGTTTAATGACGGCCAAACACACATTAATTAATTTTCGCTTTGAATGAAGTAATAGTAGATCTCATCGGACACCAACTCGCAATGAATTTACGAAGCAATTCTGTTTAGCATAATTACAGTTCTGGAATGGGCAACCCGGCCCTCACGACATTCATTCAGGACCAGCGGAAATTAACATGAAGTGCGTCGCGCTGCAGGTACCTACCTCTCACTTGATTAAACTACCGAATATACTATATTATTGGAGCTAGCAGCCGAGGGAACGCATCGAAGCAACAACGAGGTGGGTAGTTAAATTAATAAGTAACGTGTATAGGCATATAGCACACATTTTGCGGTTGCGTGTTGAGGCGGCGGTCCCGGCGGAGGCGGTGCCCGGCTGGCACGCTTCAATTACCTCCACATACGCCGCTCGAATTGCCAACGTAGCACTGCCCTGCGGACTGATTGTCATTCACATTATACTCTGTAGTATACTCAAATAGTCATTTGAATAATCCATTTTGTAATACCAAAGTCTAATTAAAAAAACACGATCCGTTTCAACAAGTGTGTGTAATAAAAACAAGGGTACAGGGAAAAACTTAAAACAACAATAAATCAACAAATAAAACGAACAAGACCAATAGCCGTTTTTTATCGCTTCTAAGAAAAAGCGCTTTATTTATAAGGAATCATAAAATTCGGGTTGCCATCCAATTTGGGATCGTAGAAAGGTAATGTAAGGCGGAAATCAGGAAAGCTATTGTCGTTTTGTACCAATAACATGACAATAATGGTTATGAATAGCAACAATGCTTTTTGAAATAGGTAATAATACTCAAATGATGAAACTATGGTGATATGCTAGATTACTACTAACCGATATTTAAATGTTATTGTTGGAATCGTGCTGCGGCCTAATGAAACGACACGGTTATGGCTGAGAGCATTACCGCCCGTGGGCCATAAATTCATAACCGCTTACAAAACAATCTCCCTGATCCCGCGCTGAGCTGAACAGGGCACCAGTAATATCGAACTACTCGTTTAATCTACTGCAATCGTTTCGATTCCAATAGAGAAATGTGAATTGAAAGAAAGATCGTCTCCGAGCCCGAAAGTAATTGTCCGTACTTACAGCAAACGATTTCTATTGCTTATTGCCTCCGAGGATTTCTTGCAATTTTCTTAATGTTATTCTCTGACAACTGGATTTTATTATGCTACTTACTTTGGGACAGGCAAATTGCTATAAAGAAAAAAATCTTTTCGTGATGTGAAAAATGATCGTAGATTTTTTCCCTGCTGCTAGCCTTTGGTTTTTATTGTATCTGACAATTAGCAGAATGTGTGACGAAAATCGCCGTTTTCTGAGAACACAAATAGAAGAGGAGGCTATTAATATAAAGTGGCTGTTAGGAAGCAGACATACTCTGCCCTGGTAGATATACGCTAGGGGAAATAAGTTTGTAACAAGACACAAATAAAGATAATTATTTCAGGAGCTCATTAGCAGGCCCACCTAGTTAATGGCCAAACTTAGATAAAGTTGGCGGCAACGAGTTCGCAGACTCCGCTAATACAGCCCTACGCATAACATAAGTAATGATATTCATGTTTGGTTTATGGCTCATTATAATTTTATCTCGCTGGGAAAGCGACATGTTGACTCTTTTGGTTTGCTTACCTTCTCAGCCTTTCTTTTATAAGTTGCGAGCGGAAATTATAATAATCACTTTAGTATACTTACTCATTTAGATGATAATTACGCATCTGTTATCTCGTTAGCAAATAATACAATTTATGCTATTATATAAATATAATATGTCCTACTATCCGTGGATCCTTGGAGGTTATGGATCGGTGTGATTGCGGTTTAGAACAGTGCCGGTCCATGTCTTCCCGTTGATGTCGTAAGATGGCACCTCTTACGACATCAACGGGAAGACATGGAGTACTGTTAGGCGATGGGCTTGCAACCTGTCACTAATACACTGATAAACATCTTAGCCTGATTGTGCAAAATGTGGTGACATTATCAACAAGTTTTTTTTTTGAGTTGTTGTTCTGTAGCTCTGCCTACCCCACTCTGGGATTAAGGGGTGACGCTATGTATGTATGTGTAAATTTAACTTGAATATTGAAAAATGTTTGGCATACGGGGACAAGCAAGGATTCTGTTATCTACCTACAGGATTTTTTATTTATTTATTAATTATTCACGTAATAGGCCAAGAATATTTTTATTTTGTAAGAAAACGGTCTGTCATGAAAGTTATGTTTTCTGACCCCAAAACAGACCAAAAATGTTGTTCATACTTTCGAGCAGTGTTGAGAAAAACATACTTTAAAATATAGGTCAAAAAGGTTGCCTTGATATTTTATGTGATTATGGTGACGTAAACAGAAGACCTAAATCCTCGAGAAATATTAGTGGATTACTGATATTTTCCATAAACGCAATTTTAATTAAATGGCGCGTATATAAATAGGTGTATATAAATTAAGAATGATCGGGCCGGGGAATTAGCTGTCGGTCGTGCAGGGCTCCTCCTCGGCAGAGGCAGCTGATGGCGCGGAAACAGACTGAAATTAACGTCCGATGACTTTCGCTTTCTTCTGATTCTTTGTATTATTGAAGAGGAAAATATCTAACTACTTGACTTGCTACCTGCACTTAAGCCAATTTATTTTCTCTACTCCATTGTTCTTCGTAATTGACTTGAAAATAGTAACGAAATAAATCTTTACGAAAGCTTTTATTGGGACTCGCTTTTGCCACCGGCCCGCTTCTTTCAAACAACCTAAAAGTTTAGTAAGTATTGTAATTTTAAATTTGTCTTTGTTTGGACATTTCTGGAACCAGTCCAAGCTTGACTTAGATATCCATACAGTGTATTTTTGTGATTATGGCAGATAGAGTCCGAAAGCAAGTAGGTTGGTAAAGTTATTAAGAAAGCCAAGTTAGATTTTAGACCTTAATAACGACAAAGATTAATGATCTTAGATCTATTTAAGAATACTGGTTAATAATTATGGATTACTGGCTACCCGCCCGTGTCTTTGTACACGGTGCGTCTGCGTTTTTGTTCTGATTGTATCTTTCTCAGCATCAACCTTATATTGTATCTGTTTGGCTCATCGATTGACTGGAAAAGAAAGCCTTAAGGCCACCATTTGCATCTACTTTGTGTTTTTTGCAACAAAGATCAAATAAACAAATAAACACAGAGTTATAACTTTTATAAAAATACATTAACACGTTCGATTTCGCAGGTGTAACGGCTAAAAGATGGTTTCGGCTGTGAGCGAGCGGCAGACGTCATTAGTGTGTTGGCACAGGGTGTGTCGCGAGCCGCACAAACAGCCCGGCCGGCCGCGCCGCGGCGGGCGCTCGGTAAACCTTACGTGCTTAGGGAAACAACAATAGCACAACAAAGCCGGCATTACTATTGTCTAATAGTACATCTGTCCTTTGTGGTACGTTACGATATGTTACATATTTTCTACAAACGTTTGAAAGGCCTTGTGATGTCACTGACTGTGCCATCATCTCTTCACTGCAGTGGTTGGGAGTTTAAAGACAACATACAGCTTTTTGGTTTCACTTTTTCCGTCTATCGAATAAAGTAACGTTAACATAATAATATCGTCATCAAGAAAACCGTTTTGTTTGATTTAATTGTCCATATTCAGTACCTACTAAACTTTGCACGAACTTTGTTATCGACATTTTGGCTTGTTTTTGAGTAGTACAGGTGAAGTACGCATAAAACAATCTATGAAAACGTGAGTGCTTTATGGTTCGTCATACAGATAGATTATGTAAGACAATAGCGCACGTCTTTAATTGGTTACGGCGATTCGAAAACGTGACGTAAGATTGAAATGTTAGCTCGAGCTTAATTAATTCCTTTTCTTTGCAATGAAGTTTACGACTGTCACATCTACTCGTATCTGAATTTAATGCACGACCCTTGGAAGACACGTGTGGTAATATAATTACACTACTATAACACACATACGCATTCACGCCGACTGACAGGAGACAAGGGTACGATATTATTTTAGTCCTGATAAGGTCTTCACAACTAAAAGATAATATGATGTATTTGATACAGGTTCGTGGACACGAGGACAAAAAACGTGATTGCTGTTTATGTTTTTCCACTCATACCTCCGCAGCACTCAGACAAAGCACCCATTCATCACATATCGTTATTATAGCACCTATTGTAGTGTAGTCGTAATGTGGTCCTTCGTATGCCACACAGGTGGACGGCGGCCCGCGCGAGCCGTGCGTGTAAACTGCAATCAATAAGGAGCTCCGACACTACGTCTGTGAAACGAAATCTCCTTCGTCTCTGGGCCCATTCATCACAAAGATTTGATCCATCGGAATCACACTAATCCAATTAGAGGCTCGAGGAAAATGGCGAAATATTTCGTGTACAATTTGTTTGTACCGCGCTTACCATCCGACAAGGGCGGAGCAACGCGATTTAGCTGTCAATAACGTAAATAGAGGTAGGAGATGCTCACCACGGAACTTACGACGCTAATTTTAATTAAGTCTTTTAATAAAGTAACTTTATTTGTCCCTCTGAAAATCAGCGCCGCAGTTTCACTGTGGAACAATGTTGAGAGGGATCCTATTCAACGTAACGTCTTATTTTTACTTTATGTTGTTCTATTGTTTTTCTTCTGTGTGCGTTAAATAAATATTGTCTATTCTATTCTATTCTATAAAGCAAGAAATAGACCGAAAACTGCCACTTTAAATGGAAATATTTCCAAACATTGCCAAGCAAATCTCACGATCTTTCACCATCTTTCAAAAAATAAAGTTTACCTAAGTTAAATGCTGTATCACTTACTTTGCATCCCTATAGGGGAGTACCTCTACCCTATACTTTTTAACACAATGCCAATAAATATACTCATTTCAGATTACAATGTTACCTTAGAAAATAAATGATCGTTAGGCTTATTACTTTTATTTTTAAACAAATTGACAAATTGGGGAAATATGAACTTAACGCCTGCTCTGCTTCCTTGACATTTATTTGTATTAAAAAGGAATAATCCCTGAAGGCAAAGACTTTTTGGCCGAAATTAAGTTTATATGTTTAAGCACAGTGTATACTTAGTACTTTACAGAACATATTGTTGTGTATTTAAATACCTTACACCTTGTTGTCATAATGTAAAAAGAAAACTTTTGCTATACTTGTATTATTTTACGTGTACCCAAAAAAAAATTTTTAACCATTTTGCCGGCGTAATTTCATTGTATAACTATGCCAAATAGCAGCAACAGTATTAAGAGTTTGAGTCAAATCGTAGAAAGGTGGATAGTCGGGCATGATAAAACTATAAGAGTTCCTCCTAACATACGAGTATGAACTTTTTTGTATGCACTTATCACCACGTAGGTACACTTTCAGGATTAATATTTACGAAATTTAATTTAAAAAAATATATTAATGGCATTCTACCGTGGTTTTACTTACAGTGATTTCGCCAATATCAAGTGCGTGAGTTATTGATTCAGTAAAGAGAATAAATCAAATAATATAACCGGCCATTCGGCCAACTTCCCTCCCGGGATATTACCGGAAATCCATTAAAAATATTCGTCAACTAAACCAACAACAACAAGTAGGAAATAGGTTATATTACAAATAAATAAAATTATAAAGTTTACGCAATTGTGTAATTTAGTTTTAGCAATGACGTAATACAGGTTATAATTTACGTAATTTAACGTAGGTATTTGTCTTTTCGTAATAAATGTCTGTAACAGATATGGCAGGGCACAGATTGTAGTCTTGCCCTGTACCACAGCAGTTGTTTCTTAGTTTTCGTTTTACTTACCTGTTTTTAGTTTTAACCGACTTCAAAAAAAGGAGGAGATTATACGTTCCATTAAAAAAAAAACGTTTCGTATTTAAAAAAATATATGTATGTTCACCGATTACTCCGTCAATTGTAAATCGATTATGTTTTTTTTTTGGTTTGATAGAGTATACTTCCGAGGTGGGCCCATTGTCACCAAATCTGAATCTGATGAGGGGATTAGTGAGGAATTGAGGGAACTCCTCAAATATTGTAGGCATAAAAATAGCGATTTTAGTATTTTTAGTAACAAATATAGCATTTGCATTCAGAAAGTATAATTTGGGGAAGTGGAACTGATGATGAAGACCACAGATGGCCATCGGAACTCCTCAACGGTACCTATTTCAAGGGTGGCGATCAGATATCTCGATTAAGATAGTTAAGCGACTACAACAAATAATATTTACTTCTTGAAATATGACTATGACTTTCCGGTGGTGTTGCTTGCGGCGCGCTTGAACATTGAAGTTTCATATCAAGTAGTAAGTGGGACAGCGTATTATGATTACTAGAAACGGATAAAATAAAATAAATGTTTTAAAAAACAAAAAACCGCCTTCAAATACAAAAATATTTTAGGTATGCACCTATATTTTGATAGCTGTGTAAATTCTTAACTTAAAATTTCACTACTTAGGTTTTGTTTCTTTTTTTTGTTTGTTTAAATAGTGTTAATTTATTTAAAAAAAAATTGGTGACATGATCAAATTTTTGTCCAAGCTGTTATTTATTCTTTAGTTGCCAATAGTTTATTGTAGTTGTTTTTTTTGTTATTTCTTATTTATTTTAGTTTTTGTAGTTGTTTGGAAGAATCGGAAAACCAGCGCTGGTTTTACTGCCAGCAACATGCTGAGCTTTCACGACATTTGGCATTAGCCACATGTATTTTGTATATTTTGTTAAGTTTCTTGTGTTGTTCTTTTAGTAGATGTCTAAATAAAATGAATATTTTATTTTCAACATTATCTTGTTATGCAGTTGGGTCGTTCTACTTTTTTACCAACAATACATCGTCATTTTTCTATATTTTGCGTTTTTCAACTATTGATAATTATGGTTTTAATTTTTGATTTTAAAATACGTTGCGGGAATTTTTATTTGGACTAATTAATGATTATTTCGGTGCCGATAATGTTTTTTTTCTTTATGGTGGGTTTTCAGAATATACTGTGACAGAGTGGCCGTTTTCATAGGAGACTAAATTTTGTATTACCACTCTGTCACGCGATTCTATGAAAAACAAACTTATAAAAAAATCACTGGATAGAGAAAGTGAAAGATTATTTAGTACTTATAGATGAATAAATGTTTGGACGTATATTCAAACACTAAAACATTAATAATCAATACTCTAACTGATAACGTATGGTAAAACAATGGACAGGTAATTGTCGGTAAAAAAGAAGAATGACCCAGCTATCAAGTACGAGTACCTAGCTGTTGCTACAGACAACTATTATGATCCGTGTTATTTCTTTGTCATCATCATTAAATTTAAGAGCCAGGCTCTTGTCGGTGGAGTAATTGCCACTTTTCTCTATCCTGTGCCAGCCTTTTCACCTCCTGATACGACACGACATTCACCTTCTGTCTTATTATTATTTCTTTGTAGTCGGTTGAAAATAAGTTAAAGATATCATCTATTACACATTTTCAATATATGAACCGGTTTAATATCTGCTTTATAACATCAATTACTTATATCATTCTGTCCTGCCACAGTGGCAGCAGGTTAAGTGTCACTGAGGCATTGTTCGTTATTGGGCCGTGTGAAATAACACGTGCCCTGGAGAAAAAGGGATATGAGAAGCATATTATTAATATAATGTGAACTATTTTAATAGTCTCTCTTGAGTTACAACACGGTCGACTATTCCCTGACCAGCTTTCGAAAGGAAAAATCGTAAAAATGTAGTCACTTGGTTACACGTGGCATCGACAAATTGTTCGGATCACCCTAACATTTAATGAAAACGCGTTTTGTTATTCGATGCAAAAACTAGTTGTGTACTATTGAATTAAAAACGGATAATATGTAGGTATTTTACCTTTTTCAATTTCTCTTTTCGAGTTCAAGCTGCAAAATTAAACAGATGTAACAATTTCATAAAGCATTGCAGCTACCTTTTGCAAATAAAACTACGGATGGTAGCAGACACTATAAGAGAAAAATATAAACTACCTTCGTACAGGTCTTACCTTACTTTCCTTACCTCAGTAGTAAGTTCTCTATTTGTAAAGCTTGGATGTTGTAAAACAATCTAATGAGCTTAAACGAAGTATAATATCTGTCTATGTATTTACTTATATACATAACATCACGCCTTCATTTCCCGAGTGGGGTAGGCAGAGCTACAGAAATACCCACAACTCTAAAAAGACTTGTTTATAATTCTGTAACCACATTTTACACAATCAGGCCAAGTAGTTTACTACATATTTATTTATGTTTGTCTATATATTTATTTCCCCAATACATAGGGCGGCACACAGTCAGTTATGACGACTATTCGGCTGTAATGCTCGTCATAAGATGAGTCAAAAGCACAGTTTTCTATGGCTTGACGTTTTTTTTAACGTATCTTGTGATGAAAACTCGGCCAAGATGAGTTTATTAATATGGCTCTAAGTCGTTCCTTAATGACGATTTTTTATACACCAATTTTAAAATAGAACGAGTTATTTGTTTCTAAATGTCTCTAAGTGCGGCGGTTTGATCCTTACCTACTTATGGTTACTATTATTATATCTTTTTCACCTCTCTCGCTCTAAAATGACTTATAAATAATAGTCATGTATGGGCGGACTAAAGTGACGCATTTAATCCCTAGGGACTAAAGTGACCTTTTAATCCCTAGGAACTAAAGTACTTTTTCTTTTTAATTTTCTTACAAAAAGCCTTGGGAAACCTCAAACAACCAGGCAAGTACATCCGCGTTTGACGTTGTAGTGCGCTGTGGAGCCGGGGCAGGGCAGGGCAGGCTGGGGCTGGGCATACAATCTCAACCGCTGAGGTCTTCGTGTCGGAAATGCTGTCTATGGACTATTTGTAATGTTCTAGCCCCAAAAACAACGTTGTTGCTGTCTCATTATTACAGGGATGGGTTGAGATTTTATATACTAAAAAAGAAATCAACGCTTGTTTGGGTTTTTGTAATAACAATATTATAATTTAAGATTTAGTTTTCTCGCTATCGAAATGAAAAGCAGAGTATGTAACTCGAGACTAAAAAAGCCATAATGACACTCGAAGTTCATCCAAAAATCTCGTGTCATAATGGCTTTCTTTAGTCCCTTGTTGAACAATCTACTATTACATAATAGACATAAAATCTGGTTTTGACGCGATGAATAAAGTATTTTGTATTGTGTTTAAATGTCGGTATCTAGAAGCTGAACAAGAACTGTCAAGTGAACAAGAACTACCATGATGTCATAAATATGATGGCGATATAGAACCAAGATGGGTCAAAACAAAGTGAAAGAGATGCGTGGAGAACAATCACTCGGTTTCAGGTCTTAATATATTAATGGTACCTAAGTAGCTGTTCAACAGTAACATAAACAGTAAGAATATGTGACTAAGGAAATGTGCGAAGAAAATAAAGATAGAATGTTTAAAGTTATTAACACATTTACCGGAGCCGCGTTCAGCAGATTACGTTTAGTTGAAATTTCTTAAGGGCGACTCCTTAGGGACTAACGGCGGCTCCGACTTTCTTAATGGAGATATCTGTTGAATTGTTTTACTCGTTTATTTTTTTAGTAAGGAATAATTGCTTGCACATATGAATTGAATAATGAAATGAACTAAGGGTTTGCGAATAAATATCACTTTGTTGAACATTTTGAAATCCCCGACTTGACCCTACGATGACCTTGTTTCAGATAATTGATTATTGGTCCCTAGAATTGTCATAAAACCCTTCGGGCCCTAAGCATTGACGCTAGCAGACAGACAGCCACATTACACATACTAGGTACTCATCCTTTTTTAATTTTTTTATAAGAAGAACACGAATATCAGATATACATCTGTGTTTTTATAATTGGTTGTCAACGTCAAAGTACATTCCGACAGTGCACCAATTTAGTTCAATTATTCATTACAAGAGTTGAATTTAAATTGTGTCTCAGTCGGAAATTCCTCCAGATAGAATTGTAATTCCAAGTCTTGCATCGAATAGTCCGAGCCAACCCAGCGCTATTTTCTCTCAGCAATAAGGTCTAGTCCAGATTCTAAAATAAGCAATCTCATCGTCCTGCCAGCTATATAAATATTTACGCATATACAGAGAATACGTTACTCCTGAGCCAAAAACAACTAAGTCAATAACTACTTACATTTTACATGATTTACCCATATTATTAGTCTAATAAGTCCTTACCTTCACTTAACGCATGGCTCATGACTTGGTAAGTTCAAATTGACGATAATGTGTAATTCCAGTTCACAAGTAGACAATAAAAATATTCGGTTCGTATTGACAAAGCATCCGTGGAGGGCTACTGTCGGCGACGATTGATTGATATCGGCGCACACATCTACGACACATCAAGCACACATGAACAAATAATGGTCATACGTCTCTGCCAAGATAACGCGCTCCCCAGGTACGATGATAGCGAGTTTTTGTTTGGCGTGTGACAAAGAGAAAATTGATAATTCATCAGGAAGCGCCTATTGTCGTCGAGTGCTGTTTGATGGCATTATTTAAAAGGGCCAAGTCGGTACATTGACCTTTGTTTTGTTATGTAAACGAACGTTAAGTGAGAATTGGATGAAGAGAAATTCCTTGACAGATAATCCAAATAAGATTATGTGTCAGGTGAGGCTAACGAGGTTCAAATGGAACACTGTTCTAGCGCTCTAGAACGGCGCATCTATCCTGCAAATATTAAGAATTTCCAGAAACACTAAATATTATATTTTACATTCGCAATTCGCTTACGGCCCTTTATTATTGAAAGTCAGTTTGTTATTGACTTAAAATTAAACTCTATCAACATTATAACGTAAAAGTAGTTTAAAAGCTTTTATAAGTTTAAAATGTAATATGGTAACTACACACCCCACGTCTCTTACGATAATTTAGGTAAAGAGCTGCACGCAACAGTGCGCACGGGTCCGCCCTATCTGTTCCACGCTCGAAATATCTAAGCACATGTTAGTTACAAATGGAACTTTCTGCGCTGGTGACAGCGAGAGCCGGGTCTATTATTCAGGTCGCAGTTCATACAGCCGGGCTCCAGCGGATTAGAAGCGTCGTTTGCGTGCACCTGGTGGCGCAGTGATGAATTTAGGAGGCCCAGGCGAGCGACACCTGTCGCCCGCGAGATACGCCGCTACTTATTCGCCCGTGAAATATGAAATATTCTACGCGATACTGAGCTCAATCGCGGGTGTCGCTACGTGCAAACAAGCAACTAAAGCACTGAAAAGTTATACACAACAACTACACCGAGAGTTGGCAGTCCGAGCAAGTTTTACGGTTTATTTTATTGTTTTATTTATTTCCTAACGGTCAAAGTAGCACATGCTTTGTAGGTAGGTATTTTTTTTGTAAACAGATATAACTTTGGGTTAGATCGTAAGTATTAAGTATTGGTGAATAGTTTATCATAATGGGCTGCTTTTTAAATTGTTCCACCGAAAAAAAAGTGCTATAACCCGCCAGTGCACACGCTGTGTTGATGCCGATTTTCAGAATTAGGTTTTAATCTTATAACCCATCTACGATTATAATAAATAATTAATGATCATACAGCTCTAAACGTATGAATATCAGGAAAAGTTCTCATTTCAGTTATTTTTCAGACAATGTTTGGTATTTGTCATAGTTTGTTATTTGTAATCGAAGTACAAATACATTTTTATTGAAGAACTCCGCCATATTTAAAAATATTTTTTTAAATAACTTGGTTGTACTCTCAAACGTACCGTTAAATATAATTTCTACGCCATAAATAAATTGAGGGTCATTTAAAGTTTTATTTTGAAGAACATTTCCCTAATCACGGCCCGCAAACAGGTCCGCTCATTAGTCAAATTATTTCAACGTATATACCCGCAGGTCGTTAAACTTTTCGGCTGGGAATTATAAATATATCAGTCATGAACATTTTGCCTCGAGAAACAACTTTGGCTGATAGAAGGCTACGTGGTGCGTAGAGGTGGCAATGGTACCAGTAATAGTTCACGTTATCCATTACGTAACGAACTTTGCTCCCTGGCAGCCGATTCATTAGAAAGCCATTCATCTCCCCGGCTGCAGGTGAGTTCGAAGCAAAAAACTATTAAATAGGACTGATTAAATTGTATTGAAAAACAATGTATTTAGTAATGCTTTGAGATATTTAATAGATAAGAAAACAGCTCTAATTAAAAAAAAAATGTAAAACCTGGGGTACAATAACGAATAAGTAGAGCTTCGGGTCTCTCTTGTAAGAGGTTAAATTAACAGGTACATAATAATAAATAAAGTAGTTAAAGTTATATTGGGATTCAATCATGTTCAAATAGCTATTCCAGTTCTCTCTTTGTGAGCTTAATTAGCTCGGCTGAATAGTTACGTCTTAAGTCCTGGCATGTATCACACGACGACACTATAAGCTCCACTTTGGAACTGCCTGTGCATAAGGCAGTATAATCAAATGAAACCGAAGTCCCAGCAGGTAGGTTAGTTGCGCGGAGTTTCTAACTTGACAAATGTGAAGCCTGGTTGAGCGCACAAACGGCCGGCCGTGTGCATTTAGTTGAACGCAAACTTTCCGCTTTGTAAGGAAAGTGTTCAGTTTAAAACGTACTGTCGACTATTCGAATATCCGTCAGAGGGCGTACATCGCGCGAGCAGCGAAGCGAGGCGCGACTGCGACGTCGCGCGATAACGAAACTCCCGCCTAACCATTGTCGGCGAACTGTTCTGTTTCACATTCTATTATTCCACACATAAAAGAGTATTAAAGGTAAATATTATTCAGTTTCTCGCGCTCCTAAATGGAGGCAGTTTGTAGAGCTGTGGCGCCTGTGGCACGTAGCGACGTACGTCTAAAAATTTACTTTTACTACGCAATACAAAGACGAAATGAGGTTTTGTACTTTCATGCTGTTTATATGAGTTTCTGTTCTGCCAGCGGTATTTGAAAATGCTTGATACGAGTACTATTTTTATAACCGTGCAATTGAGAAATAGTTGTCTGTTCTCTCTCGGGGGTCGGCGTGGTGTATCACTGGATCGTTATTTGTTTGTGTTAGTGTAAGTGGTAACACTGGTAACCAACTCTGCAGGGTTTCGATGATGAAAAAGTTTCAGTAGTGGTATTTTGGGCTAAAATAAATAAACTTTTAAACTACAAGAAATATATTGTTTTAATTTAACACATTTTGAAATACGAGTATGCGCAATGTTAGCTATATTGGAACTGTAGAATA
The DNA here is from genome assembly GCA_949316455.1 of Acleris holmiana. Lineage (NCBI taxonomy): Eukaryota > Metazoa > Arthropoda > Insecta > Lepidoptera > Tortricidae > Acleris > Acleris holmiana. The sequence continues at coordinate 9,105,916 of OX438770.1, read as the reverse complement.
TGATGTAGTTACATTGAAAGAGTGTTTATTAGTAGTACGGGTCGAGCTGGAGCTGGCTGTCGGCCGTCGGCGGAGTCGTCCGTGTTTGCGCGCGCCCTCAAGCCGGCAAACACTCCAGCTACACCCTCGCAATCTCCGAAATAAACACGCGTCGGCCCACCGCGCCGGCTCCGCCAACTTTACAACTTGCAAGATTAACCCGCCCAAGATGTGTCTCATGCATAATTATTACTAATTCGAAGCGAAAACACCTGTCCTTTGAAGCGCCGCCGGATGGAATTATTTTACGCGTATTAGAACAGAAATTGCATTAAAACTGATACCTAGTACGACAAGTAATGGGAAGGAGTTATTAAGCTTTGTAGATTTCATTGGTTCATTGCAAAGAAGGCATAAATTCTTGTGGAAATACTTTGGTTTTATATCTACGAGTACATAAATGCTAATTTAACATGGAGTAATTTCAGTTTATAAGTCAATATCAAAATGAATGAGTATATAACTTGGAATTCCTTATTATGGTTAGTAGTGGTCACGCATAAAACTCTAGACACTTCAGCACGGCTAGCCCATGACGGTGCGCGAATTTATGTCGCCCGCGAGATAGACTAACTGACTTTTTCTGACCGTTCTAATTAGAAAATGATGGGTAGTCCATCTCACGCGCGACGTAACTCGCGCGCCGTCATGTGCTAGGACGTGCTGGGTCCTGGCCCATAGCACCTTCAAACAAATGCATTTGTATTCTTCATCTTCTTCTTTAACATCTTTCTGCTGAGGATAGCAACCACAATTACTTGTAAATCAGTGCAATTGCCTCTTGAGTGGGACAGTGAATGCCAAACCGTGTCAAATATGTATAATATATCTGAAGATATTATAATCCAAATTCAGAATCTCTTAAACCAATAATAATGTTGTATTCATAAGTTATTTATTTAAATATTATAAAAGTGCTTAAGTGAAAATATCTGTCTTAAATGGTTGAACATGAAGTGAGGCGAGATAAAGAATTTGTTACAAGTTATGGGCCGCTAACTCCCGCGGGCTAATTAGGTTGTTACACGACAAAACTTTTGGGTCGATTGGAGTTTCTTTAAGTTTCTTACAACCTTGGGAGATCAATAACATTAGCTTCACGCCAGAGCACATACACAGATAACTTAATAGTCACGTCGGTCTAGCTATTGTATTATATCAACTCTAAAAAGACTTGTTGATAATTTTCTGTTATCACTTTTTTTTTGTTACCTATAATATAAAAAATAACCTATTTTCCGATTGTTTGTATGACATTAATTTGTAGAAAATGGGAATAAGTGGTATACTTAGTGCGGAAACGGTAACCACACGTAGAAAAAAAACTAGGTAGAATAAATAAGAAAATGTAGGTGCTTTTAGTGTTCCGTACCTCAAAAAGAAAAAAACGGAACCTATTACGGTTCCGTTTTTTTCCGTCCGTATGTCTGTCAAGACCCTTTATTTCGGGAAAGCGTGGAGTTGTAATTAAAACTGTAATGTCTTGAAGCTGTAAAAAAACATTATTTTAAGTTAACGTAAAAAAAACCGGGCAAGAGCATGTCGGACCATGATCAGTATAGGGTTCCGCAGCCATTAAGTACTACAAACATAAAAATCAACAAGTAATAACCAATTTTCTATTTAAAGTCAATTGGTGCCAAAAGATGATTTTAGTAGGTATAGACACTTTAATGCCTGTATCTCAAGAACCAATGATGTCTACTTAGTCATGATAGTTTTCCTTTAAAATTCGTTATATTTCCTTTCATTTATTTATTTTTTCAGATTGTTAGCATTTGTAGTTTTGACTGGGGGGAGGGGGGGGGGGGGATGACACTTGAGTCTAATAAAAAATAGCGCTTTAAAGCTTAATATTTTATAAACGGTTTGCTTATTCGAAAAACTGTTTACAACCCCGTAATATTTTTGAAAGACCTATCCAACGATACTCCAAGCGAAGGGGTAGACGCCAAAAAAAATACATCCCAATGTTACGTGTAGGGTAGGTACCATAAAAAATATATTTTTACTATTTTTTGTACCACTATGTTGGCGTGACTAATATGCATTCATGCCAAATAACAGCTTTCTAGTACTAATAGTCTCTGCGCTAGGCTGCGGACGGACGGACGGACGGACAGACGGATATGGCGAAACTATAAGGGTTCCTAGTTTGACTACGGACCCCTAAAAAAAAGACACGGCCATTGATGCCGCAAAAAATGTATATTTCGACACTCTCAAGGGAATCTAAATTTATAGGGTACTTCCTATTGTGTTACAGCCCATGTACAGGAAAAAAACGGAATATGGTTAATTTGTTGCATAATCACAAAAATGAATATTTTTTGCGACAGCAAACTTATTTGCAGTTGGTAAACTAATCGCGACGTATGTTGATGCATGAAGACAACGGTTTTCAATTGTGAAGACAAGTTTGTCCCTTAGTACAATTTTAGTTTCTTATAAGTTTGTACGGTACCCTCGGTGTGCGAATCCGACTCGCACTTGAGCGGCTTTTTTATAATTAGGTAGAGAGAAAAAAACAAATCGTTAGTTAATCCGCCATTCGGAAAATTTGAGGATTGAACACGCATGCGTATGTTCGTACATCTTTTGAATCAGACTTCAATGGTTGTATAAAAGGTTTACTTAATACATTTGTCTTTTATTAGGAATTAAAAGTGTATATTTGTTTGTTTACGGAATGTTTCAAAGAATTATTACAGTAAGTGACAAAGTGAAGGTTGTAAAGAAAAATATTTTAAATAGGTATTCTGTTTATCTCCAGCTGTATAAAATCTTTCCTGGACCGAGGGTTTTAGGGAAGATAATTTGTATTCCAAACAAAATGTTATCGTAATTACAAGGGGTCAGAGTCCTGCTTTCTTTATTGCCGGCCATTGAATTTAAAACGCGCCCCACGCTGTTACTTCACTCCTACAAACAAGCTTTATTATGATCTCTTTAAATACGGACTAAATTTCATCCGCGAGTGATTTTTGGGGTTCCATTAGCCCGAAAACTTGCTGCTGCATCATTACATTCTCCCAATCCATCTTTCATCCAGTTTGGAAGATTTACTGTTAGGTCCCGATGTCTTAAATATACTCCTTACTTGGACTTTTCCTCCGAGCAACAAAGATGAGTATACTAATAGGAATAACTATGGTACATCAGAGGGAACTGCGGCGTATTATTTAAAAGGAGCGGCGCGCAAAGTGCCAAGTCAAGTTCGACCTACAAAACGTAAGCATCCTCACCATTTGCACTAATGTAAAAAAACACTACATGTAAATCCCCACTCGCGTCGCTCTGCTAATGTTTAGTAAAATGTGACATTCGCTGACGCGCTCGACATTGCTTCATGGAACATTTAAACGCTTTTAGGAACATTACTCGCATATGTGTCTTTGAAGGAGGCCTTCAGCGCCGGCGAGGTTCGTCAAAGCGTGCTTTCCGACTGGTAAAACAAGCCTAAAGGAATTCAAAGGATATTCTAATCTTAGCCCAATGTTAAGATTTGACCCAAATGGATGGTTTGATCCTGTCCATAGTTTCACAGTTTGGCTTTAAAGTAAGAAGTAATTAAGCAAGCAATTTTAGAAGAACTAGCTTCATAGCTATTCAATATTCATAGAGCTTTGAGTCAAACATATTAAATAAAACTTTAATCCATTACAGAACAAACTTTAAGGCTGTGTCTATTATGAATAATTATAATTTATTTTTTCTCACAATACAATGTGAAGTCCTGTGTTTTATTTAGAGCAAAGCTTGCTAAAAATTCAAATCATCAAAATGCAATATTTATTCCGAACAGTATATATTGCGGATTAAATTGGGTGTTCAAACCTAACAAGCATATGAAAGCATGTAAAAAAAGTTTATTAAACACTTTCCCGGATATATGGAATGCGTTGAGCGTCGTGTTATTCAGGCGGCGAACCGAGTGATTGGCTGTCACACGGACGTTGGGGCATCCGATCAAGGTTGTGCGTCTGGGTTCGCGTTTCAACCGCGTCACGTCCCTGCCCTACTTTTCAACCACTACTTGGTTTTATAACTTGTGGGATTCATTTCTGTTCGAGTAACATACGTATAGTTTCCGTTGCACATAGCTCGAGTACCTTCTGTCGACACACATTCGTCGCGTGGGAGCCCCAAGCCTGAAGGAACGTCGAACAAATGTGATTCCGGCCGGTCTCGTATGTGACGTGCTAATGGCTCAACAAATATGTTTGCGCAGAACGAAAATGCTACCCAATTAGTTCTATATTTTATTGCGTAATTGAAGAGAAAACTGACACATTTTATCTGCCTCCATTTACTTTGGTAATGGAAGATTCCCGGTATGGTTAGTAATCTGTTACAGAAATTTTACTTGTTTTTTTTTGTCTGGCAAAATGTTACTTGGCAGAGATTTCTTATGGCAGAACTAACTACCTTTCGTATAGTTTTCTTCAGCATACAATCACATCGCATTATTTTCTAATTCAGAACCTAAAAGTGTTTTGCGATTGGTACACGTTATGCGAAGTGTCGTTCGAACAATTAGCATTATGCCAGATGAGGGTTACCCCTTTCAGTATTTACCAGTAAAGTGATGAAATACAGCAAATATTCCATAAATAAATTGCCAAGCCTGTACACAAAGCAAAACATCAGTAATAGTCTAATTTATTGTGGCCACAAGATCGGAAAGCCCTTATCCATTACTGCGTCCTGATTTGTCACGGTAGCTGATTCATTAGAAGCGCATTAATCTTCGGTGGGGTGTGAACAAACGGAGGGTAGGAAGTGGAGGGGGCAGGCAACTACCGCGGTGATAAGGCTTTTACACTTTACTTTGTTCAAGACGCCGTGACGAGCTCCTCGAGATACAGGGCTCTGAAAGCCCAACACTGGAATTTAATTAACCCAAACTTGTCCTTTTGTCTTTAGACTATCGAGGCCCGACCCACGCTAAAATGTTTGTCAATGTGTGGTTAACGAAGTGACGAGTTTACTATTGTCCCGGGACATATTAGCACCGGCGCTTGCCGTGCGGCGCACACACGCCTTGTAATGAATCGCTTCTGACACGGAATATCAAACCAGAGCGAGGACGTGGAAGCCGTGGAACCAGAATCACAAACTGAATACGCGTGTCTTCTGGCGCGTGTCGGGCGCGTGTCAAGCTGGGGGATGATGGGAGGAATGCCAAAAGCGGAAATAGAATTACATACAGTCACGAAACCCAAGTAACAAATGAGTCTGTGTAATCACCTTGAAAGAAAATGTAAATGAAAGTAGCACCCGTCACCCGTTGGGTGTTTGTTTGGGTTTTATTTTATTTGCCAAAATGTGGGTCAGGACATGATATCGTAGAGGACGCCAACCGAGAGGGTACTCAGATATTTAATAATTTGATGAAGTTACATATAAGATTTTATATTAAAGCTTTCACTTTACTGATAATCAAGTATCCATTTAGCCTAACTATATTCACGAAACCCAAGGTAAATTTTATGTTGCAAAAGTTTTTAAGTATTCATAGCCAATATTCAAACAGGTACTTGAATTTCTAATGGAAGTCACGTTACAAAGTTGACAAATAAGGGAAGGGCACTAGTTAATAAAAGTATTTGGAAGTGTCGATATTGGAAAGAAATGATTCGTTTCGGGGAGTCGCGCCACGCGCGCCGAATATACCTAATGCAATTACGTGAGATGGATTGCTCCCGTTCGAGCCGCGAGGACGTCGTCGTATAACTTCCTTATCTCCGCGAGGTACCCACTTTTATGACGACTTTGCGTTATAAAAAGGGAAGCAAAAATACGAGCGCAGCATTTAGACAACGACGTCTACTGAGCATTACCTACTAACAGGAAAATTATTCTTATCTACAATTTATTTTGAACACTTATTACTGTTTTAGTGAGGGTAGATTTTAGAGATTTCTTGGCTTGTTTTGTATATGAAACAGATGTTGATATAAACAACTGGGAACATTCTCAATTTATCGCACTTGCAACTTGTGTTTTATTCTAACATAACCATTTCATGAGATGATCGTTTTGTATTTTATACCTCTATTGTTTAATTTTAGTAGCAATAGGTGAAATCAAATGTGATTGCAATAAAAGGGGCTATATTCTACTTGAAAATCGATATAAATTTTGTCATTTTTACCATCAAGTCATTCATATTATGATACTTTCTACATTTATTTATAATTTCTATTACCTATTCTATTATTCTTGTGTATTTTAGCACCTAACAAGTTACAAAGTTTAGAGGCTTTTCCCTGTTTTACAACAGTTATACGTATATTTTTTTTGAAACCAGTCAAGTTCAATTTGGACCAAGGTCTCCGTGCTTACGATATAGCGAAATTGCATTGAGCTGTTAATCCGGGGAGACGTCTCTTTTTCTTAAGAATCATGAGTGTTAATGTGACTAAGGAATGAAATGACGCGGTGTGCACGTGTTGAATCATCCCCGCACAAAGTATACACCGAAAAAAAAACATAACTTAGCGTGATTAACATGTATAATCATGTCGAATTACAGCTGTATAGTATCAAGAGACTCTCAGTTAAACTGCGGGACACGACGGACATTGCGAACTATAAAGGTTTTTTTTTTTTTTTATGGAATAGGAGGCAAACGAGCAGACAGATCGCCTGATGGTAAGCGAATATTGTCACCCATAGACACCTGCAGCACCAGAGGAGTTACAGGTACGTTGCCGGCCTTTTAAATGAGAGTACGCTCTTTTCTTGAAGGTTTGAAGGTTGTATTGGTCCGGAAATACCGCAGGCGACAGACCATTCCACAGTTTAGTTGTGCGTGGCAGGAAATTCCTAGTAAAACGCACGGTTGTGGACTGCCAACCACCTAAAACACAAACATACCATAATAATATGTGGGTACGTAATTTGCGCCATGTGACATGTACATTCAATTCATTCAAATTCAAATGACAGCTCATTGTTGATACTAAGTTAAGGAGCAAAGCCGGAGTATGAATGAGTAAATAACAAAACCTATGCTACTAAAACATACCGCGTCATATTTGATTCGCCTCTGGATAAAAACAAACTGTTTCGAAATTTAAACCTCAAATGAAAAACCCAAAAAGGAATAAATACGAAAAACAAAATCCAATCATGTAAACGGGGCCTTATGCAAATATGGATTACTAGCTTTTGCCCCCAGCTTGACTCGTGTGAAATACGAAGAATAAAGTAGCATTGCGTTACATTTTCGTTCTGTTTGAACAGCCGTTTATTTCCTTAGGGTGATACTAATTATGTGACTCGCCTCCTTGCTTGCCTTTGTGCAATTAACTCAGATGTATTTTGCTGTTTCATGACGATGTTCTGTGTTAGAGCGCAAAGTTACTAAGTATTAATATTATTTAGCTAGCTACCTATTCATATTTGGATTTCTAAGAAAAAATATGGATGAACCTTTTATTATCAAATGAAATAAAGATTATTTGGAATAAAATATTGTCGTATTAATATTACTAACGTGTATTTAAGTCTTTTAATTAGGGCCGTTATGCTGTAGGCACGGCAGTAGGCATGGTGCTAGTACCACAACAGTTTGCTTGGGTTACTGGCCTGCATCGCTTGAATATCTGAATCAGTTCAAAGCGGCAAAGCCTAATTGGTCAGTCAGTTTAATTACTCCTGCGCCTATATATATTTTTTCACTATTCTGCTGTTCGGAGCAAAATTACCAACACAACAGTAGAATTACGCACTAATACATTTATAGGCTGACGAGAGTCCTGGCTAACCCAATACACTGCGGCAGTCTCTGCTGATGCAACAAAGCCTGCCACTCACTTTGAGTTTGCGTTGTCCCACTGATTTCAATTTTTTCACCGCGCCGGAGGCACTCCGCTTGGGATCTCGTTACACCCCCGATTGAAATATTTCCGAGCCAGAACACACGTGCCTATCACTATTTGTATACTTGCGTCAATAAAGGAGCCACGCACCTCCAAAAGCCTTATTGTATCCTCCTGGGATTGCCGCACTATATCAGGCTCATTTATGTTCACCTTTATTCATATCCTCATATCACGATTTATAAAACAATCTCACACGTCACAGAGTATCAAAGCCAACCCGGCTGCTCGGCCTTTGCTTAAAAAGCTAATGTTTAAATGGAGCCATGAGCTAAAGTAACTCGCCGCAACAAGCTTTGCATGCTATTTCGAGCAGCATACTAATTTGAAATCGGTGCAGTCTGCAGTCAGAATGGATTTTGCGACGTGTAGAACGTGTCCATTACCGAGCGACGAGAATACGAAATCTAGCTTCTTCATGTCAGTATTGCGATAATTATTAACTATAGCCGCGCACTCCTGCTCTCAACAAATTGCTTTTGGCGCCCGATCCAATGGCAGCGGTTATTGTAGGCGCGTGCAACTCGCTATAACAACCTCTTTACCGCTAATGTCATTATGTTAAAGCACATAATTTAGACAGAAACATAAAACACACGTTGCGAGTAATTAGAGTGTATGTACGAATAATATAATATCGCGCCACGTGTACCCAGATCGTTAAGGTGCTTGTGATTACCTACTTAACGCATTTAAATGAAACAATACACAATTATGTTTCGATAGGTGACGACGACATCGACGTGGGAGATGCATCCCATAAATCATTCTTGAATATTCAACGTAGTCATATAACGAATCGTAAACCCGTTTGAAATTCACGACACAGAGCTGTAATGGACTTATCAGAGAGCGGAGCCTTCGCCTGCGCGATAGCTCACCGTCAAACAACTGCGCTCTCTTGTGAATACACGATGGAGATTGCACTATTACTTAGAGACCTTGTCATACGAGGTGGTATGTGATAAGATAACCGCGGCGTATTTTACTTGCTAATACACTCTAGCATTTTTATATTTAAACACAAACTTGGTTTTACAAACGCATTAACTAGCGCCGACCGCTATTAACCCTTTCCCATTGTGTGAAGGGATTCCGCACGGGGGAAATTGTAATATCCAATAGGCGTTTGTAAGTTTAAAACGAGTCGAATTCAAATCAAATCCCTGTGGATCCGCGCGGCACGTTAAACGTGTGCTAATATAACTAGGGAGGGAACAGTGTTCCAGATCGCGCCGTGCCGCCGAACACCTATTACGTTCTCATTAACGTGCCCATAGTGCGCCGCTTTACCCGCTCGTTAACAATGCCCTGCCTGCAAATTGTGCCTTCGGAATGAATGTATACGACGATCTTTAACGAATTTTCATTACCGCTTTCACGTATAGTACCAAACCAGCTTAATGGATAATACCTGTTTTTAAAAGCAACATGAAGCCATAAGATAATTATTTACCACGCGTAACCGAACGCTGCTAAGTAAAGTTTGGTTAGGAGTTTTTAAATCGTTTTCTTTTCAAACGCTTGGCCAGATACCGGCGGTTTCGACAGCCGGGAGCAGGTGCGAGAGCTCCAATACCGCTTTTTGTATCAAACGCTTGTTTTTGTTGAAACTCGGAAGAAGGAAAATAAAAAGCGACGAAATTCGTTTTGAATTACCTGCCACAGGAAATTGTGTACTGAAGATCGCTTCTATATTTTACTTTAAAATATTGTTTTACATACTTTATGCTCAATGCTTATAATGTATTATTATTTTAAAAGCTAGTTGCTATTCTTAATGATAAATAATGTTAACACTCTTACGCTATCATACAACAGACAAATACATTTAGGGTTAAAAATACCTACATTAATAACTTAATTAACTAAAATTGTCTTTCATAAATTAACATTCGACCTTGGATTTCCCTTTTAATCCCACCATTACATTATTGTTTGTACTTTCGAGTTTTATGGAACCTTCTTAAAAGCAACTAATACTTATGTAGAAAGCCAACTTCCATGCTGTAATCGTATAATAAGTTCTGTCGAGTGTTTCAGCACTTCGAATGCGGAAAAAGGGTCTCGAGTGGTGTTAGTAACACGCGTTTGCATTTTTATTCTGATACTTCCGTGGGTTCCAAGAATTGTGTTACATTATCTTGTTTAGTTCATGGCCAACAGTATTAGTAAACAAGTAACTTCAAACTGGCGCTAAGTACACGCATCTTATAAAAGTTTTTATAATTGCCGTGGTGTAACTACACGTACCAATCCAACCACCCAACGATCAAAGTTATCGAGCATCACCAAAAAAGAACAACTAGGCAAAATAGCGGGTAAAAGTTACATGTTAACTACTCCGAAATATTTTACAATAGCTCGCAGCTAGCAAAAATTGATAATTACGTAGGCCGTTATTCCAGTCAGCGTCGAAAATAAAGTAGAAACAATGCAAAATGCAAACGGCAAGCAATAAACTCTGTTGGTACTGGTATTGAATCAGAATATTTTGTACTGCGGTGTAAACGGTATCCCGCTAATATTTTTTTGTGTGCAGAAGTCATGACGAATGTAGCGTCGGTTTTAAAACGAGATCCCTTGCCATATCGCCGAGTTACGGAGTTCAGGGTCCTATGTAAAGAGACCTTGGGGACGGGTATATTCTAAACAAAAAGCCTTTGTCTTCAGCACATCTGATGTTTTGGGGCCGTTCCCCAGTAAAGGTTTGTACGAATGGTTAATGTTCTTTTCATACTTGATGCTTGATTCAAACATGGTTAAATCAAATATTCATTTCCAGCTCTCCTAATTAATTCAAATATTAACCAACCCTATAATTACTCAAAGTTTCGCAGAGTACAGATAAATATTGTATGACTTTTTACATTTTCTGACCAAGCCAGTTTAGGCCCGCTGAAAAACTGAGACTAAAACTCCGTTTAAGACCGGGGCACCATTATAATGAGACTCTTGAAAACTTGCCAAGTTTGGTCTGAAACTTTATCAATTCACGTTAAAGTATACATTGTACTAGCTAAGCTAGATAATCTTGAAATAAAATACCAGGATTAGGTACAATAAAGCCATGTGGTAGCAAGCAATATAACGTTACAGTAGAAATAAAAACGCTGTGGAGCGTTTGCCGCCGTGTCTCCGGCGTTGCCGCCAGTTAGCGTCACACAGCGCTCTCCTGACAACTCTTTGATCTTCCAAGGCATAAATATAAGCGAAAATTCACACACGTTTTTGACGTTACGTTGCTTATGAATACCCTCTCCCGGCCGCCGGGCTGTCACGTGCTGCCCGCAGGGATTACCTATTGATTGAATTCATCAGTCCCGGCGGACGTTGATTTTAGTGCCGTGACAAATAGATACCGCTGGCCAGGGCAGCATTTGCCCGCGCGGACCTCGAGGGGACGCTTGTAAAGGTCACTAAAGGTAAATATAAATTAATCACCCGCTCCTTATGAAACTCACTAAAATTTATAACTGAGTTCCATGGAATAAGAATAAGTAGGTAAAATAAAGATATTTTAACTGTAAGCAATAAAATGCAAAAGTTCACATGTTTGTTCAAAGTTTTCCTTAACGTCAAAGCGGAGCCCGAGGTACTCGTAGCTGAAAGACCGGAGAGTGACATAGGCTACATTTTATCCGTGTCCCGGAAAATTGGTTGGAAGTGTTGTTTATTTTTGGTTGTCACTGCTGAACTAAGCCTAAACAAAGTGCCATATTGATGGCATGACACTTACTACTGATAAGATTTATCAAAATGTATATACATTTGTTGAATAATGTTTTTTTTACATTAAATGATGGTATCATTGCGGAGAGGGAGTAAAAATCGATTTTAAATCATCACGTCTAACGCCTTTATTGATATAATTTTTTGTTGTCGTATAACTAAAGATACATTTGCGAATTTCCGTCACGATTTTCATTTCACCGCTGTCCATTTTTTGTGTAGTGAATACTAAACGAAGCCGCAGCTAGGCAGCACCATTGACAACGGATAACGAGCTGTGCATCAAACCGGTGGCGGTAGAAACCTCAATCAATATTATTAAGTTTCCACGAGCGCCGGTTTAGTTTCCTCGGCCGATCATCAGATTGCTTCACCTGAAACTGCTACGTTGATTATATCGGCAAACTCTACGATGGTGTCCGTCCGAAACCGTTATCGGAGAGCGGAATTCAGATTCAAAACTATTAGGCATCTTAATAATCACATCAATCACTCTAGAAAGCTCGTGTTAAAAATATAAACGTTTATTAGATAGTCTTTGGTCTATTTTTAACATCATATTTATTTTATTAAAGGCGTAAATTGTTATTAGGTACCTAGGTATTTTTCTTAATAGAAAAAGGAGGCAGATCACAGCGATCCGTGAACACCTACAATGCCAAAGGAATTGCTAGTGAGCTGCCAACATTTGAGAAATGTGTAGGCTCGTTTTTTAAAGCGTTTAAGTCGTACGAGTATCGGTTCGGAAATAAGGACGCCGAGAGTTGATTCCACAGAGCCAAGGTGTGGAAAGGTATTCTAAAAACGCGCTATAAACGGGTCGGATTTTGAATTCTGTAGTGCTAAGATATATAATAATTATATAGCAACGCAGTTGACCAAGTTGGCAGTGATGATAGATCTCCCAGGATCATTTCCCGGCAACGGCATATAATTTTTTTACAAGCACGATTTTTTGTCACAACATCTTGGATGATTTCTATACAGTGTGTAAATGGTATACGGGCGTTCCTTTTAACTGTGGTTAGTACAACCCCTACTGAGCACATTTAGGCAGCTTTTGTTAAAATTAAATAAAAAAAAATAACCATACAAAATAATTTAACACGCAATGTATAACGAAAAATGCAATGAATTAAAAACTCAATTAATGACGTTTCAAAGTTAAGTATTATTAAAGCTGAGGCTACTTAAGCCGAAATACACATTTTCACAAGTAAACTTTACGTACTTACCTGACAGATGGACTTCGATGTACATTGCGGGTCGATAGTATGTTCAAAAATTAATAACGGTGTATACGTTAGCGTAATCAAAATAATTCTTTCTGTTAATGATAAGTAGAGTCTTAATCTATGTCCAGTTTTAATAAACGCCCGTATACCATTTACACACTGTATATTTTAGAACCCATTGCACACGCATAGAGCTTACTTTGGAACTGGGTTTTGTGCGCGATTGTCCACTGACATTAATTTATTATTATTATTAATTATTTATAACGGTTAATTAATGCACTTTCCCGGAGATGGACTCGTCCCAACTGACCTTTCTTTATGTACGCAACTACTTAAAAGCAGTTGTGGTTGAAGATACAATTAATACTGCGACTGCAAGCCGGCAAACTTAGTTAAGCTCCTTGCGCAGAACCAGCAATCGATTAAGTAAATGTATCCCCGGTACAAATAAGGTTTGGGTTTACTAGAGCTGATACGCTGAAATGGCATTATGTCATTAATGTTACGCTCAAAGCTCAGTACAAAGCCTAAAATTAACATTTGTCACGTTATTCCGTTGATTTTAATATGAAAAGTAAAAGAGATCAAAACAACCCTCCATTCAACCGGCATTAAACGGTTTAAGAGCTCGAAGATGACCCGTGAATCTTAAAAAAACCCGGCCGACATGAACCGTGACAAATTACGAAGGCATCTCCGAGGTTCGATCGTGAATGCGCCCACCTGTCGAGAGCTATCAACCTTTTTCACGGCATTTCATCAAGAACATAATTTCGTAAGGAAACCCTATTGAGCTTATTGAAAAGAAAGTGTAACGCAAAATATATTCTTCTGAAAATGTTTTGAAATAATTTCGTAAATGACAGGTCGTTACCGTGATTTTTATGTTTTGTGTTTTGTTAATGGAGCCTATTAAGTTTAACAGTCTTTGCTTTGAAACGACGCAAGACATGAAAATACTTAACCGTCATATTATATACGTTTAGGAATAGGCGTAAACCTATTATTACTAACCGTAGGTTTAATTGTGTCGTATAAAACGATTTGCTTAATCGCGCGGGTATTCGGATTACTGGGCAGCAGTGAGCTGCTTGCAAAGCCTGTCTAATGGAAACAGACAATTGATCACCACACACCGTATCCTGTTGCCGCCACTTACCGCTCAATACGATGTGACTCATATGTACAAGCTTTGCTATTATAATAATTTGGCTTATCTTGACTCTACATCTACCGAAGATTTTGTAATCTTACAAACATATTTAGTCATTCAAATGGGTACATGATTCATAAGCTAAGAATTTTTTTAGAGACAATTAACTCATTCCTTTATCAAACTTGAAAAAAAATTGTCACTGAGGAACAACTTGATCCTCGCTAACTGACTGAGAGCGGCCGATAAACCACTATTCAATAGATAAAAGCTGATAATTCTTAATTCGATTTCCATTAATTCTGGCTCAGAAATAGCTCGATTAAATTTGTTCACCTTTAAACTAATATTGCGTCTGAATCGGTCTATAAAAAATACTTGTTAAGCGTACCTCTGTTTGTCAGGGTTAAATACAGGCTTTATAGATGTTTTTTACAACGAAAGAGCAAAGTATTTGTTATTTATTGTTATTCGTAGCCTGGCATTTCAAAAGAAATCTGTTAGTATTCCCGGAGCGGTGTCATCCCGCGCCCGGCCGCGGCTAAGTGCCGCTAACGCCGCCGACAATGCCGCTCAGTATTTAGTAGCTCGCTCTATGCATAATCACAAACTGATTTGTCACGCCCGCTGATTCATTACGCTAGCATTAATCTTGGAGCGTGGTTTTGGAGTAACATGATAAAGCCATAATAAATTTACAAAACTCGAATAGATGCTCCGTCCCTCTCTGACGTATTAAGATTATCGAATGTCGGAAAGGGCTACGTTATCTGAATATAGACGTCAGTTTATTATATTCCCCGCGGGCCAGACCTGCCGCGCCTCCGCCGGCCATGTCGCGGCACTCAGCGGAGCTCCGCTAGCTAGCGACATTGTATAGATAGGTATATGGATTTACTTTATGCAAACAGTTACCTTCCATCAGGGTTGAATAATAATAAATATATATTTAGAAAGCCCCGGATCTACTTTCTTCCACATGACACAAAGAGAATCGACTTCTCGGGGCTACACGTATGTTTCGCACGCTTGCGTCGAAACGACGTAACCGCAGATGTTACTTTACAAACAAATTTCCACTAAGCCATGCAATAATGTCATTAGTGTAGTTTCAATGTTCTATTTTGGAGCGATGAAGACAAAACAATATTGATATTGGATAATGGAAAGATGGCGTGCAAGACACAAATTACTAGGGAGGAAAATTGCTATTTCCTTGTTCTCTATCTGAAGCTTCTTACATAAACTAAATAAATAAGTGCCTGAACAACATTCTTAACTTACTAAATTGTTTATTTTTATTTATTTGCTCTAGAATAGCGCTGAGGTGGTGAGGTATTAGTGCCGTATAATTATATTAGAGCTTAATCAAGAATAGTGATAATTAATCGCGAACTGCTCACAGCGGCGGCCCGCGCTCTCCGCAGAGTGTGCTCGCGTAGGTCTTATTAGTAATCATCAACTCCTGACGAAGTTAATAACAAGCTCCGCTAATAGATTCTTTTTGGTGCATAACAACCGAGAACGAACTTGTTCTTCAAACTGTAAGCTGCAACTATCACATTTAACTTTTAAACATAAGCTTCAGTCCTGTAAAAGAACTCTTACTTTAAGAACCGTTTTTAAAGGAACTATTAAAGTAACTTTTGCAGTCTGCCTTTTTGATATATTCCACTAATATTCAATAAATTTTGAAGTAGAATACTCGTATTCACCATTAGCTATGATTTAAGGGGCCGTATTTCAACTTTGACGCGTAATCGATGCTCGGGAGCTACAAGGAAAGGACACATACAATTTCCTTGGTTAATCAAATTTAACTTAGATCTCAGTATTTTTTATTTAATATATTTATTGTGATTTTAATCAAATTTTATTCTGATACGTAATCCGTAGAAATATGCGTTAGGTACTTAGGTACTTTAAACTATTAAATTGTGTAAAATCAATAATTTAATTGTTAAGTAGTTTTAGAACCCAGTTGCTGTCGGCAAACAAATATTTTTATTTATAGTAACTTGACGCCGCATTGCAGGGGTCCACGATTAAAGTTGTTGACTGTACGTAGTTATTAATACGCCAGGCACCTGTGCAGGTCGCTGCGTAGGCGACTTGCGGTAAGCCACTATCATTACTCATATTCCTCTTTGACACAGTATTCTCCAAGTTGTCTGCCGCGTACGAGAGGGATTAAGTATCGTCCCACTACAGCTGTGTCCTGTCGGATGAACATAATTTACTAACGACATCTGCCAACACTAACTTAATAATACGAATTATGTACCTAGTAACGTTGTTGCGGAGTGCGCGCAGTAAACAATCATGGGATTATCACGACCGTTCTGGGACGGCCGCGCCGTGTTTCTACGAATCACCTTGATCGTTCATCATTATTTAATGACGTCTGTTCTCTGCACCCAGAAGGATGTGACTTACCCTGTCGTGGATATATTACACTGGGTACATCGATTAATAACAATGAAACGTATTAAGATAAACGAATGAAGAAAAGTCTTTGCCAATATAAAAGGTGCTAAATACGTGATTATTACGACACTTAAAACTCAAAGACTATTTAACGAAATCTTATCTTAAAATATGGGTACGGACCAAATAGTTGAACCATAGTTAAGCGTAGTTAACCATACAAACAAAAAAAGTGAAAAAAGATCCGTTGTGACACGAAAATTATCCCTACAGATCTGATGTCTGGCTAATTTTTGTGTAACAACGGATTTGAAAATTTAATTGAGTGAGTTAGCGCTGCCAACTTTTTGCCTATATGACTTGGAGACATTTTTACATAGTATAAATTGATGTAAATAATCAAAATGCTACAAAATTGAGCTAGAAACATAAATAACAATCAACAAACAATGCTCCGTATTTTCTTACTAGGTTAGATAAGCAACATCGACTACAGTTCTTCCTTGGAGAATTTGGAGATTTATATAGATACGTAAAATGGACTAATCCGTTGACGATGGAATTGCGAAGGACACCTGATGCTCGCCAAATAGAAACAGTTTTCTCGAAAGCAGCCGTATACCTATCACGGAGAAGCAGCGCCAGAAAAAGGGAAGATTAGGTTAAAGTCTATTTACGTGAACTGATTAATAAAGTTTTAGGTATTATTATTTGTGTTTTGTCTGGCTGCCGTCGAAGCTTTTAATACAGATTTCCATTTTAATTCTGTTGGTACTAAATTAGTAAAGTTTGCGCCGGGAAATTTGAACATAATAATTTTGTAATTGTTTCCAATGTCATCTCCACTCAATACTTGTGATTTTGTTACTATAAAATATATACTAAAGTATACTTTAGACACTTACATCTATGACAGACCTCGAAAAGTTAAAACAATTTATTTATTCACTAAAATGCAAAAATAAAATCAGGTCAACGATGGTTGTTGATACACAATGTATATTTGTACCCCACTGCTTAAGTATAGTGGTGTGTGGGGTTGCAGGCCGGCGGTCCCCGGGGCCATATTATGACAGTCGGGACACGGCGCTCTCGGCCTGCCCGCGCCATCCAAATTACTCTAAGACCTTTAACTCACAAAGCGTTCGCTTTCAACATAATAATTACGAAACACGACAGAGTGCCTGCATTGAATTAATATTTTCAAGCGTAAATGTTTACCTGAAAATTATTTTTGTTGTAAATGACGCAAATCCAAATCCTTATCCAGCACTTACATACTAAGTAATATACCAACGTGTTGGTTTTAAAATCAACTTTTAGTCTTTGTTTTGTTTTAATTTTTCATCAAGGCTGCATAATCAGTACTTAGTTTGTGTATGCGTTTTATTATACTAGTATTTCACTTCTGTAACTATAATTGCAAATTAGTTTACTCGTATATACTCTTACCTAGTATGTTTGTATAGCATTCCGTGAGTCACCAACGGTACTGGCTGAAAATCAGTGCTTTGACATCTCAGCATAATGCTGAGTCATTGTTCACTTCACTACCGCGATGACGTAATCCACGTGGTGGTTCCTGTCACATTAACTATTTTTTAATTATCTTTTTGTGTGTCTTTTGCGTAGTGAATTTCTTTCTTTCTTTTATTATTTAAATTATTTTAATACAAATATTAATCCCGGTTAGGTGTTATTATGTGATTCTAGGTGGTTATGATCCCGTCAAAGCCTAATAACATTTTAAGAGTATTTATTTTAGGTTTTTTCGCGGGAGCTCAGCCAATTTGGTAGCCCTACTCACCTAACTCTTCCTTACGTGACTACCAGCGCGCGGGGCAACTTAAGCTCGCTGGTTAATAATACATTGACAAGTTAAAAGGCGAGTTGTTTAATAGAATAATACCACAACCGTATGAAAGGAAATGCCTGATTAGCCAGGAACTCTATTCTCATGTTTCCAGGGGGGGGGGGGGGGGGGGTGGTAGTATTTAAAACGTAATTCGTTATTTCACTTCATCTGATTTTACTCCCATTTTATTTTTACCAAGCTTAATATATGATATTCTCTTTTATTGTTGTCTCAAAATGTGTTGTACCTCGACCATTAACCTTTTACTTGTCTCGAGTAAGTAACGTTCACGAAACGTCATCGAGAAAATGTTTATAGCGGTGTCGGTGTTTATTACTTAAATTTGCTAGCACGTTGATATTGACGTTGAATTTTGTGTCGTCATTTAAATTGTAAAGGTGAAGTATGCATAAAATAATGTATGAAAAATAAAATTTGTTAAAGGACTTTATGCAACGAATGGATTCTGGCAATTCGAAAACGTCACTTACGGTTCAAACGTTCTACCTCGAGTTACTTATACAGTACTAGACTGAAAAGAAGTCAAGCTTGATATATCGCACAACCATAAAGTTTCTGAAAATATTGAAATTTCAACAGCAGTCAAATAATGCTGTTATTACTTTCTTATGTAACAAATAAGTTTAGCATTGTTGTACTTCTGTCAGCTTTATTAATATTCAGTAACGTCATGGTCGCGAGATGTATCAGGGTTGACTTGTTATTTGCCTAATAGTAGGCAACTTACTTACTTAGTACCAGGTACCAGTCAACTACAAGACGTGTATCCAATTTTCTTGAATACACGTCTTGTAGTTGACTGGTACCTATTTTTATTTCAGCAACAGCTTCTATTATACCTAACAGACTTTTCTCTTAATGGAAGGTTGAGTCACTGTAACTTTTAGTTTCGAAATACCATATAACTTTTTGTGTTAGGTACTAGAAACATCAAAATAACTGCAAACTGTAACATTATTAATATCTGTTTAATAACATTAAGTAATTAATAATGGTCATGTATGTGACCGCAATATGAGTTGAGTTTCTCAAAGCTGGATAGAATAAATAGTTTTCAAGTATAACTTCGGTAATCGCAATTACTTCTACGAATATGTAATTACACGTCGAGTGCCCAGGCGCTCTAGACGCCCACGGTAATAGTGATATAGTACGCGTACTATGTCCGGCCCGAGGTCGCAGAATATAATAATATATAGTCAGATACACTCAACCAATATGAATAATAGGCATATGGATGTCTCTTACAACTTGAATCATTACGTCACTTTGACATAGTTCCATAGAGGCATTTGTTTCAAATTGGTTAAATGTACGTGTACAGAAGGCGTTCTTCCTAACAAAATAGCGTTTAGGGCATTTTCAAAATAAAGTGTACTCTGGTTAAGGAAAATTAAGAAACGTTAACATTTGTCAGTTTTGTGACTAAATTAGCCATATAAATGTATGGTTAATTTCGACACAAAACTGACAAAAGTTAAGGTTTTTTTAACTTTCCTTAACTAGGGTACACTTTATAATGAAAATGTACAGTATTGCCCAGGTAGACCGAACGTGCCTACTCTGTGATTTCTAACGTATCATTTGTATTAATTTTCATGGGCTTTATTCTACTTGGTATATCATATGTAATACCATTGCTCTTGACATGTTATTGTATTGTGAACTTTACAGTTACTCTTATTTTCGTCACAGTAATGGCTTCGCCGCACTAGCGATAAAGCAGTAAGTACACCTTGCATAATTTTCATAAGTGTCAAACCATCATGTAGAGCTTATTGCCACGATTCTAAATCTATGGTTAACTCAGTTTTGACAAAAAATAGTCCGTACTTACTGTTGTTATCGCTAGCGCGGCCGGGCGATCGAGTTTAAAACCATACGATAACATGTCAAAAGCAATATGGTTCTACCGAGCAGAATACAGCCCCAGACAAACTAGTCCATACAAAAGTGACCCCCGGTAATGCAATCCCATGTGCCTGTAGCATATTTATTTATTTATTTATTTATTTAAATTTAGCTGTGAAGAAAAAAAATCCATACAAAATGCGATAACGGTTTTCTCCCCTTAAACGTTATCCATTTTATGAATATTATGAATATCTGTACGTTTTCCTTTCCAAGAAAATATTTATTTAATGAAAATAAAATAAATAAACAAAAGCGGAAACGCGCAGACCTAGTTTTCCATGATATCTACAAAATATTAAAAATTGTGGAAATCGGACTAGATTTAGGGGTTGAGAAACGTTATCGCTCAGAGCTAAATTTTTATGTATTATTTTTGACAGCTACGTGATTTAGGCATCGCTTCACAATCCTCTTAAGCTTACTTTGTTACGTCTCGAAAGGCTAAAACGAAACCGTTAAAAACATTGTCAGTATGCCGATCTATTTTGGGACATAAAACTGATGCATGGATGCATGGATGTTTTTATTTTCATCATTGCAGTGTAAAGTAATTTATTCCTCAAGAACAATATTTCATCATAAATGGTATTAATGAAAATTAGAATCAAACTTTATTTAAATAGCTTAAAAACTTTTTTAAATATTGTGTGAGGTATAGTATCCAATGCTTCAATTAAGAAACATTATTACTACCAACTTTATTCGAATTCTAAACATTATTTATTTCATGTCTTGTACTTACTTAACACCTACCTATCTATACTCCACCACTCCGTTTCAACCATAAACATAAATATAATTAGCTTGATGAGCACGCCCACAGCATTAATGCACTAGTGTAACAAGGCACTGCAACAGATGCACGCAAATGTCATGCTACTGCTCTAGGTTCTTCAGGGAATTTAAACAAGGCAAACACGAAATAACTGGAATTATTATCGCTCTTATGGAAATAGCATAACTTCCCTAGTGCTATTCCTCAAGAGATTTGTTTTCTCTTCGTAAAATACGTAAAACAAAGCTGTATGAGGAAGATCTAAACGGAAAACCGGAAAAACGTAAAATATCGTTCTAAATTCAAGTTACAAAATCATTTTAAAAAGGATAATATCCGATCGTTGAATGGTGTTTACAGAACACAAAATAAAGCCTTGTTGATCCAGACTTAAAAAGTTTGCATAAGTTTATTAAAAAACTGAAATATTCAGGGGAATGACATGTTAGTAAAACCATCGGGTCCCGCGGGAGAAGCCGCTACTAAAATTAATAAATTTGAGTATTTCCGCTCGCAGTTAGAGCGAACTTCGAGAGTGCTCTGAATATTAATACGCGGGTCAGGGCAAAATTAATTTATACGAACCGGCCAATCTCTGGTTCACTGGAATTTTCCTATTTCAAAACTCCTTTCGCGTTCAATTTCGAAATCATGGCGGATATTATTTTTTCCATCAAATTAATATTGCGTCATTCTTCGTGTTTGGCCTAATTGAATGACGTGTCTGTCTATACATACTAACAGTACACACGTTCAATATTTATCGATGTATTATTGATCTGTCTATTGATCTGATTTTGAGGTTAATTTATTTTTTAGGTTGGCAGTGCTCATATTTTCCACGCTTGACTGCTTTCGAAAGTAATAAACTCAATTTAATGGGATGTGACGCTGATATGACAAAAATCAGGTAAACACGGTGACAAATTGTTGGTATCCAGGAGCCTTTTTTACTTGATTACTTATATTTCAATTGGAGGTACATTAAAAAAAACTTTCATTTTTATGTAGCATTTAAGGTTACTTATAAACAAAAAATACTGGCAGTATTATCACTCTATTCCTAGTTACTATTAGGTTAGTTTAACAAAGGACCTCTTTGAAAAAACAGTTTCAAAAATAAATCTAGATAACCTTATTACAATTTCCAGCTTTTTGACAACAATTAATACAATTACAGACCAATGGATACCGTATATAATTAGTATATGGTAAATAACAGAATTCTATAGTATAAGGCAACGTTTTACAAAGGGCGTGTTATGATATGTAACGACAAGCTTATAATAATGAGAAGGCGTGGGTCATCAATCACCGATCGGCCAGGTGGCTCCCACGCGGCTTCCGCGCGACCCGGGCACGATCGTTTATGTATGAACCTGACAGGTCACATTCTCTACAACAATATCCGCTCAAACTTTGAATACCACTGCCCCTGATAAAACGCGCGTGAACTTCAATAATTCCGATTGTAAAAAACAGGAACAGTCTTTTGAAACAAACAATTTTATTTTTAAAACTTGCTGTTTTTTCTGCCATTAAAAAGCAGAACAGAAAATGCAAAATCAATACAGATAGCTCATATTAAAACATCATTAAGTGAAAAGGTAAAATGTCAAAATGAAAAAGTCGCAAGGGAGACGAGGGGGCCGGTAATTGACAGTGGTTGTATCAGCGCTGCAAACTTTTTATGACGTCATAAACACGAGATGAAATTATATCCTAACGGCCCAATAAACGGGAAAAACTCCTCTCAGCTACCCGTTATTACACGAACGGAAAGGCTCAGCGTCGTATTTGCCCTGCAGCTATAGCAGTGCTTACCTATTTACGATCCAACTAATACCTATCCAGTTTGATGGCGCACGTAACAGAGGCATCGTAGCACTAGTAATTAATATCATTTCAATAAGGTCATAAATCACCTTTCCCATAAAAATATTGTCAGATATTCGCACGATATTGCTTACGCAACATTGCAACTTATTGATCACGAAAACGGTTGCGCCAGCAGGCGAGGCCCTCCGCGTGCTGCTGAATCTCCCAATTAGCATTTAATTTAGTTTTATCTCCCATTTCATTTCAATGCTGAACACCGAGCGACCCTCGTCACGAAAGGCTTTCACTGGGAAATAACAAGACCTTTGTTTATTTTCTTTATCTTTTTCCACGCGAAATGCCGCTAAAGCAACAATTAGTCTCGGCAAATTAAAACCTGATCCTAAAAACAACACTCTGTGCCTTATCTTGACCACGACCGGTTGCTGAACAAGACGGTCACAAATATTTATTCTTAATCCCCCTGCGACTCGATTATATACTTTTAGTTATCATAAAGGGCACCAGCCTGAATTATATTAGTTAATAAAGAGGCACACTTATAAAAAATAGAGATTTTAAGAGGCCATTGAAGCTCCGTTGAAATTAAACGCTGGTTCTCAGCTAAACTATAAAGTTTAAGCGCCGAGCACGCAGCCGCGCCGCCTTCTGCACCGCTGCAAGATAAACTTCACGAGCGAGTTACACAACTCTTTAAATGAGCAGCGTCTTGTTGGAGTTGCAGTCCTTGCCGTCAACTCCTATATTTACTTACCATTGGTTTATAGTGCCTCCGCTTCCGCGGACTTTCTTTAAGGGAATCTCAAGAAACACGGTTTTTGTTCCAAAACACAGATGTATTTATATTTCGCGGTCCTGGTGGGTATTGCTGTATTCTAATGGCCCTACATTTACATAGAACAGTAATAATACGTAATAAGCATAATAGGGTACGTAAATCAATTCTAAACCGCACTGAGTTGTTCGGTTTGAATACGAAATGGCAAAGAACACCCGACCGAAGTTAAAATTCATCGCTGGACTGCAATTAAATCATTTTCCTGATAAAGAGTAAAGGTTTTTCACAGGCCATGCCATTAAATGTATAAAATATCGACTGTGTTTGAATGGGTTAATATAGAGTTAGGATAATACAAATCACCACATAATATAGAAAGACGCGTGATAATCACTTTTGAAACTAATTTGCCTGGATTACGTTGAAGCCACATTTAATTGTTTACAGACCACCAATCAGATTAAAATATTTTTCGACATGAAAAGCAATTTACAGAGTTCGCCACAGCACAATGCACGTCAGGAGCAGCTTGCATCTGCAATATCTGGTTGAGGTGGGTACGCTGCACATTTTGCCAGCAAAATAATTCCAACGCAATTTTTGTTCAGAAATAAATTTATTTTGTGTCACTAAAGTTTATTGGACGTGTTGATAAAGCTGTGCAAGTGATCTTAGTCAGCAATGAAAGTCTGTATTTAAAAAAAAAAAATATTACACTGATACTGGAGTCATTCTGAGTTAGTCATGTGTCATGAAAGTGGCTGATATGCTGCTTGACAAAATATGTATTAAAATGCACCGGATAAATAAATTGTCGGGAATACACTCAACCATTTTGATCCACACCACAGTAGAACTATGTCAAAGTAACGTTATAGATCAAATCTTTAAAATGTCTCTCACGATTTGATTGATTACGTCACCTAGGAATCAAATTAGTTAGTCAAATTTGCTGCAGTTGACTTTCGTATGGCGCCGACTCTCTTTCAGCTTCCATACCTTTTAGGTGTTAAATAAAAAATGTTGAGTAGGTACTCTCGCATTTTATGTCCGTTGATGTTCTTGATGGGGCATGCACGGCGGCATGTGAACATTTGCGTTGGTAAATGTTTAATACGTAGGTAGGAACATGTTCAAATGGGATATTTGACTTATTTATTTATAGCTGGGTAAAAGTTTTATTAACTACTAGCGGCCCGTCAGCGGCTCCGTCCCCTGCAAGTTTGTAACATTGTTAGCCATCTTCTCGGTATTTAGGTAAAAGTCACATTTTTGTTACACTTTTTTTTAAATATTATAACAAATGAAATGTCTACCTGGTTTTCAAGTAACCTATTTTTTAAAGTGATTAAACTTCTATACAAAATGTTATCTCTTTTGTACCTTAAGGTCTATTTTAATTAAACGTTGAAAATAGTAAGTTTGTTCATCATGAAACTTGACCTAGATATACCAGTCTTAGATTTATACCTAACTTAAAAATGACAAAAAGTTCCAATAGACCATTCACCCCCCTTTCTAACCCCCAGGGTAATTATGGGTTTCTATTATTGTACGAGGATTTTTTTTCACCAATTGTCACTTCCTAAATTTATTATCCAAAAAGTTCATTTCGGCAAACATTCACTTGGTAACAAAACGCTTTTCATTTTTTTCTTAAACCAAATATTAGGCGAACGGATGTATCATTGTCATTTATCAAATAACCAATATTTATGTAGTCAATTTATTCGGTTAGAAAATATAATAAATCCAAAGCAAAGTATGGCAAATTACTCGCATCGGGTCTCTGCCAAAGAAGTTTTACTTCAAGGGTGTTTTTTCCAATTGGGCCAAATCGTAAACAGCGGAGCTATAATAATATTATGGTTTTGTTTATCGATGTGCATAAGATATCCATCACTTTCTGAACAGTACGGTGCGAGAGTGACGGATGCTTTATCAACCACGGTAAACCCGACCATAATACGGGTCCAGATTAGTGATTATACATGCTCTTAATTATTTTATCGGCTTATGCAAGCATAATATTGTGGCAAATTTCCATAAAAAACTGTTCTGGCGCGTTTTTGAACACAATTCAACCTAACACTCCTCCTTGGTCGCTCGTCGTTGCACCTAACCATCTCGATTATTTGCTTAGTCTTACAAGCTCAAGATTCACGGATTATAGGAAATAATACATTTCACCAAATATATTTCGCTACAATAAAAGAGAGCCAATCGGTCATTTGAATAAAGTTTTTGTGAATAACTCTTTGCTGAAGTAAAAAATTTGGCAACCGATTAAATGTCTTGATTAAAGTTGCTCAAGTAATATTCTCCAAAATATTGACCAATATAAAATAAATTATGGTAAAGACTGAGTTGGTAAAATTCGTTTGAGAAGTGATATTTGACCAAAAATTTCTCGCCTAAACAGCAGACTCCCGGTTATTATTATTTTTTAATTATAAATGTAAGCCTAAATAAATAAACAACTTACAAATTAACTTTAAAATGTCTAATTTTATAACTATTTAAACTGCCGCAAAACTTCCACATTAACTTTCATCCTTTTAGTGACTGGTTTAGTTTTCAAAATATTGGAAAATAATGTTTCAACTAATATACGATCTTAGGCCCCCATTTTAAGGGATGATTTCCAAATTGCCGCATTTCCTGGTTTTAATATAATTTTCGTGTTGTTCCACTTGTTATTAAATAAATAAAAGTAAGATGCAGTTGTCGTGAGGAGAGTACTGTAAGGCGATGGGCTTGCAACCTGTCACTAATACTCTGGTAAACATCTTGGCCTGGTTGTGCAATATTTGGTTACAGTATTATCAGTCTTTTTTAGACTTGTTAATATTTCTGTAGCCTTGCCTACACCACTCTGGGAATGAAGGCATGATGCTATGTATGAATGTAATATTGTGGTTGCAACGTTATAAGTAGTACTCATCTCAACCTTTTTAAAATACCTCAAAGACTGTAAATTAAAGAGCGCCAGGGAAGGAACCCGGAGTGCCGAGGCTGAGAGGCCAGAAGCCTCTTCAAACGGTGCGAACGATTAGGCGACCCCTCGACCCCTAATTTGCATTGATCGATTGATTATAAATTGATTAGTTTGAGTAGCTAAGTGTTTAGTCTATTCTGACCCTATTACGTTCAGGCAATTCTAACGGCTCCATTAAAATGGGCTGAATAGCAGGAGCGTCGCTCTTTATCTCGGCGGAGATAATTCGCGCGGAGTCGCAGGATGAGGGTAAACATCTTGACGTGATTAATTGTGATCCGTTTTGACGAATGCCTAACGTAGTTTAATAGTGTGGAATTTAGTAGCTTGAATAACATTATCTGAATGCCAAAGTTAAGCTTTGAGATTATACCTTTAAATTTCCTTCTGGAAATATCTTCTCAAGACAGTTCTTCATTATAAAAATTTACCTGGACCAAATTATTTTCAGCGTGCGGTTTTCAACCCGCAATTTTACACTACTACTGTAGCGAGCATAAATCACGGGTCAATTTCATTTTAGCATGATTCCGTATTTTTGCTCGTGAGGTATCAATTAGTTGATTTACGGTTTTCCCAGGTAAATCCTGTATTTGCTGCGGTAAGAGAATCTTGTTAGTAAATGTTCCCCTTCATTTGATCAACCTAAATCATGATATTCATGATATACTAGTTAGTGAAGCTATGCATTGTATTTGGTCTGACTGGTATAAACTAATAATGTTGATAGTTCTAATGGGTGCATTTTAGACCTGAATATCGGATAAATAATGCGTTTACTAGGCGAGGCTAGAATAGGCTAGCCTTGTGTCCATTAGTGCTTGAAGCATGTTTGCTCCATCCGTCATTGTATATCAGTCTCGATGCACTATCAAACAGGCTTCTGCGGACTGCGTCTACCGCCTCGTACCGTTCACAGGTTTCATATCACTGATATGAATATATTTGATCATTTATTGAATTCAAAGAACTTGCTAGATAAACATGGGGCGGTCTTACAGAATCTAATATATTAAAACATTTTAATCAAATATAATGTTTAGAAAATAGTTGAATTGGTCCCTATTAATACAATTGAGTCCTCCGAATAGTTTTCAAAAGCTGAATCTTAATAGAACAATGCAATACAATACAATCATTTTTATTTAAGGTCACTAATGGTTTTTTTAAATAGTTTTATAGCTATCAATAAACTAATATTTTCAATATTAGTAGCGACGCCACCACGGAAGATTAAAAATGACACCGAATGAAAATACAAATCGTATATTTTTAAATTCTATTTGCAGTTGTTACGTTAAAAACTATATAGTTACTAAAAACAAAATGGGTCAAAGCTCTGACTATTGTTTGACATTACGTTCAGCGCTCAGGGCCTGTATTCTACTATGTTATAACGATATCACGTTTGACGTGTTTCAGAATCGTTTATGTCACAGTCGCCATTATTGTAAATGACATAAGAGTTATTAAAACGTTAACAATACAGAAACACGTCAAAGACGATATCGTTATTACCGTGTAGAATCCCAGCCCTGTATTAATCCACACTAAAATTATAAATGTAAAAAGTTTCGATGTAATTTGGTACCGAGATAGCTTTAAAGCCCGAGGAGTTACATAGGGTACTTTTGTCCCACGGGTAGCGATAAACGACTTCTACGCAGACGGAGCCGAGAACATCAAATAGTATATAAATAAAATAAATATAAATATCACGGGACAATGTCACAAAAATTTACCTAGTCTGAAACTAAGCTCTAGGTTTATATTATTGGTACTAGACAACGATAATCTTTGAGAAATATATACTTAAATACATATAAAAAATCTAAGACTCAATATAAGTAGCGATACATTTAATAATTAATAATTAAACCTAATATATACTCAGCGTCACTTGCGACGCTATGGCAAACCTCGATATGCTGGTCGAAAACGGAGCATCCATTTTTACGAGTATTAGTACATAAAATCTGTGTCAAATAAAGCTGGTGCTATACGAACAAAGTCCGTAGTTTGGGCTCACTAAATAACTCCGGGAGTGTTCGTCGCAACTGTAACAAAATTAACGAATTTTAAATTCAGTACTTAATCAAGTGATTGTTTGGCCAACATCAAAACTCAGTGGAAAGTTTCAATATTAACATAGTTCTAACGGATGTTACAGCCACTAATTGAGCGCCGATGGTTTTAAACAAACTTCATTTATATACTATGGAGCTTATGAAATCCCTATACATTTAGCTTAGTGAGTGAGTATCTTACCCGACTGTCCAAGCAAGAAAGTAATGTTTATATTGTCCTTGTTATCTTGTAGCTGTTAATAGATGACCCGAATTCAACGAGTTGACGTTGGATTATAGCCTAATTGTCGCAAGTGTCACTGGCTAATACAATTTGAAACAATTCCAGAATGCAAATGTACCAAAAAATCTAGTCGTATAAATTTTTAAAACAAAGGATACGACATGGATAATACCGTTATCGTATTGTTCATATAATGTGGCTTTTATCAACTAGACGGTAAACGCGGCCGTATCGTAAACAATTCTATAACGATACTGTTTAAATCAATGTGGCGTAAAGACTCAGTGTCTCTTTTCTGCAGGGTGAAACTATCATATTGCCTTTGACGTGTACCGGTATGGTTTTTAACTCGGCCGCCATTACTGTCAAGTAAATAAGAGCTATCAAAACGTTGACAACACGACAGTTCATCATAAACCTAACAGTATGGTTTGGCCGAGTTGAATAGAGGTCATGAAAGTTGCGTTCGGAAAAAACACTTTCAGTTTGGTAATAGAGCCAATTTATCTTATACCTATAATGGAACGTCGCGGTTTTCAAGTTTCCAATAGTTCCGCAGTAGTAAAAGCCAACCCTTTAACTATCCAGCCGAGAGATCGGTAGATCGGTGGCACAATATTTGTAACGCGGCCACTTACTCGTTCCTAAATTATTATCATAACATACGAGCGGCCACTACGACCAAACCCTCCGAGCCCCGAAGATAATTTTCATAATAAAACATCCCTTTTCTCAGGCACTTTGCTGTAAATCAAGTTTTCCGACCGCCCTTTCAATTTCCTGACCACAATACTGTACCCGCCAAACGAAATTTTCATTAGCTCTTAAAACAACCTACGTTCGGTCCAAAATAATATTTTCGCGCACTGATTAACATCAGTTTGAGGGCGTCGGTGAAATAAATACGTGTAGGCATATCTACTAGATACGTGCGCGCATCATTTTCAATGACACAGCAACTTGTTGTTTGGCTGGACTTTTAACTTTTCGGATTAGAAAGGTTTTTAAGATAAGTTGAACATATTTGGCAGTACATTGCAGGATTATTTTAAAACTGAAATGGGTTTTTCGTGTTTCAGACCGCAGTAGTCTGAATTTTTAAGCCACGGCCTGTTTAGTCGCTATCATCGGCTTTGCAGGCTGGCAGCGTGGCTTTAACGGGAGGAGAAGTTTTTAAATGTAAACGTAATGCAAGGGACATTTACTCCAGGTAAAACATTGAACGTTGGCGGTAATTGGTTTAAAGGTTATCTATATAGTTAGATACGTATATTTAAAAGTTTGACTATATCTTTTTTTTTTTTTATGTTAAGAAGGCACACGAGCACTCAGGCCACCTGATGGTAAGTGGAATCTGAGACCCATAGACACTTGAATTCTCAAGACTATAATTCCAAGACCTCAAATGCGTTGCCAACCCTGAGGACTAAGATGGAATGCCTCTATGCTAGTAATTCGACGGTAATTTGGTTTTTGTTTATCTAGACGGTTGAGTTGGCACACAAAAGATAATTGAAGGCTTTTTTCCCATTTTAGAAGTCAATTGAAGGTTTTGTGTGCTTGTCAAATCATGACAAATGTAGGTCGACTTAACGTGTGGTTTATATATTGTTACGAGTATATTTAAGCCCCGTGTTGCTGGGAAACTTCCAGCAAGTACTCTGCGGTGAGAACAAAGATCAAAGTTATATTTAAATTATGAATATAAACGTACAATGTATATGTTCGAAAAGTTGTAAAGAAAAATAATGTAAAAATCACGTTTTTAGTGTTGGGTAATGAGATCATGACATTGACTGCGATCATACCTTATTTCACCTACTTATTATGGATTTATTTTTTACCACGGCAATATAATAATATATTATGTGTTAAGCTATTTTAAAACAGTTACTGAAAAAAAAAAATATTTTGAAGGTAAAAGGCGGTATAGGTGAAATTGAGTCATAACAATAATTTCAGCTGATGTAAATTACCTGCTGGCCACGGCTCGTGATGAGACATTAAATGTGGAATTTATAAATAAATACAGTAAAGGTAAAAACACTGTTTGTTGAACATTAAAGCAAAAATTGAGGGCACAGCCTTGATTTCATAGAATTCTTTTATTTAATTTAGAGCGCCATCTTTCTTTGGCGCTCGTGCCAGTCGGTACCGCTCCGGAACCAACCACTACAACTATAACGACTCGGTATCTTTTTTACAACGAAACGTGTTTTATTTTATCACTTCAATATTTTATTTTAGCACTTTAAACTTCGATCGTGATAAATGAATGTGATGTAGCGCTGCGCTACGTCGTAGCGGTCTCGTAGCTCGCTACGCGCCTCGAGCCGAGATGATAAGATATGCGCGCCAGGCGTGTGCATACCATGAATATTCTATAAACGAGTGTTGTTATTCATGAACGATAACACAACATGCGCGGGCGGCGCCACAGCTGACGACACGACACGCTTTTGTTTAAGATTTACTATTTAGATGGACGGGAAAGTCTAACGTGCCTTTAAATATTATTACTAAAAGAAAGTTCAAAATTCATCTTCGCAACGTCTGTAAGTGAATTGTCTGACAATTCTCTAAACTTTAATTAAATTTATAATTGAGTTCGTATTTTTGTATAAACACAACTCTGACAGAATTGTCAAGTTTTAGATTATAACTTAGACGCTTTTCACGGCTTCTAAACCATAGTTCTTTACAGTCGTTTGGACTCAATTAGTTCGATGAGGTTATAGTCATCTTAATTTGTTTAATGAAACTAAAATCGTGCCATGTGAGCATTATATATACACCAAGTTATTTAATGTATTCCGTGCACACGTTATGGTTTCCGGACAAAATGTGAGTAACAACGTCACAATGAAGCGGCCATAAAACGAGCGTAAAACAATTGCGATTGCTTTTTTGTTATAACTGTTCAGGTGTGTCGGGTGATATATCGGCGAGTCGAATCGTTTACGTGGCCGGCGTTTAGGCGCCGCAGCTGACTTAAAATGAATATTTCCGGAACAATAAGGACAGACCGTTACTCATCCGCGCTTCTCCCTGCTCTAACTGCTCGGTGCCAGTGGTCAGCGATGGTACAGTCCGCCAATATCAAGTATATCAAAAATTCAGGGCCGAGATTCTACACGGTAAAAATGATATCGTATTTGACCTGTTTCCGTATTGTCAACGTTTTCATAAGTCTTATGTCATTAACAATAATGGCGACTGTGACATAAACGATTCTAAAACACGTCAAACACGATATCGTTATAACGCAGTTGAATAGAGGCCCTGCTTTAAAGATTATTTGCACGTTTTGACATTGTCGTCTACGTAACCTACATGCTCATGTTACTACTTAGGTCCATACTTTAAAATTCGTTCATTGGACACTCGCGACTTTATCTAACGACATCTCGTTAATCGGAATCGGGCCATCCGTCCAGTCTCTACGACGGAACGAATAACTGTACAAACAGGGCGACCTACTGCAATTCCGAATTTTTGTTTCCCAACTTGTTTTTTTTTTTTTTTTTTAATTTATAACTGTTTCATTCGTCCAAAAATTCATAAGTTTTAAAATACATATACCTATAGAACCTATTGATTAGATTCGTTTTAGATCTATCCTGGGGCCCTAGCCAAAATGCAAAAGCTACTAACGTTTTTCTTTTCTGTTACTCAAAATGTACAGGGTGACATTCTTGTGCGTTACGATAAACCACGTGGTCAACTGTCATCCCATATATTTCGGCGAAAGAAAATAAAAAAGTTAGTAACGTATGCATCCTGGCTAGGTCCCTTGGGAAGTAAAACGTTTAACGAAAAATGTATTTCTTTCTTATGAAAAATCAGGAAAATGAAACAGGTAACGTAAAAAAAGGAACCCACAATCAGATCCTCGTTCTTCGGCAATCGGGTGAAATATTGGCCATGCTTATAAACTTGTTAATGTAAATGTCACTGACTAATAGGTTTGTTATTCTAAACTCAATTAAAATTTATTGTAAGAGGTACCTAAAGATTCTAAGCATTTTATTATATAAGTTAAAAAGTTTTACGTTTTGGTAGGCATTGTGAAACAGAGCGGGACTTAGTCTAATTAAAATCAAGCAAGTATTTAGCAAGTCTTGCTAAGTCAAAAGTAATTCGGAGCGTCTATTTCTAAAAATAAGTTTCTAATATAACATTGAATAACTATCATTATTAATGATTTATAGCTTTGTTTCAATTAGATAAGATTAATTCCTAATACGTTCAAAATACGAGGAAAAAGCCAGTAAGCATGTTTGATAACTTGTTACGGAGGAGTATATTCCAATACCGAATGGGTATTAGACGACGTAATATTCACCTAACGAGCCTTTTAATTATATTTCGAACTACTCAGAATATCCCGAACAAAGTCACAACAAGGTAAATAACATGATAGTGGGGCTAATAAGGTCTAGGAGGGTCACCTCTCGAGAGAGGACAATATTTTATTACAGCTACAACGGGACAATAATTTGTTACATTGTAAACACTACGACTGCCTCATGTTAGTTCCATTTATTATAGTTTAATTTTCGTGACACCTTGGATGTGTGGGGTTTATTATAAACAAAGGAATGTGATTGATTAACACAGTGGTAAGGAAATTTGGAATGAGGGAAACTGGCTTGGCATGACTATTGTGAATATAAGGTTTAGATTGTGAACAAATTATTATTCATAGGTAATGTGTTGTTTTGTAGTTAATACGAATACGAGTAGCAGACGACCCATAACTGCAATGAATAAATGAATTATGAATTATGAGTCTTACTTATTAGTCTTTAATTATGAATTAAAAGTTCGGTCGGATTAATAAAATACTGACACACTTGCGAGTTCCTAGTACTAATGAAATGACTAAAAACAAAAATAAAACAAATTTAAAATTACAACAAATTTTTTGTTATAAAAATAAGTTACGTTTAATAAACTTACATTGTCTAAAGCTGCTGGCATGCCAGCAGCGTATTAACGCTGAGCGATGAAACTGCCATCTCTTTGGCCTCCCATAACGTTTTCAAACTATATATACGTACATATTGAAAAAAGATACAAGTACTACCCCCACATAAAGAACATATTTTAAGATAATACTATAAATAACTGTTTACAAAATATACAAAAAGACAAGTGTAAAATTTAAAAACACCTTTCGCATTTTTCTTAGTTCACGATTCCTACCACAATCTTCCCAAAACCACTTACTGCCTCAAATCTGACCCATAACCATCACATTACGCATCAAAGCATCCAATTTCATTTGTTCGCTGAAATTTATCAGAGAAACCGTGAAGCCGTGAAAAATTGATTGAAGCGGCTTCGACAAATCCTCACAATATCGCGAAGGCAGGGATTGATTAGGCCCTAGAAAATAAAAGTTGAGAGACGAACCACATGATAAGTCTTGTAAAAATACCACGCTTTTCAAAAGAAATAAGTCAGGAGACGATGAGGAGACAATCTCACACAAATTGACCTAGTCCCGAACTAAACTCTCGGCTATGGACTATGGGTACTAGAACCACGAGAAACATACTTACATAGAGAAATATATATTTAAATACATAGAAAACATCCAAGACTCAGGAACTAATACACAAATATCTGTCCTTACCGGGATCTGAACCCAGGACCCTAGCTTTGACGGCCGAGTCACTTTATTTTATTTATTGACTTGATAAATTTACTCTATTAGGTATGCTTTTATCATGTTTACTATTCATATTTCGGAGATCAAAGCTTCTAATTCTACTAAAAGACGAAACTTTGCATGCATGCCTATGGTCCCGCTCATAGGTCATAAGTCCAAATAATCAACAATAGCCGAGCTACGATTTGTACTTCTCTGATAACACACTAATTACCAGCCTACTTAAAACTATAAATAGTTTTGAAATAATCAGTCGGGATCATTGTTTTTCAGACCTCCGAAGTGAACACACTTACACCGCATAATTAGTCTTATCAATAGATCATTAAAGTGAAAGTTGTTTGTTGACGGATTTCTAAAAACTTGTTGTAATAAACTCTATTGAATCATCATGGAAATTAATGACAAAGGTATGTGTTTTAATAATAATATTTTTACTAGCTGTTTTTACTATACATTTTATATTTATTTAGGAGCTACGACACACCTAATTTTACAAAAATATTTTAATTGTTTTTGTATTACCATTGAGTTTTGTCAATGACGCGATGCTGTCCGGTTAATAATTTTGATTGTTTATAAAGCATTTAAAAGTCTAGTTACTGGGCCAATAGTCATCTTCTGCTAGATTTTGCTAGATGTTTTATTAATTCGTCCTCTACGCTCTTCGTAGAAGATGCTACGATATTTGTCAATTTTTAATGTATTTTGTTTTCTTTCTTACAGGTTCTTTTTTGCAGGTTCAGTTTACAAGAATGCACATATTTGAACTATGGCATCTTGCTAAAGGATCACAGATAGAAAAATATAGAATTATACTAGAGAAAGTTTTGGAAATGGTGCCGGAAGCTGAAAACGTTGAAATCGAAGCTCTAAGTAAACGCGTTAGTTACATTATCCAAATGATCGCAGATTGCTGGAAAAAAGCAGCAAGGAATAAATATGAATTAGTCAGAAAACATGCCAAATGGTTAAATGTCCTTGAAACTATAGATATAGCAAAGAATGAGTCGGTATCTGTCGGTATAAGCCGCGTAGCGGAGGAAGCGGCAACTCGAATGATGGGAATACAGCACGTAGGTTTTTTGCTAACTCTGCCATTTCTGCCGAAATTACTGGTATTAAGCAAGAGTTTATTGATTGGTGTGGTACAATTCTTAATTGTCTCAATTCCGGTTACAAAATTAATTCTGAGAGATTTAAATCGTTTGCTTTAGACACGGCTCGACAGCTTGTTGAGGAATATCCGTGGTACAATTTGCCAGCGTCCATTCATAAAGTTCTGATTCATGGGTCTGAAGTAATCGATCAGTTCGATCACATGATGGTATCCATAGGAGAACTATCAGAAGAAGCTGCCGAAGCTACAAATAAAAATATAAAGGCGTTTAGGCTCAAAAATACTAGAAAAATGTCACGCGTTGCGACGAATACCGATCTTTTAAATCGACTTTTATTAAATTCTGACCCACTAGTCTTAGAAAGCTTCCTAGGAAAAAAAAAACTGTTTTATCTAAATCTGTCATTAGTTTATTACATTGCTAAGGTCATTTAAGTTTCACTAATGAGTGTTAGATAGTTTAATTATAGTATTTTTAACATAACAACTCTTTACGTGCGGTTCATTCTACTGCATGAATTGCACATAACGATAAAACTTAGTAAATATGTTTGCGTTCAATATAGGTTGTTTTTTTATTTAAATTAAATAGTATTAAGCTATTGTCTATTATATTTTTAAGTGAAAACTTGTTACTTACTATTTATAAGAGGTATTTATACGGTATTGAAATATAGTGCATTTTGACGCGTTTTTAATTGTTTTTTTATTATTATTAAATAATAAAATATACACATTAAATTAATTGTAAGTCTTTTATTTTTTCAAATAAATTCATAATTAACAACAATATATGCATTTTATCCCAATAATGTTGCAAGTTTTGGACAAATCGACTTATGACACTTTCTCCATACACGCTGAACCACAGTGGCATGTGGGGAAATGTAGAGTATATTACATATCTTAACCCAACAACCTAATAGGTATTATAAAAGCTTGTTTGTGTTTCTTTATAAGAAACCCGAGTAACGGATTTGTAGCTAATGGCTGGAGACTCAGAGAGTAAAATAGTCTACTGCATTTTATGCCAAGAAAATTGGATCCATAGGACGATTATGAAAGAACGCGATGTGAAAATTCGCTACTATGAAAAATGGTTATGTGAAAATTATTTAACAAACCTAGCCACCTCTAATATACATTAATATTTATAAGGTATTGTGACATGATATGTATCAACATATGTTATAGCTGTGTCTGTAACGAGCTTAAGCGCTGTAAGTTGTAATTTAATGAATTTAATCCAGTATGGTTGGTTGCCTTGGAATTACTGCATTGTCTCTGTAATGCCGAGGCATCGCAAGCGGATTACGCGAATTAGACAACGTTTACCTTCTCAATACAGATACGAAAACCAACAAATGTATACATGTGTATGGATTGCTTTGAAGTAAAATACAGCTTCAACTTCGGGATAGCAGGATCAGTAAATGAAACGGCTATTAAACAATAGCGATCCTTCATTACGAGTAGTTTTCGGTGCGTCTCAATCTTATAGAAGAAACTAACGTATTTTTATTCGGCAATTTCTGTATGTGTAATTATACACTCTGAAGCAATGAAAATGAGTCACTTTTTATGAAAAGTAAACATTTATATTTAAGAAAAAGAAGATTTAAAAAAGTGTCCAGTGACTTGTTAGGTATGATAATTTAACGTTCAGTACACATCCGTATTATTCAATGTTATATGAAACTACCATCTCTCGCATCATTGTTGCCATTGAAGTTCCTGAATAGCAACACTGCGCGAAGGTTGGATTTTGAAATTGAATTGAAATCATTTATTTCAGACCATGCCATCGATTCATATTTGTGTTTGTCATACAAAATACTTAAGAACTAAGGTTAGTACGATAGTTAGTACGATACAAATGCTTAAAACAAAAGATAAAAAACACCAAAGCACTAAAAAATAAAAAATAAATGAAATGTTGTCCAGGATATGAACCATGAAAAAAGAGGAAAGAGGAGTAATAATATGCTATTATAGTCATGATTTTTAATTAATATTAACAAATAAGTAAATGTCTGAGAATAAATAAAACATAAAAGTATAAAAATGCTCGATAAGATCTTAGACAGGACAAGAAGATTATGCAGATCGAGAAGAAAGGCATGACTCGTGAAATTGTTACTTAAAACTAAATATATTTGAAGGCGAGGGAAACGCGTTCCTGTTCCACGGGTATCCGGTCTCATATATAACCCGTATGAAAACAACTTACAAACATAATTTCAACTTTGCACACTCTAGTTTTGGAGACTTCTTGATATGTAAGATTGATGGTTTATTGGTACGTGGTAAGTATACATACCTAAATACAATTGAGGTACCTACATCGCAAAAACTCTTAGACTAAATAATCTATGCTACTTTGTATGTTTAGAATTATTCATCGCTCT
Organism: Acleris holmiana; assembly: GCA_949316455.1. Classification (NCBI taxonomy): domain Eukaryota; kingdom Metazoa; phylum Arthropoda; class Insecta; order Lepidoptera; family Tortricidae; genus Acleris; species Acleris holmiana. The sequence goes on along the minus strand of OX438770.1, from coordinate 9,067,743 downwards.
TCTTTAATCATATTACTTTACGTGAGTAATTCCAGAAATCGATCGGTCAAGTCGTCACCCATAGACAAAATCTTTTTCTACCCGCGTACATTTATTACTTTTTTATTAAGGTTGCTTCAATTCATTATGTTAATATTAGTAGTTATGTAGACGATATCAATGTAATTTTGTATTTTTGGGCATGTTATGCAATTTATATTACAATGATGAATAAATAAAATTAATAAAGACCTTACTATTAGTTATTATATCAATACACAGCTTTCCCTGTTAAGAATAAACTAACGTTTTGTTCATTTCACGACAATTAAGTTTTAGAGGAAACGTTAGAATGATTAAGTTGATTATCTCCTTAATAGGATATAAACTGTTAAATACATAGGTGATCAAAGGCTTTGTAAACTCATTAGTATTAAAGGTAATCTAGGTCTGTTAGTTCATCAATATTCATAAGGTATGCTTTGTACACGTGTATTTGAATACTAACCGCGTGGTCTACCCTCGCTATTAAATGAGATGAAATAGAATAATTTAAATGACGCAAATAGCTAGTGATTTAGGTTTACCTTGAACCAGGTTAGCACCTTAATAATATTTAAAACTAAACCCCAGAATTTCGACAAAAATATTAATCGTAAGAAAACTTGTGAAATGATTCTATGTTGTTTGTGGACGAGATCTTTTTATCATAAGAAAAAGCCCATACCCGGGTACTGTCAATTTTACAGACTGGGTGGTTATTATGACCTAGCTATGCAGATAATTTTACGGTGAGCGTAAAGGGGGAGCTATGGCAGTTATATAGCTCTGTCCTTTTTTCTGAGCGTAAACAGAACTGTATCCAATTTTCATGTTGATGAGCAAATTCCAGGCGTGCTTGGCGGTGACGTGGGAGCAGTCTGGGGCCCGTGGCGGGCCGATTTGGGGTCAGGTTAGCTTTCTTGAGTCTTCGTCTTACTGTCCACTCGCTGGCAGTAACCCCTCGTACATCCCGAAGATGCTGATGGACAGTGACGCCGGTCTGGTGCCGATTTCTTAGAGAGGAAGTGACGATAAAGCGGTCATTCCTCTTAGATGTGCAACTCTGGCGGCCAGAACCTGGTATTCGTGTCAAGGCCCCAGTCTCCCGAAACCGTCGGTAAACTCGGGATACCGCTGACTGGCTTAAATTCAGCTGATCAGCCACGAAGCGTTGGTTGAGTCCCTCTTCCAACAAGGCCACGACTTGGGCGGCTTCAGTCATGGTGGTATCCATTTTCTTCAGGGTTTTCGAGTAAGGTCGTTAGCAAAAATGTGTACCGGTCAACTTCTGATAAGCGACTGATGATATTTCCTCCTCCTACCCCATATTTATAGGGGTCAAAGGGGCACACTTCGCACGTTTCGGAACGAGTAAATGATCCACATATCGGGAAATGAAACCTAACTTGGAAAATCCTGGGCGGATTCCCAGGGTTCTTGTTTTTTTTAATAGTTACATTATCAGCTTTCGTTTGGTATAATTTTTTTAAAGATATTCTGAATAGGTCAAGAGATATTGGGCGGAGAACCCAAACGTGCAACTTGAGTCATAATAACCCCGCTGATCGTGTTTTATTTTAAGTTTTAATTTAATAAACAGTCAAAGTTATAAATATATATAAATTATACGTTCCCGTGACGTCAAAAATATCTACAGCCACACATCTATGCCACTGGAGGTATTATTACTTCAACTTTACTGTAAAGATTGAAATAAAATATTGCACAACTTTCACTTCTTCATGGCATGCAGACGGCAAACGTGCACACGGACCACCTGGGCCTATTCTATCTTATGTTTAATCCAACCTGTTTTCGATTACCACCACGACCATCCTACTATCAGTTGGATAAGAGCTACAAATATGATAACGAAATGGTTTAAGATGAAAAAGACTGGTACACTAACTATCCCACCATTGGCTCCGAAGGCAGCAATAGCAATTAGCAACTATCCAAAAGTTTGTAAATAGAACGCAACCGTAAGACGCTAGGAAGTGTAAACATGTAGTACGTCGTTTTAGGTCGGTGTGAGTAAGTAGGTGACGGTGACAAAGGTTTTTACGGGACGGCGCGTTGCTTATTGCCTCTCGAGTTACGGCGCGGACGTTTTTCACCTCGGCCCTGTTGATATAAAGTTGCTGCGGTCTCACGCACATTACATGCACCCGGCGCGCCCAATACTAACAATTTATTGTACTGTTATAGATCTAGGGCCCGTCTTCGGAAACATGTTGGCGGGAAAAATTGCCAGCGCTAAAAAAGTTTTGGTGATAAATAGGTGATTGTGACATTGAGTAAGTAGATATAAATATTTGGAGCTGTTTTAGGCAGATCGTTTGTAAATATTTCGTTACGCATAACAAAGGTTTCCTTTAGATCCTTTTTTTAGGGTTCCTTAGTCAAACTAGGAACCCTTATAGTTTCACCATGTCCGTCCGTCCGTCCATCTGTCCGCAGCCTAGCGCAGAGACTCTTAGAACTAGAAAGCTGTAATTTGGCATGAATATGCATATTAGTCACGCTAACAAACTGGTATAATAAAAAGTAAAAAATAATAATTAGGGTACTTCACTACGTAACGTGGATATGTATTTTTTTTTCTCTTCTTATAGTTAATGGGCGGACTACGGATGCAAATTACGTCAAAATCATGACAATCGATATATGTAATATGGATATGACTACACTTGGTTTATAAAGAGAATATAATTGCAAATTAATTGTATAATTATAAGACGGCTTAGACATTGAATATTACGTACGTAATATATTTGGGAGCAAAGATATGGAGACACTTAATATTGAATTTCCATATAAAGTTAGTTCCCAAGTGTTGATATAAACACTTAACATAGTCTTAACACTCTCAAGAGGTGATAATTTACAAGTGGCCAGTACTTTCTTATTATACTAATAATAAGAAATTATGAAATTATTAACTAATTTTTTTTTTTTTTTTTTTTTAATTATGTACTATGAAGAATAGAGGTATTATGCACTTACTGACATACTAGTATAACCAAAACCGCATATATTTTTTTGCATAAATATTACTTGAAATTTAATAAAAGTCTTATCTATCCTATGCTTTCGTCACCATATTGCATCCATCGTCCGCCCTTTATATAGTGTACCAATTGACTTAAAATATAAAATTAGTTATTACTTGTTGATTTTTATGTTTGTAGTACTTAACGGCTTCGGAACCCTACACTGAGCATGATCCGACATGCTCTTGCCCGGTTTTTTTGTTAAACTACGTATTGTGTTTTACCATGAATGTTCTTTCCATCTTAGCCCTTCAGATCAGCAACGCATTTGCAATCTTCAGATTATAGTCTTGAGAATGCGAGTTTCTATGGATCTCAGATCCAACTCGCCATCGGTGGCCTGTTTGATTGTTTGTCTTCTCCTTGCCATAAAAAGGTCTTTTCTGCGAACAATTTTGACGTAAGTACTTTCTTTTTGGATTAAGTTACGAGTAAAGTCTGTATGACTGAACATAATTATTAATAAAATTCGTGCAGGTGTACCTAAGAGTTACGTTTAGATATGTATGACGGTAAGCCGGATAACTAGTACAACATAAATCTCTGAAACTTGCCTACTTACTTAATATATTTAAGACCGGGTATTTCCCAGCACTAGGGAGTGTTAGGCTGGAAACATTCATCTTCTTACCGACTTAACCCAGCGTCGTGTATGCTAATAGCATCGTTGCATGTTGTCTGCAGCGCGCCGCACGCTATTCTATTCCTGTAATAAGCACATTTACGTGTATGCTACTAGGTTAATTTACAGGTTTATAGATATTAATGCGAAACTTTAATAGTGTGCAACGGGTGTTTATTTATTTATTTATTTATTTAATCTTTATTGCACAAAAAAAAGAATAAAAAAATAAAATAAAATAAAATAAAATAATAGGAAATTGAGTAAAAAAAAGATTTTTGTAAGACTACACTAAAAATATACATAAGTAATAAAGTTTAAAATATGAACTTTGCATGAATTTAATATTGCATTTATATAATTAAAGCTTAATTATTTTCGTAATTCAAAGGAATTCTACTACTCAAACAAATTTCTAAGAAACACTTCGTATTAAGAATATTTTGAGTGTTTGTTGTAGGTATTTCTAAAACGTATAGATACAGTTTATCGTACCTATTTATCATTGTACCTGTGGATACAAAAATAAATAATAATGTTCGATAGATCACCATTCATTATTAAATCTGGTTTTACTTCTTACGAGTAAATTAATTTTCATTAAAAGATCACCAAATCCTCTGTAAGGGTTTTTATCGTAAAATTGTAATAAACCTCTTTATTGCTCCTTATTAACTTTTGAGCTAATTAGTCGTGGGTCGGGTTGGAGAACCTCGGCGGGAGCGGAAAAGGAAACGCGCTGGAAAGCGCCACCCGATTAGTTGAACGCAAGATAGTTCTCACTAAGTTTTAATGGAATACTAACAGCAAAAGAAAGTGCAGCGGAAATGACATTGTGTAACAACCGGGCCATGGAGATAGCCGACGAATGAACTCATTTCATGAATGCTTATTTGTAAAACGTTTTGTTTGTTACAACTGTCGCAAAAGACTTAAACTCCTTTTTCAAGCTTTTTATTAACTAGCAATGTTTGTATGTAGATAATATGTATGCTGATGGTAATTTTGCAAGAAAGATTTGAAGCACTTCCCGCGTACAGATTGAGCTGAAATTTGGCATACCTACCTAATACCTACAATGCAATAATATGGCATCATCGAGCTGGTCTGATGACGGAGTCGGATGGTGTTGCAAGGATCTCAACTGTACTTGAAGCAGATAATGACTTTGCAAAAAAAAATACAGTTGGCAACAAAAGATCTCCCGAAAATGAAATATTTGACTGAATCTTGTTATCGTTGTGCTACACACTTTCAGTACCTAAGTAACATTTAGGAGATCCTATCATTTCATAACCAACGTTTCACAAATGATTCATTTCACAAACATATCATTTGACAACCCGCTTTTTTTCCGAAACTGTAAATAATTCTGGATTTATTTCAGGACCATCGTATACAGGTCAGGTAAGGTTAGTCTTAAAAAAAACCTGAAATATTTGTAGTTACAGAAAAAAAGTGGGTTGGCAAATGATTAGGTTGCGAAACGATGCATTTGTCAAAGATTTGTCAGCGAAAAGGCAGAGAACCAAAATTTAGATATATATACTAGTGCTCACTATTTAATCTTAGTTAAATCCTAATGGCGCGATTGTTACTTAAGTCATAAAGCAATTTGTCATGGCAGTAATTCAGATGGATAGCTGAAGTTCCGAGTTGCGTCCGTCCGTAACACAGTTTACGGCGATCAAACAAAGTTGATTGATTTATAATAATAATAATGCAAGTGTGAATATGAACAAAGAGCATTACCGCAGCCACCGCGGCGTCAAGTGACAGCCGGAGAGCGCAGGCAGCCGCGGCAGCCCCGGCAGCCCCGGCGGCCCCGGCGGGCGGAAGGGCCCGTGATGTATAGTGTTAAATCCGATTAATTTGGGAAACCTGTTACTGGGACAATAACGTTTAAACACATTCTCGTGTCGGCGTAGTCTCAGAGCCTCGTACCCGTCCTGCAATTAGTTAAGGTAACACGTAAACCCATTTAACAATAATTGAAACAGCCAACATATCTAATCTACGTATCTGTTGTTTGCGTACGTGCATGGCCTAAAGTTTCTAGATACCAGTTACAAGCAGGTTTTAGGAACGATTAACGCTTGTACGGGTTAATTATACGCTAGCGCCGGCCGCCGGCGCCGCGGGGCCACACATTATGCGACAGGAAGTGTTTAGCTCGAATATGAATTAGCAGTTAAATGATCGTTTTTGAAAATACTCGAAAGCTAGTTACCATAAACTGAAATTATCAATTTCTGGTTATGAATATGCATAACAAAAGGATTTCACGAATATTAAACAATCTCGGAGCGAGTTCCAAATATTTTGTATAATGTTATTACTGTATAAAGCGTTTTCGTTCCTGGTTAAGCGGTACTGACGCGTAGGATTTTCCTGTGCAGCGTATTAATGATACTAATAACCATTACAATAGCTTACCGCTGTACTTAGAGGCATTTTAGAAATTTAAAATAATTAATTCGTAATTTTTATATGCTTGCGTATGAATATCCTGACTAAGGAACAACTGACGTCGTCATTAACTGCCCCTGAGTGCGGGCGTTAGTCACAATGTGCCTGGATTTAGTTTCACAGCACGAAATTTCCATTTCATGTTAGATCCTAAGCTCGAAAGCAGCGTTTTCCTGTTAGGAAAATACGACTCCTAAAGCATTTTCTTTTAAAGAAATTACTTGAACGTGACTCCGTCTGTACTACGTATGTTCCGTTAATGTCATTAGCATAGATACTAGTGGTGTGGTAGATGCAGTCGGCGATTACCGCAATCATGGGCGCACTACAGCTTCTGTGGTTTTATGTTGCTGGCGCACCGACAATGCCGGCACCGGGCAACACGCTGAATAACTAACGACTCATTTGTTTGAGTTCATCGCTTGCCACTAATATAATAGACTCACCAAATTAAACTCTCAGCAATGAGAATACGAAAACATATTTGTTAGAGATCACTTCTTTTATATGTGAAGTTAGATTACTGCTTGGTATTTTAAATAAATACAGTTTTTATACATATTCAAACTGATTAACTAAACACTATTTTGAAAAGGTTAAGTATTTCTTTGCGTTGTTGTGTACCGCGTCACGTATACGCATTAAGATAGTTCGAACATATTCAGAAAAGAATAGATGGTGTATTTATTAACGATGATTCATGAAAAACAACTTGACAAGAAACTTTTATATACGCTCGACTTAGATTTATTACATTTTACGTGCTAGAAACTCGATATCGAGTACATTTATAAGGAAATCGGGCCGTTCGGTCCTGAATGTGTAAACCATTTCATGAACAAAGCTGTTGGACAAACTTGAGCCCTCACTCCCGGTCCGTGCATTGTGGTGCAATCCTGGCAATTATTATTATAATACTCCTAATGATTCTCCAAACTAAGCGATGTCCCGGAGAAGGGAAACCGGCTTTGCTGATTGCAAATTGTGCTTACTGTCGAACACAAATTGTAAGCGAATTTTCTCTTCTCGCTTAGTTGATTCGCGAACGAATTGACCTCCTGTAAAGCTTTTTGACGATAATACTCCTTTGTTAAGCTTTAACGTTCTTACTTCTAATATAACTGCTTTTACTGGATTCCTAATATAAAAGGGTAGGGTTCCGTAGTCAAACTATGTCCGTCCGTCCGTCCGTCCGCATCCTAGTGCAAAGATTATTAGGTAAAAGCACCAATGTTCGACACTTTTAGCTGACATGCACCAGTAATCGACAGAAGATTTTAATTCAAAGATCATAGGGTTATAAATTGATTGTTGCAAAAGAAATTAATAACTCTTATCTTCTTTGAATAAGAGTCGGTGTCGAACATTGGTCCTATGTCGAGTACTGGTGCCGTTACCTAGTACTAGAAAGCTGTAATTTGGCATGAACATGCATATTAGGCACGCCAACAAAGTGGTACAGTCAAGGGCAAAAATATGTATACACTTTAGTACCTTGTCTATTTAACGTCATGTTTAAGCTGTCATATGAAATTGTGACAGCGATTAAAGCGGCAAGGTACTAAAGTGTATACATATTTTTGCCCTTGACTGTACAATAAAATAAAAAATAAGAAATAAATTAAAGGGTACCTCGCCTACACGTAACGTGGGGATGTATTTTCTTTTCTAGACTACCTTATGGTCCTTGGATAGGTATTTCAAAAATATTGGCTTTTGTAAACAGTTTTTCGATTAAGTAATCCGTTTATGAAATATTTAATTTTTAAAGTTCTAATTTTTGTTAGACTCAAGTGTCCCCCCCCCCCCCCCTACAGCCAAAACTACAAATATTAAAAATCCTAAAAAAAACTTAAATGAAAGAGCATATAACCAATAGGTCATTGATTTCATTACTTTTCTTTACGGCTTATGACAAGCTGAATTCTGTGCACATCAAAAAAATGTGTTCCTACGAGTATGTGTGTGATTACACTGAGCCTAATTATTTTTGTGTGAAATATGTGCCACCGTATTCTTCAGTAATTAAACCAGATCTATGCCTTAATGAAACTGCACTGAAAACTGGTAATTTATAACCTACGTAAAGTAAGTGAAGGAAATGAATTGTCCCCTACTGAATTTCGGCCTCCCGAGTGAGATGTGCGCGTGCTGAAGTACCTACTTAGAACACAATACGAAATGGGTGGTTATAAAAATGTCACTGCTTGAATAATGCTGCAGCGAATAAAGTTTAAAGCGCATTAGGTTCCAGTCACGGCTTTCGAAGGATAACAAAGTTGTTTTGTGTTTAAGTGACCTCCAAACATTCAAACACAATTTAAGAAGATTTTTTCCAAACCGCTCCATTCTTCTTCTTATAAAGTACTCTGTATAAAAGGAGCAAGTTTCGAACAAGCTTTGTTTGCTGAACAAACAGATTTACATTTACATTGTGTAGTCATCATTTAGCGAATAAATTGACTCAGCTGATTATTTACGTTGAGTTTGCCAAAGGTTTAGTATTTTACTTGTTGCTTTTTGTGCATTAAGTATTCAGAACGGTTCCGAAGAAAAAGGCACATGAAATCACTCAAGCGAAATAACTTAAGTGAAGCAATAAAACGAAACGATTTAAGCAAGTCACGCAAAACTACTGAATGTATAAAGTTTTCATTTTTTAGGGGGCAAGTTTTTATTTACTTAAACGCACGCTTACTTTGATGCTACCAAAATCGGTTCAGCACCCACTAACAGAGTAGATATAAAGTCCTCAGATTGTGTAAATAATCAACCTCTTTAGAGAATAGTGTAAACAATCATGGTAGTTTTATCATTATTTTTAAACGGCTTCAAAAAAGGAGGAGGTTATACGTTCCATTGTATGTTTTTTTTTTATGTATGTTCACCGATTACTCCGTTAATTGTGGAACGATTTTGAAAATTATTTTTTGGTTTGATAGAGTATATTTATGAGGTTGTCCCATTGTCACCAAATCTGAATCTGATGAGGGAATCAGTGAGGAATTGAGGGAACTCCTCAAATATTGTAGGCAAACATATAGCGATAGCGTATTTTTAGTAACAAGTCTAGCATTTGCATTCAGAATGTATCACTTGGTGAAGTGGAACTGATGATGACCACAGATTGCCACCGGAACTCCTCAACAGTACCTATTTCAAGGGTGGCGATAAGATATCTTTTTTAAGATAGTTGAGCGACTACAACCAGGAATATTTACTTATTGAAATATGACTATGACTTTTCCGCGGCGTTGCTTGCGGCGCGCTTGAAAGAACTTAAAGTTTCATATTAACTAAGAAAAAAGTGTAAAATAAAATAAAGGTTTTAAAAAACAAAAAACCGCATTCAAAAACTTTTTCAAATAAATTTATTCTTATTCTTATAATTTTAAAAGAAGTTATTTTTTGCGTTTCTGAAGGCGGTTTTTTGTTTTTTAAAACATTTATTTTTTAAGGCAAGGCATATGAGCACGTAGGTCACCTGATGGTTAGGGAAATCTAAGACCTTTAGGCACTTGAAATCTCAAGACTACATTCTCAAGCCCGCAATCCTAAGACTTAAAATGCGTTGCGAACCTTGAGGACTAAAGTGGAATGCCTCTATGCTAGTTATTTCTCCGGTTGTCTTATCCTCAGACCGGAACACAACAATGCGATTACTAATGCTTGGCGGTAAGTTAATTAATATTTTGATAGCGTTTCGGACGGGCCCTGCAAAAGGTTCTACCACCACTAAAAATGATGATGTTTTCACCAGCATTTCATCTACATAAGTAGTCTTTGAAATAAGATTTTACAACTTCACAATATTTTACTTTATTAAATTCAAAACGGAAGACAACTGCTGTAATAGCAAACGCATTACCATATCAAAACAAAAAGTGTTTTATTAAGAAGTTTTAGATTACCGTGGAAGAAATTTTAAATATTTTTGAAAGGTTATGGATATCAGGTTTGCCATCAAGGGACAAAAGTATGCTCGCGGCGCTGCACGGGAATACAGTTATTAAATATTTTATAAGACCGCGCGTGTGCGGGGATCACATCCTGATATTAAAAATAGTCTGTGCGCATCCGAGATGGAGTGTCATCCACTTGGCCACACTCTCGAGATGAGTGTGTTAATGTGATTGCGACGAGGAACTATAAGATCGTGGTCACTACTATACGTATTATCACTACATAGCATGAAACAAAGTCACTTCCCGCTGTCTGTCCTTAATGCTTAGATCTTTAAAACTACGCTACGGAGTTTGATGTGGTTTTTTTAGGGTTCCGTAGTCAAACTAGGAACCCTTATAGTTTCGCCATGTCCGTCCATCCGTCCGTCCGCAGCATTGCTCAGAGACTCTTATATATGATATTAGCCATGCCAAGAAAGTAACAAAATAAAATCTTGGAAAAAATATTTTTTTTCGTGTACTACATAGTTTGGGGTGTCGTTGGATAGGTCTTTCAAAAACATTATGGGTTTGTGACAACAGTTTTTTAATTAAGTAATATGTTTATGAAATATTAAGCTTTAAAGCGCTAATTTTTTTTAGGCTCAAGTGTCCCCCCCACAGCCAAAACTACAAATACTAAAAATCTGAAAAAAATACTTAAATGAAAGAGCACAAAACCAATTTTAAAGGAAAACTATCACGACTAAGTAGACATCATTGATTCTTGAGATACAGGCGATTAAAGTGTTTATACCTACTAAAATCATCTACGACGACACCAATTGACTTTAAATAGAAAATTAGTGATTACTTGATGATTTTTTATGTTTGTAGTACTTAACGGCTTTGGAACCCTACACTGAGCATGGTCCGACATGCTCTTGCCCGGTTTTTTAATAGATAGAGTAATCACTCTGAATCCAAGAGGATGGTTTATATGTACAATACTTTAACCCGGAGCGAAGCGAGAGCGGGTCGCTAGTAAATTATAAGTGATGGTAGGATCTTGATCAGGGCCCGTCCAGACCACTACCACCCTGTTACCCTTTAACGTATCCCCAAGCTGCTGTGTTGGCATTGTGGTGTTTCGGTGAAATTACTATTATAGAGGCATTATATCTTGGTCCTCAAGGTTAGCAACGCATTTTTTTTTGTGTTAAGAAGAAGGCACACGAGCACTTAGGCCACCTGATGGTAAGTGGAATCTGAGACCCATAGACATTTGAATTCTCAAGACTATAATCCTAAAACCTTAAATGCGTTGCCAACCCTGAGGATTAAGATGGAATGGTTCTATGCTAGTAATTTCACCGGTTGTCTTATCCCCACACCGGAACACAACAATGCGAACACTGTTGCTTGGGCATTTGGAGTCTTAAGATTGCAGTCTTGAGATTGTAGTCATGATAATTTTAATGTGTGTGTGTGTGTGGTCTTAGATCCCACTTACCATCAGTTGGCCTGTGTGCTTATGTGCCTGCTCCTTGCCATATTTTTTTTTCAATTATGGTTCATGTTGGTTAAAAGAGGACGACGAAATTACTGAAATGGCGATACATTTATAAAAGAAAGTTAAGTTAATTATAAATCTTTTCTCCTGTTTTAATTTCAAGGAACCATAATGCATCTACCGATAATTTTAACTAAACAAGCGAATGTATGCATATAAAATGTAAGTGATCGTGTGAGACCTAATTTAATGGATTGATACGATACTGGAATCTGAAATAAACACTGCCAAATTCTTGTTTTAAGTCTCTATTTTTATGGATTGAAATCTTTCTCCCAGAGGTTAACAAGCCCCCAGGTGAGGTGGCCTCATAAACCACCGCTGCGGGCAGCGTAATCAAAAGGGTGTAAATGCTACATCGTTACTCCAGACCTTTTGACCCGACCTGCGATGAAGCAGCCTTCATTCCTCTCGGATGCTTCCTCGAAACTGTTATAACTTAACCATATAAAACTTGCAACAAACGACCTTTTAGACCTTCCCAACGCTACTAGCAGACTAAATACTACTTATGTTGAAGTAAATTGTTGCGTAATGATTTAATAGTTAATAGAAAACTACTTAGCATCCCGGAAAATATTGAATAAGTTTTCTTAAATCACTAAATTTGTCCCAAAGCAGCATTCGACTTCGAACGTGTTCTTAACTTAAGCAAATCGAGTTCGAGTGAAAATAGTATTGTGCTGGGCTTAATGCGGTGCGAATCGGGTGGCGACTGAGCGTCCTCAATATTCATGAGGGAACTTTAACTGCGCCTCGGACTAGGTGGTTAAAACGACCATTAATATAATAGCTCCTTGTTTGTGTACCAGGCTGCTGCAATGTACAATGATGGCGGATATCTGAGGAGTCCGTGCGCACCGTCCTGTCATTAACAAGTTTGCGGCTACATTTTTGGTTATAGGTATAAAATAATAAAACTGTAAATAAATACATGTGGTAGTGAAAAAAGGTAATAAAATAAAATATGACAATGATTCATCTGATTTACGAAGACATACTGTATACACGTGTATACAGTATGTCTTCTAACATTAAAATGCGCACGTATACATTACCACCTCTACTCAACTATACCTTTAAATACAATGTATCTTTCGTGCGGGCCGCCCGTAACTCATTGTTTCATCAACTTAATTGTTCGTGCACAGCAGTTGAGCGGCCGACTATCATCTCAGGAACACATAGCTTGCACATTCGGTAATCCCATGCATTACAATGCTGACTGCAGTCGGAGTGTGTAGCGGTAGCATAATGCCTTCAGGAATCCAATTTGTGCGATACCGGTTTGCGACGCGGCGGCGTCTTGCAGGAGCGCACGCTATCTCTTCTGTTTAGTGGTTAATTAGTGCACCAGCCAATTACCTACCTGAATTGCTAACACGCGATTTAATAATAAACCCCGCAATTGCCGGCACTATGCTTTGAATATAAACAAACAACAGTAATTTAACTTTACACGATCTTAAAGGAAGATTTGTGTAGGACCGAGGTCGCCCCGCAATACTTAAACATATAAATTACAAATGAATCTAATTATAACTTAACTAATTATATTGTAACCGTTTTTTAAATCTGGTTTAACTGCATTAACTTATAATACATTTCAAAGATTATTTAATTAAATTAAATTGAATGTGACCTATGATATACAATAATGAACATTGAATGAATCCATCTAAATACGAATCATCTCTCTCGAAATCTCTTCGAAAGTTCTTTGTTTTTTTTTTTTAAGAAAACCGAATATGCTTGGCTTACGAGAAAGAAAAAGCTGTTTCTAAGTTATCGTTTCTTATTCCATTAGGAAATCGAATATAAGTTAGAGCGTGGCAGTACGTCTCGGGGGCCACGGCCACAACGCTGGCGCGGCGTTCTCGGAGCAATCTCGCCTCTTGTCACATGCAATATTCAATTGCATAATGTCACACCTCCTTGAAATACTAGGTGCAGCTTTGTTTACCAACCGCCCTTCGCACGAGAACCCAGCGTTAATATAGGTACACTGGGAAGAGAACTGCAACGTCTCGAGTTTATAAGTACGATGTCGGGGTCTTAGACACTAAAATTACTACATTTATTATGCAGCTTTTACAGGTTTTAGTTACAATCCTATTACCTACATTTTACACAGATATACTCTTCAACATGTTGGTACGAGGTGACCGCTGGCGTTCTGATCACTCTTGACTTGACTCGGTACCTTGCGCTCACGAGCAGACCCCCCAAACCACACTCTACACTGAGGAGCTATGAAAACGGGTCACTTTCTATGGAAATTCTACACTAAGAGACCCGTTTACATTGCTCTTGACTATATATAGGCAACTAACACGCTTCTTTAAATTTAGAAACTGTATTTAATTAATTCTAACAAAATAAGCAATGATATCTCACCTTTTTAAAAAGATAGAAATCCAGTGATGCCTTGAAGGCCTGTGCCCCATCTCACAAACCTCAAACCTGATCATGATAGGTGACAGGAGACAATGCGGTATATATTGCAAATTAAACAAGTTCCTACATGAATAGGATTGATGTAGGCTGCGCCATGTACACTGAAATATCACTTGCCACGTGTCATTCTCAGGATGGTGAAATACAACAGTATCTTTGGATCGTGATGCAACGTAATAGCTCTGAATATGTGGTTAACTTATGAGAAAGCGTAAACACCCTTGTGGCGAGGACACTTAAGTGAGGGGAGGTATTCCTTTTATTCCCGAGCGAGAGTCGCACTTACGCGCATGATAGCGGTCTCGCCGAGCACATAACAGCGTTCATAACAACTGTTCTACGACGCGGACTTCAACTTTGTTACTTCGCTCGCACAAGCGATTCCATGGCACTACATTGTTCAGTCAGTATCTAAGTATCTAAGGAAACGTTACGATATTATTTCTGAATTGTGACGTACTGTCAACAGCAATAACATATTGCAAATAATGGGCTTGAATATATTTTATAAGTTCTAGTCTAAGAATAGCGACGTGCCAATTTTTTTTTAAACATTAATTTATGTTTGAGTAAATTGGCCACAACAGGGCTCTAATATAATTAAGATTATGCAAAAAAGACCATGACTGTAGAGAAGAAACATCGCAAGAACCTTTAATAGAAGGTTTTTTTTTATACTCATAATGAATAGTAAGTAACATCACAAGATGATAAAGTAATAAATCATGATTATATACACTAACATAAATGTTAAAAAATACATTACCTATGAAAGAGCAGTCGAAGTATCAACAATTTTGTCAGTACATTTAATAAGATAATAATAGTTTTGTTATGCATTAATAATGACTAGGAGAACAACACGATGAGGTCTCTACGACAAGAATAATAAGTAAAATAACTGACTAGAAATAAAGTCCTTTCAAGCGTGAACAGAGAGCACCCACAGACAGCACCCGTTCACGAGTATGACGCGTATCCTCCCTCAGTCATGTGTTCAGAAAAGAGGTGACCCGATCAACGACTTAGCCATAAGGAAAGCCTTTGCGTGAGCATGACATGCTCAGACTGTCGGACAAAGAAAAGCTGTCAGATATTGTTGAGCCCAATGCAATGTTGGATAATGTCATTGTTGGTGACTACTTGTATTTTTATATAAATAAAAAACTGTACAACTTAATCAATAAAAAAAGATTTTTCTGAAAAACATCCTTTAAAGTGCTCCTTTGCAGATCCATAATTTAATTAATTATATTGCTTCTGATTTTAGTATAATAAAGTATTTACATTATTAAAAAGAACTCACAATTTAACATATTGTTAATTATATTAACCAAGACCAATGGAAAGACAAGAAACTAGAATTTTTAAATGTTTATAAAAAATGTACGTATCACCTCCTTCAATCCGCAGCGAGGGAAGCAGATAAAGGACGTGTGTTATGGTACACGAAGTTAAATAAGTTATACTTCAAACAGAAGAGCCAGGCGAGCTTGCACAAGGCAATAACAGGAGAGGCTTTTCAATGAATATTTCAAATTCTATCTCGGAGTTTGTTTAAAATAAAGACTTTTCTCAAACCGAGTTATTATTGTTCATGGCTTTTTAACAAGTTGGGTGGGGGTGACCAAGGATTTTGGGAATTAAAAACGGCTATTAAATGGCCGAAAAGAAGATTAACTATTGGCAGTTAGAGAGAGACCGCGGTTGATGCATATTCATGGGCGACAACGACGTAGTTGTTAAGCCCCGCGTGCCGCTACCTCGGGCTCTCGATCGAGCCACAAATCGCCGCTGCTCAAAACCAATTCTAGCAATCTTTTCATAACTCTACTAAATTAACTTCGCATTCTTGGTTGTAGTCACATCATGCAACGTTTTTGAAGCACAAAAGCATTTAAATCAACTTGCAATTACTACTTAAATGCAAAAAGTCAAGTATTATATGATAAAAAAAATATTTTATTTCTAAGTAAAGTGTGTGTTATCTTGATAAATTGCACATGCATTTAGTTGACGTATGCAAATGGAGGTGCAAGTTTCGTTGGTAGCGGCTCCGCGGTGTGTTCGGGTGTTACAATAACAGTTCTTACGACTACTTAACACTCCCGCAGCTGCCGGCGGCTGATAATGGTACCGCCACCGCCACAGGTGACTCCGCCGACCCGCTCCTCATTACAACGTAATCCTTCTTACGACCCTCATACTGGTAACTAAAGGGAGACGGATCCAAATTCAATTCGACTGTAACTTCTAACCAGTAAATAGAATAATATACGGTACAGCTTACCACATACCTTCTAATAACACTGTGCTGTGTAGGTGTACCTAATCCACATGAAATGAACACACTCAATTTGTAAAAAGTGAATAATATTTATGTTTTGCAACTCATGCAACACTGTCGTATTAAAATAATTAACGTGATTAAAACCTTACGTGATCAGGTATTAAAATACGTTCATGCTGATATATCATGACTTTCCTTTTTAATAATTGAATCATTTTAAATTTGTTTAATGGAGAACTGGCGTTCGCATTAATATTTTAGTGGGATTATTTCGGGCCACGTACTCGACATGCAGATGCCGGTTTAATATACCCTTTACGGCTCACTTTGATGGTGCTATTCCTCAAAATTCCGGTAACATTTCTCTCGCTATCTTATTATTTCAGCGCTGGAGTGGCGCATATCCAGGGAGATAGAAAACTTTATAATTCAGTCCGCAGTTCGGACAATCCGGCGCGCAGGCGGCGCCGCGCCGGCCGCTCTGCGTAATTAATGTTTGCTCCAATTATAGCGCCACAAGAATGTGTTACGAATTTTTTGTCGTTAAACCTCGTCAACTTAACTCGTAAACCTAATGAATTAAATTAGCTTTGCGTAATCACACCTGCGGTTCTGAGAAGTACGCACAGGTATTATCACTTTCTTACAACGCCGTATTTGGCACTAAAGTCAAAACCGCCTGACATAGAAACGTATTAAGATTAACGACACAACCAACATCACAAAAAAAATAGGGTAAAGAAAAAGATCAGCAGAGAAACGTTTCCCTTCGTTCAATTAATCTTATAGAATTTTATCTTTAAAAATGTTTTCACGAGCTCTACGAATTCTTTGGCGTTATCGTGAAACGGGAAGTTAAAAGTTTTCAGAGGCAAGTGAGCTAATACAGCGATAGCGTTCGCGGCCGCGAGGAGCGGCCCGGGGGCCATTCAGAAAACTAAACGATCGTAAAACGAATACGTTTTTAATCTACATTGAACGCTACTATCGCTCCTGCCTTGTTCTTTTCACTCTCGTAAAACAAGCAAGTAACGACGAGCAATGTAAACGCGTCGGTTACAATTTCCATTTGCTTCTTGTACTATGGTAAAGCCCCCGCGCGGTTTGCGAGCACTCTTCGCGATTGCACCTAATAATCTGGGTGCGATTTTTTGTCGACAACATTTAATATTTTATCAATCAATCAATCAATAATTTATTTGTGTTTACAGGTCATTACAAAAGTTGGTAAAATATTTATAGTATCACCGGTAGGCGTACAAATTTATAAAGAAATACAACTAATGCAATAATAAATGTCAACAATGTAACAGGAATAAAGTATAAAATGTTAAAGTTGAAATCTGATTGGTATTCAATTTATTAAAATTATCTATTAAAAATTCAGTTACACAATAATAACATTTTTCAATCAGTAATTTCGATAGCTTTACCTTAAAACTAACAATGTCGGCATTTTTTACATTGTCAGGTAATTTCATTTACTTACAAGAATCGCAACGGGTGCAGAGCCTCTCTTCAACTGCGTTATAACGATATCGTGTTTGACGTGTTTTAGAATCGTTTATGTCACAGTCACCATTATTGTAAATCACATAAGAGTTATGAAAACGTTGACAATACGGGAACACGTCAAATACGATATCGTTATTACCGTCGAGAATCCCAGCCCAGGTTAGTCATTAGTTGCTCTGAAGAAATTTTTGGTACAAAATTGTATCAATTCCACTATTAAGTTAGCCACCAAGCTTACTTACTGTGTATTATTATTATCCTGAACTAAAATTGTTTTTTAGTAAATATGTTTTTGTAAATTCAAGCTACCTTTAGTTTCTTGATTATATATAAACAAGCGAACGTCCTGGCGGCTGAGCTGCTGTGAAGCAATTAGTGGTACACAACACAATGCGACACGGCAATTACCGCGGTGCCGCGCTATCCCCGCGATTACACTCCATCTTCTGACAGAAAGAAATCCTACGCAAACACAACAAGAAACAAATTATTCCGAATATTGTTAAGCGTGAACGTCGATGAAGGGTTGGGTGCTACATTGCGACATTTTTTATACAAATAAAACCCTAATAGGACAAAATCGGGCACAATTTGTGCGTTGAAAAAACGCTGCTATTCAAAATGTGGAAGTGTTTAATGTTTTTAATACGATACTTTTTTATATTTTGGGAGAACATTAAATAATTATCTTTAATATTTTTAGGGGTAATTTCTCTGATTGTTTTATTCTCTACATGTTGATTTTTAAATTAAATGTGAAAAGTTAGATTTAAACCTTATTTTACTATTTTAAGTAACTTCTGGACTTGATCCAATGAATTATTCTGAAAGAATATTCAATATGAAAACCATTTTTATCATCCATACACAGCGTAATATTATAGTTAATGTTCATAACAAGGCAAGTACATATTTATCATCATCATCGGCATCAGGCCGCGTCACTCTAATATCGGAGATATGCATGCTACTCGGGCCGCCGGTATATATTATTATTTCCTCTTCAGCCTTCTGTCACAGCTAGCGGCTGCGTACGTCAGGTTATGCTTCTCCTCTGTAGCTGGTCGATTTTTCAAAACTCTTATTTGCTTAATAATTTTTTCAACTAAGCACGTTGTGTATTTAATATAAAAATAACACTCAGTACATATTAAAAATATACTATTTTTAATTCTAAAAGTGACACTTTCATTCAAGCTATGATCTTAACTTTTATACAACAATAGCGTTAAGTTATTCAAAAATGCCATTTTTTATTTTAATATATTATATAGGTACGTTTTTTTCGTGTACTTAATTCTTATGATAATGCAAAATAATGTCACTTCATAAAAATGCACTAACGCACATGCATAAAAATTATTGTGAAACCCACGAAGTAGTAAAGTGACATGGGATACCACCACATGAAAATCTGATATTTGATTATTCAAAAAATCAAGTTTTCGATTTTCTTATCAACGCACAAATTGTATGTTTTTACCTATGAGGGGACTATGGGAGTCCCAGACCTTTGGAAGGCGTACATGGAGCCGAAGCCAATACGCAGAGGCCCTTTAGGCAACTTTAATTTAATAAAGTGATGGGAGTCCAACCCTCGATTATCCCTGGGTTCACACTATCGAAGTATGCTCCTACAGGTGACCATTGGTTAGTGAAGTACTATTTAAGAAGGATGGGAACATTAATAATGGGCTATATGAATGAAATCTCGCACTTATGCAACACATCCGCCCTTCGAGCATATAGCTCTTGCGAAACCACTCTGACTGGCCAATAAAGGCAAGCGGAGTTGAGGTTGTTCCTCATCATTGTACCAGCCAGCCGGTGTAGGCAAGCGTAAGGTGGGGACCAGGGCCTTCCCACAGGAGCACTCAGATCCGTGATGTCGCTACTCATCAACAGCTCACCTCTAGCTGTCCTGCAGCCATAATATCGCACAAATATTAAACCATTTATTATGTAATATTAATTTTATTTAATAAATTGTGCATGGTACCTACCTACCATTAATTGTACTAAAAACTTTGGATAATTATTACAGCATCTTTACTAGCAGTCACCTTTGTCAACAACCGACAGTTTTCAAAACATTGTGTGCTATTATAATGGGTTCTCTTTAAAACCATATCGATATCATAATAAAAAGACAATAAAGAGTTTTGATGTGCAATAAAGAGGTTACATACATATATATACATACATATCATTATTGTTTTTTTACTTGACAGTAAAGGCGACCGAATTTTAAAAAGCGAAAGAGGTTAAATCAATGTGAAGTAGTCACTGGAGTTGACCTATATACTGTCTTGTACGGAATCTTAATGAAAAGTTTTATTTTTGCTTCTACCTACGTACGTTTGAGAGAATGTTTGGATGTTTGAGTGTTTTTTTTTTATGTCTAAACAGATTTGGTTAAAATTGGGCACAGAAATTTCATGTGC
The DNA here is from genome assembly GCA_949316455.1 of Acleris holmiana. Lineage (NCBI taxonomy): Eukaryota > Metazoa > Arthropoda > Insecta > Lepidoptera > Tortricidae > Acleris > Acleris holmiana. The sequence goes on along the minus strand of OX438770.1, from coordinate 9,047,415 downwards.
TAATCTAGCATAAAGGATACTCTAAATCGTAGATATTGTAATAGTTTCCGTGGTAAAAGCGGTATACGAGTTCTACGTGGATGAAGTCGCGGGCAAAGGCTAGAAGTTACTTAAATAATTATAAAATAAGCTACACCGAGGCTATTTTCCTAAAACAAATGTCTACAAAAGGAACCCTAACATCAGTCTTCACGCAAAAAGAATATTGTAAAAATAGCATCATAATATGAATTTAATAAACCAAAGAGAAAATATAGAAATGGAGTTCAAAGGAGAACTTTGATGCGAAATTGAATGTGTAGCAACGTAAGCTGTCACTAAGCGAGAACCTACGTAGGTGTTATCATTCAAACAGAAACCGATGTTTCTCATTGAATCGACCGAGAAAAACAGGACGGGTGAACGAAACGGGTTACAGTTTAAGTCGCCCCCCCCCGACGATATTTGAAAACTTAGTATAAATATAAAACTAGTTGGTCTCTGGCCTTTATGGAGTTTCTGTTACATATTGCCGCTCGAGCGCTAAGGTTGCGTCGATGCGCGCCGCTCGATACCTACTTAATAGACGCGACGCCGCGGCCCCGACTAAACCGGCTCGGCTCGTGATCGGTCATCGGTACGTCAGTCAAAATTGATAAAAAGCTATACGGTTACATATCTCTCAAATAAATTACATTAAGCCATTTGCCATCGCGATTATGATTTACAAATTAGATAGTGCTACAGACAATGTTCTTTTAATCCTAAAAACGTAGCCAGAAATGTCCATTTAAACGTCTGACACAGTGCCAAAAGGCCTGAAAGTTGATGGAGCGTGAAGAAATGCATGTAGCGCACGGAATCCCGAAGGAAGGAGCACAAGGAACCATTCTAGCGAAACGTCGTCGCGTTACTACGAGCAGACGGCCCTCGATAAAACTCTACAGCTATCGCCGATACTTTCAGACGTAGTGCACATTTGTATATTATGCATTTTCGGCATGAATAAACACAGCGCACTGCGACTAGCCAACTTCGCATTCGAGAAGCGTTAAAGCATAATATTACGCTTTGCAAACAGGATTCGGCTTTGATGTCGACCAATTCCATTGTGAATTATGCAATAAAACGCTTGTATATGTTTAAGTGCTTGATTTAATTAGTTTTTACTTTGATGATTAAACGAAATGTAAATTAAGTGACGCCCTTATTTAATATATCATCGTCGACCTTGTGAGCGAGAAACCACGCTACAACCATGAAATATTCGTATATCATTTCAAAGCTCTGCATTTATGTAGAATAGCCATTTGAAGAAAACGATGGTCTTGAAATAAGTGATTAACGTAAAAGGTAAAGAAAATCACCCTGCTCCAGAATGCAGAAACTACAAAAGATAAGATAAGAGTAATAACTGTAATAAGACACAAATATCCTGTATCATGCTATCTCGTAAAAAGTAACACCGCTCTGTAGTCTAATTCAATTCGTCAAGACATTGAATGTCAAGCTTGACTGGCGTTAGCAAGTAAAGCTGTGGATAATGTAAAAGTGCATATTCAGCCATCGAATTGTGCGGCGGCGCCCCGGGAGGCGCGCGCGCCGCAGAGCGCTGCAGCCAGCCGCACCGATTGACGTTTTGTTCCCGCCCGCGCTTCGCCGCACTGGCCCGCTGTTTACACAACACAAGATCCCGCTATGCCCTAAGTGCTGTCTACGCTTGTGTCATACGTTTTTTACAAACCGCACAGCGGAACTTCCCGGCTTTTTTACCCGCATTAGTTAACGAAAAATTGTTTTTCTCGACGTTTCCGCCATCCACTCGAATTGTAAATGCTTTTTAAGTATGCTGTTGTATTTTCCACTGGTATCCCATTTATGCGCTTAGATCACGAAGGTTTTTTCATGGAATAAAATATTGCTTCCAGGCGGAAATTCCCCAATAATGTTGAAAGCTCTTTCTTATAAAAGTGCCGGCTATGTTCGTTTCACATATTATTAATTTTGCTTAGCTATCGCGTGAAACCGGATTATTCCACTTACAAAGTAACTTTGAAGTTAAATCTAGTTCGATGTGCGGGGTTTAACCGTGGCTTAAACGGTTAATGCAGGAACTTGGCGTTATCATAAATAAAGCAGATTGCTATTGGTTCGGTACCTAATAAAATTTAGAGCAATCTGCTTATTCGGGTCATTAGTTCTGTCCCTTGACTCCTAAGTTTAAGAGGCCGTATACAAAATTTTGCCGATTTCGCTGATTTACGTGATTTTACAGTTGAAATACTTTAGTTCTACAGTTTTTAATGCGCAACGCGAAAGACAATTTCAATTTTCAACGAATGTATGAGCTACTTATTTGTATTTATTATTTTATTTTGATTGATCGAGGTGAAACCGGCGACTGTTTTATGAATTTTGCTGTAAGAGGTTTAGAATATGGCATATTCATGAATCGTTTTGATGTCTAAAAGGTATGAAAAAATTACAATTTATTGGTGTAAAAATCGTCTAAAAATGTATGAATTACTTTTTACAAACTTTATATAAAAAAATGTGTAAAAAAAATACCATGGTGGAATTTTATAGAAAGTAAGCAAAAAATAGTTTTTGATTTCCTCTACTTAAAACTCTCGTTCATAAAAACAACATTAATAAACTTCAGTTAAAAATCAATTCATTACCATAAAAAAACATACAGAAGATCAAAAAATATATATATATAATGTTTTAAAACAACGTAAACCTCGCATTATAATACTCATTGCAAATAAAAAGTAGCTCATTTATTCGATCATAACATTCATAACTGAAATTATATTTCATGTTGTGCATTAAAACTTATAGAAAAGCAGTATTATATCTGTAAAATCACGAAAAGAAGCAAAACCGGCAAAATTTCGTATACGTCCTCTTAAACGCTAGCAGAATAATATAAGAAATAATCGAATTTGGAAACGAAATTTAAAAATCAATGGAATGTAAGCGGGAAACAGAGAAGAAGCGAGATGTCGTATTCCGCAGGATCCAGTGTATATTGCTATTGTGCTCGATGTTAAGCATCGATGTAAAAACGATCAAGTTTGTTTAAATGCCCCAGTTACCGGTAAGATAATCGCATGTTATAGTCTGTGTCTCGCACAACCACTGGTACAAAGTTGGTTGTTATAATAGGCAGGTAATAATAGGTAGTGCGACATGATAGCTATGATAATTGAAGGCATAACATAATAATATTTTAAGTTCGCGACTACATCTGCGTAGAAGCATGAATTAAATCATTTTGATGAAATTTGGTTTTACGGTTGATTTTTCAACCGACAAATAGATCGACTCGGTCGACCTTCGTGTCCATGATATTTAAATACCTACGGGTGACTGATTAAGTAACCGGAGGAATAAAACAAGATGCTGCTGTATTTTGGCAGAGTGTATATGAAAAAGAAGGAAAGAAAAACGTTTATTGCCTATAATAATTACAAAACAAAATTCAAACAACTTAAACAACTATTTTTATCTAAAAACACTAAAAGGGCGACCAGCTCAGCTTTAATGCTCATGCATATCATATATCAGCATGATATTTTTACTATCAATTAATTGTACATACTGGTAACCCAGCAAACAGAATTGGCTGCATAACGAAAGCAATATCGCATAGCTCGGTTGCAGTTCACCGTAGCACCGCCAGCCACCCGCGCGGCCGATAAACGCCAGTTCGCGCTCTCGCTAACACGCCAATGGGCGTTTAAATCCTGCTGTACTTGTAGAGAGCAACACACAAAGGCATTTACACAAAACGGTTTAAATCCTCATTAACAACCTTAGATGTAAACATCGGGTGCCAACAACGGCTCTAGTAACGAAGGAGATTATCTACCCCTAAGTAGATCATATTTAACTAGTGGATTTTCTGTATGTTGCATATAATTAACAATTATATTATAGATAGCTCCGTTATTGCGTGTGAGTCGGAATATGTATTTGGATTGGTTTGATTGGACTAATTATGAAACATTATACACGGGTCGTCTGTTCTTCCTTTTAGTGAACCGATTAATTCGGTTTGATAATAAATTGGCTCTATAAATTGAGGTGTAACTTCATTAAATATAATCAATGATGCTTTTTACGTTGTTAACCCTCCATCTGCTCTTGAGAAGATAACTTGAAGGTACTTAATTTTGAGAGCTAAATCCATCCTTTTGAGTTGAATCACGTTCCACAAATGTTTGCTGTCGGGCGTACAAAGAGACAGCCATCTAAATCTAAAACAAAGTTATTGAAACTTTTGTCATGTGTGGCGTTACACTGCTTCCTACGCGCGGCCGGACTTGAAACAAACCACCTACATTCATATTTTTTATACGAGATATACATACGAGTGCACAGGCCACCTGACATTAAGTGAAATCTGTGACCCATAAACATTTGCATCCTCCAGACTACTTAGATATAATGCCTCCATGATATTTATTTCAGGGATTGTCTTATCCCCACACCCCGCACAAAACAGCAATGCGAACACTGCTTTTGTGGTAGGTTAAAGGTTAAGATGGCGGTAGCAACCGGATGGACCTTGCACAAGGTCCTACCACAACTAAACTATTCATACGTCAATAGTGTACATACATAGAAGGATTCAGACAAACTTATACTGTTCGTTTTTTTCAGACGTAGGTACGTATATTTACAAAAATACATGAGTAATATTTCTTGTACCTCGTATTAATATTTCTTGTCTAAGGTATAAACTTGTATCGATGGCACCCGGTGGTTTAGAAACATAATATTTATTTTCAATCACAATATACTTAGAGCAAGCTTAGATTCATGTTTTATCAGTTTTATGATAAGTCATTAAAATATTTATAATCAACAAGCTGATTCCTCTGATTTTGTCCTGCTCAATCATCTTCAGGAGATCTCTTCCACTCATCTCCCTAAACACCTAACAAAATACGCAGATCCGTCCAGCTTGTCGAGTGACACGTTAACCAACAATCACATTTAATTTTTGAACACACTTCGCTTGTAACTAACTGAATATTTAACTAGGAAGTCGATGCGATTTAACAAAATGGTACCATCAAGCTGGTATGATGATGTAGACGGAAGTCCATAAGAACACCTCAATGGCTAATTAATAGTAGATCCCTCGAGTTAAGACTCATTAAATGACTAACTCGTTTTTTATTTTTTATTTAGATTACTCTTTATTTCCTTTGTTAACTAAGTTATAATGACATGTGCTAAAGCTAATTAAACTGCATGTTACTTTCTGTTCCAGAAACTGGCTATAGTTATTAACATATTAAATACCTAGTATAAACCAATGCAACAACGTAACTGTACAAACAACAAAAACAAAATCCGGGCAATAAAACATTATCGACGAGAGGATTGCCCGTCTACGAAACTTTTCGATGCGATAAGAAAATGCGAAGCGATGTTTGCTTCTGGGACATTTCCAACGTGAAATATTTAAGTTTTGTTGCTTTATCTATGAAAACGGAAAATCTAAATCTTACTACTTTATTTTCATAGATGCGAAAAATGTTTCCTGTCTATGAATCATTTATTAACGCATTGTTAAGTTTGTAGTGCTCGTTTATACGTTTACGTTTTCTTTTTCATTAAGCTCTAGAAATTAATTAGATAGAGAATCCCACGACTCTCCGTCTAAAATAAAGCAACTTTAAAAGCCAGAATTGCACTCAACTATTCCAATGAAACTCACGCTGACATTTCTGCTGTAATGTATTCCAAGCCACGTGCTTGCACAGTAAACAACATATGTGGAACGAAATTAAACTTTCGTTAACTTAAAATCTTGCGCAAACTTTGCGAGCAAGTTAATCATAACGAACAAATTTCAGAGAATGTAATCAGCGAAAACACCTAATTCAGTAACCACCTTTAGAGTTCGTCAATGGCATTCCATTGTTTGTTATCTGGGCTTGTGATGGTAGTGGAACGTATTTATAAGCCTTTTACTAAAAACGCGTTGTTAAACTAAGCTTAAAAAAGACTGTGTAATAATTCAAATTTAAGCTTTGACGTACCTACTCGTACTCATATCGAAACATTTTTTATAAAAAATTATGACATATTCGCCTTTTATGGTGATTTACTTTTGATAAGCTGAAATCCAATTTGTTTTTAATTCACCCTGAATTTCATTGCATGCAACCGCTTACTGCACGCGAGTTGAAGGCTGCAAGCTGCAGCGCATGTCACAACTCTGCCAAAGGCTCCTAGAGTTTTGTAAAGGTATTCCACATGAATAGAAGTAGATAAGAGGGTACGGAAGGCGATTCGATACATTTACGTGTCAAGTGTTCGGTACACTATGTAAGTTAGTATTCCGGGACAGCGTGTCGCCAGGCGTCCGTCGCCGGAGGCATCAGCTGCACAGGGATGTTTAAAGGATTGTCTCCCGGCCGACGTCGTCCCTTGTTAATATTCCAACTGACAACACTGGATCCACTGTCTTGTGAATCTTGAATGGATGGCTACAACAACAAAAGGCTTCCTGAATTTTGAGTGGCTGACTTGTCATACACCGAGGAGGGCTCTAAAACATCATCAGCTAAAATCTAAGTAGGAATTTAATGCAAACATTGGAACCGCTTGACGTCTTTGATGAAAAATATAATAATTTTTCAATTTCTATGACCAAGGTGTCTTCTCCTTCAGTTTGGCTACAACTTTGGATTTAGCGGGATTCGGTACGGAAGGGTCGCGCTGAGTAACATGAATGTCACTTTCGTACCTTACCTCAGAGAGCTGTAATATCGTTAAAATAAAATTGATCGTCAGGTGGCCGCAGTGGTTTGCACCGCTCTAGGCCGTGGCCGTTCCTAACTCTTCCGTGCACTGGAATTGGTATCAGAATGGTTTCGCCGCGCCTCTGCAGCAATTGGTTTGGCAAAAATCGGACGCCTTGTCACCGAGCGCGACAGCGCGTGGCGCGCTTGATGTATCTCGAAATATTTATATTTACCGCTCGCCATTCCGTTCTAAGCTTCTGCTTATAGCAAAAAGATTGTGGTCAGGCCGTGAGATTGCTTAAAGGGATTATTTTTTAAATGCTGTTGAATAAATGATTAAACAGGTATTTGATAGTAAGCAGTGTTAAATTCCATAGCCGCTGTAGCATACGTCATCTTATTAGAGGTATTTTTTATGTTATTTGTAGTATAGTACAAACAGAGTATTTTAGGTAGGTAACAAATAACAAATACGAGGTATTAGTTTTAAGTTTAATATTGTTACGAGTATTTATGTATGTTTTTTCAAATTTTAATAGTTAGGTACATCACATTGGATTCATTAACGCTACTGCTTAATATTGTTAGTAACTTACATGGTTACAACTGAAAACCAGCGCAGTGCCCCCTGCAGCCCATGCTGAGCTGCAACCTTTTTAACGCCGCAAAACAACTCACCCAATATTATTCTACTTGAATGTATTCATACGTTGTTGGCTTTGTGTTTATTATTTCGACACATCTTGTTAAATTAAAGTATATTTTGTTGTTCTCATTTCTTGTTTCATAGTATAAATAAGTATAATATCTTTTTCTCGGTACAAATTTTTCCACTCCTAAAGTAATTACATACATACTCGTACATAACAACACGCCATCATTCCCAGAGAGGGCTAGGCAGAGCTACAGAAATACCAACAACTCTAAAAGACTTGTTTATGTAACTACATTTTGCACAATTACGCCAAGAAGTTTACTAGTGTACTTAATAAATTAATAATATCCATAATCAATCATATAGTAATTAATATATAAAAAATGTAATGAATGGCAATTATTACTCGATCTGCCATCGACAGCACATTCACGAGCGTCCCGCGGTTATAATGCGTCTCGTTAGCGCGGTTTTCAGCAGTAGATTAGATCGCGTGTGTAATTAGTTAGCGTGCACTCTCGCGCCTGTTTAGCGGCGCGGTCTGGCGCTGAGCTCACTCATTTGTCCGGCGCGGGCGCCGGGCGGGCCATTAGTATGGCTCACCGTCACAACTGCAGGCTATTATTTGTCAGGACTTGCAGTACAAACAATCGAAACTATAAATACAAAATACAAAAAACTGTTTTATAAATCAATTTTCTTCTCCATTTCGCCTTTCTAAAAGCATGAATACTTTGAATTCCATAAAATCATTTTTATGAAAGTAAAAATCTGGTGAAGTGCGCAACTTAAAATAATTAAATAGCCATTTTATTACTTGACAGTTGTGCCTTCACTGCCAGAGTGGGGTAGGCAGAGCTACAGAATACCAACAACTCTAAACTTGTTGATAATTCTGTAACCACACTTTGCACAATCACTAACCAGTGTATTAGTGACAGGTTGCAAACCCATCGCCTAACAGTACTACAAGCCTTTATTCCCTTAGTTGCCTCTTACGACATCCACGGGAAGTGGCACTATTCTAACCCGGCAACCACACGGCAATTTATTTAATATTCTCATATAATTTGTAACTTACTCAAATATTTCATTATCGGTATTTAGGGCAACAGTAATATTTGCTCATATTATATTGGTTAGATAGTTCTTCAACCAGGGCTAATATTAGCGATCAAAGAGTCGAAACAGCTTAATTCTAGATGGGTGAATTCTAGAAATTTAATATGATGTAGGTATGAGTATGCGGACCTTTTGTAAACTTGACTTGGTAAGTAATATAAGTATCTAATTGATAACTTATGAGGTAGGGACATTAGTTTCCTCTTGTAATGTTTTGTTAAAAACTTTTACAAAATATAATGTAGATGTTTTGGAGCCACCAGATTTTTTAAACCTAAAAATATCTTTTCGACTGAAATCGTGAAATTGTTAAGGAACTTTTTAAGAACATCATTAAATAAAATTGACTTAACTGCCTGACGAAAACGTTTCTACTCCATTAAACAAATCTTGACATCAAAGTACTCATAATTGTTGGGAAATGTTGGAAAAGTAAAACGGAAAGATTACTGTTCGGATTCGGTACGAGTAGGTACCTTGTTAGTAGGTAAATGTAAGACGACTAATCCTTACCTCAGAAATGAGATTATAGGAGTCTAAGCTGGCGTGTAGGCCCCGAGACATCACGTTTCAAATAATGTATTACATTTATAGCATCGAGTACGTCTGCGTTGGAATCATATTTTACGTGTCACATATATTTTTACGAGTAAGTTATGGCAAGAATCCGCTTTGATGTTGATTTTGCAAAGTTTTAACGTAAGTTAATTCCATTTTGACAAAGTAAATTGGTTTGTGTACTACTTAGCTGTAGTTTTACCTTGTTCTTGTCTTATTTGGTACATTTGTAGTCTTTAGATTTAAGTCCTGAAATTGAAAATGCCTCAGATTAATAAGGGCATTAGATGTTTCATTTATAACTTCACTTTGACATAGTTCCATTGAGGAGTATGAATCAAATTGGTTGACTGTACAGATACTAAATAGAGTGAATTTTTTGTGTAAAGAAAGTAGTTGAGACAACCATTTAAAAAAATACACACGCATGCCACTGCTTGGCAGCTAAGTACCGCTACTGTGTGAACGCACAAAACAGTACCTACCTGTTCTATCCCGGAGTGTGCGATCACACAGTAGCAGTTCTCTGTTGTCCACAATTCCGCCTCACTATTCTGCTTCTGTGTGAAACCAGCATTAGTTGCGATCGACATCAAAAAAGGAGGTTTTCAATTCGTCTGTGTTTTTGTGTGTGAATGTTATTTCTTTGTTTAGAAACATTGTCGTATTATCTAAGACCAAAGATAAAAAGTATAATATTATCAAGTAAACGCTCTAGCCTATTTAGGGAAGCCTGTTTGATATTGATAATACACGCATCAGCATAGTCAATAATAGGTAACACAAGCGCACTTACCAGCAATGTTTCTGTACTCTCAGGAAGAGAAAATTGTACCAATGCACGCAGAGTGCCAGTGACCTAACGACGCTCCCTCAAAAGATTCCCATTTCAGGAGATACTAGAGGCAATGACTAGGCAAAGGTCCTTTGCCTGATCGGATATAGATATTATAGTCCGTACCATTAAATACTACAGGTGAGACAAAATCTTACTCGATTTCTGCCCCACTCGTTGGCGGATTTTGATAGCTGTTATTTGTTTGATAGAGTATAATTTCAAAGTGGTAATTTTTTCACCAAGTCCTGATTCTGATAAGGAATTGAGAGAACTTCTCAAGTATTTTAGGCACACACATAGCGATTCCAGTACCAAACTAGCATTCAAGCATTTAGAAAGTATAATTTAGTGAATTGGAACTAATGAAGAAGACCACAAATGGCCACCGGAATTGCTCAATGGTACCTCTTTCAAGAGTAGCAATAAGATATCTCGATTAAGATGGTTAAGCGACTATTTCGAAATAAATTTAAATGGTTTAATATATGTATAGCATTGCACGTATGAAGGTTTATGAAGATAAATCCCATCTGACTCGGGATAAACAGTTTCTGCTGTGCTACGAATAGTTGTATTACTCAGTTATAAGCAACCTTTTCAACTACGAAGTTTATATTTGGTTAAATTAATATTGAACATTTTATTTTTTAATAATATACAAGTTTTATTTAACCGATCAATTTAAATATTTCATTAAAGTAAAATACAGACGATAACTGGCTTACGACGTATCTTCACGTAGCATAAGCTTAGAGTTTAAGAGCCACGTTATAAAAACCACGTGATTATGATAAAGATATCACCGTTTTAACTGTGTGATATTTCCAAGATATCAAAGTCTGGCAGCTGAGAGGCCATTTGAACCAGAAAACAAAAGATAAAATTGCTAACGCGCAACGTTTCTTGGCTGCCAAATTTAGATACGCGTTGTTGTCTAGAAAAACTCCTGAACAAGGTTAATGTATAAATAACAGTCATGTTTCTATTGCCTACACTAATTTTAAAACTATAAAATTTTATTACTGCGTAATATTTTTTTATTATTTTAAATTTTATATAAATTATTATTTTTAATGGTTTAGGTATATTTTATTTTAAATGTCACGTCCCTAAAGAACAAATAAAAATAATATATTATCAAGTAGGTAGCAATTTTTGTGTAAGTGTCGATTGGATCGAATTCCTTTTCCATTTCAATCCGAATAGTGTCCTCAACTTTACCCTAACCTTTTAAAGTTATAAAATTGAAACTCGCTATATTTAAAAGTAAATGTGCCTGAAAGAATTCAAGTCATTTGTTTCATATAAACATTTTAAGAGTGAAATATCAGGCCTGATTCCGTCGCGGTCGGTAGTCTTGTCCGCGTGGAGGGCCCTCGACTGCACCCTCCTAGCCCGGCCGAACATATTTAACGCTCTCAGCCATTTAAGCTCCAGTTAATTTAATTGCATCATTTCGCGAACATGTGCAAAGACGAACATTTAAATAAAATCCGAATACTTGAAATATGATACATTATTTTCTTAAAGCTATCGCTCTTTTAATGTTTAAAGACTATGGAATAAATGCGTTTTTCATTTTACTTTATCTTACATAGATACCGTAAGATCTTTTTGACAAGCATTTCTGAATAATTCAGATTTATTGGCGACATCCGTAAATTTATCAATGATCTCAGGAAGCTCTCATGTGGCATGCGGTTTCTGGGAATCGAACTCGGTAGCAGCAATAATATATTATTCGACATTGGGCTCAAACATATGACACGCTTAGAATAAGCCTATCTAGTAATAGAGATGTAACACATATTTTTTACAATGTATTATTACTTGGTATGAGATCGATATCCGTAGAGTATAGAGGCGTTTCATCATAGGCCTCAGGATTGGCAACCCATTAGCAGACTTGGGGCTGTCCTAAACTCGACTTGGCTGAGATGCCTGCCACAAGACGCGTCAGAAGTGAGTTTTCTAATGCGACGTTTACTTTGACGAATTTAAATGTCTATGAGTCTCAGATGTCACTTAACATCAGGTGGCCTGTGTAATCGTTTATAACCTTGTCAGAAAAAACCAGTTATATTACTTTCGTTCAGACTTGGATATTATTATGTAACTTAATACTCGTACATCTATCGTCCCTTGTTACAGCTGTCACAAGATTGTTGACATCCCCGCTGACCGGGACGAGGGCGAATGAGCTTTTGTCGTGTTATCTTTCGCTCGTAATGATAGCGATTAGTTCATGTCACAAGGCATAATTTATAATACGGCGTGGAGAAACCCACTAACTTTTCATATAAATTAACTGTATGGGAGTTCATCTAAACTTAAAACTGTTAAAATTATTGTATACCCAGAACACAAGAGATAAAAATGATTTCTACAGATTGTAAATATTAGATTAGTGGTTTGTGATTATAAAGTACCAGAGCGACCAAGCGTGCGTATGTAGACGACACTATTGTGTCTAGTGGCGTGTTACCTATTTATTTAAGAGGTGAATTTAGTAAAGTCAAAAAGGACGACATAGACATACCTACGTATTATGCTAACCTACAAGTATTACTATTAAAACCACAAATAATTAAACTGACAAGAATTTTCCAATTTTCTTTCTATTCTATCAAAGAAAGTCACACCTAAAGTTAGTTAGCTCGCTAAAAAATAGAAAAGGTATAAGTAGATAGCTACCTGTCCTTTTTAATAAAACTATTTCGCAGTTACTTTGATATCTTTGTTACAGCTAGCAAACAATAAGTAAATATTAAATATTTACAAAATATATCCGGACTGCCTTCTTGAAAATTCGTGTTGTTAATTAAGTGATACGGCAGTTTCAGTCACGAAAAAAACGAGCTGCCAATTAATTAGTGCCCATGATCGCGCCTTAAATCCGTCCGTCAATTGGCGCCGTAAATAGCTGACTAACTAGTATCTCATTACGGCGGGTCATTACCCCCCGCACAATATCAACGGCTCCCGAATCAATTAGGTGATCCGAAAGCCGCAGGCCCAGATAAAAGCAAAGGCATTTCCTTTATACCCGCGGGCAAAAGAATTCAATTACATAATACTAAGAAGATTAAAAAGGCTAACACAACTCCTTTGTGGTGAGGTGGGTAGGTAGGTATTTAATTATTGGAAACGTGTTCTCCCCCTGCGGAGTATTCTCGGTTAATTTGAAGTTTTAGTACTCCACTCGACAACACAAAATTAATTTCACTTTATTAAATCTATAATCTGGAGATTGGTGATGGGAAATTTGTAATCAACCCTTTATAACTGATCGGGGAGTAAACCTCTCTAACTGGGCATTAGAGGGAACGCATTTTGGGTAGGTAGAACTCTGAAGTTAATTCAAAAGGTGACGGCTAATTGACTACTGAGTTTGTATCACGTTTATTTGTTAATTTCGTAGTGTTCTAGGAGGACAAACTAACAAACCAAATGTTATTCTTTTTCAAGAGAGATATTTAGTAAGTAATTAATTAAAATCCGTGAAGCTGTTTATGCTGCAGAGTGGGTCCAGAAACAGACGCTTGAAAAACATAACTCTCCTTCGAGCAGTCGAGTTAAAACAAGAGGAGCCAGGGACAGGCCCAGCGCATCCTTTAATTTCTAGTATATTGTTTTTTTTAATCTGCAGTAGTTTCTTAAAAAAAGAAAAGGCAAAAAAGAGTGATTTAGTTTTCATTCAAAAAATACAAATCACTTAAATGATTATACTAAATACATGAGTTGAGAGCGTTTAATTGAAACAGAGACAAAATTGGAAAAATTAAAAACATTATAAGTGTTTTATACAAATATTTACAATATCTAATGTCGCTGCCAAATGCGTGTCCTGCGCTCATAAACAGTGTTTCATGGATACCACAGTAATAATTGACAATGTATAATCTATTCCTCGATGTTCCCTTGTAAAGTTATTATAAACATAGAAAAATAATAATTACCTTCAAGACACATGGCTCAATCGCTATTTTCTTTGCATTTACATACGTGTGCAAGAGTGTATAAATAAATGACACTATTCTCTAATTGAATTTCACAAAAGCAACGTAACGTGCGGTGTGAATCATTGTTGTTTTACATCTACGATTAAATCCAATAACCGTCACTTCTTTAAACTATAGCAGTTAAATGTCGGATTATGCTTTACCAATAAATAAATTGATTGATTGATGACACTAGCGCCCCTTGCAGCATATTTAAGACATATTGTATTGGTTGATCTACCTAGTTTCTGAACATGCTGATTGACCAACTGTCAGCTCGGGCAGAATTAGAAACTGTGTGACGTGTGACTTTTAGCTTGGTTGATAGGAATGTGGGTACAGTGTTATACTGAATTTTTCCTTAGATGATTACAAGGACAGATGTCACTTCATGACAAAATGCAAGTTTTAATCATTTAAGCAAAATTATGATTCTTTCAGGCGAAAAACCTAATGCTAGAAAATAAAACCAAATCTAAAAAGCAGATAGTTCAACACTCAAACTCGTAGATCATATTAAGATTTTAAGGTCAAGGCACTTTTATTGTTGTAACGTCAGTTTGGCATCATTCTAATCATAAGAAAAAAAACAGTATAGTTATCTTATCTTAGTGAGCAAAGAAGAATCTTTCTTTTCTCATTTCGTTCCGAAACTATATTTAAAATAAAATAAATAAAATAAATTAATCACAGGACAGTGTCACACAAATTGATCTAGTCCCAAACTAAGCTTGTACTATGCTTGTACTATGGGTACTAGACAATATATACTTAAATACATAGAAAACATCCAAGACTCAGGAACAAATACTCGTGCTCATCACACAAATATCTGCCCTTACCGGGATTTGAACCCAGAACCCCCTAGTTTCGAAGGCAGGGTCACTACCAACTAGGCTAGCGTGTCGTCAATTTTCGTGTTTGTCTTAATTTTCCGCCATTATTATGAATAATAATAAGCGCAATAGTTTAAATAAGTGTAGTACCTATAATTCTTATATGTAAATCACTTGAGGCCTATAGCCATGTTAAAACTTAACGTGTTTGTAATTTTGTGTGGTTGTGATATGAAGACGATACCAATACTTGAGTAAAACGCCACATGTCATGATGCCGGTTTAAGTTATTATAACGAGGTCATACTGCGGTTGGATATGGAGATAAGGTTAGCTCCCGATATTTCAAAGATGTAACACTCGTCATGATCACGGGATAATGCGAAGTCTGCTCGTTTACCCGTTTTATTAACTTTAGTATCATAAATATTATACATTTCCAGCGGTACAATATTTTGGCCCTGACTTGTTTGTTCCCAGAAAAGCTCAAATGAATCCTGCGTGCAAATTTTGACAGGCTGATGGTGCTTAATTAAAGTAGCTACAACAAACTGAGATGAAAGGAAAACAACGTTGTTATTGAATATCGTCCAAATCATTTTAACAGACGGTAATTTCATTACGTGCCTTTTGTTTTATAATTAGACTGTTGGAAATATTTTTTGCCATTTGTAACCAATCCGACTCATATTCATTGTATTAATTAAAACCTTGTGCTTAAATTAATTGTTGCGATGATATTTCTTCGCTCAAACGATAACAATATTCCCGATTGTTTTCTGCGTTGTGTTGTATTAATATAATATCAGTCTCTATTTCCTTTCTTTATTGGCATTCCTGGGCTTAAATCCGACATAGTTTAGTCTATGTATACTATGTATCTATGTTTACTATAACCGATCAATCATTAACATGTCTTCTGGATATTATAACCAAGATAAGATAAAATTGGTACAAATGTAACATTCCGGTCACGTGCTACTACTAACCCTCGGTCCATCTTGTGGGACTGCCAATTTTACGCCATCGCCATGCATCGTTCTGGTGTTCTTCAGGTCCTTACTACCCAAACATACGTACATAGATCAGTTATTATGAACATTACTTACTATTTGAATAATTAATTGTACTCCGACGTGATATCTGAACCAACAAGCTGCTTTGCCTTCTGCGGCGCTCTATTACACGTGAGCACTCTAGTTAAGTAACTGAGCCTGTATTCGATATTGTCTAACGGATATTCTGAACACTGTGCACTGTTTCCATATCGCTACATTTTGTTCATCTCTTCCTTTTACTAATTGGCGTTTCACCGAAAAATTCGAATATCTTATGATGAGTAATTTAAAAACCATTTAGAGAAATAGGTAGGTATTATTATTAAGTTAAAAATAAGTATTTTTAGCGTTTATGAAGGCTCTTTTTATACGATTTCTACGATTTGTGGCAACATCGTTTCTACATACCTAGGGTGTTTTTAACCCTACTGCTTTTTTTTACTTGAGGTAAATCAACAACGAATTAGCAAGAATTACTACATATTCGTCCATGTCCTGTTACCTCGATCTATTGGCCAAGTCGGAAACCTAGTCCTAACCTAGAGGTGTTATTCTCTTATAACGGCTTCTTGTCGAAAGCGAGCAAGCGAAGACATACGGACTCAAACTATCTCCATTCCAAATTTCACCCAAATCCGTCCAGCCGTTGCAGCGTGAAAGAGTAACAAACTAACACACACACAAACTTTCGCATTTATAATATCAGTTGCATGTCTTTACCAAGCGGGACGGGAATCCCGGACCTTTGGATGGCAAACATGGAGCCGAAGCCAATACGCAGAGGCTCTTTAGACAACTTTAATATAGTAAAGTGATGGGACACCAATCAGTTGGATTATTATAATGTTGTGAATGGTGGGTAGCCATGGAAATGTTATTTTTAACTTCAATAACGTGCCACATAACCATACGTTACCATACCTAATAAATCAATGAATACACACCAAACAAATAAGGGTTGGAAGGGTTGTCGTATGTAAACTTTCCAAAAGTATCCTTTCTTCCTCTTTTTCAATAATATTACAATACTTACTTAATCAACTTGTAATTTAGGTGCATGCATAGCAGAAAATGTAATGTGAGTGCGATCTCGCCAACAAACTATCTTGTCAGTTTGGCGGGCTAACTTGTAATGTTTACTTGTTATGTATGCTTCAAAATAACACTCAGATTTTTCTCATAGTAGCTTGGGTGAAATTGGTCGTCGGACGAACCAGTAAGAGAATAAGAACTTAATAACACCACAAGTCGTTATCGAATATACCGGTTCTGCGGCTATCAAAATGATCTGATTCTGAAAGGCGACCTAATTGCTTTGTCGGCGTGGATTTCCCGTGACAGGTAAATTCTGCTCAATCCCGCCGGTTTCATCCTTAACGGTTCCATGCTATTTTTGGGCGGTCTGTGATATCATTGCTTCAATTTCGACGCGCCGGTGTATAGTTAATGCAGTTTTCTTTTATGTGTTGTGTTTAATTGAATTGCAAACCTAGACCAGGTCTGTAAAGCAATAAAAAAAATGTTTGGTCATGTGGTAATTCAGCTCACGCGCACCATACTGTCTATTTGTTACGCTTCCAGGGATAAACCGATTTAGATGAAATTTGGTATGGAGATAGTTGGAGTCCCGAAGAAGAACGTAGAATACTTTTTATCCCAAAATCTTGGAAGGTTCCTGAGGGATTAGAGATAAACGACTTCTACGCGGAGTGACTCACGGGAAACAGGTAGTATTTTATATATATTACAACATATATTTAAACATTTTTTTATTTGTATGTTTAAACATTTTTTTTATTGCTTTACAGACCTGCTCTAGGTTTGCAATTCAATTAAACACGAAACATAAAAGAAAACTATATATATATACAGACTTAATCTCGCAATGATCAAAATTAAATAATTTATTGTAAACAGTGTGGTCTCCCTACTTGACAAAAAGAGATGCAAAGATAAACAAAGAAACAACAAAACAAATAATTGACAATGACTGACTTGAATTGTCACTGTGACTGAATGGTCATTAAAGTAAACTAGTCTGAATAGGATCCATAGAGGGTATGATCCTTAAATTAGGGTTACCATGATTTACTAGATCGGTGATTTAATTATGGAGAAAATTATCAAAAAAGAAACAGCTTTTGTTTCTGAAAAACTGGTTTCTGATCACGTCTTCGATGTCACCCTGATGTTTATATAAATTGCAATTGATTTTGCTGAAATAAACAAATAACCGATATATTAAATGAATGTGGATACATACATATCATCTCGCCTTCTGTTTGTTACGCTTTTACGGATAAACCACTGAACTGATTCCGGTAAAATTTGATATGGAGATAGCTTGATTCCCGGGGAAGGACATAGAAAACGTATAATAAAATGCATTTTTTTTAATACAATAAAGTGTTAACGTACATACATACATAACATCACGCCTTCATTCCCCGAGTGGGGTAGCAGAGCTAACAACAACTCTAAAAAGACTTGTTAATAATTCTGTAACCACTTTTTGCACAATCAGGCCAAGAAGTTTACTAGTGTATTAGTGACAGATTGCAACCCCATCGCCTAATAACAGTACCGTAAATCCCGAAAATTAATAGTTCCCGAGGGAATAGCGATAATCGACTTCTACACGAACGGAGTCGCGGGCAACAGCTAGTTTAAACAAAAATTGTCTTAAAAAATAATCTCTATTTTAGAAGAAAGTAAAAGCGGCATTCGAAATTCTTCTCATTCGCCCTTTTGTTGTTGTTGTCGTTGTTTTTTTTTTCCGCGTTGAA
Source organism: Acleris holmiana (assembly GCA_949316455.1). Taxonomy (NCBI): domain Eukaryota; kingdom Metazoa; phylum Arthropoda; class Insecta; order Lepidoptera; family Tortricidae; genus Acleris; species Acleris holmiana. The sequence continues at coordinate 9,028,812 of OX438770.1, read as the reverse complement.
GTCGTTTTTCTGTGCTCCCTGGGAAACTGTACAATTTTCCCCGGGACTCAAACTATCTCCATTTCGAATTTCATCTAAATCGGTTCCGCAGTTTAAGCGTGAAGAGGTAACAGACAGACAGAAAGTCACACTGTCGTATTTATATTATAAGTATGATTAAGTATGGATATTAAGAAATCATATTTTTTGGGATAATTATCATTTTGATAATCAAAACTCAAGTTCTTTTTTATCCTAAAATTATTTTGAAATAAAGTGGTTTACGATCGCACTTATTGACTTTTCTCTGTTTGTCGTTTCATAACAACTCTTAGTAAAAACATCCAACTCTATTATTTAAAAGGCAGTTCGTTCTTTACAATTAATTGTGGACATGGTATAATAATTTATAAACAGCTTTACAGAGTAACCAATAATGATGACAAAACATATTTCGCCAACGAAATCATGAAATAACTTATTTATGTCGGCCACAGAGCGCTCCGGGCCGAGGTTATCTGAAAGTGAATAAGAACGAAACAAGAACTAAATCCCAGTATTATAGACACGGGCGTATATAAAATAATGGCTTATTACGGTAGATTTGCTGCGACGGGGATGGAATCAGCCGGTCACGGAGGGGGAAGCCCGAATAATGCGTATACTTTTTGAGATTAGCTGGGCCTTACCGGAAAAAAAACAAAGGGCCCCAACAAACCCACGAATAAACAAACCGAGGGGATGTTAACATTAACTTTTTATTGGTTCATTATTCGATCCTTTTATTTATATCTTTGTTACAACAGAAAAATACTATTTTATTCAAAATCCTAAGGTACATAATACAATTGAAAAAAAGGTTAATATAAAACCCATGTTACGGGTCCAATCGCGCGATTGCTTTACTGATAATATCTACTGTTTGCAAATCATATATTCGTGAAATGCAATCAATGCTGGGAAATATTACAATGCAGTATTTATTATTCAATCTTCTTTGCTGTGTTCGATAATGTGCTGTATTTCAGCAGCGGTAAGGTTCTTTTTTTCGAAGGGGAAGTGCGGATGCGGATACCACTTAGCCGGAGTCCTGAGCCTATAGCCTCGGTTAAAAGCGGATAACTCTGAAATCTCCTGAGGGCTGAGCTTGAAGTCGCATATATCGATGTTCTGCCGGATGCGCTCTTTGTTGGTCGAGCGTGGTATGGCTACCAGGCCGCGGTCAATCTGAAATTAAAATCGATTATAACAATGCTTGTGCTATAACATAAACTGACAATAAATACACGAAAAATAATCAAGTCACGTTTCTGAACGACAGCTAATGAATAATATTGACTAGTTTCTCTGGAGGGTTACCGAATATGAAACATTTTCGCAGCTTGAGACATGTACGTTTGCTCTGTAGGTCCCTAAGCGCCGACGACCTGAAACACCGGGGAGAAAGTTCCGAACGCCCGGCTTCCAATATTTGTTTTCAGTCAATAATAACGAATCTCAAGTCTATACCGATACCGGTTATTTCGGGAGCAGAGATTGACAATTACTCCTTTGATATAGTTTTGAACAATATGTTACTGTAAACATGTGGGTTTTAGTTACAGCGAAATGTGACAAATATTCTGAGACCGGGTCGACCCCATCAAAGAACGATATCGGCTTTGAATTTATCGGCTCAATTTCGCATAAGTTATACCAGTTATACATAAAGCTCAAACAACATACCTAACTTAAATATTTCGTGTGCCTTACTTGATCAAGATTAAATTGCTTTTATATAGAGTAAGTAGGAAAGACCTACCTTTCTTTTTGTTAGTTTTTAATTTTAGGTAATTATTGAAATTAAGATAATGTGGTTGCAAAATGTGGTTACAGAATTATCAACAAGTCTTTTTAGAGTTGTTGGTATTTCTGTAGCTCTGCCTACCCCACTCTGGGAATGAAGGCGTGATGCTATGTATGTATGTAGATACTATCATAGTATTAACCATTTATTTTGTAGTTGATAGAATTTCTTAGTTTTATTTTTACAATAGTGATTGTTTATTTATTTAATTTCTCTATTTTTTTAGGTCTTCTAGCCCGAAACACAGGATTTCCTAGTTCGGGCTCATGACTTGTTTACTTAGATTTATAAGGAATCTTTGTATTTATTAAGTTATTTTGTAATTACATTTTTGAATAAATTATCTTATACCTAAGGTAAACCTCCTGGTTTTTCCGATATCGTCGTAGGTTTTTATTTATTTTTTGTCCTAAACCACGATATCCACATTACTTTTTTCAGTAATAACCGTACTCTCATAAAAATAAAATCATCTCCTTAAGGGCAGTTTTTCAAAACCACCCATAGCTATATTTATTTACAAACAGTAGCCTAAATATAAATTTCCTATAGTTTATTCTCCCTTCAAAAATTACAAAAACTTAATACAAACTTCTTCCGCCCTTAGGGGTAGTACCTATTTGCAAAAACGCTTGTTGTTTTATTTATATATACGGTAATATGTGGTTACAGAATCATCAAAAAGTTTTTTTTGGGTTTTTGGTATTTCCCACCCCACTCTGGAAATTAAGGCGTGATGCTTATGTATGTATGTATGTATACGTATATAAGGTAGCTTACGAGTAAATAGCATTTTCCACCTTTTTCACTTAAAAATACCGAACCCGCTTACTAACTTCCACTATTTCCCAATTTACCATTTTAGGGGTAGGTTTGCCAAACTAAAAAAGTGTTTTCTTATTTTTAAACGATAGTTTAAATACCAACTACCACATTTATAACTTCAAAAATGACCGACCGTTTTCCTAAATCGCCGAAAGTCGGATATACGTGTCTCATTAGCATTGAAGAGCATTTCTACCAAGTTTCAAGTAAATTTGAGCATACAAATATTTTATCTGTTCAAACTTTGAAACCTCCTTTCATCCCTCTAGGGGTTGAATTTTAGTAATCACTGAAATACGTGTCCTACGTGTGTATTATTTGCATTGAAGAACATTACTACCAAGCTTTAAGTAAATTTGACCTTAAAAGTATTTTATTTCCATACAAACATTGCAACCCCCTTTCATCCCTCAAGGGGTTAAAATTTAATATTTAAAATATGTACCTCATTTTTTGCATTAAAGAGCATTTCTAACAAGTTTCAAGTAAATTTGACCATAGAAGTATTTTTTCTCATACAAAGTTTGCAACCCCCTTACATCCCTCTAAGGGTTGAAGTTTAGTAATCGCTGAAATACCTGTCCAATTATTTGCGTTGACGAGCATTTCTACCAAGTTTCAAGTAAATTTACTATAAAAATATTTTTCTAAATACAAACTTTGCAACCCCCTTTCACCCCCTTAGGTATTGAATTTAGAAAAATCCCTTCTTGAACGATGCCTCTACTACAAATACAACTTTTCCTCAAAATTCCAAATGTTTATCTACAGCGGTTTGGGCTAGCCGATGATGAGTCAGTCAAACGGGATATTGCCTTTTACTCAATCGAGTGTAGTGGCCCCCTTTTAAAGGTTGAATTTTATAACCTGGCCGGGGATTTTCTCGACAGATTAGTAAAGTTTGCATCAAAATTCGTTCAGCCGTTTTCACGTGATGGACGAACAAATGAACAGACAAACAGACAAAAAATCTAAAAAATGTTGGAACGTGTTCTTTTATCGATTCTAAGTATCCCCAGCCAACTTTTTTTGGAATATCTTCCATTTACAGACTTTTGACCCTCTTCAGATTTATTATATCTATAGATATTTTATATAAAATAAATAAATATCAGGGGACAATCTCACACAAATTGACCTAGTCCCAAACTAAGCTCTAGGCTCGTAGGTACTATAGGTACTACGAGTAGACAACGAAAAACATACTTATATAGAGAAATACATACTTAAATACATAGAAAAAATCCAAGACTCGGGAACAAATATCCGCGCTCATCACACAAATATTTGCCCTTACCGGGATTTGAACCCAGGACCACTGGCTTCGGAGGCAGGGTCACTCCCAACTAGGCCATATTTTGCACATAAAGTTCTGATTTCTATGTTTTCTAGTTGTAACTTAGTCGTACAAAGTCTACTTATACTGTACTGTGTTATAGTATACTTATACTGGCTTTCAGATTTGCACGGCAGCACTATTATTCAGCGTTTGGTAATACGTAAGTTATACCTAATCGAGACTTACCAAATACCGGATAAGGATTTGTGGAACAGTCTTGTTATATTTTTCGGCTAAGTGCAGCAGTGTGGGGTGGTCGGCCCTCGGCGGCGGCGCGCTCGGCTTTCGGCCTAGGACGGCGCCGAACGGGCTGTAGGCCATCACGACCACGCCACGCGCCGCGCACCACGATATCAGCTCCGACTGGGTTATCGTCGGGTTCACCTAAGAGGTTCTTTATCGATAAACATGGGTTCATCAAATAGTTGACTCGCAAACAATAACACCAACAAATACACAGCATGTTTAATACCAATAACGCTGCAGATAAGATTTACTTAACTACAATTCAATATGGAAAGCGGCCCTTCTTACCTCAATTTGTAAAACTGATGGCTTTATTTGGGAGTTATCCCAAAGCCTTTGCATTTGGGTTAAGTTGAAATTAGACACTCCTATTGACCTTGTCAGGTTAAGTTCCTTTGCATCTTCCATTCCTTTCCATGTCACCAAGTAATCTGTGCCGCTAATACTCCCATCTTTCTATGGAATAAAACAATGAAGTAATGTTAGTAAGCACTATACTTATTTTTTTACTTTGTATCTAATAAAGGAATAAGTGGATTGAAAACTATATACATAGTTTGTTATTTTAATTAATAGTATACCTAATCATTCATATTGCTCCTTTTGCATAAAGTTGATATAGTGCAATATCTTCAGTTTATGACCACAACGTCTGTATTTTATGACCTCATATGTCACATGCCATATATAACTCACGCGTCGTATATTTTTAAGTCAGCCAGAAGACAAACCATTTTTAAACATATGAAAAAAGACCTGCGTACGCTACATTCTACCTAATATTATTTAGAGGGGCAACCATAATGTAATCCCATATTGTGTATTAGTTTTATAAGAAGTTACTAATTTAGCTACTAACAAAGATCTGACCGATAAGTTAACCTTTGTCAACATAGTTTTGGGCCACCCCTATATCTATAATTGGCTCTATTCCTACCCCCTGCTTACTTCAAATATTTTATTTTCAGGTTCTTGGATTTGTAAAGTAATATACCTAGTGAACAGATTTTCTTCTTTTATATAACAATCTTGTGAGGTTGAAACTGACAATTAAAATATAACGACGAGGTAACTCTTAAAACTAATTTCTGTAGGAACTTGTAGCAAGTTAAAAAGCGTCCAACAATTATTTTAAAATGAAAACACAGCGAATTACTTTCAAAGTCTGGAGTAGTCCTGCCACCAAAGTTTTAGCTGACACCTTCGAAGTAACTAAACGAGAGCAGGTATTTTATGATATAATTTAAAACGAGATGGTGCTTTTCATTTGTCTAGACATTCAATGTTATAAATTTTAATACTTATAAACCAAATCTATGCAAACGAGCTCGACTTGCCTATCTCAAATGATCCTAAGATATTAAATTCAAAACACATTTTCGTATTGAGCAGCTTCACTGTTGCTTTACCTCATTTTTCAAACTAAAACAAAAGAGTCGAGACTGTACCTTATATGCCATTGGATAGTGAACGAGGTAGAGATCGATGTAGTCCATTTGTAACAGTTCTAACGACTTCTTCAGAGCTGGAATCACTTCGTTTCTTTCGTGAGCATCGTTCCATAACTACGGCGAAGTAAAATAAAACTTATTTAATGTTTTCCCACGACAAAGAAACGTTATTAGACCGAGAGACATGAAAGATAGCGTGTTATTCCAGGCAGTTTTCGTCAGTTTAACGAATTTCTACCTAATTATAGTAAAACATAGCGCATTTAACAAGGTAGTAAAACAAAATTTGGCATGTCTAAATATAATTCAGAACAAGTTGGAAAGTTTTTGAATAAATTTCACCCAATAACACTTTGCTAATAAACTCAGTACGAGGAATGCTAAAGTACGGTCTAAAATTGTAAACTGTGGGCTAGACATGTTGCATTCGACAATCGTTAGCGATTATGTTTCGATAGACAAATGTATAGAATTGACGTAAGACACCGAGATAGTCACGTGGTACTATTGCGCGATTTGCCTTTAGGTTAGCTCACAGGGCCGTTTTAGACTGTCTTTACTCGAAAGCGGTGCACAGAATAATTCCACAAAAAAAAAACTAGATTTTCTTAGCCATGCACAGCGCGCTTAACCAATTATCCTATTGATGGACTTTTACATCGCGTTCGAAGAGGGAAGAACATAAATCATAGACGACGTAGATATTAACCGTGAACAAGATCTATACTGACTTTAGTGGTGATGTAAACATCGGAGCGGTTTCCGCCATGTCCGAGGAAGCGGCGGGTCCCCAGGCCAACCTCTGCCTCGGTGCGGTACAGGGCCGCGGTGTCCACGTGCCTGTAGCCGGCCTCTAGCGCCCATTGTACCGCCAACGCTAGCGACTCGTTGACAGGCAGCACGCGCGCCCCCTGGCGGGAACATGTCCAGACATGTCAGCTCACAACGTATTTGTTAACAACACCATACTGCCACTGGCTTACATAAAATGGTTGGTAGCGTTCTGTTTAGCTTCCTGCGCTTACATAAGTGTAGCGGACGTATGAGCGTTAACAAAATGCGATGAAGCGTTATTAAAGTTCTCATTGGATCATAGGAAGTTCTCATTTAATTTGGTATGGATGTTTTGTAAGCAGATTCCCACTTTTCCCAAAATTAAAAATAAACATTCTGAAAGATTGACAAATAAACCTTTATTTCTAATTCATATTTTAAACAGGGTAAAATTAATCATACATACCTGGGAAGTTTAAAAAAAATGTATATAGTTAAGGGCTTTAATTAAAACAAAACTTATTTGAATCCTTATAATATGACTTTTGTTACACAAATATGTGCATTTTTTTTTTTAAAACGACCCGCCGAACGACGACTACATTCAATAATATCAAATTATGGCGTTTCACATAACCGCGGAGAAAACACGCTCCAAATTCTTGGCAGTCATGTTTCATGCATATTATCAAATAATAATAGTAATAATAATCGTTAAACTACGAGTCGAACTCACGCACTGAGGGTTCCATAGTAATTTGATTTAGATTTTGTAAGAATGTTTGCACTACAATAATCGTAATAATATATCTATCAGTATTATATGTACGAGTATATGACGTATATATTTGTTAAAAAGATCCGCCATTTATTACTGTGCAATAAAGATTAAATAAATAAACAAATCGTACCAATTTTTACGCTTGTGTGTATTACTTACTTTAATAAACGATTATTGTAAGGTGTTTTACTTTTTTCTTATTTCTTAAGAAATCTGCCGTTATAAAAATATTCTGTTAAAAACCTAACAATCTAAGATGGCTCAAAAAAATCAAGCTCATTAAAGGTAGGATAGAAGGACATACTAATGGTAATTGAGTCCTATTTGGCAAACTTTGGTTTGTATCCAAAGGGTGCCAAATTTCACACAAAAAGCTTTCTGCATGTGATAAAATAGTTCAAACAAGTAAAATGAAAATAGTAAGCAGTAATAATGAAGCTTTAACCTTGCTTGAAGCTTGTAAACTTGTTTCTTATTTGCGTATTTTTAGACAGTGTTTTCGGTTAGAACACTTAATATACATACTATTAATCAATAAAGGGTAGATACCAAAATCCCCTAGGTGATTGCTGCTAGTTTATAGATCACAGCAAGTCGAAAAACACCCTTAACGGATACAAAAATAATATCGTAGCATTTAGTACCTACCGCTATTCGTACAACAATCGCCCATTATGCCAATTTATAACTTGAAAATTTTCACTCTAAGTAGTTAGCTAATCTAGGAACTAAATACGTTTATTTTTATTTCCGACGACTTACATCTGTTAAATGTCCCAGGCTCGTGCCCAGGGCTACAGCCGGTATTTCATTTCCGTCGTTTAATTTGTATTTTAATGATTGCTCGCTGCTTACCTGGAAAGTAATAAAAGGAAAATCAAAACTTTGCCGAATGAGAAACAATAACTGTGAAAATTATTATTTTCAAGCAATATAAACAAAACAAGATTTTTAAAGCGGCTAATAATTTTATACATAGTGTCAGCGGGGACCAGACATTCCACACAGTCAAATCATAAAATATGAACACCGTGTATGCAGATTTCATTAAATTAAAATTTATGTACCTGTTCTGTAATTTGTTTTTTAAGCACAATGGCAAAAAACGCTGAATGGACGAAAAAAAACCTGTCAGGCGCAATTCGAACGAGCAATTAATGTGCCGCGCCGCCGATCCACAATTACACAAGCTAGGCTACAACAAGAGGACTGATTTAATGTAAGAGTTCCTCGCTGCACAGTACCACCGCACCGCTGGCAACAAACAACGTGGTTTGTAATGACTGCAGGTCTCGACTGGTGATACTGTCGAATATATAAGTTAATACCCATCTTATGTACTACTAAAACCGTCATTTTTGCAATTTTTACTACTCAGTGACAGTCGCGACGCTAAGACGAATCTAACGACACATCACTTATCACAATCGGGCCACAACATACCGGTCATACATACGAACTTACATACATACCTGCAGGCAAACATTATTCTTCTTCTTCAGAGGTCGAGCAAAAATGGGTTTGTCCTTTTTTGCGTCGATGTGAATAGATTTACTTAAAGCGTTAGAGTAGGTAATACAATAGACACCTATACTAGATTGTCGATAAAGTAGGGGAATGTTTTTATAACAAAATAAAAACTAAGCACGAGGAAACACCGAGTAGGTATTCTAAAAGGATGACATCAATTTTTTTATAGTACATGTTACGTGAAATCAGTTCATTTGGATTATATTTTAAAACTTAAAACCACCTTTACCAAATTAAAATCCGTTGCTTATTTAATAAGAACTATGCAAACGTGCTTGAAAAACATTCCTTTTAAATTTTGGCCCAATTTACTACGCAAACTTTAACTAAAGTGAACTTAAAGTTAATAACTTCTTAGTTAATATCTTAACACCAACGCAAGTTGAAGGCCAATTCAAGTTGTGCCGAGTCACAAATCATATAAAAGTGAATTGTTTTAGAGGTAGACTGCCTTGATAAAGTTACCTGCGTTGTTTTTAACGACATATTGGTTATAACATAGGAATTAAGCCAATGCACCTTCCCTACAAAAGTGTGTCCCATATGAAAAATATTAAACTAAATAAAAACACCTACTTGGTAGATCAAAATCACCAGCGATAGGAGGCGGGCCGTGTATTGGACCGACGCGGCCATCTCAAGTGGCATGCTGCTCGGACTGCCGCCGGCACTAGCACGCTTGCTTTCTCGATGTGACATCCAAGACGCTGCGTTCAAGATAATGAAATATTAACACGTTTATTGCTAATAACTCGATGTCAGGGTAATTTCTAGACGATATCCCAAGTTGTCTCGATGACACGCGATACGATTCGGCGCTTACACGTGTCGGTGTGCTTGAAGAAAGACTTGGGTAGCGGTTTGATGCAACTCCTCCGACATTCGTTAACTCCTTTCATTATTTTAACTTCATAGACCAGTGAACTTTTTCTACCATCTCTTTTTCGTGATTAAAATCTTCAACTTTGGGTGAACGTGAATACTCTATAAGTGTCATACCGGATCACCGGGTCATTTGTGTGGTAAAAAACAAAATTAGCTAATTTTATTGACAGCCCTCGACAAGATGATGAGCGGCTTAATAAGATTAGCACCACAATGTTAATAATTACTATTTCATAGCCTAAAATAGCTTTTCTGTCGGCAAACCTTTCTTCATTTCTATATTCGAAAATTCCCTTCTTAATTAAACATTCCATAAGCAACCCAAACATTCCGCTAAGATACTGATACGTTTTCGACAAACCGTTTCGCAATTTTCCAAACCAACCAAAGCCTGTTTTACCTCCGGAGATGTAAATACGGAAAATTCAAAACGTTCTGGAATAATTTATCTAGAATACATTTTTGCTCTGAGCATCCACTTGGAGAGAATAACGAGTGGCTGGCATTTTGCCGCAGTAAAAGGGGGACAAAGTGCAATTTAAATGTTCGAAATGTCGTTCGTTGCACGTTACCGTGTATAGATGATCGAGTTTAATTTAGAACCAATCAGTAATGAGCCGGGCGAGCGGCTCGAGCGCAGCGAGCCCGAGAAGGCGGACGGCAAGTTTTATGTAAGCGGGGATTACGCCAACTAACATTTTGAAGTAACGTGATTATTATTGAAATACTTTTACCTATAATTAGTACGAGTATGCATGCAGAACGACCAGAGTATTAATAGTAAGCGGCTATCTATTGTTGTCACACTCTCTGTTATTTGTTAGTATTTTGTTATGCCAGAGAGAGTGCGAAAACGATAGACAGCCGAGTACTACTATTTTTGTGATATTACTGCACATATTTTGAGTCCACATAATCATCATTGTTACGGGTTTTGGTCGATACGTGCTTATCTAAATAGCAAAAAACAATGTTGCTATTGCTGTCTGTTAAAAAAACTTGATGTGATAATAGCCCACGCGAAGCCAGGGTGGGATAACCTAACTATAATAATACTTGTTATGGTATCACAAACTGTTAGTGCTTTCTGAGGTTCTCTTGTTACCATCTTACAAGTTTTAATACGCGTAGGTAGGTTACGTATAAGAAATAAAGTAACTCGGTTATCTAACAACCTAAACCCACGCGCAGTCCCGCTGAAAGAATGTCCAGTTTAATCTCGCCGAGAGTGAGATCATTACCGCAATCACTCCCCCCAGTTTTATTTAAAGTATGGTCATAACCGTTTTATGAAATAGCTCAATTATCTTTGGTTCTTGCTTCGTTTCTGTTGTATTTTTATCACCGGTCGATATCAGGCAGGCAGGTAGAGGCAGAAGTCTAATTCCAGCGCTGGCCGCCCAAACCAACACCGCGCGAGCTCTTCCCGCGGCAGGCGTAATAAATTATTACATGCGGACCCTTAGCGTGGTTAAGCTCAGAGGTATTGGAAGTTAATGTATCGGGTGAGGGCGGTATCGCTCTGTTTTAGAGTGAACTACTCCTCCCGGGCCTCCCGCGCCCCCTGCGCACCCTCCCGAACCGAACAAAGAACGCACAATCTATAACCTTCAAGAGATCGCACTACGCTGGATGTATTGCATACTAAATTTCCTATACAACTAGCCACATCCCTACCTTTTACTAATCCCTCGTGAATTCTAACAATTATTTGTTATGTAATCATGCCAAACTTTATAAATATAGGTCGGTATATCGTGAACCCGATTATCGCCCCGTTTAATATTTTGTTAAAAATTTTACTTGGCTGGAAGCTGCCGTTCAAACTGAAATAGCTTTTCGGGAACAGCGAATGCAGTTACTTTGACGTTTTTAGCGAATAATTAATAACTCTTCTAGAATTATTCAATTAGTTACAGGTATTGGTATTAATAATATACATATAGACATACCTAATAGGAAGATGTTATTATTAAAGTTCATTCTTATTGATTTCATACAAGTATATTACACTGAAATTTTGCAGGTATGGTAGGTACCTATTAATTTCCTAAGTACTGGATCAAAAGATTTTACAACTAATTTCCTAAGTACTCGATTTAATTAAGATTATTATGGTTAATGGGTGACCTAATATTCACAGAAGGTAATACTTAAACTATTCGGAAGTATAATACCTAAATTTTAATTAGGTTATTCTTTGACAGTTTCCTATTAGGCGTTTCCACCTTATTTTATATTTTTGCTTTACAGCAGCCAGTTTATATTTCGTATGTTTCTAGTAACTAAAAGCTTAATTAGAGCATCGAAAATAAAGCAATTGGATCAAGCGTGCAGCGACTAGGCAGATAACAAGATCAGGCTCCTGCTACAGTTTTAATTTACAGAAATGTCTGGAGTTTTTTCCGCGGAGTGAATTTTCCGCCGGCTCCATTCATCAGGCGACTGTCACTGTCCCCCGCCAGCAATTACTGATGTCGCACTCCACTGCTCCGGCGCAATTACTACCACCTACCTCGGGCGCGCGGCTACCTGCGCCGCCACTCTAGTTAGCGCCATGGTGCGCTAAAAGCTTACCCATCTACCCGTTAATGACTCCAATAAACAAACTGCAAGGATACTTAATTAATCTTGCAACATTTTTTAATACCAAAGCAATCAAACCCTCCAAGAGAATGTATCACATAGCTAAATACCTTTAAGAGATCGAGAAAAGCCTACCTTGGTTTGTGTTTATTAGAAAATACCTTTTCCTTTCACGTCTCACGTAAGGAATTTTTCTCGTTGGCGGAAATTTACCCTTGCGCACCTGCTTCTTTTATACGCGCCGACAAAGCGCGTCCCTTCCTCGCTTTCACGTCGCGTAGTCTCTTCCTTCCTACGGCGCTCGTTGAGCCCGATCAAATAAGCGCTATTTATTTAAATGGAGGGCTAATCGTGACCGAACTCGGGCCGCGCTGGCCAGAATAGATCGCCATTAGCACGCCGCCCGACTTGTTCATAGCTCACAACAACAACATTCTGAATCGATACGCCCGGGCCCTAACGAGCTCCCGGATAGCAAAATATTTTACCATGAATTCACTTTGATAAATATGTCATTCAACTCCGAGAAATAAAATGAGTCAACGTGGGAGTCAACAATGCGGAACAAGTGAAATGTCCCGTTAATAAAAAAGGTAAAACGGATCGGTGCCGGATTTTCAATAAAGTGCAGGTAAAACGACGTCGTTATTCATACGTGTAAAGAGTTTCGCAGCGTCGTATTGCGTGTATCTGCTGGAAAACTCGTGGCAACATGTTACGGACCGCCATTACTGCGAGTTCAATCAGAGGTAAACAAACATACATAAAGCCATTCACGTAACCGAATATTGAACTCTAAACCAATGTTACCCTTTATACACTATCAAATCTGTCCCGTTATCTTATTTTCGAGATTGGAGTCTCATTTTTGATTTACCTTGGAAAACTATTCATGTCAATAAACTACATGTCGGCGCAGTGCAATTTGAGGGAGGTCTCCGGCCGCGCCTATTCTCGCATCTCGGAGCGCCGGCCGAGATGGCTCCGACGGACTTCAATACCGCCCGGCATCTCGGCGTGCTCCAGCTGGATTAGTTTCTGAGCTCGCATCGTGAAATAGGAATAATTCAGGAACCTATTTAGAGTTCAGACCCATTTCACCGGTAGATATAGGCATTTGGATTAAATAGTTTTTGCGTAGGTTATGGTTAACCACCGCGATCATTCTCACGTCACAGCTTATTACACAGAGTAATCAGAATCTCGCTTTATGCGTACGATAATTTCCACGTATAATTAGACAAAACATTATAACGACAAGCGTGTTATTATATAATATATGATTTTAACCCGTAAGTAATTTTCATTGGCCATCGGGTATTGTCGGCAATTATCTCTCAACACTGTAAAGGACGAAACACCCTGCAACAAAAACCGACTTAAATATCTGCCAAATATGTTGGTTATTTGATGTCTTCTCAATTTCTACTAAATTAAACATTTACATTCACTATGTAGACAAAATAACAACTTATTACCGCTCTTATAGTTTATCGGCAGTTAATCGATATTCTTTCATTGGTAACGATAAGGAGCTCTAAGCTCTCTCTATACTACTAGGTGAAAACGAACATGTTTTTGACATGTTACAAGAATCATCTTGTTTTTTACTCGACCGACATTACTGACAAGTAAATAAGAGCTAACATAACGTTGAAAAATACGATAACACTTTATAAGCAATTAGGTTTTACCGAGTAAAATAGAGACTTCAAGTAGAAGTAAAAATAAAGCAAAAGAAGCGTTATAATTTAAGAGGCCGTACACGAAATTTTGGTGGTTCTGCTTCTTTTTGAGATTATACAGTTAAAATGCTGCTTTTCTATAAGTTTTAATGCACATCATGAAATATCATTTCAGTTCTGATCGAATAAATGAATTACAAATAAATGCGGGACTTTTTTAGATTTGTCGAGTATTATAATGCGAGATTTAGGTTATTTTAAAACATTATATATTGCTATTTTTTTATTTTTTTTTTATGTTTTTTTAAGGTAATGGATTGATTTTAAATTGAGCTTTATTATTGTTGTTTTAGTTTTATGAACGAGAGTTTCAAGTAGTCGAAATCAAAAACAATGTTTTGCCCATTTTTTATAAAACTTTACCAAGTTAATATTTTTTTTACACAAAAAAAATAAATGAAGGTGGTAAAAAGTAATTCATACATTTTTAGATGACTTTTACTGCAGTAAATTGTAAATTTTTCATACTTTTTAGACGTCAAAACGATTCGTGAATATGCGATATTCTAAACCTCTTACAGCAAAATTGACAAAACACTCACCGGTTTCAGGTCAATTACTCAATATTAAAAGATAAAAATAAAAAAGTACCTCATACATTCGTTGAAAATTGAAATTATCTTTCGCGTTTTGCATTAAAATTTGTAGAAGTAAAGTATTTCAACAGTAAAAGCACGTCTGTAAAATCAGGTAAATCGGCGAAATCGGCAAAATTTCGTATACGGGAATTAAATGCCTCTTAAGCATTTAATTCAAAAATATGTTACATATGTTATGTTTATTGTAAATAAAGTTTGATATGGACTATTGTCTGTTTGTTCTCTCTTTTTGACAAATGATTTTTTGTTCATGACATGTTGGTAAGTATGCCTAATTGATAAAAATCCGTTTTATTCTTCATCCATATCATAGTGATACTGTCAGGTTGATTTTAAGTTTCACATCGAATATGAAACATTTGCATAATATATTTAAAATTCTCGTTTGCTTGCTAAATTATATTAATACCTAGTCTAATTGTTATATCATTAGCCCAAATGATTGTCTACATATATACATATAGACCCCTTGACAATTTATTACAATAATACTGTACATATTCATACTCGAGCCAGAATCGTCTCGCGTCATTGCATTCATAGTAAAATCTACATAAGGTCTATCTCTATATCGACCAAGCAGTGCAGCCGACAGCTATCTAGCGTTCGGAGAGACCATTCGATCGACAATGAAATGGTTATTGCCAAATCCATGCATGCAGGACCCGTCGTGCAGATAGCAGGCTATCAGGGTTCAACATTACACATGCAAATGTAAAACAATACAAAAAGAATTGCATTTCCTTTAAGTCTGCAAGTTCTTACAAACCAAGCGCGCACAAGGACATAAGCTTGAAAGTTTTCCGCGAAGTTAAAATTAAACAACCCAATTCATACGTATGCAAACGAGAAATAAATTTAGATTTAAATGTAAAGAACTAGGCCAACTACATTGTTTTAAGAGAACCTTCGCATGTTCGCAAAAGAGTGATGCGATTGATGAACAAAATGAGGATCTATTTGACAGGTTTCACCTGAAAATACACCCTCTACCTGCGACTGTCGTGAGATATTGAAAATCGGGCCCGAGGTTATCCGTTTGACCTTTTTTATTGGCAACATTTTACCCGTTTCGCATGTTTGAGCGTTTGAATGAAACTGCTCGTGTTGTCAAATTGCGCTGTATTTTACGCGGCACGCACGCGTGTAAATGACGGTAGCTGCTGTACTCTGACTTGTTTACAAAAGCTCATTAAAACATTTAATTGTTTCATGTCGCTTTGTTTGACTGCGAATCCGAAATTGGTGGTAAACAACGTAATAAGAGGAAGGGTTCTGGATTTTGGATAAGGAATAGCAATTTCGAAATAAGAAAGTTTAATTGCGCGAACGTTACGTTGTACGTAATTTTTCATTAGCAACATTTCGATGTGACAGGAAATCATTTAAGTGGCTGTTTTATTCTGAATGCACTACGACTAACGCTGTAATATATCTAACCACAGCGGAACTAAAAAGTGGTTACTTGCGAGTAATGGTTACATGGAAAGTAGTTGCAGCCGCTCGGTAGCCGTAGCATGAAAAACTAAACCGGCCTTACGTACAGGCGTTGTGGCGTTGTATCTCAGCGGGCGACACTTTGCAAGTAGTTTACGAGGAATCTAGTACACATTACTAGCGCAGCGGGAGCGGGTGCACTGCGAACTTGTCTGGAGGAGGATATTACTTTAATCGTGCAAGGCCTCCGTTATGGTCGAAGTTTCATGGACGCCACCGGCCGCAACTCGCCCGCTTATTGCTCCCGCGGTTGTTACAATTCTCTCTCGTTATAACTCCGCCCTTTATTTTCACTCGCCAAGAACAGTACGTTACATTTTAATTTTTGCGTCTTTTCAGTACGTTGTTGCGGTCGCAGAGGGTGAATGTGTGTTTTAACTAGAGAACCATTAAACTGTGATATTTACGAAATTGGCCCTATTTTAATAGTTCTTTAACAAAATCGGCGACTTTAGCTAGCAGAATGCTTAAGATGAAAAATATATTACAAAGACGTAAATATAACGGCATAAACAGAAACATTTTTATTGAAATAGACGTACCCGGCATAATTGTACTGACTACCTGAGATTATTATTGCGGACTTTACGCAGGGTAAGTTTATGTATGAGTCCATAGTAAGTTGTTTACTTGCTATTCATTTTGTGTTTTAATTTAAATTAAAGTTCATCTTTGTTTCTTCTTCGTTTATCTCACTATGTCACCAGTGCCTACCGTTACGGTAAATCTCGCAATGTTCTACCCCGTTACAAAAATAGTCTATGTCCATATTTTTGACCTCTTCCTGCACAAGCATCACATACTATGCATTTATGAAACTTAAATCACAATTGTAAGCAAAACAAAAGTAATTTATAAGGTAGCCATCGTGTACAAGTACAACAAACAGCACACAAATTAGACGTACAAATCTCCGCCAAGCTTGCCACTAGATAAATAAAACTGTTATGTTCAACCTAATTGCCTTCATTTGTTGCGAAGTTAAATTAGAGTGTATTTATTATCGCTACTTCAGCGAGCGAAGTTTGCTCGTCAGCGCCGCGTACTCCGCACTCCGCACGCGACTACTCGCCCACTCCCTAAATCAAAGTTAAGCGAGAGACATCTTAATGTTTATGAAATAATTCAGCATCTAATTAATTATATTAAACATGCAATCGAATAACCCAGTTTGCTTAGTCGATAAAAGCCTTCCCTGTTTACATAATTACCCAAGTTAAAGAGTACAAAGTAAAGCTGGTTCGTAAACTAGATTGCGGTGGATTTATTAATAATTTCGATTTCTGTGTCGCTAAATGCTATTTAACGACAAAGAGATAAAATCTCTGTGGCAAGCTACATTTAATTCTTTTAGTCGGAAAGTTATCAAAAAGTACGACTAAAATTGGCAATTTTCTGAAAATATTCCCGGGCAGTTAGCACCAAATCTTCGCCTGACCAAATGTTTGTATAGTTCAGCTGCAAATAGGTTTGGCAGCGACCGGCGCTGTTTGTATATAATCCAAGTTGGTGAAAAAGTAAACAGAGCCGCGTCCGCCCGGTCCTCCAGTTAATTGAGCGCATTAGTCATACGTGGCTCCGCAGACAGCGGCTTCCACGCGCCAGCCCTTATCGCCGTGATTTGTAGTATCGCTGAGACTCAAGTGCTTGCCTCCAGGGTTAATTATAAATTACAACTCTACAAATATGGCGGCAGGGGTCAGGTTAACAAGGGCCTTGGTTCAGAATATGTAAGGTTACACTTAAAAAAAAAACGCTGCGGCGGTAAATTGGACACTGTAAAAATACGTTTACTGAAACGATTAAGGATTTCATTTTTGTAAGGGAGTGTTTTTGTAATAAGCTTTGTTCTCGGGTCAGATAAAAAAATGGGATTAAACCTAGTTTAGTCGCGTATTGTTCAACGCAGGATAGGGTTTGCTTTGTGTTTGTCAACTTCGTTTGCCCGGCGGGCTTTTAAGTGTGACGCTTTAATTCTGCACTAATATTTGCCATTAAAATAGCAGACGTTGTATGAGCTAAAAGTATATTTGAAAGGTAAAATTTAATCCTCTTTATGTGCTTAAACAATAGGTATCCAAACCAAGGATATATTAGATTAAGTACTTTGGATTATTGCCACGAAAAAATATGACGCACGTATAATAATAATAATATGTATATATTTAGGGTAGATTTGATAATCTAAGAGATACTTGTAAGATACACTGTAGATATACTTTTCCTTTTCGACCTGCTATCAGTCGCCTAGACTATGATCTGGTGGGTTGTACTTTCTGGTTTGGGGTTTGGCGAGTCAAGGCCACTGCTCCCCTCAGTCTGGCAGCACATCAGCACTCTTTAGTCTCTTAACAGGATGTGGCTGCAGTAGCTTGTGGGATAGAGGGGTTGGATGAGTGGCCAGTCGGACTTTTTAGTTGGTTGAGTAAAGTTTTGCTTCTTCGTCTACTATTAACGTTTCTAAGTAATTGTGTATGTGTATATATATAGCTAAAGCAGTAAAGAATCTACAAACAAACGTTCGAAACAACGAACTCAAACAGACGCACGCCTCTACGAGACCGCTAAGTAGACATGGCAGTGCTGTCAGTCGCGAATGTCGCGTCGAGACGATTATGTAGTTTCCTTTGCATTTTATAATATACTTTGTTTATAAAGATGCCACGAAAGTTTGGTATACCTACGGCTGTTTGAATCCGTTGACAGAATGGGAAAAGTAGCCGCCATCTTGATCTTTTTTAGTTATTCGATTGCATTCAAAATCGATGTATAGGAATTAATGAAGATGGCGGCTACTTTTTCTCATTTTGTCCACGGATTCCTTGTCGGAGTCCAAACAGATCCCCAGATGTAAATTTTGGAAGCAATGAGTCGAATAACTTAAGAGTCCGTACACGAAATTTTGGTGGTTTTGCTTCTTTTTGAGATTATACAGTTAAAATACTGCTTTTCTATAAGTTTGAATGCACATGTCATCATGAAATATCATTTACCAGTTCTGATCGAATAAATGAATTACAAATAAATGCGGGACTTTTTTAGATTTCTCGAGTATTTTATTATAATGCGAGATTTAGGTTATTTTAAAACATTATATATTGCTATATTTTTTTTAATTTTTGGATGTTTTTTTAAGGTAATGGATTGATTTTGAATTGAGCTTTATTACTGTTGTTTTAATTTTATGAACGAGAATTTCAAGTAGTCGTAATCAAAAACAACGTTTTGCCCATTTTCTATAAAACTTTACCAAGTTAATCAATTTTTTACACAAAAAATATATGAAGGTTGTAAAAAGTAATTCATACATTTTTTAGATGACTTTTACAGCAGTACATTGTAATTTTTTCATATTTTTTAGACGTCAAAACAATTCGTGAATATGCGATATTCTAAACCTCTTACAGCAAAATTCGCAAAACACTCACCGCAGATCAATTACTCAATATAAAATGATAAAAATAGAAAAGTACCTCATACATTCTTGAAAACTGAAATTATCTTTCGTGGATCTCGTTGCGCTTATTTTTTTGTGGTCCTTCCATTCCAAGTCATCCTTCGGTTCAGATGGAAGCCCAGATATTTTTCACAGTCAGTTTGAGGAGAGTGTCAGACAGGGGGGCGAGTTCCGCGTCTAAGGACCGTATCGTTAATTATGGAAACAAGTTTGATTTGCTCTAAAAAAAAAGTTACAATATTTTGTCTTTTCTGTCATATGTCAATCTGTTAAGCATACAGTCAAGTGTTAAAACTTACTATAAAAAATTGTATAATTCATATACATTGCAAGATGAAGGGTCTCTCAGAGAAAAAACGACATTCAACTGTGACCAAATACTGTAAAGAATCCGGTATAACTATGAGAAAGATTGCTTCAGAAGAAGGGGTTAGCCTGAAAGCTGTTTACACTACGATAAAAAGGTTTAGTATGAATAATACTTTAAAAGATTTACCTGGTCGAGGTAGAAAACGAGGCCCTTCATGTCCTAATTTGGACAAAAAGATTTGCGAATATTTTTCTCAAAAAAAAGAGATATCGATTCGGGATTGTGCGAACAAATGTCGTACTTCTATTGCAATGGTTCAGCGTGCCAAGGAACGTAACTTGCTTGTAACGTATAAAAAGCAAAAACAGCCTAAACGCAGCAATACCCAGGAGTCTTCTGTCAAAACTCGGGCTCGGAAATTGTACGACCAAATTTTAACTAAAAATGAACAATGTATTATAATGGACGATGAAACCTATGTCAAACTTGACTATAAAACCCTACCCGGACGTACGAAGGTCTCTAAAGACGAAAGGTACGAAGGTCTCTAAAGACGACAAATCCATTTTTAGCGAGAAATTTGGGAAAAAAGTGATGGTTTAGCAAGCTATTTGTCAATGCGGCATGAAAACGTCTCCGTTTTTCGTAACGGGAAACTTAAATTCGGATGTGTACAAGAAGGAATGCCTTCAAAAGCGGGTACTACCACTCATTCGAAAGCACAGGGGTCGTACATTATTCTGGCCCGATTAAGCTGCGTGTCACTATGCTCGCCATGTGTTAAACTAATGTCGAATTTGTCGCGAAATCATTAAATCCCCCGAATTGCCCTGAGATCAGGCCCATCGAGAAATTTTGGGCTCTGATGAAGGCAAAGCTACGAAAACAAGCTAAACCAACAGATAACATGGACCAATTCAAAAAATACTGGATCCGTACCCACAAAACTTTCAAAACAGTCGATGTCCAAGGGCTAATGAAGAGCATCAAAAGCAAAGTGAGAAAACTGGCAAAGGGGGTCAATAAATAACTAAAAGTAGTTTTTATGGTTCACTTTGAAGATCTAAGAATCGCGTAGTTTATGTTTTTTTTTTGTAATAAAAAGTATTTATACAGATTACACCATTTTATTTGTTTCCATAATTAACGATACGGTCCTTAAGTGTAAAGGTGATCTTCAAGCGTGTCTTCCAAGGCCTCTGATTTTTCTTGATTCTAATAGGTGGAGAACACTGTTGGGGTTGTAGGTTCCTTGTGCGCTCTGAGACATCCTCTCCAACTTACGATTGACGAATTTGTTTAATGAGTCTGCAAGGAGATTTTTGAGTTCTTTTATAGCTTGGTTTACTTTTGTTTTATTTATCTTGGACTTAAAATTGAGGTCCAAAGACGTATAAAGGTAAATAAAATGAATCCCAAATTTAATTTCTAATTTTCATATGGCAACTATTTATTTATCGTTATACTTACGAAATGAAAGTCTATTAAAATTTGCTCGGTGTAGTTCGTAGCTAGGCTTGATGATCAAGGTAGTATTTATCTATATATGGGCGTTTCTTAGAAAGTTTGTACCTAGTTAAGGACTAAAATTAAGAAATTTTATCTTTTCCGCTGAGTTACGAAAATTAGTCTTACTTTTATATTTATATAACTAATTAGCAATATCTCAAATTCAATAAATGAAGCAGATTCAATCCTCACCCGCTAGTAACATGCTTGCACTTGCTACACGGGTTTTGTCTGAGATACCACCATTTGCCTTATAATAACAGTATAGCTAATTTTCGTAACTCAGCGGAAAAGTTAACGTTTCTTAATTTTAGTCCTTAAATAGTTACAAACTTTCTAAGAAATGCCCATAATGGCTTTCGTACCGTCATGTATGTTGCGAAGGTTGAGCAAAGGTAGTTTAAAGCCATCCAAGTGCTGCCACCTAGTGTGCTGTTATTAAACTCATAGGAAAACCAACAGCCCCATGCTCTCCTCTTTCGCGCAAGGTTTAGTAAGATAACGGTAGATGTCGCCATAATCACTTTCACACATTTTTATTTTAACATAAACTTTTTGACTCCTATTATTATTTGTGAGTTATATTATAATCCATTTGTTTTTGACATTAATTTAAAGCAAGTTTAAAAAACGAAAACTGGCGTTACGAGTTCTTAAAACTTGCTTTATTTAACAAAACTGTAATTTGTATTATGTAATAAGTAAATCGAATGTAATCCAACACTTTTAAACTAAAAATGTTTGTAAAAGGTTTCTTTCGGTTATTTTAGGGTTCCGTACCTAAAGGATAAAAAATGGGATCCTATTGCTAGGACTGTCTGTCTGTCACCAGGATGTATCTCATGAACCGTGATAGCTAGACTGTTGAAAATTTTACTTTGTTTTGTTGTATTTTTTGCCGCTATAATAACAAATACTAAAAACAGGATAAAATAAATATTTAAGGGTGGCTCCCGTACAACAAATGTATTTTTTTTTTGCGCGATATTCATAACGGCAACAGGTAGACGCTTGAAATATTCACAAAATATTTAGCTGTTTAATCACTAAATAAATAATGTTATTAAAATAAATCAAATATTCAAAAGGACTCCCATAGGTACAGCAAACGTCATTTTTTGCCATTTTTGCTCGATATTAATAACGTGAACAGGCATTCAATGAATATTTAGTAGTATATCTATTCGGGAAAAAAATGGGGCTCCCATACAGCGAATGTGATTTTCTTGCCGTATTTTCTCGGTCTTAATACAGAAACAGTGGTTGTATAGATAGATAATGGTCGGTACGGGACCCTTCGTGCGGGAATCCGACTCGCACTTGGCTTGTTTTTTGCTAGATCTTAATATTGTACGGTGGTAAGGAACCCCTCGTTTCTAGGTGTGATTATTATTCGTATGCTCATTATGATATTAAATACCCACCCACTCATAAACTAGGTCACCCGTGGTATGATTTTCATGATTACCACTAATCATCACACAACAAAATCGACCCTCGACCAGGCGGTGGTTACTTCACCGTATCGTGCCTATAGCTGGCTCTGAGAGAGACAAGGATATCGATAAATAATATACTTAACAAGTCAATATTCTTCTTTATTTTAAAAAAGACCCTTATAAATATATGACTAACAAATCCGTTATTCTTTGAATCGAATACAACCTTTCTCTATAATAGACATCACAGATAAAAATATACAGACAGGTAGACAGAATATCTTTTTCGCTAAGTTGTCGCTTGGCATCTACAAAACGCTGTTTAGCTTATCGACGGATGACAAAGTGAGCAAACGTAGTGATTTGATATCAATTTATGCAGATACAAAAGACAAAATTTAGCTAACAACATCCACTATCAAAAAATATACTGTTAGACATCACAAGTAATTTGCAGATTAAAATAACAAGATAGGAATACAACAATGTTTTTCTAGTATGATAATAATATGATATGTCTTAAAAATACAGCCTCCACTAATAAACTTTTGAGCAAAACGTGTAAACCTCAAGCAAAATAATAAAACGCCAAGAACTTATGGATTTTCATTATCTACTGATAAAATTGGTTTTTAAACTGGAAGGCCTGACAGAGCTCTCCCACTCGGAATGGCTAAATATTCCGTATAATCGCGTTTATCCCGGTGGACAAAGCATCCGTCACTCTCGCACTGTACTTGTCTTTATTGCCTTTGACCTGTTATGGTATAGTTTTTAACTTGGCTGCCATAAATGTCAAGTAAATAAGCTATCATAACGTTGACAATACGGAAGCACATCAAAAGCAATAAGGATTTACTGTGTAGAAACACAGCTCTGTACAGATAATCTTGAAATTATAAGACAGATCCTGGCAAGGTGACAATATTTGCGATAGTTTTGAATCAAAATTACGTCGAGTAACACCTATTCCTATTGTTTAACCCCAAACGAGAGACAATCAATAATGAAATCTATAATACGTTTCCTAAATAATAATAAATCAAGGTAAAGAATAGGAAACATTGGCGATGAGTTAAGCATCAACTTTTGCGCACTTTTGTATGATTGGCACATACGTATTCCAAATTGAGAATTAGCTCACATCTCGAAGCTAAAATAACAGTTAAATATAAAATACACGGGTCAGTCTCGCGCTCTGAGACAAGTTAGTCAACTTTTTTTTTCTTTACACTATTTTAGAGCACAGAAAAAATCGTCAATACGAAAAAATACAAGTTCCAGTTGGAACTCATATTGTTTTGCTGTATTATGATATTTTTTGTATTGGCACAGGTGCGAATTATACGGTTACAGGTATTTTTTATAAACAATAATAAAACTTTATTTAAAAACACACATTTACACTTAAAAGCATTTATACTTAAGATAGGTGTACGTTCTCATGGACTATAAAGCAGCGATAGCTAAACAACATTTCATAGCATTTTTATTGGTACCTATAAGTACTTAAAACTTGTGCATCTACATAGTTATGTCGCTAGTTAAGTACGGTATTTACAAAACATTTTTATAACGAAAAACGTTTAGAACCACGACGTATCATACCCATAATAATAATGTACATTTAGTAACTTTTCGGTGATTATGCAAATTCAACTACTTCACAACACTGATAATGAAATATTAGAATGCTGGTATTCGGCCTTTAATGAGTTTAGCTATGATGATTAAGTACTTACATATTAAACTTCTGAAAGTAAAGAACGCCAGTAAGAAAACTTAACAGTTAAAACCTATGCTAACGCTCGCACATCATCGTTAGTGTTAAAACTTCTGTCGAGCAAAGTTGTCGAAACAACCAAGCAAAGCGTCAGCGGTTCTTTTCCAATATGTTTAATTCCATCTTGCTTCTATATCTCAGTGAGCTCTTAGACACCTTAATGCTTTACTCAACTGGTCTCAGTTTGTCGAAATTGCCTTTAGGCATTAAGTCCGCCATTTGTACTTTTCTTGGGTATTTTGCAGTATACGTTAAATTAATACTTCTTATAAAAATATGGGGACCAATACACAACATTATGATTCTTATTAAATAATTTATAGTTAACGATAAACAAATTTATTGAGCCCATAACAAAAAAGCACCGTTTCGTACGACGCGTCGTTTTAAGGTAGTTTCCTTGCCTATTGCTTACAATAATATTAGACAAAATTAGACTGTATATCTAGACGTCTACATTTCTTGTATTGTCGGAACAATATATTTACACATTAATATTATTGTTAGCATTCTAGGAAAGAAAATAGTACCGTATAAAACAGGCATTTATAATCGATAAATTAGTTAATTACCAAACAAGTTCTATCTTGATGCTTGTAAGTCATTCATCAAAAAAACTGGTCCTCTTCAATAGATTATTTGTGATGATTTTATAACTAGCGTAAATTAACTAATTTGGGACATAATTCTTTGACTTAAGTATTTTAATGAGGCCTTACATACATTTTACAATATTAATACTTATTTTATTACATATAGGTTTTTAAAAGTACAAAGACCCTTTATTACAATAATATGTAATTTAAGAAGGTATGTCCCATTTGTTCGACATAACTGCGAAATTATGACGTCGTAGCTGAAAACGATGTACGAATATAAATGGAGCATACCTAACTACTCCTTAAGGCTGATTCAGATTTCTGTACACATTGTTGCATAAACTTATTTTATCTTTTAAGCCTTTAACAACAACTACTTACAAAAATGGGTTATACGACCATTTTGTTGACATGTTTGACAATAAAAGGTACAATTTACATGACAGACTAGAATATCAAGTCATCCACTTACTAAACATGTATCATTATTTATTCCGGCTGTACATTCTTGTTTATTTTCTTATTTTTTTCACTCGACTTCCTCATTTGGCAAATTTTGAGAGGATATCGAACATTTAATCCTAACTGCTCGATATGTTTAAACTGAGTCTAGATCTAGACGAACTAAAATGATCGTCGGTAGATCTTAATTATTGTGAAGTTGAGCAATGCCAGTCCGGGCCAGAAGGCATCTGTAATGTTATTCTTTTAATTGATTCATTGATGCAGTGTCAACGTTCGACCCTGGTCAAGGCACGTCCGAACAGGTAATGTTCGGTTCCGGCTAGGGACGAAAGTATTCATGTTTTACAGTTTTCACTTTGCAACGGATTAAATTAAAGACACATAATAAATCTATACATCCAAAAATAAAAAAACCCTATTTTTGGTGGACTGCACGGATGCGGTGATTTAAATGTCTAGAGCCAAGGAGGTGGTTGTATATCCAGGACAGTTTTAACCTTTTGGTGGCCCTGAGGGCACCTTAGGACAATGGAGCCCATTTATGATCATGATAAAGGACTATTTTTGATGTATTTGCTATCGGTTGGTAAAAGTGCAGGACCCAAGGGGCCGTGGGCCAAGTGCCCTGATGGAAAATAGGGCTCTGTGTACAAGCAAAACCAGAGCATTAGTATAAAGTACTCGGCAGTCACCAATAATGGCCAAGCCTGAATACCTTTTAATTATATTCAATTTGCCACAGTAAACAACCGGCATTTGACATTAACTCTGGACTCGAGTCACTTTTGACAACCATTGAAATTACATTGAATAGCAATTTATTTAGTACAACAATATTCTTTAGCATTCCGATGAATTGAGAACCTTTTTGTTTTTTAAGTCGGTTAAAAATACATCACAAAAAAGAGATCGTATATCTTCATGGATGGAAAGCTGATCATTCAGATACAGAAGATAGACTAACACGGCTAATTCTGATAATGATTATTAAAACTGCTTTTAATTGTTTGACGATTTCGTTTGACATTTCAAACACGACGTTCAAGTGACGAGGTTCATAAATGATAACTTATTTATGCCGGTGACTGTACCTACCCGTTTATGGTTACATGCTAAATATTCTGTTTACGATACGAAGTGAAATCATTGAGATTGCCGACGATGCCATGGATTGCTCGGTTTTGTATTCTGCTAATACGCGCTTACAGTTCCGCTTAGTTTCCAGTTGTGTTTATAACTTGTTCTAGATAATCATAGACAGTAAGCTTGTCGCAGCAATGATCAAGTACATTAATTTCTATTCTCTGGGTATATTACATCAAATGAAACTATATAATAACCACGTGAAGGGGTTACAGGATCGCCGTAGATACTTAACTCCAACGCTGACTCAATTTGGACTTAATGGATCGTTCTTGATGAGTAGCTCGAAGTTGCATACAATAAATAAAAAGAGGAGAGAAAGAGAAAATAACATTTAATCGATTACCCCCTTCACCAGCCTATTACAAAATAGAACAGAAAAATACAACCTAATGGTTAAATGCGTAGGAATTATTACGTCGCCATACGTTTGAATTTACTACAGGCCCTCTATTCTACTAGGTTAAAACGATGTTGCGTTTGACGTGTTTTAGTATTGTCTAAAACACGGCCGCCATTCCTGTCAAGTAAATAAAAGTTATCAAAACGTTAACAATACGGAAACACGTGAAAGGCAATGTCATTTTTACGGTGTAGAATCCCAGTCTAGGGCGCGTGCCTCCACAGAGTCCCTCAGCAAGTTGTTGTCTATAACACCAGTTTTCTTTGGTATTATAAGTATTGTACTTCAAAAATATTGTCTTAAATATGTGTTTGTTGATCAAACTTGTTTATAGTGTTGGTTTGATTTCCGGCGGCTATGCGGGGCAGGCGCGGGCGACGAGCTGCTTCTCCGCCGCCACGCGCTGCGCCAGCTCCTCGGCCCAGCGGTGGGCGGTGCGGTCCACCGTCGAGGGCACCATGATGCACTGCATGCCGCCGAACTCGCAAGCCATCTGTAACGCACCATTGTAATCATTATTATCCTTTTATAATCAGGGGAAAAATGTCCACTACTATTGTACATAGTTCAATCATTTGTCGGACGGACCTGTCTTACGCCATTGATCTTCGGTAAATACCGTCCGTCAGATCGTCTTTTGACGACAATTTTTTCCTTTAGAACTCCGTCAACACTTATTGATTTGTAATTAGACAATGTCGATGAAGCTCCGCTCCCGCGGAGCTCCTATTTCTAGGTGGTTCGGCTCCCCGGCCCTGCTGCAAAACCAACATAACCTAAACCTACCTACGTATTAGCAATTAAATACATTTCTTTTTCAGTTTATCCGTGAGTACTTTGTCCTTTTGAGAATCTGTACTTATGCGAACAATCCATATCGACTAACCCGGTAGTGGTGCATCAGCGCCCGGTCGATGGGCACGCCGTCGGCGCTGGCGCCGGGCGCGAGCTCCCACACGAAGTGGTTGCCGAGCTCGACGGCGGCGCGCGGCTGCACGGCGTACTTGCTGCGGTTCTTCAGCGCGTGCGGGGTGGCCCAGCGGCGAGTTTTGCGTGACGTCAGCAGCGGCGTCGGCGCTTCCGCATCGTCCTTGTTGGACGAATTATTAAATGAGAACGATAGCAATATTAATGGATGGGTGAATCAACTTTTAAAGTCCTCCTTTTCTACACGCTAATAAAAACTTACTAGAATATGTGAGATTGATAATGGTTTACACATGTTAAAATTAGATAATCAAATTTTCGGATTTCACTATTCATAATCATAAACCAATTCTATAATTTTGTAAAAACATGGTAACGCAGTGGAAAATGCACGTTTTTCATACAAAACCCGGGGACAACGTCGTCCCCTGCGTTACCTGATATATTTGTGTAAATCATAGAAGAATTTTTAAAATTGTCAGCTAGAAAGTAAGTTTAATTGTCTGATTTATTCAATATATTGACCACATCAAAAATAAAAATTGCATTCTACCAAATTAAGGTGACATAGTGAGACATGTCGAAAATTGGGGAGTACCTTAAAAGTTGATTCACACGGATACAGCAAATATCCTATACTATTAAACGAATATTCGTAGTGGAAGACGAAGGAAAGAATCGGTCTCTGCCTAACCCTCTGGGAATCAGGCATGATTTGTTATTTATGTATGAGTTTTTGTATATAAATATATTTTTAATCACGTTTTCGAAAAGCGCTTTACCGAATTCGATGAAATTTGCAGTATTTATAGGGGTTTACGGGGGCGAAGAATCGATCTGTTAAGTGTCATCTTCGGAAAAAATCGTTTTCAATCTAGGCGACGGTCGGTCTTCCAGTTCCAGGTACAGTATTAAGATAACAGGAACGCCGACGGGAACTTTTTTGGGATTCCTCGGTAGATATAATAATGTTACCTTATTTTTACTTTCTATCAAATACTACTTATTATTAGGTTCATAAATGTTACTCTCAATTATTATTTTATTTATAAGAGGTATCATTTGAAAGAAACACCTTCTGGTTATGTTTTTTGCGGCGCTGTTTCTCAGCGTTGATCTAATCCAAAACACTACAAGATTCACTTCATATTACAAACGTGTAAAAGATCTCTAATGAAGCTATTTAACCAAGAATTAACGCGTTCCTTATTTCCTTCAACTACTTACCTCCCATCTCATATAAAAGAAAGCGTTTCTAAACAGGAACGCTGACGGTGCCTTTTGGGGCGGGTTGTGGGACGCCCGCAGCGCCGTGAGCAGCGCGGGCAGCGTGCGCTCGCGCCGCGGCAGCACCACCTCGTCCACGTCGATGGGCAGCAGCCAACCGGCCATGGCCATCGAGCGGTACAGACAGTCGTTGAACGCCGCGAACTGGCCTTCCGTCCTGAGATAAGTCAATAGTTGGTAAATTAACCATTTCCGATGGTGCAACAAACATCATACCTAATATAGTTATATTAGGTATGATGTTTGTTGCACCAGATTAGTTAACGTCGACGTAAAAATATGCGAATGTACAATTTGTCAATGCTAATCGTTAAACCCTACTTATAAATAACAGGGATATATTGGAAAGATGGAAGAGATACATAGAACAACTTTACAAAGGACAAGGATTGGATGATGATGATATAGAGGAAGAACAAATAGTGGATTAGGATGAGAAAGGGCCAGATATCTTAAAAGAAGAGTTTTTGAAAGCCTTGATGAGTATCCACAATAACAAAGCAGCAGGGTGTGACCAAATATTTATTGAAATGATAAAATATGCAGTATGTGAACCCATGGTACAGAAGTTTTTGAGTTAATGAGAGATATATACATAACAGGACAAATACCGGTACATTTCCAAATAAGCAGAACAGTGGCATTGCCAAAAAAACTTAATTCGTTAAAATGTGAAGAACATCGAACCTTAAGCCTTATTTCGCAAGCATCTAAAATTTTATTAAAAATAATTCAAAACAGATTGAGACCAATTGCTGAAAACCATTTAAGTTCCGATCAGTATGGTTTTCGAAAGAATAAAGGGACTAGGGAAGCTATTTTAGCTCTTAGATTAATAGTTGACAGGCGGTTAGATTTAAATATGGATACACACATAGCATTTATTGACCTGGAGAAGGCTTTTGATAAAATAGACTGGAAGAAGATGATGTATAGCCTGCGTGGTGTTGGTGTTTACTACAGGGACCGAAAGATTATTTGCGAACTTTATAAGAACCAGGAGACCATTATAGAAGTTGGAGAAGAAAAAGCAAAAGCAAAGATAAGGCAAGGGGTCAGACAGGGTTGTCCACTCTCACCGCTCATATTTAACATTTTTATAGAAGATGCCATAAAAAAGGTAATAGATTCAGATTTGGGGGTAGTTAAATTTAATGGTCAAAAAATTCATTTCATTAGGTTTGCGGATGATATTGCAGCATTTGCTGAAACCAACAGTCAACTACAAGACCTAGTTGTAAAAATGGAGGAAATTTTCAATCACTTTGGACTTAAAATTAATAGCAGTAAAACTAAAACTCTTATAACATCTAAACATACAAGAAAACATGACCCAATCATTCTTAACAATAGTACAATAGAACAAGTAAACAAATTTAAATATTTAGGAAGTTTAATTACCAATGACTCCAGATGCACCGCAGACATCATTCTAAGGATAGCCATGGCTAAAAAAGAAGCCTTCAATAACAAGAAGCACCTGTTAAGAACTAAAATATCAAAAAAGGCTAAAAAACGCTTAATTAAAATCTACATCTGGAGCATTGCGTTGTACGGTAGCGAGACTTGGACAATAATACAGAGAGATAGAGAAAGGTTGGAAGCGTTTGAGATGTGGTGTTGGCGAAGGATGGAAAAAATTAGCTGGACGGAAAAGAAAACCAACGAAGAAGTTTTGAAGATGGTGAACAAGAAAAGACATATTTTAAAAACTATAGAATGTAGAAGAGGAAAGATGATGGGCCACTTGATGCGGCACGATAGTTTCTTTTTGAACATTTTGGAGGGTAAAGTCGAAGGAAAAAGAGGAAGAGGAAGACCTAGGCTCACATACTTTAACCAAATAAGACAGAAGGCAAATGTCGTGTCATATCAGGAGGTGAAAAGGCTGGCACAGGATAGAGAAAAGTGGCAATTACTCCACCGACAAGAGCCTGGCTCTTAAATTTAATGATGATGAATCGTTAAATCAACTTACATGGGAGATTCTAGCGCTGTCGCTCCATTCGCAATACCATACGCATTTAGTGACAACGTATCACATGTATAAAAACATAGCTTATATTCGACTATCATCAGTCTAAAGACCAAAGTTATGACATAAAACCTACCTGTAAATGAGAAAAGGTCATGCATTGGACTATTTTTGGATATGTCTAAAGCCTTTGACTTCGTTGTCTACAACACAGTTCTGTGCTAATTGGATAATTTAGGAATAAGACTTGTTGCCCTTGAACTCATGAATAACTATTTATGCAATAGAGAACAAGCAATAGTAATTGATACTTATAATACCAGCACTGAGAAAAAAGCAATAAAAGAGCAATCGGAATTTATAACTGTTCAGGTGGGAATACCACAGGGTAGTGAGCTAGGATCACTCATTTTTCAAAATGAACGCTTTCCTTACAAATTATATACAAATCTATATCTTCAGGGAGGCGTCTATGTTTATGTAGTAGAGTAGAAACTCCCTCGAGATGTATTTAAGGAGAAACGGTTAACACCAACTGGGCATGTATATTTTGGAGCTCTGTTAATTTGTGACTAACTATGAGTTCTTAACAAAAAATCATATTTCCGAAATAACCTACGAAGTCAGTATAAAATTATGTGATTCTTACTTAACCTAAAGCCTACACTAGGACTTTTATTGCTGCTATGCGAGTATTCAACAAATTACCTGTGTATTCAAAAAAACTAAATGTTAACAAATTTTAAACTTCCCTTATTAATTGGCTTATTGAAAAAGCTGTCCATAACGTAACGTGTGTCTTCGCCCAATAAGAAATATACATAATTGAAAATATGGACGTTTGTCAATCCGCTAAATAAGATTGTCATTTAGCAAACTGGAATAAGTTAATAATCTACGATAATTTTATTTTTATATTCTACGTCAGAAATGGATAAACTGTAGAGACTTATTTCTTGTTATCACCTTTGTATTGTGTGTACACAGTTACACAGTAAAGAATATTTCTATTTCTATATCTTAACAAGCAGAATTCGCCTACATGCAACAATAGGGAACATGTATAAAAACAGAATTAAGTTTCATTGATACAATTTAGGAGAAAATGTAAAAAACATCCAAAACACAATACACTAAATTTTATTAAGGTTTTATATAGAATCAAAACTTGTTAAAATTTTAAAACTTCTTTTTTTAAGGTTTAGATTGTTCTTTTCGGCAACCTCGTTTCATTTACGTAATATTTTTATTCAATCATATTGGCTTAAACACAGTAATTTCTAAAATAAAAGCATATTCTTTATTATGGTCCATATATTTAAAACGTGGAAAAACAGCTGTGACGTCATTCCTGTCGTCGATTTTGTATGGAGTGTTTCAGCAGGGGGTCTGAACTATGACTTATTAGGGTTCCGTAGTCAAACTAGGAACCCTTATAGTTTCGCCATGTCGGTCTGTCCGTCCTTCCGCAGCCTAGTGCAGAGACCGTTCGTACTAGAAATCTGTAATTTAGCATAAATATGCATATTAGTCACGCCAACAAAGTGGTACAATAAAATTTTAAAAATCCATTTTTTAGGGTACCTTTACACGTAACGTGGGGATGTTTTTTTTTATCGTCTACCCTTTAATGTGGGGTGTCGCTGGATAGGTCTTTCAATAATATTTCGGGTTTGCAAAACAGTTTTTCGATTAAGTAATCGGTTTATGAAGTATTAAGCTTTAAAGCGCTAATTTTTGTTAGACTCAAGTGTCGTCGTCGTCGTCCCCTACAGCCAAAACTACAAATATTAAAAATCTGAAAAAAATCTTAAATGAAAGAACATATAACTAATTTTAAAGGAAAACTATTACGAATAAGTAAACATCATTGGTTCTTGAGACATAGGCAATTAAAGTGTTTAAACCTACTAAAATCATCTTAGACGGCACCAAATGACGTTAAATAGAAAAATTGTTATTATATGTTGATTTTTATGTCTGTAGTACTTAGAGACTCGCAGGACTGATGACCGATGGGATCAGAAGGTTCTTGAGTGGCGTCCACGGACCGGGAGACGAGCTGTAAGTAGGCCTCCAACAAGATGGAGCGACGGCCTTGCAAAAATCGCGGGAACGCGGTGGATGCGAAAAGCACAGGACCGGTCTGAATGGAGAGCCTTGGGGGAGGCCTATGTCCAGCAGTGGACGTCTTTCGGCTGATATGATGATGATGATGATGATGAGTACTTAGAGGCTTCGGAACCCTACACTGAGCACGGTCCGACATGTTCTTGCATGCATGTAGAATTATAAAATATGCATGTGCTCTATTGAATGCTTTTGCTCTAGTTAACACTGTGCCGTGGCACGTTAAGGGAAGACGTTTCAGCTCTTACCTTATCTCTACTTTGGAGACTAGCGGCAGCTTCCACGGCAGGAGCGTGACGAGCCTCTGTTTGCGGTAGTGCTCGAGGAGGCAGCTCACGGGCGCGCTCAGCGACCCGTTGTACATGTAGAAGTGACTAACGCCCAGAAGCCGGTTCAGCTCGAACCACTCCAACAGCCAGTCATCGCGGGCGTACGAGTAGTGGAATGGCTTTACGCATACGTGAAGGGTCTCCTGAAATTGACATTCGAGTAGTAAAGGTTAACCCCCTTACTTATGAACGTGGAATAAGCTTGGAATAGTTTATGCCATGCTTTGTCCTTATCTGTAATTGTGACATTTGCATCTGACAGAAAGTGACAAAGCATGGCATAAACTATTCCAAGCTTATTTCACGTTCATAAGTAAGGGGGTTAGTGTTCAATTACAGATGTTTAAATTCAAATGTATACAAAGAAATTCTTTTACTACTTTTTGACCTTAGCAACCTACAAATAGACCCGAAAAGTGGTAAAGTAGTTTGTTGGTCCACTATACAGCATTTTTAGAACCACCTCGAATGTAAAAAAAAGTGTTATCCACATTAATCCACACCAATATTATAAATGTGAAAGTAATTTTCGTTTGTCTTTCTGCCTATTTATTACGCTTTCACGGATAAACCGCTGAACCGATTTAGTTGAAATTTGGTAAGGAGATAGCTAGAGTACCGGGAAACGAGATAGGCTACTATTTATTCAGAGAAATTAGACAGATCCCGAGGGAGCCGCGATAAACGACTTTTACGCGGATGAGTTGCGACTTTGCGCTTTGAGCTGTTGCTAGTAATAAAATATTTATACAAATCAATTGGTCCAGCAGTATCTATCTATGAGACTTCCTGATACCAAACCGGAATCAAACACGCAAGCAGGGTGGCTCGAAGGCAATATAGTTACGTTCTAGCCGTCAAACGTAAAGATAGGTCAGTAAGCTATGACTACCTATGTGTGTGTCCCGCGCGGGCTCGCCCTTATATGTGTGTGTACCTTGAACCTGCTCTGAGGCGCGATGCCGCGCACGCTAAGCAGGATGGTGGGCGACGGAAACGTGGCTGAAGAGCGCCGGTTATGCCTTCCACATGCACGTCCGTGTATATGTGTATGGGTATGTGTGCGTGTGTACCTCAATTCCGCTCTGGGGCGCGGTGTCGAGCACGCTGAGCAAGTTGGTGGGCGGGCGGTGGGTGGCCGAGGAGGCTAACACTGCCACAGCCGCGCCAGCTGTCTCCTGCGCGCGCACGCCCGAGTCGCGCAGATTGCACAGTACGTACGTTGCACTGTACTTTAGGTTCCAATTTTCTCGGATAGGCTGAAATATACAAATTAAATATATTTTTATTCAGTATTTAAAATAAACATGGTTTCGGAATTATGGAAACATTACTAATAATTTAGTAAAGTACATTTTACAACTTATTGAATTTGTTAGTTCGCTAGGTGCGGCTCACTCCGCGATTTACGTTCTTCGCTAAATTTCCATGCCGGATACCCATCTCTCCTCTATGCCCACACTGTGGCAAAGAGGAGACAAGCCAACACGTCCTAGCCGAATGTATCATGTACTCATCACTGAGATACCAAACATTCGGGGAGGACAAGCTATCAACGGAAGCACTTAAAAGCATTAACCTACAGGACGCACTTCTGTTCTGTAGGATAACAAGAAGATGGAATCCATGCTGGGTGGGAGCGTCGCCGGGCCAGTAACCCACGGCTCAACCAAGGGGAACAGGGCGGAATGACCGGGAGACTGATCGACCGCCCGCCTGTTCCGGCCGGGCGTCCCCACCCATCATCATCATCATCATCATGATGAGGGAGGCAGCTGATGTCGTACATAAATTCCGACCTACCTTGACCTTCGCCTTAACGGTGATCGTGCGGTTGTCGAGCAGCCACAGCCGGCAGACCACGGCTTCGGCGCCGCGCGTCTTGGTCGCGGCGATCACGCGCACCGCCTCCACCGTACGCCGCTCCACGTACGCTGAATACACGAAGAATTTGAATCTGGAAACAAGATACACAACTTTAAAACTTGATATTGAGATATGCGTTTGCGCTGTAGTAAATTAGCGAGAGCGAGCTGGTAAGCCACGCGTCATGGGTCTCACGCGTTGACAAAATAAACGATGCGCACGTCATCACGACGCGGTGCCGGCGTGATGCAAAACATTATAGAGCTAAGAGGAAGAGAAGGTCCTTGACAAACAACTTGGATGAAATTTGCAAATATGGCGTTGTCGTGTGTCCGTCGCGCCACGCTTACGTCAAACTGGCATTGAGCTCCTAGATCGCGTCATGGTCACCATCCGTTTAAGTATTCTCCGTGTATATATGGGATAGATTTGCACCAAGTAATTGGTCTAATTTGACCGCTACGCGCGCTATGAACTCTCGGAATTTCGTCTCAACTACGCAAATTCCTCCACGCGCTACGACTATTCAGCGTAGCACAGCAAGCCTCGCCTACGAACTCGAATTATGAAGTATGAATGATATGGACAATACAGAGTAAAATCAACACGGTAAAACTATATTGCTTTTGACGTGTTATCGTAAATTCAACATTCTGAAAGCTCTTATTTATTTGTCAGTAATGGCGGCCGAGTTAAAAACAATACCGTAACACGTTAAAACCAATATTGTTTTACCGTGTTGAAAAGAGCCCCAGGGCCTCTATTCAACTGCGTTATAACGATATCGTTTTTGACCTGTTTCCGTATTGTCAACGTTTTGATAACTCTTATGTCATTTACAATAATGGCGACTGTGACATAAACGATTCTTAAACGTGTCAAACACGATATCGTTTTAACGCACCTGAATAGAGGCCCTGTACTTTTGCATATTCGCCGCTAGCCTTTGTATAAATTAGGTAATATAATACTATTTAATACATTATATCGGTAAGCAATATATAGTTTATTCATTATTATTAATTATAATAACAACTTTATTACCTTAATTACTTAGGTAGTTAGCAACTTAACATCATAACAAGTTACATAGCTACTTAACTAGATAGCCCTCATCTCAGCCTTATGGGAAAAGGCCGGACCGAAAACTTTATTGTGCAAAATAAATCAGAAATAATACAGCAAAAATACAAGAAAAGAATGTACAAAGGCCAACTTATACCTTTAAGGGATCTCGTCCAGCTAACCCTAACCCTATCTAAGGTTTCACAGTATAAATAGTAGTTTGTCTTAAAACAAAGGCGAGGCTTGCATGTGTGCGTGCCACGACGGTACGCGCCGCGCCGCACCACAAGCAAATTCAACAGGACGGACCGAGCCGGTACAGGTAAAGTCACGGCCGCACCGCACCGCGTTTGGTTGTGTGTAATAAAGTATCGAGCGACGCGCATCGACGGCTGTAGGTAACAGAAACCCCTAAAGGGCGGAAGATGACCTACCACTTTCCTATTTATACTTTGCCATTATCGACACGTGGCTCCTTTCCCTTCTGAACTTCGAATTACTTTCACCCTTTTATTCCAAAGAATCAAAGCGAATCTCTAAGCATAGTAGAACTCCTTACATCTTCAATAATTCACAATACATGGAATACTGTCGCGGCCCGACTGCCTTAATCTGGCACGTACCTATATATTCCCGCATTCAATCGTGTCGTCACTCGTTTGCATCTCGCAGATGACAGTATAGCCGAGAGCTGTATGGAGGCGCCGCTGGCGTTACTACGTTACCGTATGGAAAATTGATTTAAGTAAGTAAGAGCCAATTACAGGAGACTGAACGTGTGTAGCTATCTCCCAATATCGCTGTCTTCCATGAAATATACATTTGACAACACTGCGTTAAACCGCATTTTATCATCTTGTCATAAGTTGGTAAACTATAGGTATTGCCTTTACATGGTTAATTTTACACTCTATTTAAAACCGCTTAGCTGCGGGATAAAAATAACACCTTTCTCTAGTTATATCTTGGTATTTACGTATACATGACATGTGTTAGCATTTTTGGAGCTTCATACAGTACAGAAATTAATTTGATTTAATAAATAATGAATTGGTTTTTACCATAATATAACACTCAACGACCCTAAATAAATAACCCTTGTTGTGAGTAAAAACAGTTCTTCGACGTCCATCGACGTATTGAAAACTACTCTCGCATGGATGAAAAAAAAATTGAGTCTCAGTTCTAAGTATGGGGAACCCCCAAAATGTACTGTTTTTTTTCTATTTTGAGTGTAAATCTTAATGCGGTTTACAGTATACATCTTCTTACCAAGTTTCAACAGTATATTTCTTATAGTTTTGGAAAAAAGTGGCTGTGAC
The DNA here is from genome assembly GCA_949316455.1 of Acleris holmiana. Classification (NCBI taxonomy): domain Eukaryota; kingdom Metazoa; phylum Arthropoda; class Insecta; order Lepidoptera; family Tortricidae; genus Acleris; species Acleris holmiana. The sequence continues at coordinate 8,990,720 of OX438770.1, read as the reverse complement.
ATGCGGACGGATAGACAGAAAAGACGAATTCATAAGGTTTCGTTATTTGCCATTTGGCTACGGAACCCTAAAAATCGGATCTAGAAATCTTTAACCCTGTAAAAAACGGATTATATTGAAAATCAGTTTCGAAAAAAAAACATAATCCTTAACGAGCATTTTAATATTAATAGCACCAGAGACTTCCATCATAAAGAACAACGAAGGCTGAAAACACAAATATAAAAACAACAACAAAAGGCTTTTGCGTTCGTAAAATATGAATGAGTCAAACCTCCCGGCAATAGGTACAATTCCAGCGCCTCTCTTTTTTTACCCCTTTGATAAAATACTTTTTCTCCCGGTTATTAGAAGCAGCGGACTGTAAAATCTCATTTTGTTATGTGGTAAGCTTTGAATGCTTGCAACCGTGCGATATGATAGGGCGGGGCCGCGTAATAAGGGTTGCCAGCCGCTAGTTTAGGAAGAGGACCCTCGTGTCAGAGAATGAAGAGGATTGTAATATTTCTGAATTCGTTCCTAATTTTATTAGTCCACAGAGTGGAAATCGTGATATTGTTACAGTCTCTATTATATTAGCATGTTTTGTTGGGGATTAAAACAATATTGTTATTTAAGTATTATTTTAAGCAGTAAGTTATGGGTAGGCATTGCAAAGTTGGCGCCCGATAAACAATAAATACATAATCTCTTTCTTAACCGCAGTAATAGAAAAGAATCTGCCAAACACGATATTTCAAAACTAAAAAAAAGTCTATGTACAGGGTGTTAGGCAGGTCGTGTGCCAAATGAATACGGTGGGTAGGTAGGGTCATTTGCAACATACTTTAGGCTAATTATCACTCATTCTAACCACGGTTTTTTTTTTTTTATTTTGACATTTCCCAAAAGTTCACAGTTTTCTTTACATATCTTTATTTTTAAATGTCACAGCAAAAAGAAATTTGTATTTTTTTTATCTTTAATGTATGCTAATTCTATTGACATCTTATTAGCATTCCCATAGTAAACAAAAAAAAAGATATGAGCCGACAAGGTGTGAAAATTTGAAAATAAAAGTCGCCAAGCTCAACTTTACGGCACAATTAAAAAAAATAGGAGCTTCTCGGATCTTCCAATTTCACAAAAACTTCTCCAACATATGACCACTAACGGTATACCGCATGTCTAGAATCACTATGAATTTTCTGGCAAAAAAATGGTTCCACTCTAAAACTATATAGGTACATGTTTAAAAATAAATATGTATATCGACATCAAATCCCTAGAACGTGCCCCGAGTTAGCTCGTGTGTGTTGATAATGTTGTCAACATTATCAATATTTAGAAAATGCATAATTGTGCAAAGCGCCAGGATTAATTTCTTATCTACCTAGTACTATACTAAAATTATACTTACTGGTAGACCATGAAGAAATTAGTAGGCGCTAGCATAAATTTAATTAACATTGAAGTATAGAACAGTCCAATGTTATGTTTCAGCTTTTATTCGAAAGCACATAGATGTTGCGCTTTTAGCTATGTTGCTCCAGTCCCACCTGTGCCTGTTCCTATAAGAAAGTTCCTTCGACAGGAAATTTAATCTTATAGTATACGACAACATCCTGCAGCAGGAAGTATGAACAGGCGTTTGTTGCCGTGTGATGGATGGGTTTTCGTTTGGAGCAAGGGTCACGTTGCGTAGTAAACATATTGCTACCGCATAAACTAAAGTAAACACCTGTAGAAATATTACCCTAACTACCCTTAAAGATTTAACTACGAAAAAAGGTTTTATCAAAACAAAAAACCGGTCAGATGCAAGTCGGATTCTTGCACCGAAGGCTTCGTACAGTTTTTATTGTTGTTTTTCTTCAGGATCTGCTGTATTATCACACCGAATTTTAAGGCTGTACTGTTTTGACGATAAATCAAAAATAAAATAACGTTGGAAAGAAAAAAATGTTTTTATGTTTTTTGTGATTTAACATTTTTATAAGTTCTTACTTAATATAATTTTTTTTTACTACAAATACAAAAAACTCAATAAATATGTCTGTATTTTAAGAAACAGTCAAGACTTCTTAGCCATGGCAGTTTTCCTTTGAATTTCGTTATAAGTGCTTCCATTTAAGGTACATTAATATTACAGATGTTTAGTATTAGTAGTTATGGCTGTAGGGAGTGAGGACACGTAACTCTAGCAAACACAGTGAACCAGAAATGTTGAGATATCTGGTTTTGAGTGCGACTTCGACTAAATATGATTTATCATATTTTGGACACTCCTGACCTGAGCTATCCAGCCCTGTAAGAATAGAATAGAATAGAATAGAATAGAAAAAAACTTTATTCACTTTAATAAGTATGCCGTGGACATGAAAATATAACAAAATCACAAAAAATCAAAAATAAACACACACAAAACTATAAAATGTGAGATAAAACTGTGCAACATCTTAAAAAATAATAGTGGTTGGCCAATATTTACCAGACACACTGTATAAACGGTCCCCAACTCTAAAAATTAACAATGACGTCAATGACATACACATAATGGTTTTGTAATAGCTATTCAACAATTTATCACACGATTTCCTAAACTAAAAATATATTTTAAACTTCGTTGAACTGCTCATGTTTGATCTTAGTGCGCGGTATAAATATTTATACATATGTGATTCTGAAAAAAAGGTCATACAAATAGACAAACGGACATAGCGAAGCTATAAGACTTCCTAGTTTGAAATTGGAACCCTAAAAAGGCTATCTATATTTATTAGGCTTCAAAAGATACAGTGAGGACGGACGTACAGACGGAGAGACCCGTTGTACCGTTGCACCCTTTGGGTACGGAACCCTAAAAGTGATATAGCCAATAAAAATAACAAATTGGCCTGAAGCTTTTTTCCAAACTGTTCGCCGTGCGTGTGGAATACCTTGCGGAGTGCTAAATTAGTAGCAGGTGACAGTCCCAAACGAGTTTCAGCTTGTTCCCGACGTGCCCGGAACTCGCAAACAAGCCTCATTTGCCTGCACCATATAAATCATGGTGGATCTGCTCCCGTCATTTCCTATTCAGAGCGCATACAATGCGGACGACAATCCGTGTCTTGCACCCATATTCCATTCTAACTGAATGTTATTGCAGGGCTTGTTTGCTGTGTGAACACGTAAATAATAATATCACAGGACAATGTCACACAAATTGACCTAGTCCCAAACTAAGCTCTAGGCTTGTACTAGGTACTAGACAACGATAAACATACTTACATAGAAAACATCCAAGACACAGAAACAAATACTCGTGCTCATCACACAAATATCATATGCCCTTACCGGAATTTGAACCCAGGACCCCTAGCTTCGAAGGCAGGATCACTACCAACGAGGCTAGCGTGTCGTCCATTACATGAAATTAAACGAAATGGAATTTTCACTTGTCAAACATACGTAAGCATGTAGGCCGGAATGACTATAACTAGAAGTGTAGTTTTACTAGTTTCGTTTTTAGGGTTCAGTAGGTACCCGCCTAAGCTGTCCGTCCGTACGTCCGTCAGGTAACTTTAATGAGCTGTCTCTTTTGAACCATAATAGATAGCGATGTGTTTTTTTTCTTAACCTCTTGACTGCCACCGCCACCTGTTACTTTTATGCCCCTGACGCTAACGACGTCATATGCCGCAAACGCGAATATACAAAATGTATGGAGCGTACCGAGCGCCTGGCATCCCGATTTGCCGGCTTTGGCGGTTAAAGGGTTTATAATGTGTTTTTACGGCGTACTAACTAACAAAAACAAAGTAAAATAACTAACGGGGGTCCATACAATAAAGGTTTTTTTTTACTAAATATTTTTATTTTTAACCCGTGTGGTAAATTTTTAACCCGAGGATGTCGTAAGAGGCGACTGAGGGAATAAGGGCTAGTACTTAGTACCATCGCCAGGTCCACCGATGTACAATGAAGAATGTTGCTGTTTGTACGATTAGGCAATAGGCTTGCAACCTGTCACTAATACACTGGTAAACAACACCCTGTTTGTGCAAAATGTGGTTATATCTATAGCTCTGCCTACCCCACTCGGGAAATGAAGGCGTGATATGTTATGTATGTATATATTTATCTTGCTTGTATTGTAAACATGTTAAAATATATAAGCGTCATATTTGGTGTGACTATATTACAAACCCTGAAGAAAAAACAACAAATACTAAAAAAAGGCTCAAGTGTTGGTTAGACTCGCGCTGATACCTCCCGTGCGACGGTACGGGACACTCGGCGCGAGAGTCTCGCACTTGACCGGTTTTTTAGGGTTCCGTGGTCATCCAATAAACCCTGATAATTTCTGCTTAGCTATTATTTTACGCAAAATGTGTATATCTAATGCTTCTAACTATTACTGAAGTACATACATACATACATACATACATAACGTCACGCCTTCATTCCCAGACTGGGGTAGGCAGAGCCACAGAACACCAACAACTTCCCGTGTGGTTGCCGGGTTAGAGTAGTGCCACTCCATGTCTTCCCGTGGATGTCGTAAGAGGCGGCTAAGGGAATAAGGGCTTGTAGTACTGTTAGGCGATGGGCTTGCAACCTGTCACTAATACGAGTATACTATTAAACATCTTGGCCAGATTGTGCAAAGTGTGGTTACAGAAATGTCAACAAGTATTACTGAAGTAAACAGAATAAAGTGCAAAAGAAGCAAAATCATTTGCAAATAGTGATTTCGTACATCGATAAAATCTCTTATCGATACTTGACAATGAAACTAGTTATCGTTCTAGACCAAAAATCAAAATAATGAATTAAAAGAAAGAGACAATGTTCTACATGATTTAGATTTCTACTCGTAGGTACAGTCAAGGGCATTAATATCTAGTCAGCCATCGCGTCAAATGTATGTATATATGGACCTTATAGCCAGTGGTATAAAGGTGTATAGATGTTTTTGACGTCTTGGGAACGTATATATATATATATATATACGCCTTTGACTGTACGTATTTCAGCTCTTTAAAATTAATTGTAATTATTGACATTGAAATATCTTCTGCTTGATTTAATTAAGTCATCTTTGGTATTGCAACTCCATTTATTTTATTTATTTATTATACTTTAAAAGTAAATATAATTTGGTTTTTGTTTGCATTGATATGATTTTATCCAAACGAAATCAATACTTGTCAATGATTTTGCAACAGAAATTCCCAATATAAACAGTCTATTTTAAGATGCTAGTTGATTTGATTGGTTGGCTACATAAAATAAATCAAAGAGAAAACAACAGACACAACATGAAGACGGCAGAACAAATACGATAAAATGTTTACTGTAGGAGTAAAACTAATCAAGGAAGTATCACAGACCAACTTCAATCAAGGTATCAGCTACATAATCAATCAGGAACAGTAGCTTTACAACCAAACAGTCTTAACTAAGCCAAATAAATTAACATCACGTTGAAGTTTCGGATATGAATTGCAAATTATACTAAGAAAGCTACTTAACTGTGCCTTTAATATTTGAAATTCAATGAGGAAATATCTAAAGTGTACATTTACTCGTTTATTACTCGCGATAGACAGCGGAAAACAGTTTTATTTGAATAAGTAAATTTTTCGCCCGTGTGGTTGCCGGGTTAGAATAGTGCCACTTCATGTCTTCCCGTGGATGTCGTAAGAATCGACTAAGGAAATGAGGGCTTCTAGTACTGTTAGGCGATGGGCTTGCAACCTGTCACTAATACACTGGGAAACATCTTAGCCTTTTTGTGCAAAATGTGGTTGCAGAATTGCCAACAACTCTTGTTGTAGTTGTTGGTATTTCTGCAGCTCTGCTTACCCCTCTCTGGGAATGAAGGCGTGATAATATGTATGTAAGTAAATTTTGACCAGTTTAAATGACTTGCCCGCCTATTCTGACGACACGGTGGTCTAGTTGGGAGTGACCCTGCCTCCGAAGCCAGCAGTTCTGGATTCAAATCCCGGTAAGGGCAGATATTTCATTCCTTGAAAACAAAACGGCCACATTTCCAAATCAGTTGGTGTTGCATTTAAAATTATATGCTGTTGGTAGAAGATTTTCAATGCAAAAAATGTGTCCGTTTTGCATTCAATGAGCGCGAATATTTGTTTCTGAGTCTTGGGTGTTTTCTATGTATTTTTCTATATAAGTATGTTTATCGTTGTCTAGTACCCATAGTACAAGCCTAGAGCTTAGTTTGGGACTAGGTCATTTTGTATGAGATAGTCCCCTGATATTTATTTATTTATTTATTTTATTTTCTCAGCTCATAACAAATGATCCACAAAATTAAGCTTGTAATTTATATTATGAAATCCAAATACGAGTCGCGGGTGCTGGAGCTAACGGGTAAAGGAAATTCTTGACATAATATCTTGAACGCCAAAAGGCTTAGGACTGGAATGGCACATACAGCACCGAGTTAGTGGTTGTGTATTCATTATGTAATATGTGGTATATATGTATAGTATACTTTTGTCTAAGGCTTTTTACTGCTACTAAAGTAGGTGCATAAAGCTTTATGGAGTCAACTTTCGTTTGATAGTCTACCTATATTTTTTTATTTAAATTAAACTAATTTTAAAAGTCACTTTAAAGTTTATTTGTGTCCCAAGCGAAAATAAACACTTCGAAAATTACTGGCGATATAAAAAAAACATGAAACCCTTTTTAACCGTCTGCCAATTTTTACCCGACTGACCCAGAAGGAGGGTCATGTTTTTCGTATGTAAGTATATCCCTTCCGTTGTGACCTTCTGTAGCCTAAACGGCTTGACCAATTTTGAAAAGTGAGGCGGCATGAGTGTCACTGGGTACCTAAATTAAAAAGAGGTAAAAAATCTATAAATGGTAGGTGACTAACATATAGACTACATAATCAAGATATGCAGCCAGGTTTTTGAAACTTACTTTTAGACTTGTTTCATACTTTATTTTTCTAATACTTATTTATTACCAAGCCACTTTATTGCAGTAAAAGTGAGTTATTAATACAGCAATCGATAAATGAATGGCCCCATAAAATCCACGAATAAAGCAGTTTGCATTTTATTTTACACCAAACCGAAGCGAATTTGTGCAAATGTTTAGCAAGGCAACTCGAAGCACGCTATAAATACCTGAAGCTAGTGCAATCTGGGTCGCGTGGTATCGGCAAGGGTCTGTCAATATTTGATACTGGCAGCCCCGGCAGTTCGCTACAGCACTAAATTGGAAAGTTCCAAGCTCTCATTGTTATATCTCGCCGGAACCCTACCATAATCATCGATTATTATTTTTACTATGACATGGATACTATAACAGGGAAATCGCATATTCCCCAGGCATATAGGGCCAAAGTACAAAGGCTTGTAGTTGCTGTGACTAGAGAGGACACGCGCGCCGCGGGGAGACTGGCTTGCGCAATTTCGCTTAGTTTATGATAATGATACCCGTTTAAGGCTTATTGGAAAGTAGATAAATGGGGTTAAATTTGCAGGTAAAGAATACGAATAACTTTAGAATGTTCTACATTTACATTAACTATTATTTACATTACTTTACTTTAGAATAATGTAGTTTTGGTTTCAGGTTCTGTACTCAAATATCACCACTACAACTCTACATATATCGCTCGACCCACCATTTGGTCCGGATCTGTCAATCTCTAACACATTCTTATTGGGACAGTGTTGTAATTAACACATGTTGATACTGTGTTCATTACAACGATGAGCCAGACAGCTCAAAATGCAAAATATTTATTCAGTAAATTAGCTACATTAGGGCTGTTTTAAACGTCGTATATGAAGTGAATCTACTACCGCTTCGGACAAGATCATCATTGCGGAGAAGAAGTGCTGTAAGAAACTCCAGCAGAAGGTTAAAAATGGTTATTCTTGATGGGTATTATCCAAAGATTTCAGAATGACTTAATGTGCTTATTGGCACTTATGCAACTTATGTCTTGGTGGTTACTTGTAAATAAATATTACAGCACAGCAATAACAACATGAGTTAACCCAAAAAAGCATCATGATTATTAAGAGCGCAAGTATGACGCCATGGGTGATTGTGCGGGTTTTTATAATTACAGTATGTTAAAACAAACGCAACTATATTGCCGACCACTATTAACATGTTCGTGCATCAACATTGTTTCAGGCAACTTTTAACAAGCACGGAATTCAACCTTTGCAGTAAATGTACAACTAAACGAAAAACAACAGTATATTTTACGGGTGCGAAAAAGTTCATATAAAATTGCAAATTAGATTATTGGAACTCCGAAAATGTATCTCGTACCATTTTACATCATAATGATCTCTCTTCATAATCAATATTAATCATACACCTGTTTATTTTCAGGATTTAAAAAATATCCAACTGGTAAATAAGGTTAGGTTAGGTTTGGTTTGTCCTAAAATCAGAACGGTTTCAGTAAAATTCACTTTAGGAGTTGCGATGATTATGAATAACAATTATGAACAAAAAATATATGAGCAATATTTTTCGGAGAAATGATGAGTATAGTCACAAATCGTTATTTGTATAAAAATTCGAAAGACCAATTTTATATGAGCCAATATGGACCCATATTTTACCTATAGAAACAGTTACACTCAGAAGTAGTTGTACATTTTAGTACTGTAAAACGGGGTGAATAGTAACTAAAAGGCGGAGGGGACACAACCTAATATGAAGCATATGTTTCTAATTAAGTATAAGACTGAAATAATTTCCAAAAGAGCGTAACGTTGTTTTCATTTAATGCTTGTTCTTATTTGTAACAAGTTATGCCTTATTTTAAGTTGTGTCCCTATTCACTCCGTTTTACGGTACCTACCTTGTCACAAAAATAGTGACAAGTGTTGTTTAGTGGTGGTAGGACCCTGTGCAGGGTCCGTCCGGATCGCTACCACCATCTTATCCATTAACCATCCGCCAAGCAACAGTGTTCGCATTGTTGTGTTCCGGTGTGGGGATAAGACAACCGGTGAAATTACTAGCATAGAGGCATTCCATCTTAGTCCTCAGGGTTGGCAGCGCATTTGAGGTCTTAGGATTATAATCTTGAGAATTCAAATGTCTATGGGTCTCAGATTTCACTTACCATCAGGTGGCCTGAGTACTCGTGTGCCTTTTCCTTAACATAAAAAAAATCTCTTGTGAGGTGGATTGAAATTAGTATATCAATAGCTGCGACAAAGTAGGTATTAACATGGACAGCTACTTCAGAGTTTGACCGTATTACAAAATCTACATAATTGTTACTTGTGACAAGCAGGCCTGAGATTCATCACGGTATAACAATATTGCCTTTGAAGCGTTATTGTATTGTCAGCATTTTGATAGCTCTTATTTCCTCGACAGTAATGGCGGCCGAGTTAACAAAAATACGATAACAAGTCAAACACAATACTGTTTTACCCAGTGGAATAGTGGCATTGGCCTCTAACGTATACTTACTATATTGAATAATTGGCCGTGTATTTTCATCTCCCCACAATGTATTAAATGTAATTGGAGAGTTTGTTAATCTAAGTAGCAATAGTCCTCCGGCAAGGTCAAAATGTACTCTGTTAGTGTGAAGCATAAAATACATAAATTAAGGACAAGCATGCAGCCAGGCAGGCCTAGGCATCAAAACCTAAAAGTACCTTAAATGTAACTTTATACTTATACGCTTAGCGGTAGCGTTCTCCCGACATCGCTTAGGGAAATCGGTAAAACCCAAAATACGTAACAAGAAAATTCGATAATGACCGTCATGTCGAGGACGAAACTAACGTCGTTCAGCTCGACTCAACGCACATAAATACTGATAAGTTATCGCAGCGTCTCTAAATCACGACAATTCGGCGGGTATTCAACGAATTGAAAAATAAAATATAGCGCGTTATCAAGGAAAGCCATCAATCCGGTGCCAAATGAAATACCGCGAAGCGTAAAACTTGGCGCAGTGATATTAATTTTCAAGCCGTGAAGCCGGCAATTTCTCGTCAACGGCTAACGCAAGCAAAGCCCTCGTCAAGAAGTTTAATTCACACGAATTCTGAGACACTAATTAAATTCCTTCAAATTCGGCCGACAGTCGACATGTATCCGTATGTGAAGGGAAACATTTGCTCAGTAGACATACTCGTACAAGTTTGTACAGCTGATTATGCACGGGTTACTTAATTATTTGAATTACGCACAAAGCGGGCTTTTAATTCAGAAAACAATAAAAAGGTGTACAAGACCATCCAATACGGTCCTTGCTGAAACTGGGGCAATCATTTTTGTCAGAGTGAAGTTGTACCTACTGATTTTTGTCAGAGTGAAGTTGTACCTACTGAACCTACTTATACAATGTTACGAAATATTACTGATAAGTAACGGCATCCATTATAATATGACGCTAATAAATGCACGTAACCTGTTGTGATACTACAAAGAGCTAAGCATGTGTTTAGTGGTGGGGATCTTGTGCAGAGAATCATCCTTTAACGTACCGTCAAACAGCAGTGTTCACATATCATTGTTCCGGTATCGACAACCCGTAAAATGACTAGTGTAGGCATTCCACCTTATTCCTCTAGGTTGCCAACGCATTTAGGAGTCTTATGATTGTAAGTCTTGAGAATGTAAATGTCTATGGATCTCAGATCCCACTTAATATCAGCTCCTTATTTCACCATTATGACAATGACACGTGACAGGTGTCAATTCGGTATACATTGCAAAGTTAACACGCTGATACATCACTGGGTTTGATGTTAAATGCGCCATGTACCTACATTGAAATGTCACCTGTCACATAACATTCTCGGTATGGTGAAATAGGGGGCAGGGGGTCTGTGTGCTATTCGACCTTCTCCTTGCCATAAACGAATATGTAAATGGTAAAGTCAACTAGATAAATCCTTTAGCAGCAAAAGGTTTAAAAGAATCTGTAAACGGAATTTTCATCCGCCTATGACCCAATTACAGTCGTGCATCAAGATAATTGGGTCATGATTTACTCCCATTTATATTTAGGTAGGTCCCTGGTTGTGGTGTTTTTTTTATGATAAGGAGAGGGCACCCGAAAACTCAGGCCACCTGATGTTAAGTGGAATCTCAGACCCAAAGACATTTGAAGACTATATTCCTAAGACCTCAAATGCGTTGCCAACCCTGTGGACTAAGATGGAATGCCTCTATGCTAGTATTTCATCGGTTGTCTTATCCCCATACCGGAACACATCAATGTGTGCATGAAGTATTACTATATAAAGAACAAAGAGCCTCGCAGGCGATCAATACGTAAAGCGAGAATAGCCAGTCTTGACGAACACTCATAGCACGATATCGCCCACACTGCATTTTTAATCGAGTATTTCAAGGTTATGCAATTCGTTTCATTTTTGATTCGAGGTTAGCCGGGGGCATTTAAGTATAGGTAGCAGCTTCCGCTGCACAGAGACAGCGTGCGAAAAGAGCACATGGTAAATTACTATGTAAGTACTTATTTGTGCAAAATGTGGTTACAGATTTATCAACGTCTTTTTAGATTTGTTGGAATTTCTGCAGCTCTGCCTACCCCAATCTGGGAATGAAGGCGTGATTTTATGTATGTATGTATGTACTTATTTTCCCTTCTCAACGAGAAGTAATAAATTTCCGTGACTATCTGACTGCCTAAAGCGCTGAACGTAGGGATTTGAAATTTTGAGGGAAGTCATATACAGGGTTATTGGTTATAGCATACATTCCCGTTAAGACGTTATAATTTTGATAATTTTCCCTTATTTCCGTGTCACGAAAAATTCTTAACGTCATGTTTTATTTCTGAAGATTTTTAGTGGTATCTTACATTATTATAGTCATATAAAGTAATCGATCCCCCACGGAGAGAAATAATCGGGCAACTCATTTTACGCGTGCGAAATCATGAGCGTCCTCTAGTTTGGCATATAAATACAGGAACGTTCCAATAAAACTTGGTAATCTCTCCGAATTGCATTGGCCTGAACAATGGTTTCTTTAGTACCTCAGAGGAGTAGGTGTGTGCTCTCTCGGCATCTGGCGGCACAATGGGCAGCCGGCACGGAAGCCAATGGATGCTATAGCATTACGTCGAGGGCGTTATTAACTCAAATAGCGCCCCTTTCAGCCTCTAATGCTCGGGACTATGCTAACCATACTGACTCGTAATGGCTTGTGCAGTTATAAACACCACGTTTAGAATTGAAGGTGGTGCATGCATGCATAAGGACCGTATCGTTAATTATGGAAACAAATAAAATGGTGTAATCTGTATAAATACTTTTTATTACAAAAACAAAACTTAAACTACGCGATTCTTAGATCTTCAAAGTGAACCATACAAACTACTTTTAGTTATTTATTGATCTCCTTTGCCAGTTTTCTCACTTTGCTTTTGATGCTCTTCATTAGCCCTTGGACATCGACTGTTTTGAAAGTTTTGTGGGTACGGATCCAGTCTTTTTTTAATTGGTCCATGTTATCTGTTGGTTTAGCTTGTTTTCGTAGCTTTGCCTTCATCAGAGCCCAAAATTTCTCGATGGGCCTGATCTCAGGGCAATTCGGGGGATTTAATGATTTCGCGACAAATTCGACATTATTCTCTCGATACCAGTTCAACACATGGCGAGCATAGTGACACGCAGCTAAATCAGGCCAGAATAATGTACGACTCCTGTGCTTTCGAATGAGTGGTAGTACCCGTTTTTGAAGGCATTCCTTCTTGTACACATCCGAATTTAGGTTTCCCGTTACGAAAAACGGAGACGTTTTCATGCCGCATTGACAAATAGCTTGCCAAACCATCACTTTTTTCCCAAATTTCTAGCAAAAAATGGATTTGTCGTCTTTAGAGACCTTTGTACCTTTATTACGGTGTAAAACTGCGGTCCGGGTAGGGTTTTTTAGTCAAGTTTGACATAGGTTTCATCGTGCATTATAATACATTATCCATTTTTAGTTAAAATTTGGTCGTACAATTTCCGAGCCCGAGTTTTGACAGAAGACTCCTGGGTTTTGCTGCGTTTAGGCTGTTTTTGCTTTTTATACGTTACAAGCAAGTTACGTTCCTTGGCACGCTGAACCATTGCAATAGAAGTACGACATTTTTTCGCAAAATCCCGAATCGATATCTCTTTTTTTGAGAAAAATATTCGCATATCTTTTTGTCCAAATTAGGACATGAAGGGCCTCGTTTTCTACCTCGACCAGGTAAATCTTTTAAAGTATTATTCATACTAAACCTTTTTATCGTATTGTAAACAGCTTTCAGGCTAACCCCTTCTTCTGAAGCAATCTTTCTCATAGTTATACCTGATTCTTTACAGTATTTGGTCACAATTGAATGTCGTTTTTTCTCTGAGAGACCCTTCATCTTGCAATGTATACGAATTATACAATTTTTTATAGTAAGTTTTAACACTTGACTGTATGCTTAACAGATTGACATATGACAGAAAAGACAAAATATTGTAACTTTTTTTTTAGAGCAATTCAAACTTGTTTCCATAATTAACGATACGGTCCTTATAGGTATTAGGTCTACCAGAATCTCATGACAAAAAGGGAAATTAAAATTGATATCTTGCAACTCCAGGGTAATAGAATTTAAAGGTTTCGATACTTGATTTTCCTCCAGTTCTATAAAAGTATGATGTAGTGGACTCAGTGTAGAAGTACGTATTTCTTTGGAAATGATTCCATTTTCCACGACAATATTTAGATATCGCGTCAATGCAATTAATTATGTATGCAGTGAAGACGGAACAAACAAACAGTTATAATATTACATACATACATAACATCACGCCTTCATTCCCAGAGCTAAAAAAATACCAACAACTCTATAAAGACTTGTACTTGACTGGAAGAGATTCCATATGGGATCAGTTCGCCTATGTACATTATATTGATGCAAATAAGTCTTGTATTTTTTATGTGCAATAAAGAGTTAACATATATACATACTTGTTTATAATTCTATAACCACATTTTGCACAATCAGGCCAAGCAGTTTACTAGTGTATTAGTGACAGGTTGCAAGCCCATCGTCTAACAGTACTCGTACTACCAAGCATGTATTCCCTTAGTCGCCTCTTACGACATCCACGAGAAAACAATAAAGTGGCACTATCTAACCCGGCAACCACACGGGTATTAGTATTAGTAACGATTAAAACCAACTTTGGACTTGCTTTTCCTATTATTTTTAAGTATCTAAGTTAAATTAAAACAAGCATGTGCTTTATAAACGTTTTTAAGTTATATGTAATTGAAAGTAACTTCAAAAACTTTAGGACGTATCTTTGCTAAGCTAACAATTCTAACCACATAAGTCAAAATTAGCTTTATATCATTTTGAAGTTTATCGTTTACTTACGCGATATTGTTAGCTAAGCGACGATGTGCAACTTTAATATAAATCACTGTCGTATTCTAAGGGCATGCTAGCAATTTTTTCCATTCATCATAATATATCATGAAGTCCGTACCGAACATTGTACGATTTGCGATGTGATTGCCGGGGTTCGAAATAAACTATTACGAGTCAAACAAAAATGCAAAATGAAACGATAAGTTAAGTTCCGTTAACGGCACCTAAAATATCAATAATAATATTATTTAGCTTTATTTACCAGTCTGTTCAAAAACACGACGAAAAATCATAGATTGTGTTTAATTTACACCTTCCTCACAAAATATGTTACATTACTATTAAACACATAATTATTACATTTCTCACTTGAGATCGAAGGGGTTTTAGGGCATTTCCCTGAGAACTAACGCTATGATTGAATAAAAATAACACACAATAACAAACTCTCGTAAGCTGGGAAATTTGAATTGACAGGCGTTAGGCCACATTGTCATATAAAGATCGTTTTCGGCCACCAACCACCCGTCGAAAATTTGTGGGTATTACCGACTCTTTTATGTAATTCGCATATTTCACGTTCCCAAAGTATTAAAACCATAGGTAGATAGATATACCTACATTCAAACTCAGTCAATTATAATTTAATAACGAGTAAAGGCAATTACATGCTCATCTAAAAAAAAGATACATGGTAGTACATTCTGAGTATTAATTACGTACGCACTTGATAAAACATGTACATGAAATGCTTAACTTGTAGCTTTATGAATATGGAGATTTGCGGGCATTTGATAATTCAGGTAACAGCGCGGTCATACTACGGTAATATTAAATATTCCATAATACAGGTAGCAAGTAATATGTAAATAGTAGAGGAACTGGGTTGAGTACAGCACGCCCGGGCTGGGAAGCACCAAATTGATATGCATTACAGCGTCGCCGGCAGGCTCGCTGCGAATTTATACCCCTTCCGGAATTCCAGTGCAGGCTATTAACGCATACAGCAGATTAAACGATTCAATTTGTTTTGTACCAATTTAAATCTGGAGTTGAATGCTGAAATTATACTGAGTTCAAATTACGAACCATTAATATTTTATCATTTACCGCCAAACGCTTGTCAGCGACTGAATCCCTGAACAGTATTAAATGATATATTATGCTTATAACATCAAAATTTATTTAGGTACTTGATTGACATATATATCTCAGATCTCAGTTCAATAAAAATAGATCAGAGATCAGAGCACGAGTTTAAAAGTTCCTGTAGACAAAGACCGTTCCCGTCGTGGCACTGTCACCTGTGGGAACCGTAACTCGTAACGATCTAAGCCACGAATGTAAATGTTTCCTAGGAAATGCTGCATCGGCAAACGTGCGCTGCCAAGAAGCGCTGATTTAAAAAGGATATAAAGGCAACTTTACCGACTTGAGCAAGGTACTCACCCAAAATACCAAAATATGGTAAAAGGCGCCAACTTGAAGTGCAAAGATCATTTAAACTTCCATCACTGCTGGCTGATGTTCTTGCGCTGTAAGTTTACGTAACTAACCATATTTTCGTCAAACTTGGGACATCAAAAAGTAATAGAAACAACGAAGTCGTTGTTTGCATTCTCATGCGTAGAACAAAGATTTACCGCCGTGAATGGCATGCATGTAAAAGTTCAACGAGGCGAGCCCTGTGTCGCGTCGAGGACTCTCCGACGCCTGATGATACTCATCGAAGCCATTCAACTCGCCGGCAATTGCTTTTGCGGGCACCAAAAGAAAAACACTTTGCATCTCCCCTCGTTTATTGACGAGTCGTGTTACGAGTAGGTACATCAATCAAGGCTTCTTTGAGATGCGGTTGTACAATTAAGTTGGCGCGTGAATTGCTCGAATTTACTCTGCATTCAGGCTGAGCTGTACAGATGCATAATTACTGTTTTGTCGAGTTCCGTCGCGTTGTTCAGTGCGTGCGCTGCATAGAACAGATTACAATGCGCGGAACTTGGTTGAGATTAAATAGATGTTTCAGTGTGTGTGATTAAGGATCCGCTTCATCGGGCAAGTGTCATAAATAATGTTTTTTACCGTAGGGGCCCATGGGCGTATTGTACGTAGTTATTTAAAAATTTGCAAATATACATACATATGTATAATTAGGTGTTACCTAAGTGACATTTGTGTATTTAGTATTTTCCTCAACTAGTGTCTCATATCGTTTTAGAAAGATGAATTGAGTTTTAATCATTGAATAATCAATATTACCTACATGACTATATAGGTATAAATATTGAAAAAACACTAACATGGAGAAATTAGAACGTCTTTTTCATCGTCTTGTAGGTATACAGGGGGTTTATTATGACATAGCTATGCAGTTTAGTTTACGCTGAGAGAAAGGGACAGAGCTATATAACTGCTATAGCTCTGTCCTTTACGCTCGCCGTTAAATGAATTGCCTAGCTACGTCATAATAACCCCCCAGGTCACTATATTATAATAATACCTGCTCCAATATACTATAGTCATTGCCCTTCATACAAATTACATACAACTTTGGACTAATTTAACGACGCGTTGGTCTAGTTGGTATACCCTGCCTACAAAGCTAACGGCCCTGGGTTCGATACCCGGTATGGGCAAATATTTGTGTGAAGACCTGAAGAGTGCCAGTATTTGTTTCTGAGCCTGGGATGTTTTCTATGTATTGTAGTATTTATTTCTTTATATAAGAAAATATTTATATCGTCGTCTAGTAGTACAAGACTATAGCTTAGATTAGGACTAGATCCATGTATGTGAGATTGTCCCGTGATATTTATTTTATTTATGTTAGCAGCAAAGGATGGAACATTATGATCCGGATAAGTAACTCAAACGGGAGAGATAAAAGAGGAAAAGGATAAGCCTCTCTCTAGAATATTATTATTACATCAGATATCTGCGGTTACTATCACAAAGAGGGTATTTTTAATGTAATTCGGTTTCGGTTAACGGAAGACATTTACCATATGTTTACCAATTTCGATTGGTTTTAACTGCAACTACCATAAATTCGAAAAGTCGAATTAAGAAGTAACTGTAAATTTTATTGCCTTGTTCCATCTACTGATATCTATAGGTACAGTCAAGTTCAAAAGTATGTATACACTTTATTACCTTGTCTATTTAACGTCATGTTTAAACTGCCATATGAAATTATCCAAGCGATTAAAGTGACAAGGTACTAAAGTGTATACATACTTTTGAACTAAATACAAACCACTCTAATTTTAATACCCGTTACTGAGTTCTACTGTACTATTTGTTAACGAGGTTTAACGATGGTACAGTCTACAAATTTGGATTTTCTTGTAGACTGTACGCACATATTGAAAGCTCAAATCCGTTACTAACAATAAATCTAAGTCGGAGCCTATCGTATTTGAACCTATTGCTTGATACGTCAGCCTAAATTTAGTTCATTTACATGTGTTTAAGGACTCTGGATGTACTGTAAAGTCGACTACAAAGGGATGTATTCACATTTTCACGTCATTGCATTGTTATAAGGTCCAAAAGTAGATACTATCTTTGGGAATAAACTAAAATATAAAATGGCGATTGATATTTAATCTGTGATTTAATGTTACAATCTACGTGACGTCACGTGACGTGTGTACGTAAATTTAACCGAGACATTATTTTTAATGTTACTAGCGAGCGACCCGCCCTCACTTTGCTTTAGATTGGACCAGTATTTCTGTAACAGACATACATAAAACTTAACATTTTATTCATGAAAACCTTTTGGAAATCTAATATAATAAAATTCTCGTGTCACAGTGTTAGTTACCATACCTACTCCTCCTTTCCTATGACATTTTACATGCATATTCAGTAGGTCTGAGAATCGGCTACTATCTATTTTTCATAACCCTAAGTGACATAAAGGAAAAAAAAATTGCAGCGGGAAAAGCTGCTGGCGGGTCGCTAGTAATTCTATAAAAAGTACATCAAAATCCGTTGCCCAGTTTATTACACAGGCGACCAAACGCAGCGTCAGACGTGGTTAGTCACATTATTATATACCAATAAGAGATTTTATTTATTAGAACTAACTTATAAATAATAAAGAGTTTTAAGCTATTGCATAGCTTCTATCGCGGGCCTTGAGCGCGGGGACCGAATCCAGAAATTCCGTAACGAAAAAACCTCACGCTCCCCACTCCGACGGGCAAGGAGGTGTGGCTTGAAGGCCGTGCATCGTCTAACGTCGTTTCAGTTCGGCAGTCTTCGACACGGCGTTGTGTGCGATTAGACGTATTGTACGACTCTACGAATCTCGCACGAATCGAGACGAGCTGCTCCGAAATCGGACGAATACATAAGCAGCTGTTTATGAGAAATTATATAGGTGTATAGGTATTTATGTACAACAGTGAATAGCTGTACTTGTAAAATTTGTGTATAAACTTTTTTTATTTATTTAATAATAGAGAAATTTGTTTTCTTATCGGTCACCACGCTCAAAAAGTGTAACTTGAATTAATATCAAAGAAAAAGAAATACTGCATGAATAAAATAAATAAATAAAATTATAATTGCATAAGTTGATACAAAATGCTATGCAATAGCTTTACCGCGGCAGTCCCAGAGTGCCACACGTCTTTTTATAAAATGTATGTAATATTGGCCAGAGGGGGTAAATAACGAACGTAATATTTGCAACGACGATTCGCTGGCAGCGCGCCAGCCGCGGGCCGACAGTTTTAATAGTTTTATTAAAGCATCCCGCTTAAAACACTTAAGGGCTTATGAGATGTTAAGTCCAGAACTCCCGAGTTATAATGCAATTCGCCGTGGAATTTCCGAGCATTTAAACTAGTTTGTGGATTGTCCTGCTTTTGTAATATATACCAGTATTTATACGTCAAAATGCATGTGACAAGTACTAATCTGCCGAAGTTACTCGCTCCTAATCGCAGTTGATTTGGATGATGCCAGATGTGTCCGGAGAGTGGGGGTTTAAGTATCTCAATGTGGTCTAGTTGACCTTCAGGATTCATTCAAAACTCGACAACATTCGATTCTATTTCTTTTTTTTCCATGCAAACAAACAAATAAAGTATACAGAGTTTTACGTTACGAGTTCACAAATACCTACGTTTTGCCCATAAACGTCAATTGCGTTATTAATTTCAGAATTAAAGGGAATATGTTACGCTTTTAGTATGCCATTCAGAATAAGTGATTCCATTCTGTTAGGGTTCCGTACCAAATAATGAAAAACAGAACCCTTATAAGATGACTCTGTTATCCGTCTGTTTGTCTGTCCATCTAACCGTCTCTTCATCCGTCCGTCTGTGCGTTTGTCTGTCGTAACCCTTTTCCTCTAAAACGACTAAAATTATCGGATTGACATTTGGAATATTTGTAGGTTTATACAACATAAATATTTATACCCTTGCCTAAGAACGTCCAAAATGCACCTCCGATAACGGAGTCTATTAATAACACACTATAGCACATTGTGCATCAAGGGAAGTAAGAAGAGGATAAGTAAGGCTTTAAATGACTCGAGTTTGCTATCCCCTTACTGCCCTTGATACACATAATGTGATGAAAAACATTAGCACAGAAACATAAAAAACAGACTAAACAACAATCATAAAGTTAATGGCACTCGACTCCCTAAAATATTTTTTTATCACGTCAACTTTTTTCAATATAGTCTTCCACAGATAATGCTGAGAACTGCGATCAGTTTTCAAACTTGACAGGCCATACTGCCAGGTGGTAAAGATTTTCAAAATTAAATTCAAATTATATTGCAATAATTGCAAATGTCTCTGAAATAATAGAAAAACATAAATATAATGCAGTTAAATCTACCTTATAAGTTTTATACAGTGAAAT
Organism: Acleris holmiana; assembly: GCA_949316455.1. Classification (NCBI taxonomy): domain Eukaryota; kingdom Metazoa; phylum Arthropoda; class Insecta; order Lepidoptera; family Tortricidae; genus Acleris; species Acleris holmiana. Next base: position 8,970,451 of record OX438770.1, on the reverse strand, counting down.
TGGTTTGGAAATAAACCTTGGCTGTTTCAAAAAGGAAGAGAAAAAGGAGTCATGTTTGAAAATTAAAGTATCGCGGACTTTATATCTAATCGTGTTTTCACGTTTAACAGTCAAGGACATATGATCAAGTTTGACTTTATGATTATGTTGCCTCTTATCTTAAACTTGTATTGTCCTGTGATTTGTGCTGTGGATATATTAGGATTAGGGCCTAGTTTCACAATCGACAAGTAAATATCAAGATATAGTAAATCTTTGTCTATTTTCAAGTGGAAGAAAGGGATAGGTCTAAATTTATTTGACAGATATGCGTTACTTGACGATTGTTTAACAGGTGGTTAGTGTAATAATAAAAAATAACTTAGATACGTAATAAATATACTCTATGAATATCGCGTAAGTAATAAATACACTTACCTCGATGTTCATTCAAACTAATTCTAAAGATAACCGCGTATCGCGTAATAAATACAAATTGACCTCTACGTTTTGACAATGATACAATTAGTCGTGGTCACGAGAAGACCTACGTGGTCAGGACTCTTCTCGTGACCACGTTTTAAAGTTTTAGTGTGTGTGGAATTGTGTACTAGCCAGATAAGAAGTCAATCCTGATTTCTATTCCTTCACATGCAACAAATAAGTCGCATAGCATTTTTATGCTGTCAACATTATTTATTTATTTATTTAATCGCGGCGAACATAATGCCTAATGACACTCTATACCAGTGAACCAAATAATCATACAGAAACTAACAGAGTGATGCACAGGAAAAGAAAGGCAGAAAAGAAAGCAAAGAACAAATTTACAAATTGATTATACTTTATACAAAAATAAATACACGGACATAAATATTTAAAACCTAAACTCACAACTCGGCTATAACTGCTCTATATGCCTGCATGTAATAACACCCTTTCCGAGCAAGTGTGATAAAAAATAATTATCAGTTACTTTCATGTATACAAACGATAATTAGAGATGCGCTGAACATTCGGTAAGTAGGTATCCGATATTCGGCACATTCGGCGTAACTGTATATGTTCGTATGCGGGCAGATTGCTGGGTTAATTCACCAAATAGCTTCTGAATAATCAATTACATCGGCATATAAGAAATAAATGGCTGATTAGTCGCATGTACAGTCAATAATTGTAAATATCGAAAAGAAAATATGAACACGACTAATGTAGGTACTGTTGCCGCGCGAACCTGTACAAACCTGTTTTCAACGGCCGGTTCATGAAAGCTTTTCATTAAAGTACACAGCGCATGGTGGGGTCAAGTTGGAGCGGTTTCACACTATCAGATGGGTAATTCCACGATAATGTAACGAAAGCTACCATTTTAATTCATGTTTATTTAATTCTTAATGCTAATATTTTTCTAGATATAAATTTAAACACGTATACCTATAGAGACAAATGAATTCTTCCATTTTGCAATAAAACTAAAATAAACAAATATAATGCTAACGCTAACTAACTAACTGTATGTATTTATGTTATTATAGCTTATTGATATTTAAGTGTATGTGTATTAGTTACACATTATGTTGCACCGTCACTACAATCCCTGCTTTGCCCTAAGGTCAACTGGTAGAGAATGCCTTACGCCTTTTGTATACTAAGTGTATTCTTTTGTGCAATAAAGATTAAATAAATAAATAATAAATAAATGCTAAAAATTGGTAACTTACGTTGCTCTCTGCCATAAAATTGTCCAGATCCGATATACACACGGGTTGCAGTTCTAGGTTACAGCAAGATTACATCGTACACGCTCTTACTTAAGTCTGCGTCCTTGTGTTTTTATGTCAAGGAAAAGGCAAACGAGCACACAAGCTATCTGATGGTTAGTGGGATCTGGGACCCATAGACATTTGTATTCTGAAGAATCACAAGACTAAAACTAGTGTACGGTTCCGAAGCCGTTTAGTACTACAAACATATAAATCAACAAGTAATAACTAATTTTCTATTTAAAGTCATTAAATTTGGTGCCATCTTAGATGTTTTTAGTAGGTTTAAACACCTTAATCGCCTGTATCTCAAGAACCAATAATGTCTACTTAGTCGTGATAGATTTCCTTTTAAATTCGTTATATGCGCTTTCATTGAAGATTTTTTTCGTATTTGTAGTTTGACTGTAGGGGGGGACACTTGACTCTAACAAAAATTAGCTCTTTAAAGCTTAATATCTCAAAACGGATACCATAATCAAAAAGTTGTTTTGAAAAACCCCGCAATATTTATCCAACGACACCTCGAACTATGGGGTTACTCTCGAAATTCCCTTTTCGCCAAATGACAATATAGCTCAAACGTCTGGATTGTGTAATGTCTTTGTTGCTATATAGACATGAACGCGAAATGTATCTTTAGCAAAACGTCTGGATCTTAGAATGTTACCATTATAAATACACTAGTAGCGAAAGGTCTTTATCTTAGAAATGTCTTTATTACTTAATAGACATAAAAGCTGAATGGCCCGGTAGCGAAACGTTTGTATCTCAAAACATCTTAATTACTAAATAGACATGAACGCCAAATAGCCCGTTCGCAAAACGTCTGGATCTTTAAATGGCAAGTGTTGATATGACACCTGATAATTTCAAACTCCTTTCCACATAATCCAATTATTATCTATTATTTAAATCCCTGGCACTCGTTATGTGGTCATGACAGTCAACTAATTTTGCTTTCGACGAATTAAATATTCTAATTATACGGACTATTTTAATTTCCAGACGTTTTGCTAATAACTCCTTCTATGTTCATGTCAATCAACTAATTTTGCTTTCGGTTAATTAGGTATTCTAATCACACGGACTATTTATATTTCCAAACGTTTGGCTACTTGTTCAATTCAATTCTGTGACGTCCTGCTAAATTGACACTTTGCTGACTGAGTATTCTACTTTCATGTCATTCAGCTGAATTGACTCTTTGCTGACTGTGTATTTTACTCTTATGTCATCTAGCTGAAATGGTCCTTTGGCAAAAAGGGAATTTTGAGAGTAACCCGAACTATGGGGTATACGAAAAAAAGAAAATACATCCCCATTGCACACATTGGGGAGGGACACAAAAAAAATTATCAAGATTTTACTTTACCACTTTATTGGCGTGACTAATATGTATATTCATGCCAAATTACAGGTATCTAGTACTAAGAGTCTCTGAGCTAGGCTGCTGACGGACAGACGGACGAACATGGCAAAACATAGTTTGACTACGGAACCCTAAAAATGCGTTGCTAACCCTGACGACTAAGTTGGAATGCTACTTTACGTATCGTTTTCGTATCCTTTCACTGCAACACAAAAATGCGGACACTGCTGCTTGACGGTAGGTTAAAGGATGAGACGGTGGTAGCGATCCTGATGGATCTTTTACAAGGTCCTACGACCACTAAAATCAGACAGTGATAATGTGACACTTCTCTCAAACGTAGACGATCTACGAACTCGTAATTGCTACGAGAGAGGTCACCCACCATTGTGCCTTTCATAAAAGATTACGATAATACCAGGAACGTCAATCTCTAGCAAGGGCTGTTTCACGTAGGTATATAATTTATTTATTTATTTAAATTTATTTGGTTTTTACGTATGTATTGGATGTTTTAGTGTATTGATTACCTTAAGTTTCATAGCAAAAGTATAGATAGAGTGCACAATAATACGACTTCTGGCCCAAGATTCTACACGGTGACAACGATATCGCTTTTGAAGTGTTTCGTATTGTCAACGTTTTGATAACTCTTATGTCATTAATAATAATGGCGGCCAAGCCATAAACGATTCTAAAACACTTCAAACGCGATATCGTTTTAACGCAGTAGAACAAAGGCCCTAGAGAATGAAACCACGCTTTTTTTTAAACACTGGTGATGTCTATAAATTACCGTTTTATTGAGTAATGATTTTTCATCAGTTTATTAATAGGCTCTTAGTGTGGTTGTAGCTTCAATGAAGTATTCATTTTGGTTCAAATATCTATAGAATATTCCACAAAATCCTGCTTATGCTGATAAATAATTTCATATATTACGTGAAATTTTGCTAATGATGAGTTAACAGGAATGTTATGTTAATAATTTCCAACCGCACATAATTAACTAGCGGTATTTGAAGTAGGCGGTCTTTCCACGTATTCATTGTGGTATGCAGCATTGTCACTACTAACTAACTCCAATTGTAGAGACAAGGTTAGTAATAATAACCTATTTACGAGTATAAAACCGAACCGAGTCAATGTTAATACATTAGATTAGATTAAATTGAAGCAGCTAAAACAAACAAAAATTGACTTGGATATGACGAATCTTTTCCTATTATCTCACATTTATTATACACTGTATGTTGTACTTTAATACATATTAATTAATATTTATTAATTAATATTTATTTACGTCTTGAGTGAATAGGATTAAATATTACAAAATATTTACCTTTTGCTCTTTGAACATAGGTCAAGAATTAGAATAATCTCCTTAAATAACATCATGAAATGAAACTCCCTTTGTGTACATGTCAAAGAAGATCAAAGATTATATCAAGAATCTAGTCAACAATTGCCGGCGAAGCGAAACCCCTCGATTAATTGAGGATTGTATGGGTTTCGGTTCAAAATTCGGGGTCTACTGGCTTTATCTGTATCAAAGGATTTCATTGAAATGGTATAGTATAGAAATTAAACGTGGAATCACAAGGATTTTATGTCAAGCTACCCACTTCAGAGTACCACGTCCATGATAGATATTAAGTTATAGATTTTGTCACGGGAAAGCTAGACACGCGGTAGCGTGTCAAGCCAAATTCAAGCTAACAGAACTGGCGAGCAGCGCCGTGTGTAATATTACACGAACCATATAATTATACACTGTCAGATAAGATTGAAATAGCAATAGCGATAATTATTTAAGATCTAAAAACCCCCTATATAAGAGCTGATATATTTTAAGCGGTTAAACGGATTTTCACGTAACCTAGCTAAGAACCATCCAAGTTTAACTAGCTTTCTTTATAAACCGCGTCCAATTCGGTCAAGCAATTTGGCAGCTACGATGCCGCAAAAAACACACACAGGTACCTGTGTACGCACAGAAACACAGTTTAAACTTTGAACACCTTGTATCGGAGGTTACATGGATAAAATTGTGTAAAAAAACCGGCCAAGTGCATGTCAGACCACGCACAGTGAAGGGTTCCGTAGCTGGGATGAACGTTCATGGTTGAAATTCATTTTTTTTTTTTATTAAAATCTCAAAAACTACACAGCGTATCGTGTTCATAACAATTTTGGTTGGAAGTATTTCGTATGTTCTACTACTTTAATTTTTATTAGAATGTTTTATTTAACAGTTCAAAAGCAACCCACCCGGACAGATTTTTTTACAACTTTAGAAGCGTATATCTCGCCAACTGTTCACTTACGTAAAAAAGTCACTTAAAAACCTCATTTTGGAAGCTCTATCTAAAAATACCCCACACGCTGAGGTAACTCAAAAAAAAATTTTCGTCCCCTAATTACATGTATGGAGTGCCACCCCTAAATATCTTTTTTTTCTCAATTTTACTACATCATTGTATAGCGCTTCATAGAATACATCTATCCTCCAAATTTCATTTATATAGTGCCAATAGGCTCTGAGTAAAATGGCTGTGACATAGTAGACGGACAGACGGACATGACAAAATTATAAGGGTTCCGTTTTTGCCATTCGGCTCCGGAACCCTAAAAAGATTTCTGAGCCAAGTTTTTGATGCCTACTGTACTTATTTTTAAACGGATATTTAATTAACTGTTTATCGGGTCTACGAAGGGCCAAACTAACGAGTCCAAGTTCGGTGGATCTACGTTAAGTAGAGCGGAGATCTTGTTGCTAACCAAAGATTCCACCATCAAGGTTTAAAATTAGCATGCCAGTTTTTAAATTAATATCCTAACATATAAACAAACGTAATACACACATTAAAATAATGTTTAATAAGTATTTTTAGCGAGGTTCTCTAATGGGCTTTATGATACCTCTTAAGACGACTACTGCCTTTGTAATAAAGACAATCTGTAAGTGGGCGAATAGGGTATTTTCTATATTAACCCCAAAAAGGCCGGCTAAAAGATTAAAGCATACCTAAGTCCGACAGTCTACCTAAAAGCTTGTCATTTCGTCCTTGCAGAGCTCACGTTTTTTTCTGAAATAAAACGTAGCGTATGTAAGTTTTGCTTCTTTTTGTAGTTATCCCACCCACCGGGCAGGCAAATGCCAACCGGGCTACATTCCGCCTCGTCGTCGTAAATATTTTCCAGATGCCAGCACAATGGATGGCGTAATAAGGATAATGAAACACTAGACAGATGCCGTGACTAACAGGGTGCTGTAGTGGGGTAAAATATGGACCCAATATTGTTTGTTATACTACAATTGTATAAGTGATTGGGTTTAACAATTATTCTTCACTTCAATTATGCAAAAAATTAAAAATGATGAAATGATCCATAATTCAAACATACAAATATTTTTATCAGGTTTTGTCGTAGTTTTTTTACTAGAACGATCCTATCGTGCAAAATTACGAACGCAATATGGGTGAATTGCAAAAATATTGTACATGGTTAAGGACCTAATTGATAAAACAAAATATTTTTCCTTTGTGTAACGAAAATCACACAATTATATGGTTAATCTTCGTTACACAAAGGAAAAATATTTTGTTTCAATTAAACATTGACAGCAATTAGAGCCTTAACTATGTAGAATATTTTTGCATTTCACCCATATATGATACTCGGACGTTGAATATTTTTGAAAAGCAAAACTAAGAACTGATGATATCAGCAGCTTGCCCGGGAATGGGACCCGCAGGGATCTTGTTATAACTTTATGTCCGCATTAAAAAGCAAAATGATTTGGCAAGGGTATCGTAGACGGAGCTGAAGAGACGTCGTAGTAAGGAACCCGTAAATTCAATGTCGTGTTTGGATTAATGCTGTATGCTAATGTAGGATTCGGTGTCAGCGATATTACTCTGGAAACGGACAGGGCTTATGTTGGAAATTGTCTAAACAATAGTTTCCTTTTCCTATTGCTTATTATACCGAAATGTGCTAAGACGAACTTTATAACGTCTTGTAACGTTACTGACTACGAGGATAAACATGTCCTCCTAGTCATACTGTAAAACGATATTTTTAGAAAAATGTTTTTTCTTCCCCTGTATATATAAATACTTTTCTGTGAGTTGCCTTAATAATGTGACAAAATAGTCAGAGGAGTAATAACTTGACGTAGGTTATCAACATACCTCGCAACGGATGTAGCAAAACCGTAGCATTTGACAGTTTGATGTTAGGGTTGGCGATTACGATGAATAATTTACTTACTGCATGATTAATAAGTACCTACAATTTAATGATAAGTATTAATAACCTTACTGAACCTCTTTAGATATAACCTTGTTTAATTTTCTATCAAAGAAAATAGAGTAGTACGTCAATGGCATCCATGTTAAATACGTTTTAATATGTCTGTCATTTTGGTAATGAAATCACGTATTTTCTGTATTTCATTCAAATATTAATATGAAATCTTTAGTACTTGAGGATATTGGTGTAAGTACTGGAAAAAAAAGAACAAAATATGTTTTGTATTGTATGTGCAGTAAATATACAATTAAAGAAAGATAACGTCGTCAAACATTTAGCTAGTAGAAGCCACCAAGTAAAAGAAAGATTTACTTATTTATTTACCTGCACAAGCCCTGGCCGAAAATACAAAAAGTACAGAGACATAAAAAAGTTAATTTGCCAAAGTCACATTTTGTCACAAAAAACTGATATTCAAATAAGTAAATCCCACATAAAGCTAAAATAATTATTTAAAAAGATGTGTCGGTATTTAGTTCATCACTTATTTAAAAGAGAAATAAGCCAGCTATCTCATATGTGTAGCGGGCCGGCTCTAGTAGCCATATGAAGTGGAAACATCAAGTGACCATATACCTACAATAGAGAAGGTTCAGATGGATCAAAGCTTGTATATAAATCACGATGGTACTTTTTATTCATTACATTTATGGATAGGGACGTAGGTAATTATACAAGAACATAGTTTATTTCAAAATAATGTCGAGGTACATAAGATATTTACTATATAAATTTGATGATTTAAATAACATTGTTTTTATGTATTCTTAGTACATAGTGACAACCCTGACGTACATTTGCTACAGATTTGCGGGTTCGATTACGGGGTATGGTTATCAATTTGCGTCAGCTAATAAGGAAATATTGTTTATTCTCGATATTAAATAATGGATGAGTTATAATTTAGTAAAGAAAAAAATGCACAGTACATACATACATACATAAAGTCACGCCTTTATTCCCAGAGTGGAGTAGGCAGAGCTACAGAATTACCAACAACTCTAAAAAACTTGTTGATAATTCTGTAACCACATTTTGCACAATCAGGCTAAGATGTTTACCAGTGTATTAGTGACAGGTTGCAAGCCCATCGCCTAACAGTACTACAAGCCGTTATTCCCTTACTCGCCTCTTACGACATCCACGGGAATACATGGAGTGGCACTATTCTAACCCGGAAAAAAAAGGGCACAGTATTGTTGTTAAATGGCCACCAATATTATAAACAGCGTTGCTACAAAAACGGGAGCAGAATTTGGAATTGTAGTCGTGGCAGAAATGATAAGTGCCGGGGATCGGTTACTATCCTGGTAAGTTGAAAGTGGTATCCATAGTTGTGAGTATGAACTTAAGTACATATTCCAAGGGGGTGTCTTTTTAGATTTATCTTTTCTCATACAATTTCGTGCATTAGTAGGGTTCAGGCAGATTAAATATTATAATTGTAGTCAAACCAGCGTCCATTAGTAGTCACATTAGTTACCTATGTAAAAGGTCTCTATTAATTAATTTACACTGGTTTTTATTGATTAACTTGAAATTATTATTTTTTATGTTTTTAGGGTAATCAAATGGTGAAATCCGATAGTCATACGTGTAAACCCGACTTTACCAAAAATTATATCGCTATACCCGTTGATAATATGAAGGAACAGGCTCGACTCACAGACACCCCGATTCCTCAAATGTACAAACAGGGAATACAGAATTTGAAAAATAAAGGTGCCCATCTCGTCACAGACCTTCCTCCGCTGGAAAGCGTAAAATCATCTTTGTACGGACAAAAAGAAAAAACTAATTTTAAAGATGTAAATGATGTAGTAATTCCAAATAATTATGAAAGTTTTGTTCTTGCAGACTATTATGAAGGACCTTGTCGAATAATAGTTTTCTGTTCTGATGAAGGGCGAAAACTGATACAGAATATAGAAGAATTCTTTATGGACGGAACTTTCAGCAGCTGCCCTAGGCCATTTCTACAGTTATATTCTATTCATGGAGATATTTGCAAATCGTCAATGGAAACGAATACCGTGCCACTCGTTTACCCTCTAATGTCGGACAAGATGCAAACGTCATACACGGCATTATTTTATGCCATACAGTCACAAATCCCGGGATGGTTACCAATAAAAGTGCACTTGGACTTTGAAATCGCTGCTACTAATGACCTTCTAGAGCAAGTTTTTCCAGGAATTGAAATAAAAAAATGTTACTACCATTTCACAAAAAGCCTCTGGAAAAAGGCGAAAGATTTAAAAAACAATTCCAAAATTTAGAGAAGAATCGTGGGGTTATGTACGGCATTACCATTGTTGCCTGAAAGATTATGATGATGGTGTGGCGTACATTAAAGATAATTGTTCCAGTACTCAGAAGATAACAAAATTCCTGAAGTTCATGGACATTACCTGGCTTGAAACAAACTCTATGAGACAATGGTCTGTATTTGGAGAACACCACAGGACAAACAACGTGGTAGAAAGTTGGCAATCTCAACTTAACAAAGAGGTTAAAAAGAGATCTCCAGTGTCTATTTTGCGTTTACATAATACAAAGAAAATGATATAACAGAAGAAGCTAAAACTAGACGCAAAGAGAGCATTGATCGAGACGATTTCATCATAAAATGACAAATGGAGCTTACGCACGGTGAAATTAGTATTGGTTTAAGAAAAATTGCGATAAAAAAAATGGTTTTCATATAAATATAACTAGTATAACACGTACCTATATTGGTTGTTAATTTATCTATGGTTGTAGGAAACAAACAGGAATATACGAACTTCGGATTTCGTGTTTCAAAGTAGGAATGGGCCCCAGTTCAGGTGAATTAAGTTTACGAAGGTAGTCCCGTCTAATTATTTCTAGCTCATTTTTATTTTCATTTGGCTTGCATTTGTTTTTCCCCCTACAGGAGGTTCAGAAAAGTGAGTATGACTTAGAGGACATGTTTATCCTCGTAGTCATACTGTTATGACAAAAAAATTAGTATGACCACCAGAAAACGGGGGTAAAAAATAAATTACAAAAGTAGTGTCAACCCTTATTAAATAACGTCAGTTCAGTATCTTAGGTATACAGTATACTAGGGTTGACACTACTTTCGTAATTTCTTTTTGACGGATTACTTTGTAACAAGTTGTATTGATTAAAGAAGCTGACTGAAACAAGGTAGCAGTGGAGTAGAAACGTGCTGTTAATTTTAGGGTTCCCAACCTCAAGAGGAAGAAGGGAACGCTTATAAGTTTACTCAATGTCTGTCCATCTGTCACAGTAGACGGCCTTCCTTTTCAACATATACTTCCGGCAAAGTAGTGTAGACGGACGTCAACACGTCTCTGTATGATTGATTTGGGCAGAAATTAAGACAAGTGCTCTTTTGTGTGCGTCAATTTGGGTTGACATTTGAAAGAGACTTGACCGGCTAACTTTAATGGGACAGGTTCGTACTTTACTAGCAATAATCTGAATATGCGCAACAGCTGTATTTTTTTCTTATGTCTTTTGTGGTGATATATACATTAGATTAAAAAAATGATTAGAGGAAAAAACGCTTAATTAATTATTTTGAAAAATACTTCTTTCTCTTGCTACTAACTTGCACCAATTCTCTCTCGAAATCTCGTGTTCCGGAAAGCTTAAACACAGCTATTATAATTAGGGTTCCGTTTTTTGCCATTTGGCGACGGAACACTAAAAAGAGCTACTGTATTGTTTTCTTTTTTGACTATTTTCTTGCCACGTCGGCTCAGGCCTGAAATATGCGTTTTCCTTAAATGTACAATTGTCAAAACGTCTGCGTTCTTACAATGTTAGCACTTCTATTTTGTCAGCTTTCTTAAAATGACTGCTATTTAAAATGTGTACAGTCTCAGGAAGCCGTCTATTCATAATGTTTACATTCCTATAATAATAGCATTACCATAAGTTTTGCTTTTCCGTTATGTTCACTTTTGTTTATAGGCTATCGTCTCATTGTGTTTGATTTCCTATCACGTCTGCTTTATTTCAATCAATGTTCTAAATTGTAAGGGTTAATTTCCTGGCATACTTACTCTTTGATAAATATCTATAATTACTATGCAGTATTGTTCATATTATTCTAATATATAAAATTCTCGTGTCACGGTGTACGTTATTGAACTCCTCCGAAACGGCTCGACCGATTCTTATGAAATTTTGTGTGCATATCCGGTAGGTCTGAGAATCGGACAACATCTATTTTTCATACCCCTAAGTGATATGAAATGATACAAAATTGCAGCGGGCGAAGCCGCTGCCGGGTCGCTAGTATTATTATGATAATTATTATTTAAAATGGCCCCTTTCCTGTTGTTGAAAAACCAAAAATAAATAATAAATGTGGCGTTCATGATTGCAGACATTTTGGGACATTCTGGAATGATAAAATTGTAAGAAGGCAGATATTTTGAGGTTGCTATTGGAATTCACATAAATAAATCCGTCCTACTCAAACTAGTAGTTAGCTAGAAGTACTCTTTCACACATATGGAGAATCATTTACAGTCTCAAGTGTTCCCTGTTTTAATAAGGATTTCTTTAAAAGCAATTATGTTTGCTAACAGTTAGTTCTCCGGATCACCCCGTATCGATCGCACAGTTTTATTGAGAACACGACTCTCCTAGTAAATAATATAATAAATGATTATTTTCATTTATAAAACAATCTCTTATTGATCACCCTAACCAATAGTTGCAGACATTTTGAGAATAAACACTTTCTGAAAAGCGAACATTATATGAAAACTGTCATTCTTGGAGACAGACATTATAAGAAGCTGACATTATGCAAAAGACGTGCTGACATTATGGAAAACAGACATTTTGGGAAATATACGTTTTAGGAAAACGCATATTTCAGGCCTGAGCCGCCACGAAAGAAAGAATGAGAGAAAGATATGGAATATTTCATAATACAATACCATATTTTTTGCCAATACGGTATGATTTCGATATTTTTAGATGACACAGTTCGGCATCCTTACGGCTTTGCAATCAACAGACGAGTAAGGTAAGAAATTTGCTTAAACCGCCATTAAGTACAATTATGCCGACCCATGTTTTCACTCTACTGTAATATATAATTTGTTCTTCCTTATTATGTTCATTTTGATGTAATTAAACCCTAATTAATACGAGTAAGTAGTCTCAATCATATGCAATGGTTTAAGGTAAAAAAAAATATATTGGATTTGAAAATATACATTTTATTAACTAGATAGAAGTTTAATGCCCGTAACAAAATTTAGCTGTCAGAAGGCTACAGAGTACGCAGGTATGTAATATTAAGTAATACGGTTACCGTTAACGTACGTAAGAATATCATGGCGGTCAACCTCAGCATTTTACTTTTCTTTAACCATCCTTCTGAGTTAAGTAAATAATTGATACTATAAATAAGTCAAATTATTTGTAGGAGGTATCTCTGCTGATACTTACAATGCAATTCTCTAATTCTTTCACTGATAGAAACCTAAATTGCATACATAATTTGTGTCATAAAACGTATAAAACAGGGAACGATAGCTGAAGGTGATTTAAGCCTAACGAGATGAAAATCCTCCCCCGGAGACCATTACCCGCAGCTGCCCCGAAAAGAACACCATTTATTTCTGTTTATAGATGGTTTGGACGTTACCTCAGACCGCTCGCATTGAAAAACAATAGTGCGGCACATTTTCCGTTGCACCCCTATAAATAGGTCGTTAAAAGAAATTATAGCGGAAAAGTTTTAGTTTCTGGTGCCAAACTATTTCTGAGGATCCGTTTCTGCTCTGTGGATTAGAGATTAGGATATTTCATTTAAATAAAGAAGAGAAATGTTTGATGCTTAAATGTTTGATGCTTGAATGTAAGATGCTTGAATGTAAGATGCTTGAATGTAAGATGCTTTTCAATAAATGTTAACCTGTATTGTTATACAGGTTAACATTTATTGAAAAGCATCTTATCTTTATAAAGTTATGTTGGCAGCTCCGACGTAGGTATTGTAAAAACCTACAAACTTATTTAATTTAACTAAGTATGAAAATGTAATAAGTTGAATAAACAGCCCAATATACGTTCTTACTTCTTATATTAAAATATTTGCTCACCAAATTTTATGCCACATACATAGTTTTACCGTATTCCAGATTATTATTACGTTTTGATTGCGGAAGCATATTATTTTGTTAAAACTTGTGCTTTTGGCACACTGTTACGGCCGAGCCTCGACGTCGCTGAATTATTTCCAGTGCAAGTTTCAAAAGACTCTCCTAACTTCATTATGCGGAAGTGGAATACATTAAAAAGTAATTTTTGGGAGGGCTCCGGAGTTCGTATCGCTCATGAAAAAAGAAACCTACCTACATTAGAGGCCTTTTTAGGGCGTCGTGGTTAAATGAAAGTTAGAGCTGCTTAGACCATAAGATATACTACGCGACGTTAATACTTTGAACGATATATCATACAGTCGTAGTTCTTTTCGACGAACACCAAGTTAACTAGATTAGACACGCTTAACTATTCGACGATATACCTCGTATGTTCATAAGTTTTGAGACAAACTTTTTAGTTTATAAAATAAAGAAAATAATACTGGCACCTATTTTATATTCTTTTCAATTTTGAATTTGGAATGTTAGTGTGCTATTTGTATGTTTTGAAAATTCATTTCTTTTGTTTTTCTTGTGATGGAGGGAACGAAAGAATTGCGTGCGACTGTCATTTCACTACATATGGCGGGGAAAAAACCAATGGAAATTTTCCGTGACATAAAATGTTTTGGGGTAAGCCGCAACTTCGTATATTACACCATTAAACGCTACAAGGAGACTGATTCTTTGAAAGATCGACATAGGAGTGGTCGCCCGCGGTCTGTAAGGACGGCTGCTAACATCAAAATAATCAGAGAGCGACTTCGCCGAAATCCATGTCGCACCCAGAAAAAACTCGCTCTGCAGACTAAAATTTCGCGTATTTCAGTCAACAGAATATTGAAATACGATCTGAAAGTAAAGGCTTACAGCCGTAGAAAAGTTCATTTTCTAAATGATCGCCTTCGTAAATTACGTCGCGAACGTTGTCCGATGCTGCTTAAGAGACACGATGCGAAAAAGATACTCTTCACCGACGAAAAAATCTTTACGGTCGAAGAAAAGTTTAACCGGCAAAATAATAAAGTTTATGCCAAAAGCAGCAAAGATGTTCCTGCTACAGCACGAAATGTCTCGCGTGCCCATCATCCGGCGAGTGTGATGGTATGGTGGGGGGTTTCGTACGAAGGTGTCACTCCGCTCCATTTTTGCCAACAAGGTGTCAAGGTTAAAGCAAAAAATTATCAAAGTGACATTTTAGATACTGTAGTGAAACCCCTATCTAATACTTTATTTCACAACAAAGAATGGATTTTCCAGCAAGACTCAGCACCCGCACATAAGGCTAAAACGACTCAAGCTTGGTTAAGGGAAAATTTGCCGGGCTTCATCGCGGCGGAAGAATGGCCATCCTCCAGCCCTGATCTCAATCCACTGGACTATTCTTTGTGGACTGAATTGGAACTCAGGGCCTGCCAAAAGTCCCACCCAAACTTAGATTCTTTAAAGCGAGCCCTCATCAAAGCAGCGAAGGATATCCCACTGGAGAAGATTCGTGCCGCGATCGATGACTGGCCGGAACGACTAAAAGCTTGTATTAAAAATAGGGGTGGACATTTTGAATAGTAATTGCTTGTAGTTGTTAGTTAATGTCTAGTTACCATTATCTGTAAATTTTATAAATACAGCTTTATGCTTTAATTTTTTATGTAATATTTATTTCGTCTCAAAACTTATGAACACACGAGGTACAAAACAAAATATTAAGTTTTGTGTCGTTAAGAGATGGAGACGTGTTACTTGTTTACATAAAATTTATAAACTGAAGCAAATTATGACCAAACATGGGCTCAAATAGATAGGTATTGTTGTCCTCCATCGATCAGCTCAATTTAATCCGCCTTTAATTAGATACGCTAAATTATATGAAAACGTCTGTTATAGAATGAACAAACCCTTTTTATAAGTTTACTTTTACTTAATCCACTTCAAGACATAAGGTGTCTTCATTGTCTATCACGCTTCTCTGCCTGCGGCCCATTTATCTTTCAACGACTGTCTGCTAAATTTTATGACATCAACGAGCTGAGGGTTTACCCGTTGATTCGTAACTGTTTTTCACTATGTACTTTCCTTTTGCCTATCCAAGTGTCCCATTATTCAAGCGAATTATAGAAGGTATAAATGTTACCTGGTCCCAGCCACAGGCTGCCAGACGGCATCCAGCGCCGCGTGCGCCTGTGCCGGTGGCTCCCCGCCGTCCGCGCTCTCCGTCTTCCCCTCCCATCCCTGTAACAAAATGAACATCCATCATTCAACCAAAACACTGCAATGATTTCTAGATAAGGCGAGCGAGTACTCGGATGATGAGCGGTGCCAGGATCATCCATCTACTGCAACTTATTCTTCACTACGTTCTTGTTGAGTCCGAAGTGCTATACCTTACTATAAGAACATCAGGCGCCATTTCTCGAAAATAATCATACCACGTGCGACTATTGGGATCTGTCATTACCTACGGACTTACGGACTGTTAACTATACCTTAACTTAGCTTATAAGGAGACCGCCATGTCAGATGTTGACTCGACGATCACAGTCCCGTTAGTAGTTTTGATGAATGGTCTCATAGAAAAGAGAACAACTCTCGACCAACACATTAAGAGACTCTCACTTGACTGGCTGGATGAAGAGCCAGATATAGAAATCAGTACTTATCGATAAAGCACGTATTGGTGAGGAGGTTCCTCTCTCTGCAACCCTAACCACTAGTAGGTAGTTTGAGCCCTGCCCCGCTGCCGGCGGCACCCGTAGGTTGGATTTTTCATAATGTTTATTTTAGTATTATTACTGTTGTTTTACTGTTATATGTGGGTTTTTTTTTAAACCGAATGTACTTTAAAATAAAGAAATGGCTGAATAACAATAACAATACGCAAAAAGCTAAAGATATCAAAAGTATGTTTTCAGTAGAAAACGCGGCATGTTTAACTAAAAAAAACTTGGGCCTGTTTAGTAAGCGAAGCTCTTCTCCAAATTATGTAACAGTATTATCCGCACGCGGATACGACAATTAACTAATTTAGTACAGAGTATTATATTACGACTCTCTAATTGCTTGCTACAAGTCAAATTAAGTTATTACATTCTATTTTATCACTGCTACAACCAAATACATCCACATTAATAACTTAGTTATAAATGTTCTGCGTATCATAAACATGATCTAACGAATAGTAGAAATGGTTGGATTTTTATCAATAGCATTAATGGTGGCTTTGCGATGACGTGTTCCAATAATGACTCCATTATTTTTTATTTAAATTAAAGCACCTTTATTGTGGAACATGTACATTTCTGTGATAGGTAAGCTGCCAGCTACAAAAAGTAACCCTGAATCAGGGATCGTTACCGGTATTCTGACTACCGATTTTAAATGAGGTATATAATTGCAATGCTCTGATTAGCGTTATAATGAATACCGGTATTTAAGTATATTATCGGTTAAGCCAATTGAGAACAAAACCTCTTTTTGGTACTTTACCCCTTAAAACCATAACCAGTAAACCTGACAATATACTCGTTTATTTGTTTCTGGAAATGTTATCGGTGTTATTACAAAAAACTCAGACACGCCTTAGACAAGTCTGAAATTACAATTAATTACAGTCTAATTGACTTGTCTTATCAGGTGCAATGAATAGCGGTATTGAATACAGGTATTTAATACTGTAAATAGTGTATACATATAGCAATAAAAACAATGGAATGACAATAATACCTCTAATTCGAATATAGGTATTGTTTTGTTAGCGGTAACAATTTGTTAATTTAAATATGGGTATTGAATAAAACCGGTTTTACAATCCCTGCCTTAACACTTTTAAATTAATTTAGAAGTAAGTGTTTTTGTTTTATACCAAAAAAACGTCTCCCTCTAGACGTTTTTTTGGTATAAATGTTGATCCTATTAAAAATGGTTACATCCCTAATACGGATATCGCGTGTGATCACTTAAATTCCCGACAATTTGAAGCCTTTTTAATCTATTAGTAGCAGAAAGTTATTAGTTAAGTAAATAGTTATTTATGTAACTAGTTCATAATGAAGACTCTCCAGGGTGCCGAGGTTAGAGCACAAGCGACAGCGGGCGAGCGCTTTAATGACAGGCTCAAGTATCTTTAGAGCTAATAATAGTGTACCGTAGCAGTTTTTCTACAAGCTTAATATGATAATAACAAAAAGAAACAATAGCCTACTTTTCTACGAAACATCAATACTGAGCGTAACCATAGTAACCAAATAGCAAGTCGACTATTGTTGATATTCGTATTAATATAATCCAAACTAACCTATGTTGATGAAATAAATGAATTAAGAATTATTAGTTATTTAGCGTAACCATGGTAACAAATAATAAGTCGATGAATCATCTTTTTTTTGTAATTTAATATTTTTTATATGAGTATTATTATTTTACTTTAATATCTAAACATTTATTGTAAAAAACAGGTCACTAGTAGAATGACTCGGTCGCAAAATTACCGACTCGCAAAATGACCCCATCGCTTGTAGCCCACATCTCAAAATGTCTGAGTCGTAAAATGACCACATCGCTTGTAGCCTACTTCTCAAAACGTCCGAGTCGCAAAATGACCACATCGCTTGTAGCCTACTTCTCAAAATGTCAGAGTCGCAAAATGACCACTTCGTTTGCGTTACTAGGTAGGTTAGGTTCGTTAGGTAACTTCAAATGCCCGAAGGGCAAATTTCCCAAGAATAGCAGCCCCGCCATGCGGAGCTGCGTCGACTTTGCTAAGACAGGCATAAAATGAAAAAAGCAAAGTGGTCATTTTGCGGCTCAGTCATTTTGAGATGTAGGCTACAAGCGATGTGGTAATTTTGCGACTCGGACGTTTTGAGAAGTAGGCTACAAGCGATGTGGTCATTTTACAACTCAGTAATTTTGAGATGTTGGCTACAAGCGATGTGGTCATTTTGCGATGTGGTAATGTTTCGATCTAGTCACTCTACTAGTGACCCTAAAAAACTAAACTTACAGATTTTAAATAATATCCAAGATTAAATAAAAAAATATACACCGTTAATCTTAAAATTACTTTCGTTTTTTTATTTGGTCATTTAAATTTTGATTTAACCATTTTTTTAATTTAACCTAGAAAGTAGTATGTCACGTGTTCACTAAACGCCAAGAATCCAAAACTACCGTAACCGTGGTAACAACAATGCTATAACGGTTTTAAAAGAACCGTTATTTCTATGGCAACGCTTATTATAGACCAGTTTTCACGCTTCGGCTAGGTAGTATTCTGATACTGTTAACGATATCAATATAAGCGGTTTTTAGTTGACGAGACGTTAGCCTAGTTGGAATCCCGGTAAGGGCAGATTTGTGTAAGGTGTGGATGTTGGCGAGTATTGTTGTGGTTGTTGTTATTGAGTCTTAAATAATTTTCTTTGTTTTTCTCTATATACGTAAGTTTATCGTTGTAGTGCCCATTGTACAAGCCAAGCCTAGAGTTTAGTTTTGGACTAGGTCAAATTCACACAAATTGACCAAGTCCAAAACTAAGCTCTACTTCGTACATATAAATAATAGCACCCGAGTAGATTTTTTTATTACAATATCAAAAATATAGATGTTAAACATAAACGATTAGTCGAAAAAAGTTTGCCCAAATGAATGATTGGCACATACTTTTAATATAGATTTTTTTTTGTGTCAAATATATTATTTCCCATATTTAGATTTCCCCGTGTTTGAGCTTGTAAGACTATTCAAATACCCAGGATGATAATTGTGTTCAAAATATCTCAAATACGGTACAGTTTTTTCGGAAAATTTACACAATATGCTTGCCTAACCCGATAAAAAAAAATAAAGAATACCAAACTTGAAGAAAAACGATTTCGGCAGAACCCGATGCGTGTCTTTTGCCATATGTCGTTTTGGATATTTGCTAACCGAATTAATCGACTACATAAAAATGGGTGATTTGATAAATGACGAATGACTAATGACAAAACAAGCGTTATTCTACGATTCTGTATGAAAAAATATAATATGGGGTGTTTAGTTGCCAAGTGAATGTTTGCCGAAGTGAAATTTGCGATTAAATGTTCTGGATGTGATAATTGGTAAAAATAATTTCGGCCATACAAATACAAATTTATTTTAGCTAGATTTACAATAATCGTTTAGAGCATTCAGCATTAAAACAGCTTTATTCATTTGTAATAAGGCGGTCAGCGAAGTTGCAATTATATTTTCAGTATCCCTAGGGCTAAATTGACCCGTTTTGCGTTGACTTTAAAATATAGGCACCCCTAGTTAAAACCACTTTTTAAAATACGAAACAAAAGACTGCAAGAAACATCCTATGTTGGTTTTTCTTTGCCATACTTTTAAACCCCTATCGCATAGAGAAGGGTGTTATATTTTTAACGAGCGTATATATGTATATGCGTGTACCTGGGGTGTCTATCATTTCACCGAAACACCTTTCATCGCATGTATCATTTCATCGAACTCTATTTTCTGCTGAAACCATAATGTTTTCAGGTTATCTAACCTAACCTAACCTACGTAATTAATGTTTGACATACCCTAAACACATTATGGTTTCAGCAGAAAATAGCATTCGATGAAATGAAATTCGATGAAATGAAAAATTCGATGAAGTGATGAGTTACCGTGTATCCGTGTTAAAGTGTATCTATGTATTTGTGTATATGTATATTTTTTTGGCTGACTGGCATCGTAGCTTAAACGGATTGACTGCTAAGAACGCGAAGTTTTTAAAAACCTAGAGTAAAGGGGATGGTTCTTAGCTTAGGTTTTTCTAAAAAATAAGTAAATCTATTTAAAAGATATCAGCTCTGAAAGTGAAACTTGGGTTTTTATCTACATATACATATAAATTAGGTAAGCTCTTAATCTCTACTTACATATTTTAAATTGAAATTTTTAACGAAAACAATTGCAATTTGAAAACTATTTTCTGTGTAGAAAAAGAGAAACGTAATTATGATGATCGCTTTAAAGAAAGAAGTATCCTGGGAATTAAGCCACTACTACCCCACAAGCTGGCCCCTCTAGGTGTGGCAACTAATTTAATTAAATTACAACTTCTTTTTCTTTCAAAGCCATATTCCTTCTACAAAAGAAACTATTTATTATTAAATTCCTGATATAATTTATTGCAACCACGACAACAGCATTAGCTTAATAGAAACGGAGTCTAGTTTCATCCCTTTTGATAGAAAGGATGGACGCGAGGAATTTTTATTCGTTCCCTGGGCTTTACGGCGCGACCGGGAATCCAACCGCTTATTCACGCCGCTGTCAGCCGGCTTACGGGAAATGGGCCTACATTTTATTCCCTCGCAAACCTAACTCTAAACCGCATTAAAACAACATGCCCAATCAGACGCGAATTAGGCGGTCAAATAATCCACGCTTTGCTAAACTAGCCTGAGACTTATTCTGAGTTAGGCCCGTACGTATAAACCCATGACAAAAGGGAAAACTTAATTGGGATGAGGTTTTTTTATGTATTTAAAAGTAAACAGTTTTAAGAAGAGGTTATGAATTTTGCCTTTCTATTTTTTTTTTTTAGTTAACACATTCCAAAATTTTCGACAAATTGATGTCTTTCGTGTTAAAACATGCATGGTCAATCGATTGTCACATAAAAATACAAATAGATTGACCAAAAAAGAACACTTAAAAATCATTTTTACAGTGGAATGTGGGATACAAAGTCAAGGCAATGGAACATGCATATAGATATTTTTTTCTATTGCAATCTGGAAAGTGCTATGAAAGAGAAGGATAACTGTATACGCGAAATAATTGTCGTGTTATTTTTTCATAACATATGAAACTTTAAAAAGTCATTGATCAGACCACCTGCAAAACGCTCTAGGTATACAAAATCGACGATAGGAATGACGTCACAGTTGTTGTTTTATATTTAAAATATACTGACCTTTACAGAAATATGCATTTATTTCAGAAATTACTATTTGCCAATATCATTGAATTAAAAAAATACTTAATTAAAATGAGGATGCCGAAAAAAACAATAGAAATGTTAAAAGAAGTTTTAAAATTTTAAATTGTTTTTATTCTATATAAAATCTTAATAAACTGGTCAAAACTTAGTGTATTGCGTTTTTTTTTTACATTTCCTCCTAAATCATATCAGTGAAACTCAATTCTGTTTTTCATACATGTTCCCTATTATAATCTGAGGCGCGGGCTTGTGGTTCAAGAAGAATTCTGTAACTCCTGTGAGAGAGAACATCGATAATTTACAGTGTCAGGTTTCTGTTGGATCACAGTGTCCTCTCTGAGATTCCCAGGAGTCCAGTCTCAAACAGATTCGCTCCAAACAACTGGGACGTATAATGATATCGGCTACAAACATTTACTGAAACCACCTTTTCAACTTTGCAATCCCACTATGCTTTTGAGCTGAAAACAGTTTTGCCCTTCATTTAAACAAAGTGCTTTTTATTACTCCAAATTTGGTTCAAAATATCAAGAAAAGTTTTATTTAAAAACGTTTCTAACGCCGATAATCTCATCGAGAAATATTGTCTAGGATCGTTTCGGGGTTCTTGTGTTATACGAACTCGTGTAGGTCTTTGTCAAATAACAGGCTTAAAAAATATGTTTTATTTAAAAAAAAACTGAGATGGGCAAGTGGTTTCGACACCTGCCCGTGAATGTGAACTCGGTTCTGAGGGGTTATTATGACACTACTTCATAGTCATGTTATAATAGCCCCCCTGGATGGATTCGGATGAAATTTGGAATCAACACTTAAGCTACCTTTTATACCGAAAATAACACTGTTCCCGTAGAATTGTCAACAAAATGGGAGGTGTTGTGGATTACTAGTTCTACACGACAACCAACAAAATATAAAATGTATTTTTTTTAAATAAATATAACAAACAGAATATCTCCGCTAACTTATTTTAAGTGAGTTGTAAAGTCTAACATTGTGCTCCATCACGGAGGCAATTACTGGCAATACCTTCCAAGTGAAGGCCATTCCCTGTCTCTAACAGCATTCATTTACATACTTATAAACTTTACTTCTCGAAACATAATAACGAAAAACATACTTACAGGAAACTTAATAAGACAGGCGCGCGGGGCTTCCAACCGAGGGGTAAATTCGTCTTTTTTTAAGGAAAGACGTGTTTTTTAACTTTGCGCCCTTTTATAGTAGTTGAAGTATCTAACTTTCTATAAAAGGGGAGTAAATAAATAAATAATAGTTTGAAATCATTCTTTTTCCTTTGAAATCTTTAAACGACGCATAAACCCCTCAGTCGGAATAGCCCCGCCTGACCTTAGACTTTTTAAATCACGCCATAAAACTGTTTCTGCAATGTAGGTACCTAATTTTAAAAACTGATTAAAAATTCACGGTTTACTAGAATCATACACCTGTTCTCAAATTCACATTGACATTGCGACTTTGCGTATGACAAATCTTATAAAATACTTATACTTACTTTGAATAGTTTTGGCGACGCTACTAGCCTAGTGGTGGTGATCCTGCCTACGAGGCAAGCAACCCTGTAGGGCTAGACAAGTTGTATTCGACAATCGTTAGCGATTATGTTTCGATAGACAAATGTATGGAATTGACGTAAGCCGCCGAGATAGTCCCGAGGTACTAACGTCAATTTCATATATTTTTCAATCGAATCATAATCGCTAACGATTGTCGAATGCAACTTGTATAACCCCACTGAGCGCTAGTAATTGTTCCTCATTCTTAAATGTTTGCTATGTATTCAAATTTGGATTACTCTTTATATATTTTTTATCGTTGTCTAGACCCATATATTTGTACTAGTACCCATACTACAAGTCTAGAGTCAGAGTACTGGGACTAGGTTAATTTCTGTAAGATTGTCCCCAGATATGTATTTATTTAAGAAATTGCGGCTTTGCATTCGACTAACCTTATGATATGAGATTAGAAGTTACTCATAAACGACTTATATTATTTTAATAATAAAACAAATCATGCATATTTTGACTTGATTGACTTCATTCAACCCTCGTGCTTGCAGATAATAAAAAGTAAATACGGAACGAATGTACACAATTACGTAACTTATCAATAAAACTAGAAAGAGAAGCAAGTCAGAAACTAGAACTAGGCGATGATACAATATAGGCAACAATTTTTTAGAATGTACTGTCACGATTTCATGAATAATAAATATCTCAATAATTAACCGTAAGTACCGATGAAATTATGTCCCTTTAAAAACATTGTCATAAAACTCAAATACGAAACGAATATATATATATATAGGACTATATGTAATAAATACATCTTGCAACAATATCTATAAGCAGCAGGCCTAGCCGAGATGCAAACGTTACTAACGTTTCGGTTTTCTATTGACTCGACATGGGACATATCACATAAGCGTTCGACGCCATCTGACTTCAGCTTACGTCAATCCTATACACTTACATCGATTTTCGAAAAGTATTAAGTAACGTTATTGAATGCATCTTGACTGGGCCCACCGAGTGCTTAATTCAAATTCAAATTCTTAACACATGAACTTTTATTTAGTGAGTAATATTTAACAGTTCGTTCGTTAAACGTACAGTCGTTTTCCGAAATTATGGGAAGGTAATTAAAACATTAGGTAGGTATATGGTCAAACAGGAAATAGGAAGCGCAAACTAGAAAATCTACTATTTTATTTTTAAGTCAGCAAGTTGCCTGTGGTTTCATTGACCGCACTGAACTGGGAACTGGGGTCGCATGACTCAAACACCTTAATCGTTGTTGTTATAAAAATATATTTCGATTATAATCGCGTGCAGGAATGTAAAAAGTAAATAACGACGCTTCGAGCTTGTTCAAGTTTCATAGTAACAGTATCCCGGACACTTCAATAGACCGGGTTTCCGTTTACCTAGGCATGTTTATTTTGGTAACAATAGCTAATAGGTAAGTCACGACCTTCTAGGCGTCAGGGAATATTATCTCGTTATATGTCAATGCTTAAGAAAATTCCCAATATCCTGTTTCATAATGAGATTATATCGATAAAGGTTATTTATTTATATTATCTAGCGACCCGCCCACGCTCCGCTCCGGGTTAAAGTAGGTATTATATATATAAACGTTCCTCTTGAATCACTCTATGTATTAAAAAAAGCCGCATTAAAAAACGTTGCGTAGTTTTAAAGATCTAAGCAAACATCTGGACTATTCTGGACAGACAGCGGGAAGCGACTCTGTTTCATACAATGTAGTGATCAGTCTTTAGCCAAATAATCATGTATTGGGGTAGTTTATGATCAAGGACAGAATCATAAAAACTGTTACGTAAATTAAAAAGATAACCGTTCTGCCAAATGGAGTAAGTACTAAAATTGTATTACTTGCTGTAGTGTTTCTTTCATGAATATGTCTAACCGAATAACTAGCGTACTGTACCAGTGAATTAGTTGCGGAAAAAACGGTGTTTTTCTGGGTATCGGTATCACGCTTGCAGTTGCTAAGTTACTCACACGAAAGTATATTTTTCACTTGTGTTCCGTAGAAAAACTGATAGTACGGAAATTGACTAAAACTCGGACAATTTCAGACTACTTAATATAATTTACGCATATGATAGAAGAAGGTTATGATCTCATTAAATACAATAGCCTTCCCGCGTGACTTTGTCCACGTTAAACTCGTTTATCTTTTTTCCTAAGGAACTAGTAAAGTTTGTGTGTCAAATAGTTTTATATTCTTAGGACAAAATTGAAGCGTGATTGAAAAACAATTATCCTCACAAATGTTCACAATAATAATATCATTAACCTGCCCTGCCCAGCTGCCAGGCATTAACCTCACTCTCTCCCACGCTTCACATGTTAAAGGAGCGTCTGATCAAGTTTTTCGCAAGGCGTCCAACCATTTTATCTCAACTTGGGGTTGCCATACAGATATTGGTTTGTATCCAATACCGGAACTGGTATCTTCATACAGACCAATGCCGGGAGTTAGTTTGATAGTTGGTCATATTCGAAAGACTAGTTTAGTCGTGATAGGACTATGTGCAGGGTCCATCCGGATCGCTACCACCTACCGCCAAGCAGCAGTGCTGATACATATTTTTTAATTTAATTTATTCTATCCTAGTCGTCGGGGTTGGCAACGCATTTGCGGTCTTACGGGACGTATTTATAACCCCATCTTGGCTGAAATGCCGTCACGAGATATTTCAAAGTAAACATCAAACTATGGTTCATTGCTCAAGACTGTCATTTTTGACGCATCTTGAGACGAGCTCTACTGTCGAGATCAGTTTATAAAAACGGCTCTTATGGCCGTATTAATAAACACGTCTCGTTTTAAATGCCCATCTCAAGATACGTCAAAGTAAACGTCAAACCATAGAAAACTGTAATTTTTGACGTATCTTGAGACGGGCATTTAAACCGATATCAGTTTATTAATACGGGCCGAATCAGTCTAGAGTTGGCCTGTGCGCTCGTGTGCCTTCTCTATGACATAAATAAACTAGCTCCTAACAACTATCTTTCACCACCACATCTAAACTACACTCTGGAGCAATGAAAGTGGGTCACTTTCTACGGAAATTCTGTGCTAGGTGCCGCGTTTTCATTGGTCTCGACTATATTCCAAAATACACACGTTAACACGTTCGCGGACGGAAATGCATTCGAGACGTATCGTATCGAATTCGATTTTATAGCATTCGTATTTAGCAAACTGTGCCCGACAAGTGCGACTTTACTGTCCGTGAACGTGTTAAGAATATCCAAATAGATGCACTTATTCAATTTTTCTAGGTGCGAACCCGGGTAAAACTCTTTCATGAGTAGTATTTCCCCATTAGCACTCAGGTGCGGTAAATTACTTATACACGTATTAGCGACGAAGTGTGAAATACGCTGGTGTGAATGAACGCCCGGTTTAAAGGTCATCGATTTATATAATTTAAAGCTATTTTGTAAGCCGTGTCATCACTTACCTTTGGCAAATAACTATAATTAACTAAGTATAGCAGTTTCAATGACCAAGGCGCGCCCAAGTTCCTAACTTTTAAGTGTACGCAACCGTGCAACTTCAATGGAGATTGTAAAAATAAATATTAGGGGACAATTTCACACAACCTAGCCCCAAACTAAGCTTGTACTATGTGTACTACTAAACGATAAAGTTACTTATACAGGAAAATAGATTCCGATATATTATATAAAACATCCAAGAGAAGGAAACAAATACTCGTGCTCTTTATACAAATTATTTTAACCCGGGACCACTAGCTTCGAAGGCAGGGTGGCTACCACCACACATTGCCACTACAAACTAGGCAAAGCATTATGGATTGATAACACTATTATACTTAACCTAATCTTAAATGACATGGTCACATACCTCCAAGGTAAAAACACTGTAACTTAAGGTGGGTCTACATTTGTGACACTTCATCGTAACATGGTTCCGTCACTGTATCAGTAACGCATGTCAGTACCGGTTATAAGGAATTTTGCTTCTTTTTGTACATACATCCATACACAACGTCACGCCTTCATTCCCAGAGTGGGGTAGGCAGAGCTACAGGGTACCAACAACTTTAAACTTGTTTATAATTCTGTAACCACATTTTGCACAATTAGGCCAAGAAGTTTACTAGTGTACGAGTAACAGGTTGAAGACCATCGCCTAACAGTAACAGTAACAGGGCTGGGATCCTACACGGTAATAACGATATTGTCTTTGACGTGTTTCCGTATTGTCAACGTTTTGATAACTCTTATGTCATTTACTATAATGGCGACTGTGACATAAACGATTCTAAAACACGTCAAACGCGATATCATTAAAACGCAGTAGATTAGAGGCCCTGTATTCTGCCTTCCTTACACAAAGTGCAATAACTAGGTTCAAACTAAACTCAAGTTATTGCACTTTGCGTATGAAGGGCAGTATGGGTGTATTGATTTTAAAATCCCTTGCGATTAAAATTCTTTGAATCGTGTTTTGGGAATGGATAGTTAATTTGTATAAAAGAAGCTCTAATTTATGCATGTAAAAATCTAAGCCACTGGCTGGGATACACGCAATCAATTGTTAATTGGATTTCAGAAATAAAGATTCTACTAGCTTCAAAGTGTAGCTCGAGGGACACGTCGGTAATCCATTTAATATCTGTAAAATTTGATTCGTTTATAATGTGTTTACTCACACCACCTCTCATTTTACGTTTTATACCAAAATAAGATGCTTTTATAACCGTCGATTTGTAACAAACGAGCCTCATTGCCTTTCAAAACGTGTCAGTTAAACATAGTACGTGACAATTCAGCATTTCTATGAAATCTATTTTTGTCCTGAGAGCTTGAATGTTTTGATGCAGTTCACGTACGAAAAAGATCAAGAAAAATATCCGGACTTGATTTTGGTTCGGTCCGAGTGCCTATTGAAATAGTAGTTATTATTTCAGCTTGTGTTTGAGTTGATATTAACGTCTTTTTAGGTAGTCTCTTATTGTCATGATCATAATAAAGTTTTGATTGTTTGATTTCGTAAGTAAACTGTAGTAATCCGATTTGGTGGAGTCGTACGGAAGCTATGCGCTACATACATTGCGGCGGCTCATTTTTAATTATACAGGGTATTAGGTAATGAGTGGATAATCCTTGAACTACGGATAGAGGGCACTTAGGACGTTATGAAAAAGCTAAAATAGGTCTAGTAAAAGTCGCACGGTTTTCGAGAAATTTTACTCATAAAGTTGTCATGAAAAAAAACTAGGCATGTAGCTTTAAATACTTCCTTAGTTCATAGTGATTCTAACCATGCAAGAAACAAGGAAAAAAAATTGAATTAATACATGAACTTAGGGGTTTTTCGTAACACGGACATAAGGAAAAATGACAAAAAATCCGATTAAAATGACCAAAATCTCGGAAACTATTAAAAATTGCTGAACATACATGGGGGTTAAATCGATAGCTTATGAGCTGCTCTATCAGCCTTATTCGGGTTATCCACTATTTACCAAACACCCTGTATAGATAGAGGCCCATAAATTAAGTACACATACAGGTCATTAATATCAATGTTAAAAAGACAAGGACTTTTAAGTTACCAGATTTTGTACCAATTTCAACATAAGATGTTAAGTTTAATCTACGTTAATCGACTGTTGGTTCATACATTTTGACAACTGTTAACGCTCTTATCGTTTGTTGAGTGGTTAAACGTCGTATGGTGAAATTGGTACTAAACAATTTAAAAACCTTACGTTATCAAGATAATATAGATCGGTCATTTCAATTAATTGTTCCCGATATTCAAACCACGCTCAGAGATTAGGTTAACTACAATTTGAAATTTAACATTGCCACGCTCAAAACATGCAAACTTTTAATTTGAAGTAACTTTTTCTACTTAATATACTCGTTGTTTGAAAATTGTTGATGATAGATATGAAATCATGGTGTCTATGAAAGCACTGATCTGATGTTGAAATTACACCAAAACGGTTCCATCGAGACTGGTCTCTCGAAGAGATTTTTTTTTTAATCTTTGAGGTGATTTTTTCGCTGGCGCATATTTTCCCGATTCAGATTCCTTCCAATCTCAGATTTTACCATTTTTAATTCGTTCAATATTGTTTAGGTTTAGGTTGAATGGAAATTTTGCAACCGACGAAAAGGATCGAATAAATAAATAAATAACATCGAAAGGCAATATCACATACACTGACCCAGCTTAAACTAAGCTCTGGTCTTGGACTATGAGTAGCTACTAAGTCAACGACTGAATGATAAACATACTTATACATTTAGGACCCAAAGCACCTAGACACGACATTATTAATTTTATTTTTGGAATGTCGAGAAATGCGAAAAAAAATGCATGTCAGGGGAAAACCTAGCCGTAAAAATTTAATTCGGGAAAAAACGCGAATGATAATTCATTTACTAAGATATAAAACTTGCAAAATTGATCTAAAGAATTCTCGGTGGTAGATCAAAGACAAAAAAAGCTACCGCGTCATGAAATTTTTGCTAGCTCAATGAAATTAGGGTGTGCATAATATTCATTGTTGTTTTATGGCTATCAACAAAATTAAAAAGTCGTAGTAAAACAACTAGCAGTAGTTGGTCCATAAATTGATCAAAAATAGGAGTGGTGATAAACTCTGTGACGCTGATAATGTAGCCGTAGCTAACATTCTGCGTAACAGCCTTATCTTATCTCATCTTGTACAGGTGGGCCCTTTTCGGAAACAATTCGACCCTGTATAATCTATTGTGCAATTACCCTCCTTCTTACACAGTTACGTTTAGTGTGATTTATGAGAATTATTAGTAAACTGATAAGTAAACGTTACCTACCGGGTTTTAATCCTGATAACAACCATAAATGGAAATATTTGAATGATAAAGTACAGGTTATCACTATATTTTCGTGGTATCTATGTGGGTTTACCTATTCTATTCAACAACACAGTATTAGTCTATCTGTGCCATACTATAATAATCCTATTAATATTATAAATGTGAAATTTTCTCGCTGTATAATTCATAATTATAGGCATTTAAAAAAATACGTACCCTAACTGCATTTTTGATACGAACGCAGTCGCGGGATTAGGGTCACATCCATATTCAGATTACGACTCGATATCCCGCGAATTGCATCCGAAAATCCGATCTCTCATTATCACTGAGTAACAAAGGCTACGTTTTACTTTTCTGCGCGGAGGGTCGCGGGCAACAGCTAAACTTCTGCATATAGTGGAGTCGCATAGTAGGTATAGCTAGTACAGACCTATACCTAGTACAGATTCGAAGGAAAATGTTACTAGGTACTATATGGATGTTTTTACATATGAGCATTTCTCTTTTTTTTGCCACATTGAGTGACATCGCCAGATTTGAAAAAAAGTTGCAGGTAGATAGAGAACATCAAACTACGCAATAATTAAATAATATTTTATAGTGTCCCAAAATATTTGTATGGAAAATTTCTTTTGTGTTACCGATATTCATACGATTTTGGTTGCATAGTGCCTCTAGGTTAAACCTCGGACGGACGGACAGACAAACATGGTGAAACTATAAGGGTTCCTTGTTAGGTACGACACCCTAAAAACTAGTTTTATTAATTAGGTCATTGTGATATTCATCCTTGTGTTGTATCCTTTTTGTTTTTCACGTTTACGGGTTTGTGAAAACAATTTTTTGATTAAGGGATTCTTTTGTGAAATATTAAGCTTTAAAGTGCTAATTTTTACTAGAGTCAAGTGTCCGGGCCCTATACAACCAATACTACAAATACTAAAAATCTGGAAAAAACTGAAATGAAAGCGCATATCATTAATTTAAAAGGAAAACTATCACGACTAAGTGGAACATCATTATTTCTTATAGATACGAGATACGGGCCATTAAAGTTTTTAATTATGCGTACTCAAATCATCTAAGACGGCACCAAATGAATTTAAATAGAAAATTAGTTACAGCTTGTTGATTTTTATTTTTGTAGCATTTAACGGCTTCGGAATCCTACACTGAGCATGGTCTGTCCTCTTGCCTGGTTTTATTTTATTAGAATTTATTGTTTCATTTTATTCGGCTAAGTATGTACAAATAGGTAAGTAAAAGGTTCCGATTCCAAGAATAAGAAAAATTCGGCGGGTACTAACGACGATTAAAGTGTTTTAATTATATTTGTATAAAGAACTCTCTTTATAGTAAGTAACCAAGGTTAACGTGAAAAACCAAGATTTTTTTTCCACCCCACTCAAGCCAACACCCTGTAAACGTCTTTGGTGCTATTTTTAAATGTACAATAAGTCAAATGGCTCACCGCCCATACAAATACGCGTTCAATCAATAAAACTTCAAAACAATCAGTCCAACTTTGAGAGTTGCGACCTCATTACCTAATTCTCATGAGCCTAAATTTAATTAAATTTTAAGATAGCATGTGTCCCTTGTTACAAACCTCATCAGAAAGATTAATTAGTCTTCAAATTGTCAACAATAAGGAAACAAAAGGTGAAATCTAATATATAAAGTTCTCGTGTCACAGTGTTAGTTACCATACTCCTCCGAAAAGGCTCGACCGATTTTTATGAAATTTTATATGCATATTCAGTAGGTCTGAGAATCGGCTACTATCTATTTTTCATACCCCTAAGTGACATGAAAGAAAAAAAAATTGCAGCGGGCGAAGCCGCTGGCGGGTCTTTAGTAAATTATAAACGTTTATGTTTTATTCGACGTTCTACTTAGTTATTTAATTGTTATTTTACTTGTGTAGTGTCTTCATTTTTACTTATGTGACAATGTCTTGTTATTTATTATGACGATCCGTACGGAGAAAACTGTTTTACTATTATCATGACATCACTTGTATTTTATTGTTTTAAGTTTGAATTAATTGTTTTATGCTTTTATATTCATAATTAGTAATTCTAACGACCTCAATACAATTTTTAATAATTTAACATGCTGTACAATTTATGCTGTAAAATTACATAGAACAATAAAAAAAATCCTTTCTAATCGAACGTATAAACGTTACCTTAATGAGTATCAACAAATTATTAGCAAGTCGCATCGGAATCCCTTTATGCTCATAGCGTTCACGTGGAAATGGAAGAATTCCCTACCTATATCGTATGCAACAACTTTGTTTGACAGCTCGCTATCCTTTACCTGTTTCATAATTTCAAGTTTATAGAGTCGTAGCAATCCTAAACTCAAGTCGGTCACTAACAACGTTCGTTACCGATATTTAGGTAGGTATGTAATTATGTTTTAGTTTCAAATTACCTACCTATTTGAAAACTTGAAAGTTTTGTCAAGAAAGTTTATTTATCAGCAAATTGTAAAATAATATAAATAAAATCACAACAATTCAAACCCATTTTTAAACTTGTCTGCGGAAAATCCCGATTACAGCGAGATGTCCGGGGCTTTCGATGTCTTTGTCCGGTGTTCGTAATTTAGGTGATGGCGGCTCTTTGTCCACAACCACAATGTCGGGCAGACCGATCCCAGTCTGGTTCGTTTCAATCGGAAACTTGTTCGCGAAACGGTTCCTGTAGTCATATCTACACATATACAGCTATAACTG
Organism: Acleris holmiana; assembly: GCA_949316455.1. Classification (NCBI taxonomy): domain Eukaryota; kingdom Metazoa; phylum Arthropoda; class Insecta; order Lepidoptera; family Tortricidae; genus Acleris; species Acleris holmiana. Next base: position 8,937,721 of record OX438770.1, on the reverse strand, counting down.
TTTGGTCACTGGATGATCAATACAGCCATGCATACATGCGTAAGTAAATAAGAATTATGCGATTCCGTATCTCTAAACTAGTGGGATGGATAGAAAAGCAGGAAACAAGAGCAACACAAAATAAGTTTCCGTCAAAAACTTCATTTTTGGGACGCTCTTTACTTTTTTTCAAGTACATAGGTAATCTACTTATCAATACCATACAACAAGAGCCCGAACGCGGTGGGTCCCGTATAGCATAAATCCTGTCGCTACCTTCTGACTCGATCTGATGATCAGCTCTTACATACTCGCACCATAACGTTGCATTGTCATCTGATTTACGTATATAACATCACGCTTTCATTCCCAGACTGGGGTATGTCTAGGGTAGAGCTACAGAAACACCAACAACTCTGAGAAGACCTGTTTATAATTCTGTAACCACATCAGGTACACATAATGTGGTCCAATTTTCAGACAATCCCATGAATGGCAACTTGTTTAAAATTGACTTGCAAGATTTGACCTCAACTAAAATACAAACTCGTCTTTATTTGTAAAAAAACATTTAAGAAAGTTTATGTTATGTATTTATACATATATTAGGTACTATATAAAACAGTCAATCTATTGTGATCTCCAACTCAAGCTCGAATGAAGAAAATACCGCCAACACGAACGCCACATGACAAAGACAAACCACTCAGACGAGCATCTTCTAAATATCGAGAAATACCTATTGATATTTGTTTGAACAAAGCGCTTGTTTACGGAATGAGACGTCCCTTGATACCTACCTGTTGTAGATGTTATTCTCGTCTACAAAGTTACTCGTAGGTACCTTATTAAAGTTGGGCAGCAGAGCATCGTATTTACTGAAACGGTGGGCGGCGTGGCTCGGTGTAAGTTCTTTTACTTTCATGGAAACAAACATTATTAACTATTTAATATCAAATTAATTTAACCCGACATTAGTAACGTTTATCCTAGGTCTAATTACATACTTGATCTCGATTAAGTCCTTAGTTCAATTGAATTTAGGTAATCGCGCCTTTATATCGCGCGAACTATCGGACCTAAATCGATACGCGTATAGGTGCAATGTAAGCAACAAGTAAAAATCAAACCGCGACAAAACCTTCCGTTGTAAGTTCTTCACTTAACAAACAATCGATGTAATTGCCAATTCACAAGATGCCAATGGCACGATTCTCATCGTTTACTCCGTCAAGCTCAGCCAGTGACTAGGTAGGTATATGCCCGTTATTCAACTATGAAATTGGAATACCTACGCATGTCTTCTCTAACATTTACACAAATAAACAGTTTAATATTTTGTAAAATTACGATGGAGGTCCTACTACTTCCATAAATTGGTCAAAAGTAACGTGTTACGAAGTGACAACAGCATAACTTAAAATCACTAACTCAGGCTTATTCTCTTATCTCAAGAGGAAGGTAGACCTAACTAATATCCGGCAAGTGTAGATTATTATTTTGCACATTAAATTAACGAGTCATTTTTAAAACCGTTTTTAACCACTGCTTTATTATCTCCCTTCAATAAAATTGATCATCAAATTTATAAAATAATTATGTACCGAAATAATTCACACTTATCAATCCGTTGACAGGCAGTTTTAGGGATCGTAAATGTTTAGTAAATTGTGTTTGTTCTTTATGATTTGCATAAAGTGTAATGTATCGGCTGAAAACCGGAACGAGATAAGAGTGTTTTTACCATAAACCGCAACGTCGTAAACAGTCAGTAGTAATTATACCGATAAAGGAGGACGTGGTAAGAGTAGGTACCTACTTATTAAAGAAAGTAAATTTAGTTAGTACCTTAAATAAATAAAAAAATCTAGTAACAATAAAAACCAACGGAAACGGCACTTTATGTAGAACGAGTGAATGTAGTGCTCACTAAGTTTATATACGTTGTATTTTTATTGGCGAAACCTTTTAACTTTTTAATCTCTGAATTAAAAACCATTAATTCACTTTATCGCGAGGATGCTTATCAGGAACTTATTAGCTTAGGTACCGTTTGAATACAAAAACAACGTTAAAAAATAATATGAAAGGCTTGTCACCAAACAAAGCGAAACCCGCTCATTCTAGAAACAGTAACTGGTAGATATGTAAACATTCGGATAACATGTAACATGCTGACCTGCAGGTCCTCATTGTAGCGGCGGCTGGCAGCGGAAGCCGGCGGCTTCTCCAGCAGCAGCAGCTCAGTGAGTACGATCAGCCCGAAGACCGCGAAGAATATGATGAAGAAGAAGAAGCTGATTTGGGCGCGCTCCTTGGCGCGCGAGGGCGCCGCGCGCCGCCACCGCATGCTGGCGCAAAGCGCATGGGCACTAAACAAGTTCCACAGTGTCGCGGTCACATCGGGACCGTCGGTTCGCCTCCGCGCGTACACTGACACCCGCTCCGCGCCGCACCACGCACTGTCGCGCACTGACTGACAGGACTCCGCTGGTGCCTCGGGTTGCAAGCTACAATTTGACGTAATGCTAACTTTTATTACAAGCCGAAAAACCGTTGATAAAAAGCAACTGGTCATTCTATGCAGTGAGTAAACTGTACGTAGAGTCAACGCAAATGTATAAATGATCGCGGGCTCTAGCTCGAGATTGTGTTAACTAACTAAACAAGGGGGAAAAAAATAGAGCGGTGTGCAAACTTTGCCACTATGGCACTAGCTTATGTTCCAAAGTTGTTCAAAGTTTAACATCGCTATGGGATCGTTTATGTAGGCACAATAGTAAAGAACACAAACTGTCGAAATAAGACCATTGGAAATGAAAATAGCTAAGTGAATCATAATTGACACAACTGTTCTACTAATCACTCCCACTACGTTCATAACTCCTTTTACTCTTACTTAATACCTAGTTATAATAAAAACCTAAGCATTGCTGGGTTTAGGCGACGCCGGCAACCCCGCGCGTGACGCCGGCGCGCGCATGCGCCCGCCCGCCCGCTCAATGACTCGTCGCCGAGCTTTCAGTAACTTCACGCTCGTCCACAGTATGCGGAATGCCATTATTATTATGACGAGGTAATGCGGCCAACACAGACATAAGTAGCTAGGTAGCAAGAGCTCCTCTCGGTTTTTATAGGGCGACAACTAATTGTCCTTTGTGTGCCAAAAGAGCGTTTACTTGCAGCATCTGTCACATTTTAGAAGTATTGTTTGGAAAGGGACAGATGGATAATATTCGAGGTAAACAGTAATGTGACAGGTGGCGCTGCGACTGCCCGGTACTAAGCAGAAGGTGAACGTCGCAATTGTCAAATTGTAGGACTAATATAGTCCAGGCAGTTCCTCGGTTCAGCGCGTAAACGCATTAATCTTGTGACCCTTTAGTTTGTCTTGTAAATGTGGGGGTTTAGTAAGAAACTAAGTGTACAGTCGAAAACACTGTCTACCTATCGCGTCAAGTATATACACAAACCTAATTGTCAGTAGCATAGAGGCGTGTAGGTACTCGTAGATATGTTTGACGTGTTGGGAAAGTACATATATTTTTCACTTTGACTGTACATGTATAATTTAGAGAGAAGTAAGTACTATACGAGGGCAAGATACCATGACTGTGATAAGTAACAACTTTTTCATTTTTCAAACCACGTACTTTTTTAAATGTTTAATAAGTAAGTAACTAGTTTGTTTTCGTAGTAACGTCTGTATAGAAGTTATTTATCGGTTTTTTCTTGCGAACTACATAATTTACCAGACAAAATAAAATATAAATGATGTGCTGTGCTCTGTCCAAATTAAATTTCATCAAATTATTTTAACGGTTTAACTGTTAAGGTGTATCAAGCATACAAAAAAACTCGGTCTCGCATCTATAATAATAATGCAATGTTGGCACGAACGAATTGAGCGTAAATAATGTAATTTGTCACTGTGTGATTGCCGTTCTTAGTGCCGAGGAGTCATCGTGGAGGAACGTTCGTTCCATAGTTTTAAAGTACGAGAAGGGATCTTTGGAAACGGACCTTAGTAGTAAATCTCTGTGGTGTGCAATAATAGTAGATTGTTTAACGAGGGATTAAAGTAAACCATTATGACACGAGGTACTTATAAGCAGAGCACGGATTTCTCATGGCAAAACATAACACTATCGTAATCTGGCTAGTGATAGAAACTTCATTTTATCGATATCGATAACTGTGTAATAGAATAAAAACCGTGACCAAATAAAATAACATACCTATACAACATAAAAAACATACATAGTTTGTATGAAGTTATATAGAAACATAATATTCAATTTCTTCGTCGTAATCCACGTTAGTACACACAGCAGCACATGACGTTTTATTCGTGTAATGGTGATAGGAGTAGATAATCATTAGTTTTTCAACATTCTCTGGGAGCAAACAGTTTCGTTTATCACTATAAAGTCATTTATGTATACTAAATGTACGTTCAACTTCAATTGACGTCAAGAGAGCAAATTTATAAAATTCATTGTAATTGGTATAATCTTTAGTTTTAGTACAATTTTCAGATATATCTCGTAAACTTTCATAATCAGGATTTCATTCGAGCACAGCTTCAAATTTACGTATCACTGGTAACACTTTACTCCAATTTAGGTAACAACGAACGGTGTCCAAAATAAGGAAGGATTCCGCAATACAAAGTCGTACATTGCAGTTGTTCTATCGAAGAGGCTATTACTTCATAGTTATCTCTAATGAAATTTAACTCCTGCCGTAATTTGCTCTTTTGAAAACATTTTTTTGCAGTTCTTATAGCAGCTTATTCGTTAGCAAGTGTGGAAACGACGTCGCGTACTTGCTCATAGGATTGAGCATAACATACAGCAGCATTTATCCATGTTCCCCATCTGGTGATTATCGGCTCGGGAGGTAGCGGAATGGACGGATATTTTGCCTTAAAAAGGCGAACACGGTCTGGAGATTTGAAGAATATCTTTTTGACATTCGATATCAGCACATCCACACCTTTGAAATTATCTCGCACCTCTTCTGCAACTCTATGCAGACCAAGAGCTAAACATGTAATGTGTTTCATACGCGGAAGCGTTGATTTTAAAATACGACCAGCTTTAAGCATGTATGTGGCACTATCTGTGCAAAGTAAAAGTACATTGTTACCCTTAAACGAATCTTGAAACAAAAAATTTAGTTAGCTTATTATTAAATTAGCAACTGCTTCCCCATTGAACTTTTCTTATACCTTCGACCCCAAAAGATAAAATGACTGCGAATATTTTTAAGCTATTGCATAGCTTCTATCGCGGGCCTTGAGCGCGGGGACCGAATCCAGAAATTTCGTAACGAAAAAACCTCACGCTCCCCACTCCGACGGGCAAGGAGGTGTGGCTTGAAGGCCGTGCATCGTCTATCTAACGTCGTTTCAGTTCGGCAGTCTTCGACACGGCGTTGTGTGCGATTAGACGTATTGTACGACTCTACGAAACTATGCCTATATATAAAGAAAAAGAAATACTGCATGAATAAAATAAATAAATAAAATTATAATTGCATAAGTTGATACAAAATGCTATGCAATAGCTTTACCGCGGCAGTCCCCGAGTGCCACACGTCTTTTTTTTTTGCAACGATCGAATTACTACATTTGACACATAAATCAAAATAAAGGTAAATCCCATAAAATCTGGCGTTTCGTCCACAGATATCCAAAAATAATTAGTTTTATTTACCTCTCAATACCCCGTATAGTTTTTTTTATATACAAGGTTTAAATATATTTTCCGCAGTGTCGATTCATCCGGTAGGGGCACTATTGTGCAGTTTTGTGCAGTAAATATTTGTTGAGAAAATTATGGAAGTTATCGTTGTTAACTGTTGTCCATGGTATGTTGCATGAAATAAAAAAAATACATTCCACACACACAACATCATACATGCCTTCATTCCCAGAGTGGAGTAGGCAGAGCTGCAGAATTACCAACAACTTTAAAAATACTCTTGATAATTTTGTAGCCACATTTTGCACAATAGGGCTAAGATATTTACCAGTGTATTAGTGACAAGTTACAAGCCCATCGCCTAACAGTACTACAAACCCTTATTCCCTTAATCGCCTCTTACGACATCCACGGGAAAACACGGAGTGGCACTATTGTAACCCGGTGACCACACAACAATAAAATTGATGTTTCGAATTTGGTTGTCCAGAATGTATATTGTGGCGGTTGCTTTTCAAATGAGTGTCATTATTGCATTTCTTGAGTTTCAGATGTATATATCGCACATAGAGCAGTATATAGTAGAGGTCACTTCATTATAGACAAATTCAGGATGATTCACTATCCACTTTTTGAATCGATCTTGCACATTACTCATTCTTACTTCAATTAAAAACTGTAATATTAAACTATCAAACACGTCGATTTCACGGCGATTTCGGTAATAAATAATATCTAACTAGACGTAATTTACATTTTATCACTGTCATACGTAATGAAATGACATCTAATGTCTTATGGAGTAGCGTGTATCTATTTTTAACTAAAGTGTTTATTATTTTCAATAAGGTGGTATAGATAATCACTTCGTTCAAACTTGTACCTTCCTCTTTGTTGCCTGAGTATGGCAAAGCTGAAAGGAAAGTTTATTTTATTATTGAATAAATAACTTTTATAAACAATACTCGATATCAATAAAATGATGTTTTTATCACTAGCCAGATTACGATAGTGATTTGTTTTGCCATGAAAAATCCGGGCTCTTCTTATAAGGAAATAAAAAGAAGAAGTACTTTAGTACCTAGATATTAAAGTGTCACTTTAGTCCCTAGGGATTAAAGTGTCACTTTAGTCCCTAGGGATTAATGCATCACTTTAGTCCGCCTATACATGCCAGCAAATTAATAGTCCAATAAGAAAGCCGTTTATCACAAGAGTTCTATTGAAGTGTTGTTATTAAGGTTTGCGTTATGGCCCTGCGTGTTATAAAAGTATTTTATTTAACTTTTTAGCTTTTATTCTTCTTTTTTGGTAAGTACTTGTTATATCTCATAGTCGAGTTAAAGAGTTTTTATTACTTTTACTAGAGGACGCCCGCGACTTCGTACGCGTTGAATTATTTTTCGTTAACCCCCTGCTTTAACCCCTTAGGGGATCAATTTCCTCCCGTCCCGCCGTGCCGCCCGCGCTTGCCTAGGTACAGATTGACGACGATCGAGCTGGCACTAAATACAAATTTAAAAAACTATTAGGATCTAGATCTCGTTCCATACCTCAAAAGGAAAAAATGGAACCCCTATAAATCACTTGTGTGGCTGTCTTCCGTCTGTTACAGCCGATTTACTCCGAAACCATAAAAACGACACCAATATTGATATAATTAGACATTTCAACCCCATCGCACCCAAACAGGAGATGATGGTTGTTCACGTCTGCCACGTTGGATTTTAAAATAGATGATTTCATAATCAGCGACCCGATACACCGTGCAAACAATACCCATTATGATTTTCAGACTTTGTCATCCCATTGTTTGTCGGTGATAAATATATATGTATTTCTCTCTTTTAGGGGTTAAATTGTGAAAAAACCTGAAGGCTATTGACTGCTCCAGATATCATCATAATTACGGGGCCCTTAATTTTGTATAACAAGTGCACCTATTCACCCAAAACTAGTTAAAAAAATCACACGTTATTAAGTCATCAAAGGTTTCTTATACGGTTTATTAGGAGTAAAGAAACCCTATTTTTTTTTGATGACGGCAAATGGCTGACGTGATAGATAGTTCTATGCTAAGCCTTATAGTACCTAAGCATGAACAGACTTTTTGCCAGCTGTCGAGACGTTTATCTATTTTAATTTTAATGATTTAAATTCAACATAATAACTATTATTAATTAAGTAGGCGCAAGAAATTTTAGTTAATAATACTAGTATACTTTGTCCATAAAATATCAATCGCAAGTAAAAATGACAGTTTAAGACAATAACAACACCCTAATGTAGAACATCAGTTTATTTACCAAGGAGTCTCTGCTGTCTAATTCTAGTTGGGAACAGCTCGCACCCAGTTTACGGATGAACTGAATAGCTCCCTGGCTTCTTATTTAAAACTGAAAATTCCATTAACAAAACTGACTACTTTTTTATAACTTTTTCGTGATAAGTGACACGACAATCAGTGTTAAATGCTAGAAAAGTGTTACACGACGCCGTTATAGTACAAGTACAGTATACAATTATGATGGTGTTTGATGCCACAAAAACATGGTTATATCACGACTTTGTTTTTTACAGCGACGAAGAGATCAACAGGCTAGATATCATGTCAACAATTTTCAGATTAACTTTAGAACAAATAATAAATTTAAATATAAGGTTCATCCGGAACTTGTGAAAACATCACAGATTTGCATGTGTTTGTGCAATCTACATGTACGAGTACACTACACTATACTTAGGCGAAGGCTAGACGTACAATAAATACTTTGGTCCATCAATACAACAAAAACTGATAGATTACGTTTTATTAAAGCAATACACAGGCAAGGCTACACGTTCAATATTTATCACGTCAGTACTGTAACGTATTTCGTAGAGTTCAGACGTGTACTGGATATGAAGATAAAAACTATACTGAAATGTCACAGTACACTCGGCGTCAAAAATATCGCCCCTCCTCGGAAAATAAAAACAACCGACTTTAAACCCTATTTGATCAAGGACAACAATATGATTGTTAGGTATCATTTGAAAGGTAATAAAGTGTTTTTTTAGGAAAATTTAAAAAGAAAGGATTTTTCCTTGGGGTCAAAAATTAAAGGAAATGACATTGCGAACAGTTGAAAAATGTTTATTCAAGTTTAAATTTACAACAATAAATGGATAACAAAATTTTACAAAAAGTGCCTAAAATCAACTTAAAACCTAGTGTTACCCCCCCTTGCCCTTATCACTGCCTCTAAACGGTCTTTCATTGATCGCACCAACTTTACGATGTCCTCTTGTGGAATATTGAAGATCTTGCAGGGTGGTAGGGGCGGCATCTCGTGACCGAACCCGTCGCTTCAGCTCGTCCCAAAGGTGTTCAATCGGGTTTAAGTCAGGACTCCTGGCTGGCCACGGCAAAACGGGAATCCCGACCTCCTCCAGATAATCCCGAACAATTAATGCAGTGTGGGAGCGAGCGTTGTCGTGCATTAATGTGAACCCAGAGCCGACGTAACCCGCATATGGCATCACATGCTCTTCCAGGATCTCAGCAATGTATCGGCGAGCATTCAGGGACACTTGGCCGCGAGTGCCTCCAGTCCTGGAGACGCAGACCAGGTCGGTTTTGCCGGCTATAGACATGCCCCCCCAGAACATGCAAGAGCCACCTCCGTAGCCCACTGTCTCTTCAATACAGGCTTGAGCAAATCGTTCGCCCGACCTTCTGTAGACTCTGGCCCGCCTGTCGTTGCAATAAAGACAGACTCTCGTCTCATCGGTAAAGAGAACCTGCCTCCATTGCTCAAACGTCCAATCGACGTGGTCGCGGGCAAATTGCAAGCGATCTCTGCGATGCTGTGCGGTCAACATTGGGCCTGTAGCAGCCCTGTGAGCCACGATATCCTTCTCCCGCAGTCTTCTTCTAACCGTAGAGATGCTATCTGATCTTGTCCGAGCTTCTCTGAGGCGTTGTTGCACCTCAACAGCACTAGCGAAGCGATTGCGTCTACGCAATCGCTTCGCAATGATGTCACGATGAAGCGATCATCTCTTTCGGATGTGCAGCGTCGCCGACCAGCCCCACGTCTTCTGATGTAGCCCCCAGTCTCCTGGAACCGCTGAAATACTCGGCGGACAGCATGACACGGCTTAAATTGAGTTGCCGAGCGACATCACACTGCCGAACTCCTGCTTGCAGTAGTGCAACCACTTGAGCTGATTCAGCAGCGGTGGTCTCCATGTTCGAGGGTTGTTTTCTTGCTTGAGTTCCTTAGATGTGTTCTCTTCGACGTCTGGATAGTGAATGATTGACATTTGACCTTGTACAGGCATTTTATACCCCTGGAAAAGGGCACAACTCGCGACCCTTCAAACGAGTATTTGTGCACTTTTTTTTCGAAACGCTCTGATTCACAAGCCATTACGTTTTGTTTAAATTAAACATTATTTATTTAAAACACATTAAACGTGCTTTTAATTGATACTAATATTAATTATGTAACATAATTTCGCTAAGGTCTAGATTAGCTTGAATCTGATTTTCGCGGAGGGGCGATATTTTTGACGCCGAGTGTATTTACTGATCGTGTAGTCTAGTGTATTGACGGATTTCAATATTTATCACAAACTGCCATCCAGAATCCAGAAATCTAGATTTCCGTGATAAATATTGACATCCGTCAATAGACTAGACCACACGATCAGTAAATATCACGATATATGACAAATATGAGTAGATCACAGTATTTATTGTAACGTGTAGCCTTCGCCTTACATAAAATACGGTCTAAAATAAATATTTGGTACCTTACCACCACACCACTTTCATGCCTTGCTTATACCAGTCAAAATCCAAAAAATGAAAACTACTTTATTGAAATGGGCCCTTATTATGGTCGCGTTTATCGCGGTGGATAAAGCATCCGTCACTCTCGCACTGTGCTTGTCAGAAAGAAAGTGATGGGTGTTTTATCCTCGTTTGGTCACGCGATAAACACAAGCATAATAAGCCCTCAGGAATAGGTAAACACAAGACTGCAGGATAGCAAAACCAAGTGAAACACTTGCGTCTCGAAAGCTTGCTCTTCTCCCTTTCCTCGGTTACTTTTACATAAAAAAATTATGGCTGTCCTGGATCCAGGGCCGCATTAAACACGTAAGTAAAGGTAGCAGATGCAATAGGCCAATTTTGTTTGCATAAAATACTACGGGCCATGCGCTATGGGGTCTCTAGTTGGCGATTCCTAAAAACACCGTGCCTGTTTCTTCCCTTTGTGGCAGCTACGAGGTTTATGCTTAGACATGGAAGTAAATAAATATAATATGTATATGTTATAAATTATAATAAATGTATTTTGCAACGTGTGTGGATGTCATCCGAGGGTCTTACTGCACAAATCGGTTGTAAAGTTACGATTGTTTTATCTTTTTCTTCAAGTTCAAGTTCAATTTTTATATTATATGGCTACTGTCCAGTGGGACAATTCTGCCAGTGTCAAGGTTGGAAGTTACAAGTGATCGGTGAAATTTTTTTTCCAAAAGAAGATTCAGATTCATCAGGTGGGGGATCTAAAAATAAATAGATTATTTAAAATATATCTTTTTCTTTCGATTTGATCACAAATAAAGAGTGAAAGAAATGAGCTGTCTGAAGTTTAGAGGTTCTTCTTCTTCTTCTTTTTTATTAATGGCGGTGCACCGCGATATACGCAGTGATTTCGCCAATGTCAAGTGAGTAGAGTCGAAGTTTAGAGGTTAGTGCTTCGGAGTAACGCTTAATGTCCAGTGACGTTAATGACACGTTTGAGTTACTCCAGCCAATATCGTGTGCTTAATCGGATAATGTGAGACTATTGTGAGATATGTATAAGATCCTCTTTCGACCGATTCATTAAGACGTCATAGATAAGTAGAGATTAAAGGCAGTTGTAGACACTATGACTTTATATTAGCTACCGAGTAAATCGGTTAAATTACTTACTGGTTCCTCCTGCCGTGGAGAGCGTCCAGTGGCGCCCTCATTACTATTATTGTGTCTTCTTATAAACTAGTCGAAAGTCTAGTCTAAGGATTAAGTCGTGTCTTGAAATCTAAAAGTGGTTTTTATTGTACAAATAAAAACCAACACAATGTCGATTTCGAATTTGTGGCGCTTGCAGTGGAGACCATGGGACCCTGGTCAGCAGATATGAAAAGCTTCATTTAGGCCCTGTCATCCCGGCTCATAAACGCCTCCGGAGATCCCAGAGCTGGTGCTTACCTCTCTCAAAGGATTGGGCTAGGCTATCCAGAGAGGTAATAAGCCGCAGCCAGTGTCATAGGGACCATGCCGCGGTGTCAAGGGGTGTTCTTTTTATAGTTGTTATTTAAGTAACTTATTAAGTTTCGTTTGTTGATTTAAAGTTTTTTTTTTAATCATCTGTAATTCATTGTTAACTTTACAATATTAATGAAAATATTTCTTAATAGCCTCAGTCAGTGTCATAAAACAATAAGAAAATATTTTTTTTATGTTATTAAGAAGACACACGAGCACTCAGGCCACCTGATGGTAAATGGAATCTGAGACCCATAGACATTTGAATTCGCAAGACATAATCCTAAGACCTCAAATGCGTTGCCAACCCTAAAGACTAAGATGGAATGCCTCTATGCTAATAATTTCACCGTTTGTCAGATCCCCACACCGGAACACAACAATGCGAACACTGTTGCTTGGCGGGTGGTTCATGGATAAGATGGTGGTAGCGATCCGGACGGACCCTGCACAGGGTCCAACCACCACTAAAATAGGATAGGGTAAATATTATTTATTATTTATTTATTTAATAAGTACAATATTAAAAATAAAATTACATACATTGCCCCACAAAACTGGACTAACAGTTTGACTGTGGGAGCGGCAGTCTCTAGGTAAGGCTTAAATTAATTAAATGTCATAATTGTATAACAATTGACCTATGAGTGACTAACTTAACGGAAAAAAGTGACTATCTTGTACCGTTTAGTTGATTACACGAAGGTTCAGTTGATTAAACTTTGTCATATATGCTGTACTTTTGCGATGTTTACACATACTGTTGTAAACCTGGGCCTCTATTCAGGTGCATTAAAACAACGTGCGTGTTTGACACGTTTAAGAATAGTTTATGTCACAGTCGCCATTATTGTAAATGACATAAGATTTATCAAAACGTTGCCAATACGGAAACCGGTCAAAAACGATATCTTTATAACGCAGTTGAATAGAGGCCCTGAAACAGGACTTAATCACGTCAAAACATTATACATATATACCTCGACGTTTCGATCGTATGTCGTGCCTGCTCACGATCGAACCGTCGAAGAAATACTCTTTAACTGAACATAATGTCCTCGCGCGTGATCTTAGACTTTAATATACTAACGTAATAGACCTAGTGAGTGTGCAAGCGAGAATGCAGTTTTTTACGGCACGAATACGAGCGCGAAAGAGAAAGCGGAAGTCTTTAGAACCATTTTAAGAGCTCGGAGAGTCGCACAGCGGCACACGGTGACAGTCGTCATTCAGTATTTATGTAAATCCTCTAAAAATCCTTTATAATTAAATAAAACTAGTTGTAAAGTCAACCAAGTGGAAAAATCCACATAATGAGACGTTTCACAAGTAAATATGACCACACAACATAGTCTTCTTCTTCTTTTTTATTAATGGCACCGCGATATTCCGCAGCGATTTTGCCAATGTCAAGTGAAAGAAAGAAAGAAAATACATTCATAGACACAAAACGGCACGGTTTAAAACAAATAAAGAATTTAGACATAAATTTCTATGTCGTTGCGTCAATAAGGGACCCTTAATTCTTTGTTTGTTTTAAACCGTGCCGTTTTTGGACTCGGCACGATGCCGCACGAGGCAAGCCAGGGCGCTGATTTTCAGTGGGGACCTTTACCACGGACGTTAGTGCAGTGCAGCAGACAATTAAAAAGTAGATAGAAACAGGAGTATAGGTACCTACATAAAATAAATTTATAGCATTTATTAAAAAACAGTAGAAAAACTTTGCTTTTAATACCTTCGGCGGTCGTTCCTCAAGCGTCCCAAATAGCACTTGTTATGCTTTAAATAACACAAGCTTCAAAATTCAGCCAAAACCAGTTCGAAACCCGTCGATTTCCATAAAGCCCCAAACACGAGGTTATTTGGAACACCTCTTTAAAAAAAATACTTATCCTGTGTCAACAATTAAGACACGTGCAATATATACAATAATGGAGCATTATGCGTTTTATCTATTAAAAATATTATACGTTTGATAAACACATAAAACATGGATTTATGGATATTTTAGTCAAAAAACTGTGCCAAATAGCCCCATTTTACGGTATATATACATATATATATATATTAAAATTAGACACAGCGAATGCATGCATTACATAGGTATTAAATTATTATTAAGTTAACCCGCTTCAATAATTGATTAACCATGGTATTGAGATTATAAAACAAAACTAGCAACACTGACATAATATCAAAATGGCTGTAACTTTCAAATTACTTCACGTTTGAAAGGAAATAACACTTATTTCGGATTTTGTGAGTTTCCGTGTGTTTAGTTTAGAACTATGGTTAAAACGAATTGTGCTATGAGTGGCTGCAACAAACAATTTTATCCAGGTTGTGTGATTTCTGTTTATAGGGTGACCGCGAGCAAGAATTAATATCATTATTGTTTGCGAATTACAGACTGCCCGCGAAAGTAAAAATAATAAAAAAATGGATTCAGGCGATTCCCGGAAAAGTAGCTAAGAACTCGGACGTATGTAGCAATTTCAAGCATGAAGATTATATCATAAAAGCTAGAAAAAAATGGATACCTGATATTTAACGATGAGGATGACAACTTATGCAAAAGAGTACCTAGTACGAGGGCTGCACTGAAAGTTTCGGGAATCTAATACTTAGAAACATATTTTTGACACATATCATACCTTTTTAATCTCTAAAGTTTCAGTATTTTAACACACTGGCCACATAGAAAAAAAAAGCGATGGTTCGGTTTCAATCGTTTTTTGAAGTCGTCGAGTCGATGCTGAAAATGGAATAGTCCCGTGAAAATTTAAGAGCTATGATTTATTACGACTTTAAAGGTGGATTATCACAAAAACAATGTGGAGACCGGATGATTGTTGCTTTCAGTAATGAAGCACCTCCAAAGACGACAATATACAGGTGGTATGCAGAATTTCAACGTGACCATCTATCCCTCACGGACGACGTGCGTGAAGGTCGACCAAAATCGGCAGTCACGCAAGAAAACGTCGATGCTGTGCGTCAGCTGATAAAGGAAGACCGACATGTGTCATATCGGGAGATTCAAGAGTGTTTGGGCATTGGAATGAGTCAGATACAAATCATTTTACAGGAACAATTAGGCGTGCGAAAGTGGTTTTCCCGTTGGATCCCCTCACTTATTGTCTGAGGAGCAGAAAACGACTCGTGTCAATTGGTGCCTCAGAACTTTGAATAAATTCTACGAAGGAAGCTCAAATGCAGTTTTTAGCATTGTATCCGGTGAAAATAAAAACCAATCTCGAGTATGGGTCTACGAAGATGAGCTCAAGCCGACAAAAGTTATTCGTTTTCGCAGCACTGCCAAAAAGATGGTGGCTACGTTTGTCTCCAAATCGGGTCACGTGGCTACTATTCCTCTTGAAGATTGTAGAACGGTCAATGCCGATTGGTACACCACTATTTGTTTGCCGAGTATCTTTGCTGAACTTCGGAAAAAAAAACCCTAGTCGCCGCATTATCCTTCACCACGACAATGCCATTAGACATACCTTCTAATCTGTGATGCCAGCCCTCACACCGCTCGGAAAACAACTGAGTACCTGGACGGTGAAAAAGTCGAATTACTGGACCATCCTCCATACAGCCCCGACTTAAGCCCCAATGACTTTTTCACATTCCCCAAAATTAAGGATTAGTTGCATGGTCAGCGGTTTTAGACGCCGGAAGCAGCAGTGGAGGCTTTTAAAATGGCCATTTTGTCGACCCCTACTTCAGACTTCAATAAGTGCTTTAATTACTGGTTTAATCGCATGGACAAGTGCATAAAATATAAAGAAGAATACTTTGAAAAACAAAAAAGTATTTTTACTTTTATTCAATTTAACTGCATTTTTTTTTCTATTCCCGAAACTTTCAGTTTGACCCTCGTACTTATACAAAAAAAAATTGGCTCTCGGGCTACTTTACGACATAAACTACATAAAACGATTTTATTTAGCTATGTTTAGCATTTTTTTATTAAATAAATGATCTGTTCATATTATTTTGTATTGTATTTTGTTTTACGCAATAAAATTTAAGAATACCAGCAAGGCTAGCACGATACCGTTTATCGCCTACATAGTATTTTAGGTCGGTGACAAAACGCTATCGTGCTACTAATGCTGGACGACCGAGTTTTACTTTAAATTCTTCCATCGGAATTGTTAGAGCAGTGTTCGCGCTTAGAAAGAAACAAATAACTGCTCGTTTTAGTGCCCCACCGACTTGTAAAACTAATTTGTCCGCAAATTGAAATTAAAATTATTGTCACCTTTCCTAGAAAGGCTTAATGATGCATTAAGTTTTAGTACATCTCTTTCAGCGCGCGTTATCGGTACAGTGCACCTTCCAGATGTATGTAATACTATTTCCATGGTATACACGTATCGTAATAAGCTACCAAAGTGAGCGTGAATCGAAACGCAACAGCTGTCAAATGTCAAAATAATTCTAATTATTCCATTTTCTTTAGTAGCCCAAAAAATTTGATAAAATAACACCGAGAATGGGCGCCGGAGACCCTCCAGTGCCGGGCCAGGATAATGTGTTCAAGGCATTTATGGAGGCTCTTTATAAAACGGTGGATTCGCCCGTAACATGGTTCAGAGGTGAGTATCGTATACAAACGCGTGAGTTATGTAAGTATTTGGCTGATAAAGGTTTTGTTTTGTTCAGAGTCGATTGTGGAGCCCAACCAGAAAAAGTACCCTTGGTACCACCGCAAGTACCGCCGCGTGCCGACCATCGACCAGTGCTACACCGATGACGTTGTCTGCGATTTCGAAGCGAACTCTCAATTCAAACGTGATAGGTTAGTTTTTATTTAAGTATAAAATTTGATGCTCTAAACGACTTGTCCGTTTTTTGTATAAGATCCCGAATGCGCTAATATTTTTGTGCCCTCTAAGGTAAAAAAAATATTGATTGTATGACTAAATTGTAAGGCATGTGTAGTAAGATACAATAGTACCAATGTCTAGAATCTAGACATTGGTAGTATCGTATTTTGTTCTTCATGCTGAAGAGTAACCTGTTTCTTTTATTTTTTTTTTCTCACCAGGGTATGTATGAATGATGGACCTACCAGTAATATGAATAAATAGTGAAATTAAGAAAAAATTACACATTTTCCAGCTTGCTCATTCTTCGCAGTCTCCATAAAGTGTGCAGTGTATGTTGTTTCTTACAAAGTAGATTATTGCTGATACTGCAAAAAAATCTTAACATATTATTTACTACAGTGAAAGTAAAATAGAGTTGAATTAGAATAGGATACACAATATACTTTTTTAAATATTACTTAATTATCACTCATCAGTAGAATTTGCCAACCACCACCAGAGGTTTCCTAGATAGTTTCTGAGACTGTAGATTCAGTTCCCTTCAACAGTTCTCATTTAGAAAAGACGGACATAACCTAAATATAAACTGTTGGTAAAAAAAAAACAATGATTTGTCAACAATTCTTAATAATCTTGGATATTGATTTTATGGATTTGCAGTATCCTTAAAAACATTTATGTTACCACTTAAACAGTCTCATAGTATGTACATACATACAGTTGCTGCCATAGTGCCAGTTATGTAGTTTTTCTTAGTTGGGATTTGTTTATATTTATGTAGCAAGTGATGTAAGAATAAGAAACCTTTATAAGATACAAATACAACAAAAACCTTAGTAATAATTCAGATCAGGATATCTTCCCTTTTGTCATATTCCTGTTACATCAGATTCCTATTGCGTTGGATTCTTGTTTCATCAAATTTTGAATATCAAATGAAACTTTGCAATTACTATACTTATGTATTAAAAAAGTAATTAAACATTTATAATACCTAAAATTAGTGAATAGTTCTACTGGGACTCGAGTAACATGTGTGATGGCACATACCTCCACCCATAAATATTAACTCACCTCTTCAGGTATGTAGGTGGGTTTATAATGATCCATTTCACATGATTGATTTATTGTATGAGTACTGATTGTATCAGTAATTCCGACGAAACAAAATAGAACAATACAGGAATCAGACAAAATGGGAATATGACAAGGTTTTTCAGTTCTTTTGGATCCTTGTTTGTAATTTTGATAATACTACACAAATGCAATGTTAATAACATGACTCTTGACACATGTTACTTATCTCAGTAATATTAAATCAATGGAAGAATTGCATTTGAGTTATAATATAATTAACATTATTGACATCACCTGTGGAAGCCTTAAATTAAAAGTAATGTTAATATTCCCCATGTGGTTTCCGGGTTAGAATAGTGCCAGTCCATGTCTTCCCGTGGATGTCGTAAGAGGCGACCAGGGCTTGCAACCTGTCACAAATACCCTAGTAAACTTCTTGGCCTGATTATGCAAAATGTGGTTATAGAATTATAATCAAGTATTTTTAGAGTTGTTGGTATTTCTGTAGCTTTGCCTACCCCACTCTGGGAATGAAGGCGTGATGTTATGTATGTATGTATGTTAAAATGATCATACACAACAGCAGAGTGCGCAAAGTAATGTAAAATTTCCAATCCAGGGCTGTAGACTCGGAAATCTTGACTATCCTCCGTCAGCGCTTTGAAGATTGCATGCTGTATGAAGCCCCGGACCATCTTACTGTTTGCAAACCGCTTTGGGAGAAGTATAAAGATTCTGAGGAAGCCTGGTTCATCAAGTGTAAGTGCCATTTTAATCATATAAGTACCTTGTGTAAGTTAAACTCAAGCACTTAGGTTTTGGAAATGGTTCTAAAGAGTCTGATTAAAATAACGGAATTGGGACTTCACTCGACCAGAAATTGATCTGAATAAGTGATCATCTTCAGGAAAACTGTCTCAACCGCAATGAAGTTTCTCCCTGGTATCTATTCTACATAAATAAATATCCCAGTACAATGTCACACAAATTGATCTAGTCCCAAACTAAGCTCTAGGCTTGTACTATGGGTACTAGACAACGATAAACATACTCAGATAGAGAAATAAATACTCATATACATAGAATACACCCAAGCAAGACTCAGGAACAAATAATCACACAAATATCTGCTCTTACTGGGGTTTGAACCCGCAACCGCCGGCTTTGGCGGCAGGGTCACTCCCAACTAGGCCAATTATGTTCAGAGCTACTTAGGCTTGTACTATGGGTACTAGACAACGATAAACATACTTAGATAGAGAAATAAATAATTAAATACATAGAATACATCCAAGACTCTGGAACAAATCACACAAATATCTGCCCTTATCAGGATTTGAACCCGGGACCGCCGGCTTCGGAGGCAGTCACTCCCTACTAGGCCAATTATGTTCAGAGCTACTTGGTCTAAAAACTTGACTAATTGCTAAACTGTGTTTTCAAGACAAATTAACAGTTTCTGTATTTAGTTTGATGCATCAACATTTATACATTGGTGTAATCCAGTCCATAATGGTCACAGGTATCTGTGTCCAATGCCTTGTCAATAACGTGAAAAATAAAACATGCTCCCTCACATAAAAACATTTGGGTATATCACATATTTTTTGTTTAAGATGGTGATCTCGGAGGTTACGCGGATGCTAGGAAATGCTACATGAAGCAGAAACACCGTATGGTTTGGGAGAGAGACCACGGCCCACTGTCCGACCAAACCAAACCACAATAAATCAACAAGTTTTGTGCTGAATAGTTTCCTTACACATTTAATTATATAGGCAGACGTGTTTGCGATCGAAATAAATCAATTTTAGTATTTAAAAGTGGAGTTTTGATTGTATTGTAAATTGGGCCCCAGCTCACTATAACTTATTGCCACTATAGAACTGTGTCACAGTGACACACTTCTTAAGCTGGGTACGAATCTGAGCGGCTCAGCCTGAGGCGTGCTCGCTCCGCACGGAGAGCTGCTCGCGAGCCAAATGGTTGCACATAAACAAGCGCGGGTGAGGCAGCGTGCTTGACGCGACCCGTCATTTCAAAATGGCGTCGGACACGATGACAGCCGCGGCTGCGTTTATCATTCATAATTCACCGAATTATAACAAAAAGAAGAAGAAATCGGCTCGGTGGTGGAAAGGCTTAGCAACTTTATCAAATTTGTACTCGCCTCACCCACAAACCAGTTAGAACTTGTCGTTCTTCCCGCGGCACGCTCGGATACACGTCAAAATTACGCGATGCACGCACACCTAGGCGGCTTTGAGCACGGTCAAAAGACCGACTCTCGGCGGCTCGCCGCGCGCCTGAGATTGATATCTTCAGCTGATTATCTAGCTTCCACCTCAACAGGCTCTTGGAGAAGCTCTTGCAGCTCTTCCTCGTTAAACATCTCATTATCTGATGATAATCAGTTCGGGTAGTGAAGATGATTCCTCACTACCCGAATCAACCTCTAATTCTCGGGCCAAGTCTTCCCCAAGCAAATCTTCTCAGTCTATATTGTCCTAAAGAAAACATGCGTGTCAAATACCCAAAACTCATAATCTTAAACAGGTTGTGTTAGGTATGATATAAGCGAATGTGGAGAATGGCGTTTGTAGTAGTACACCATTGGCATATAAATTCAGATTAGAGACGAATACTTTAAGTTACATATATTTATCATTATTTGAATTGACATTGATGTTAATCTTGCTAAATACTTGTTCAAAATTATAAACCTCATTCGCTGATGGCACAATAAAAGTGAAAACCCAAATTTAGAATACCTATCTGAAATACACAAACACTACTACTACATGAGCCATTTGTACGGTTATAATAGTTTTTTAATGTGCAAATTAAACGTATATGGTATAATTTAGTGTAAAAAACCAAACAATATAAGATGCGTCACACAGAGTGCGGAAAGCGAAACGTTTTAAATTCAAAAACATCCAATTCAAAAACATAAATTAATTAAATAATGAAAACACTTCAGGAGCTTATTAGAATACATGCATTATGTATGTGTATGAATTTTTAGTATTCTGAAATTGAAACACGGACCTATTTTGTATTTTATTACAATGATAATGATATTGAAACATAATGCTAAACGTGCGTTTTTTTTAATCATTATTTGTATAAACCCCATTACACAAGATGCAGGAAAAAATCATTTGCCCCCAACAACCACATTCCGGCAAACCTCTACACTAAAAAGTGGATAACAGTGAATTATACAGTTTTTATTGTACTTCTTACGATGAAGGTACTTCACGAGCGTTGAAACATCTGGATATAGTTTAAACGGTTAACATGTGTTGTGGTGCCAGAGTAATCAGTAGTAATAGTTCGAGATAAAGTCGCCATCAATAGGATTTGCGGACAATGTAAACAAATCTTTATTCAAAATGTCTTTAATTTCAATTCTAACTCATCAAATACTGCTAAATACATAGGTATGTCTTATTATTACCGCATCATTATCCTAAACCATTAAAACAATAAAATAGTGCTAGAATATGGATATTTAATTGAATGGTTTGTGTACAATGTTCGCAATTTCAATTGACAGCGTTTTTAGATGAGGTTATAAGCTATAAATAGTGTAAAGGTCACCTATTATGCTCTAACTCGTACGCGCTCACGCGCTGTGCGCGAGCAGCCGGCGAGCGGCGCGCGGCGAGCCGTCGAGTGTCAGTCTTTTAACCGTGCTGAAAGGCGCCTCGTTGTGCATGCCTCGCGTAATTTGACCGTGTATCCGAGCGTGCCGCGGGCAGAACGGCAAGTTCTAACTTGCCTGTGGGCGAGGCGCGTACAAATTTGATAAATTTGCTGAACCGTTTCACCACCGAGGCGATTTCTTCTTAGTTTTGTTAATAATTCGGTGAATTATGATCAACGCAGCCACGGCTGTCATTGTGTCCGACGCCATTTTAAAATGTCGGCTCGCGTCAAGCATGCTGCCTCACCCGCGCATGTTTATGTGCAACAATTTGGCTCGCGAGCAACGTCTCGCTCAGGGAACAGGCAACGTGGCCTAAGAGTAACCTCCTGGTCATTGGGCGGAATGACCGGAGGACCGAAAGACCGCACGCCTGATCCGTCCGGGCCTCCCCACTCATCATCAACCTCCTGGTCATAGACCTCTATACCGTCCCCGTGGGTTAACGCATGAGGTCTATAAGGCTGTATAACAAATATTTAAATTAAAAAAAAGCCAAATGAAATGCTAATCGAAACACTAAATATCCTTATTTTTACTTACATGAAGATGTCCAGAGTTGCTCCTTTCCAATAAAACGTTTTCACCTAGGATAACGTTCATTGTATCCTAAGGGGTTCTCTGGACCGCCAAGGCTAAGACGAGCGGCCGCCCAGAAGGCGTAGACTGGTCCAAATCCATGAACAAAAAGTGAATACAAACATGTTTATTTATGGAACCTAATTCCAGTAGTGAGTTCAAACGGCCAGGACCCTGGTCATCAGAACTATATTCCTAGAAACTGCTACCACGACTGAGCATTGCTGTTCATATTCGAAATTCCTATCATCAATTGAACTCTCGAACCAGTCGATCCAGGCCTGGTCATCATCAGGTTATCAAACTACATTTCTGGAAACTGCCACCACAACTGAGCTTGCTGTTCAAATTCGAAATTCTTATCATCGATTGAACTCTCGAACCAGTCGATCTTGGCTGTCGATCAAGACATTCAATATTCGGAGCAAAGCCACAAAATACATTATTATAAGAAAAAAAATATCAGTAAAACACAATGTGAAATTTATAGTACATACCTACGTATGTACTATAAATTTCACAGTTCATAAAATAAATTCACCTATATGCTGTTTTCAAAAATAACGGCTGCCATTTTGAAATTCACGGGCATTCGTATATGTGCACGGCGTCGGCCATTTTGAGATTGTGCGTGTACATACATACATACATAATGTCACGCCTTTATTCCCAGAGTGGGGTAGGCAGAGCAACAGAATACCAACAACTCTAAGTACACTTTTGTGTTGCGTGCCATTGGCGTGGCGTGCGATCGTCCAAAATGTCAATAGCGTGGAGCAATAAAGAAACTTTCAAGTTTATTGATTTATATCAATCTGAGCCCGCAATTTGGGACCCAAATAATGCACTGCACAAGGATAAGAACAAGGTATGTTTATACTATTTTTATTTTGATAGAAATTATGTATACTATCTATCTATACTTCTATACTAATATTAGGAAGGACTTAAATTGTTTGTTGGAATTGAATAGGCTCCGAAAGTAATGTACCGATTTGAAAAATTCTTTTAGCATTAGAATCCTACATTATCCCTGATGAAAATAGGCGATAAAAGAGCCTCGTCTGAAAATAATAAATGTAGTATTGTGGGTACGATGTTTTTAGGTGAATGATGCATGGAATCGCATTGCAGACTCCCTGCAAATTCCTGTTTCGGAACTTAAAAAAAAAGAAAGAGACATTGATGTCAGCATTTCGGATGCATTTCAAGAAAAAACAAGATTCGATCCGGGTTTCCGGTAACCTTCGGGGAGGGAAGATGGCCGATTGAAAGATGTCCGGCTTTTGATTTTGATTTATTCTGTTTACTGTTTTACTCTACTCACTTGACATTGGCGAAATCACTGCGTAAATCGCGGTGGACCGCCATTAATAAAAGAGAAGAAGAAGAAGATTCAATCCAATCTGGTATGGGAGATGAAGAAATTTATAAGCGAATTTGGATTTTTTATGATGCTATGGAGGCATTTTTAAAAGGCAAATACACAGTAAAAAGTATAATTTCGACAGATGAGCAAAGGGTAAGTAAAACAATTAATTAGTTTCCAAATTTTTTATTAATAAGTAACTAAGTATTTACTCATTTTGATTTCCACAAATTATAAACTAATTAAATTATGCATCATAGGCCCTACCACTGCATAGTCTTCTTTGATGGATGTAATTCATAAAATTTGATCTTATTTGCGTAGCATTAATAGAAGCCTGACGAGGTACAGATTGTAATGGTAATAGATTTTCTTCATGGTTTACTCTCATACCTACATGGATTAATTCACCATTCCTATCATAGCTGTCAGTACTGCCTGGTGAAGTATAAATATTGCGAGATGATTTGCTCTTTCTTAAAAAATTGTGTAGTAATAAACAGCTGTGGGTTATAATAGAAGTTTTAACGACATCTAATGGAATAGGTCTTTTAAATACTCTAAAAACTGACGATAATATCCCGAAAGTATTCTCTACGACCGCACGAGAACGTGATAGTTGTTGATTGAACATTCTTTCTGGGGTACCTAACTGGTGATGTCCAGGAAAGGGATTCATAATATGAGTACTAAGAGCAAAAGCGCCATCACCCAGAAAAACATAAGGCATATTAGTATTACTTCCAGGAAGTGGGCAACAAGGTGGTAAATTAAGGGTCCCATCACATATTTTTTTCCACAAATTGCTTTGATTTAAAACACCTCCATCACTAATTCTCCCTTGGCTTCCTATGTCAGCAAACAAAAAATAGTAATCACTATCTACTAGGGCTAATAAAACGATGCTGAAACTTCCTTTGTAATTAAAGTATTCAGATCCGGTCCGGTATGAGCTGGTGCTAATATGGTAATATGCTTCCCATCTATCGCGCCAAGACAATGGGGAAAGCTGAATCCTTCCGTTTTGGTCAGCCATTCTTCAGGACTTGTGGGAATCTGAAATAATAAATATATTTTTTTCAGGCAATCATTGGAGAACAGACAGAAGAAGAAACGGAAACTCCAAGTGATGCTAGAAGCAACACAGAACCAAAGGACATGAATATAAAGATACCTGTACAGAGGAGACGTTCAGTTAAGCCACCTGAGTTAGAAAAAGCAGATAAGGAAATGTCAAAGGCTTTTAATACGTTAAACCAGGCTATTCTCAATAAAGACCAACAAAATAAAAAAGAGGACGACTGCGACTTGTATGGGAGGCTTCTTGCTAACAAACTCAGAAAATATTCAGATAATGAGAGACAAGAAATAATGTACGAAATTGATGGATTACTATTAAAATGGCGTCGCAATTGTAGTCCTCAGTACGTGTCTTCACCTTCTCAAATCATTATAAGTAAATGTCCGTCTTCTCCAGCCACCAGCTATTCTTATTCATCACCGTCGTCATCTTGGATCAATCACCCCTCATCATCGTCTTCAAATCATTATATAATTACTTCTCCTATACAAAGCCCATCACCTATTGCACCTGCGCAAACTCCATCCCCTCTTTCACCTACTGAACTCCCTAATGCCTCATACACACAAGAAGTAGTTTATCAATCCCCCAACAGAATCCATACACCTGTCCCTACGATCTATATACCTGATGTGCGTGTAAATTTCGATATGACTTCATAAATTTGAAATTAGTGAAGATTTTAGAAATAATCGTGTGAAACCGATTAGATATTTAGATTTTCCATGAAATTTCCTTCAAAACTATGTAACTTTAGAACAAAAGCAAAACATTAGAACAAGTAGTAAATGAAACAAAGTTTGACTGAAACTTATTGGGTCAAGTTTGAAATAGGAATAATTCGAAAGTTTTCAACAATTAGCACTTGAAAGTTATCAAAATCGAATATAGATTATACATAAAATAATAAAATATAGCATGTACCTGCCTTATTTACCGCTATTCTTCTTTTTTTAACACTTTTTGCACCCGCGATTATAGTTTGAGAAATATAAATTGGAAACTTCTTATCTAGTTTGCGATCTTTTGTTCGGCGTAAACACTTACCGGACAGTGAGAAGTCGAGCACCCGTATCTATTGTTCCTAACAGCACTAATCCTCACTTGGGAGCCGGAGCGACTAAAGTGCATTTTTTTACACGCGATTATACTACTTATTGTCAACGACGTATAGCCTTGAATAGTGAAAACAAACTCTTAATTATGAGTCGCTTCGACACTCAGGGTGCAGAAATGGCTACTACTCATGGATTGAAAAGTATTGATACTATTTGTTTTTTCTTCTTCACTTGGGTGCAGATAGTAATATAAATAAAATAATTTTGCTTTTGGGGGTGTATTATAAAACATTTAAGTTTTTTTCTGTGATATTATGTGGGTAGTTTAGCATCTATCGAGTCAATTTTGATTAGTAATGCAGAGAATATGTGCTGAGAGTGATTGAAGTAAATTGAAAAAATATTTCGTCCGTGGGAAAGCACAACACTGACCCAAAGTTTAGTGAGGGTATTTTAAATACAATAAAAGAGGGTGTAGTTGCTACAAACGCATATTGGAATAATTGCTGCAAACATGTAAAAACAATAGAAGACAAGTGGGCAGAGCCACGAATTCACCCACGCTTAATAATCGAAGTTGGGCAAAATGATGATGGTTCCACAAGTTCAAGTACTAGTGACTCGGATGAATGAAATAATGTAAAAATATCCTATACATTTTTACTAATAAAAAAATATCATAACCTATTGGACATTTTATTTTTTACTTTTCTTTTTCAAATAAAATTGTGATACAAAATCGTGCCGCAAATATCAAGACTTTTCGGTCCGCTGTGTTGTTTGAAGAACGGGGGCACTTTTACAACTAGCTTTTGTTTGATATTTACAGAAAGATTTAAGTGGAAAAAGTAAATGTTCAATTCATATTTCCTAGACTATACCTGTGTTCGTTACCAGGTGTGTTTACTAAATTTGAACTTCGTTTTATAACCGTCCTATTGAATGTATTTTCGAATTGATGCTTGTCTAGAGTGCATTTAGTCAAATTTTATATCTGTACACTTAAAAATACGATGCAAAATTGCGAAAAAATAGGCAGGTGTAGCAATGATACTGATCCTTATCGGACGGGGACATTTAGGATCCTTATTTTACACAGACGAGAGGTTAAATCTGACCATTATTGGTGCCTGTCAGCTTAGTGTCCAACACTGGTGCGATCACCCTATGTTAGTCAATCGTATGATACACCTCGACAACCGTAGGTCACTCATATGTTAAGAGTGCGCCGAGGCAACGATACGTAATTACGAAAAAAATGCGTTCGTTTGATCGCCTGCTGCATTGTTTTTACTGAAGCTTTAGTTATGCAATTCATATGTAAGATATTTAAGGAATCACTCTATTTATCATATACTTTAGAAACACGATTACTTGTACTTCCCTCGATGGAAAACACATCCAAAGATACCTCTACATAACAAAATAAACACTTAGTACGGCGTAATTACTTCACGGAAGATCATCAGTTTTGGATTTACAACAAAACTACACGTCTTCTATATATTCTATACTTTAGATTTGAAAATGTGTTTTTATTTTACTAATATGAAGGAAATACCTAAATTCGCACGCGTTTCGTCCATTTTAGCCAGAGCCGTCACGTTTCCCCCATGTCCGCATTAGTCAGGCTTCGGCCGTCGGACGTGGAGGCTGTGTCGCTTGGTGGTTGGTTTGGTTGCGTTTATCGCCATTTTTGTGATTATTCACTTTATTTTAAATGGGGAACAAACACAACCAAGAAAGGAAGAGAAGGGGTTGGCAAAAGCACAATGCTAAACGCTTGCGTGAAGAAATGAAGTTAGTTAAAATCGTAAACCTACTGATAGTGGAGTAGTTCTAAGAAACCTGATTTGACAGTTGTCAAAATGCCACGCTAAGGGAGGAGAAAATAAATCGGTAGCAACATAGACTGATTTTCGAGATGTATCGATTTGTATTACTAAGACTTTGTAATCGTTTAGTTGTAGTCTTGATGTTTTGGGCCAAAATTGGTTTATTTACACAAGTAATTTTCAACAACACGCGAAGTTCTTTCAATTAGTAGGTAGGTATATAAAAATACACTTCTATGGTGAATATTTACCAAGATATAAAAGTAGTTTAGCCAAAAAAACACATTTACAGGCAAAACAAGCTTCTTAGAACGACCCGAGGTTTTTTTTTACTATAATTAATTATATAATATTGTTACTTCTTGGGATGGTTTCAATATTTCTAGAGCAAGACATCTCCAGAAATCTGAATACAAAGAGAATACTCCGTAAGTATACTCAGTACCTAACAACTATATTTCAACAAATGAGTAAAATTGCAAAATTATTCATATTTTTTTATTTATAGGGTTAATGTTCCAGTTGTTGGCACTTCGCTACAAAGCGAAGAGTTAGGTACCTAATGAACCGGTGAGGTATGCGTAAAAATAGTAAGAGGTGTATAGGAAAACATTTTAATAAATTTAGTATGAATTTTCACATTATCTTTATATTTTTTCAATTTACAGAGTAAATGAATTGGTTGACATCGATTATAAAATTTACCACACAATGGAATTGTAAGTCCCAAATACGAATTATTTTTATAGAATGAGGATTACAAAATTTCATCCAAAAACTAATTCTGTTAATAAATAAATTATAGTTAAATCAAAACGTTCTGTTTTATTACAGGATGCCAATGGACCAAATTTTTTGTCTTTCAGTGGATGGAGAAATAGACAATGACATTGCTTACTCACGCAGACAAAATAATGCCGTGAAGTAAAATCCGATATTGATTATTGTTGTTACTTATGTCCTAATATTTTTTTCTAAAGATACCTGCGTACATTATTCATTACATTATATACATACAAACATTAAGTAGGAACTTCTAAATATGTGATTGATACAGCAGCTTTAAGTTTTTAGTTTTTTAAAACATCAATTTAATTTTATACTTTATAGTGATCAGAATCAGACATTGAAGTTTTTGCGGAAATAATCATGGATAAACTTTCGTACAAACTAAGATCCTTTTTTTTAAAGACGGTTAAAATACCAAAACCTTCTCCTATGTGAAACAAATACTTTTCTGAAAACCGCATTAAAAACGGTTCAGCCAAACGTGAGATAATTGCGGACAAACATACATACATACATACAGGTCAAACTGAGAACTTCCTTTTCTTTGAAGTCAGTTATAAATAATATCTTGAAGAAAGGGTCCATGACTGGGATTTTTGCCCTACTCAGCCGTTCTTATTACTTTACATTAGGTATTGAGTTCACTTTATTTTGTGCTTAGAATATTGTCAATAAAGGTAATTAGGTTTTATTTCATTTCAATATACAGTCACATTAAATCACGGGGTTGTTGAGCCACCATAGAACTCTGTCCTAATGACAGCGTCAAGTCACGCAAAAGAAATTATTTACGTCAAAATTTACCGTCAACTTTCTATGAAAGGGTTCTCCCGGTAACCTTCGGAGAGGGAAGATGGCCGATTGGAAGATGTACGGCTTTTACTTATGATTTATTCTCTTTAGCCGAACAATTTGCCCAATAAATATTATAAATAACTTAACACTAGCTAAATACACCATAGATGTACAAACGACATTAATTAAAAATTATCTATCTATCTGTGAGTGGGTTCTAGAGTGGCTCAACAATCTCGTGATGTGACTGTACCTCAACAATACAAGTAATTCAATCCTACCTTACCTACCGACAGTAAACAACAAATTTAAAAAAAAATGTAGACTGAAAAAAGTTTTTAACTTCTTATAGTCAATATTTGAATAAAAGTATTCGGAATCGATTATGTTTTTTTATTTTGTAAACATTGGTAGCAACCTCCGCGCCTAGTGGACCGGCGCACGGCTCGTCAGGCGCGGCGCGCGACCGGCGCATGGCTCCAGCTCGCTCCTTGCTGGTGTGCTATACGCACACATACACAGAGTGCATAAAATACCTAAAGTTAATGAGCGCAAAAAGCTCGGTGCCCCCTTAATGTGACGTTGCACCGATTTTTCAAAAAGATGTACGATCACTGGTAATTACTTTGCTGTGACAAGGTTCTGTGACGTATGACGACAGTGAAATTTAAAATAAACACATTATTTTAGTTATTATAAAAAATATCATTTATTTTCCAACACTACATTCATTTTTCCATGCATTACTAACAACATACTACATCCAAACATTGATTTTTCATAGAAAGTGACAAATCAATGTTGGGAGATTACAATTAGTGCTCACTACACAGTGAAAATGAAGATCACAGAATTATGAAGACAGATAATTATATCTTATTAATTACCCTTTTACTGTACTTTCAAAAACTTAAATCTATCTTAGTGTTATAATTGTAAAACTTTGATATTGGTCACATAAGAGTATAAACAACATTACCTTAAAAAGTACTTAAAGTATCCACTACAGTCTTAAGTAAAATCAAAATAAAAACATCTATGAAACAAAATTCCAAAATTTATAATTAATACGAGGACAAAATACAATTTTACTTAAAATGCTGACTGGCAGTGGTTTATCTGAACTCCCGGTATTGCAACTCCACTGTACATAGCTCGGCGGCGGGGCCTGCCTCGCCGCGGTCCGGGCCTGCGTCGCTGTTCCACCTCAACACTAAGAGCTTTTTACCCACCAATAAAATAAATAATGCAGGACCCTTAACATATGCCTCCCTTTGTACCAATATTTGCGCGTGTGATTTACAATATGTACACTATATACATAAATAAATTGAATATTGAACTACGCAAAATAGGCGCATTCATAAGTCGTCGAGTTGCGGACATCAGCCCGCCACAACCTATAACCTAAAACTTGAATTCCCTTAGCAATACGCAGCTCTTCATTCTTAAAGAATATTTTATGTACTAAAATGACAGAATTATTTTTGATACCTTTAATGTTCCTTGGTACATCAGTAATGAATATCACAGTAGCAAGTCTTGAACAATTGTTACTCTATTTACAAAACTAATACTACATTCATACATGATTATAAAATAAATGATTAAGTACTTGACGCGGCCCGATCTGCAATACTTACCATTCCAATAAATTCACGGTTAAAAAACTAATACATAAATGATCATTCCATGGCAGACCTCTTTAGCAAATACCGGACTGCCGCGGAAATTATCCAGCATTATTTATTATACAAATCTTATTAAGTAAGATGGGTAACTTCCACCCAACAACCTAGCCACGCTCTTATTTTTAATGTGGAACAACGACTAGCTGACATCGAAATCAAGAAATAAAAACTGCACTAGACACAAGCACCTAAATATTCTGCCAAGTCGGAAAAGACACACAAAACCGTCACGGAGGGATTATCAAACGCTTCTATTCAATTTATCTGTCATGTTTTTAATTTAATTTTAAGCCTATGATATAATAAAATGATAAAAAACCAGAGAAGGATCTGTGATTGTACTCTGTGAAATATGCCAGTATGATATAGACACTATTTGTTATTGATATCATTGAACTATATAAAAATCGTACAAATCTTTGAACTACTAATTGACTATCTTGCGGCTAAAACGACAATAAGTAGGTCATACAGACCTTTTCCAAATGTTAACCTGGCGTAGCATGGTGTAAATTTTCTATCCAAGAATTCGATATAAATGTTCTATAAAATTACAGCAATTTGAAACAGTGATATTTTCTATAACCGACGAAGCAAAACAATTAGACTGTACAGTAACAATTATCAATACATTTCAACACAACAAAACAAGTAACGCTTATATTACAGCGACTTGATGGAGATCATTTGTAAAGGACAATTCTTATGACGAAACAAACATACAGTATGAATAATATAATATTGTACTCTTATATGGGCATTCGGAAAATGTTATTTGCACGTTATATAACGATCATAAGATATATTACTTAGTGTTCAATCCAATACCAACCTAATATTTGAGCTTCAACCTTTAGGACACGAATTGTTGATATTCCGAAGAAATTAATGAATCAGCGCAAATTTTTTGTGCGCTCTGCTAAGCTACTTGTAAAGCTATACGCGATTATTCGTCGAGATCGAGGATTCCTGAACATTAAAAACTTTGAAATATCAAAATTTATTAGGCATACGTTATAGCTTTCCATGGCAATTATTACTACTAAAATACATATAAATTACACTCAAATGTCAAATGATAAAAAGAGGGGACTAAAATACTCAACATTAACAATGATAGAAATACCACAATTAATGAATCTATAACCCTCACACTTAACGGCACTCAGCATAGAAAACGAACAAGAATAGAAGATACTCAAAGAATTCTTAAAATATAAATGAGAAATACTTTCTGTCAATAAAGTAAAATAGGGAGTAACAATTCTATAATCATTTTCAACATAATATTCGAGATTTACTCAAACTGCACTCACAAGCATCACACGACATTCAATTATTTAATAACATTTTCCGATTGCGCGGCTTTCTTAACCTAAGTAAACACACAAAAATATACAATCTAGAACATTATTGTTATAGACATCACATTTCATAGGACACTTTTATAAGTCTAGGTGATAAAATTCGTTGCGACCCTGGATACAATCCTTGGTAGTCGGGGCGACATTGGATCAGACGCAATATTTACTTTTGAGATAAATAAAAATTGGAAGGAATGTATCATCTCGTTGTAGTGTAGGTGGGATTGCAGCTATTGAATCGCGTCGAATTGCGCTGCGAGGCGAATGCGGCCTGCGGGCAAACAATAATTTACTTACAAAACACGGAATCCACGTTATATTTTTTTAAGGTATTGTCAACACGCTGCTGTTGATTCCATACTAATATATACTAATATTATGAGTGTGAAAGTAACTCTGTATTTTTGGTGTTACGTCTTCACGGATAAACCGCTGAACCGATTTAGATTTAATATGGTATGGAGATAGGATACTTTTTATCCCAAAAATTTGGGCGGTTACTGAGGGAATAGCGATAAACGACTTCAACCCGAACGGACTCGCGGGAAACAGGTAGTTAAACTAATAAAAATAATAATCAGCGCAAAAGTAGATAAGTTAACTGTAATACATGACAGTGACACATTTTTTTTCTTTTCAACGTCCCAATACAAATGTGTCACTTACACGCCAAACATTTTTAAAAAGCTATGCAAAGTTAATGCTCGTCCATAATTATAGAGAAAATCTCTTTTAAAATGTACCTGTGAAAGCGTTGGCGTCGTAGGCATGACAACCCATGACGACTCAAGGCGTCATTGACGTTTAAAAGGTTAAATTGTAAAATTATATGTTTGGTAAATATAAGAGTAACATAAATAAATAAATAAATATCACAGGACAATGTCACACAAATTGACCTAGAACCAAACTAAGCTCTAGGCTTGTACTAGACAACGAAAAACTGACTTATATAGAGAAATATATTCTTAAATACATAAAAAACATTCAAGACTCAGGAATAAATACTCGTGCTCATCACACAAATATCTGCCCTGACCAGGATTTGAACCCAGGACACCTTGCTTCGAAGGCAGGTAGAATAGGCTAGCGTGTCGTCATAAGCTTTATTTTGTTTTTCTACGTGGACGGAGTGGCAGGCAACAGCTAGTTTATACATGCATATATATACATACATGTATAGTTGTATGTGTGTTACTTACGTTTACTCTCCTGCACGAGCAAGGCCGTGGGCGCGGGCAGGGCGCTCGCCGGCGGGGAGCACCAGATACTCGTCTTGGGAGAATCAAACACGCGTGAGCCCTGCAAACAAATTAGGTATATGGGTAAAATGTTTTGCTCTGATCATTAATGGAATCACGAAGCGTGTGTTCTAAGGTCCATATTGACTCACATAAAATTCTTATTCATATTTTTAGTTTTAATACCGATTTGTATTCAACCGGTGAAATTACTAGCTTAGAGGCATTCCATCTTAGTCCTCAGGGTTGGCAGCGCATTTGAGGTCTTAGGATTATAATCTTGAGAATTCAAATGTCTATGGGTCTCAGATTTCACTTACCATCAGGTGGCCTGAGTGCTCGTGTGCCTTCTCCTTAACATAAAAAAAAAAAACTTTTTTTATTTTTTTATTCATTTTTTTGTTCTATACGAACTCATATCAGACAGATATCTTTTTTTAATACCGTCGTTACTAAGGATATGTTTGAACGCAGTTCTACCTAACACTCCTCGCTTCGCTCGTCGTCGTATGTAACGGACACTTTTGTAACGAACAAGGAATATGATAACTATGATAAGTGTATGATTTGATTAGTGATATTATGAATTTCGATAAGTAGTACATATTATATATTTTTAAGAAGAGTGATTAAGATGTAAAATGGTATGTGAAATATTTTCAGACTTTCGGAAGTCGGGTCGGGTCGGGTTATTGGTAATAGGACTTAAAAAGTTATGGGGAAAAATGCGCACCGAGTGTTCTACTATAATTTCATTGAAATAGAACGCCAGCACATTACTCAGCCCATCTTTTTATATACTGCAACACCCCGGGACGTCGTGACGTAGTTAGGGAACTGGAGTAATCTATTATTACCAGACTGCCCAATAAGGATTGTTTTTTGAACTGTGTAGCTGTGCTGTTAATAGTGTGCGTTAACCCTAAAGACTGCGAATACTGTCAACCCTTAGGACCATGATGGAATGCCTCTATGCTAGTTAGCAATTTCACTGGTTACGTTACCCACACAATACAACAATGCGAACACTGCTGCTGCAGTTAGGAGAGCAGTTATAACAATGTCTCAGATCCTACTTACAGTCAGGTGGGCGGTGTGCTCGTTTGCCTTCTCTATGCCATATAAAAGAATCAAGGAGTCACGTGTACCTTTTGGCCAGGCGGCGTGTCGTGCAGCGAGTAGTCCTCGTGGCGCGGGCGGTCGCGCGAGCGCGGGAGCGCCACGCCGGCCGCGAGCGTCCAGCGCGGGCCCGCGTTGGTGAACACCTCGCGGTAGTGCCGCAGGAACTCCACCACACCTTCGAAACCTAACCAACAACCACATACAAGTGATAAGTGATAGTTCAATTACAGTTTTAATTTTGTTCGTAACAAGATCACAATTAAGATATATCAGAAATACCCGAATCCTAAAACAAAGCCTTCTATCCTACTAATATTATAAATGCGAAAGTTTGTGTGTGTGTTAATTTGTTACTCTCTCAAGGTGCGACGGCTGGACGGATTTGGATGAAATGTGAAATGGAGATAGCTTATACCCTGGATTCATACAAACTACACTTCTTTTAAAAAGTTAAAAAGTTTCCGAGAGAATAACGAAAGTCGAAATCTACGTGGACGAAGTCGCAGGCAGTTGCAAATCTTAATTTGATAGATTGATAGATTATTTATTTGCCAAAAAAGGTGTTACATTTAAATTACAAACAGTGACCTCCACACTAGGCGTAGCCTGTTTCGTGGAGGTCGGTACATACATGAGAATTTCAAAAAGACATGCGGCTATAGCTAAGACAGGAAAAAATAAAGAATGATATTAAATGGATACGAAAAGATATTTACACTAGGCAAAAATTATCCTAATTTTATTTTAAAGGTTAAGGGGGTTATTAATTTGAACATTAAGTTTTGGGATCGCTAACTAGTGACCTTCTATAGCATATTGACAATCCGGTATTTTAAAGTTCTGTTACATCGGGAATCCGGGAATCCGGAATCAAGGGAAATACGCATAAAACGAAATAAATGAATCTCACCTAAATCCCCACACGGGAACGACGGCTCGAATCGATTGGTGTATTCGACGAAGACGGCCATGGCCAGCATCGGCTCCGGCTTGTCGGCGAGGATCTGCGCCACGCGCCACACGAGGCGCCAGGCCGGCGTGAGCTGCAGCCGGCGCGTGGCGCTCGTCACCACGCCCGCGGCCACCAGCCGGCCCACGTCGGGCTCGCAGCCGCGGATTTTGCGGAAAGCGCTCGCAAAGTACTCTTCCGTGGAGCCACGAGCGACGCTCCGGTCGGCAGACAGCACGGAGCAAGCGGCGAGGCAAGATATCACCCACTGCGGGGCGTCGCCCGGGGCGCGGACGAATCCAGCTTCAATGCAGCCCCCGGCGGCGTATACTAGCTCTTCCAAAGTTTCAGCGTTCAATATATCCGGTTGCGGGATAGCGCCGAATTGCGCGGCGTAAGCGTTGGGTAGAGTTTCAATAGTAACGGGCCCTAGAGCCCTAAGTCTTTGAGCGACGACGGCGCGCGCGGCGCGGCTCGCGAGGCGCACGGCCCGCTCCCCGCTGGGCTCGCTGTAGACGGTGACGGCGTCGGGGATCACTTCGAACAAGTCCACGAGCTTCACGCAGCCGTAGTGCGCGACGCGTAGCTGGCTACCAAAGTGTGCGTGGTACGCGGGCACGAAACGGGAGAATTCCATCTGAAAACAATAATCGCTATTTAGCGAAATAACTCTTATAGAAAAACGTATGCTAGGTAGCAAAAAGTAAAATCAAGTGACGGGCTTTACGAAAGATACCTGTCTAATAAAATAAAGTTTGATATAGGATATTTTTGCTAACTGTAGTCTTATTGCACAATCATAATCTACTTATTTAGACACAAACTTGGCAAGTCTACGTTATAAGCTAGTAGATGATTTCGTCTTTATCATCATTTGCATATAGTGAATAAAAAAAACTCCAAATTTCATTCCACTCCAATAAATAATCGGAAAAAAACATGGCGTGGCGGCCTTAGTGCCTTCTACTGGCCACAAAAAGAAGGTTTACTAACAACAACAGCAGATAAAAAAACACAAAAAAAAGTTCAAAACCTAGAACCCGACTTCTAAAAAAACTCTCTAAAAAGTATAAAACAAGAAAATATTCTCATCTGAAATATATTATGTACACAATTCATTAAATATTTATTGTCTACTTGCTGTGGCCGCGACTTTGTCCGCGCAGATAACTGTGATTTTATAATTCATGACTTTATGTCCTCTAGAGGGCGCTATATCGTCGTCTTACTTACTCAAACTCATATCTGCACATTTTGTTTGCCGTTGGTAAACTTATTTCCTCTAAGTATTTCTGAACGAAAATGAAATTACCAACCGCAAAAAAAAATATGCAGATATGAGTTTGAGTAAGTAAGACGACGATATTTAATATATGTAATATGACGTCACATAGCCGCTAACCAGCGGACAATCAAAACGCTTCCAACGATACCCCATTTGTTAAATTATGATAAGTGGTTTAGAAGTTATGAGGGGACAGATGAACATACATACATACATACATACCGGTCAAAATAATAACCCTCCTTTTTGCTTCGCCGTAGTCGGGTAAAAAAGGAAAAGAGAAAACGTATAACGAAAACTTCGGAATATTGAATAATGAAAGATAGAAAATTTAAAAGCTCACCCTCAAATTAGGCGTATAGCAAAGCAACTCTTGTGCTTGCACCGCGAAGTGCAGCGTGCGCGTGCGCTCCTCGGGCGTGGGCGCGCGCC
Organism: Acleris holmiana; assembly: GCA_949316455.1. Taxonomy (NCBI): domain Eukaryota; kingdom Metazoa; phylum Arthropoda; class Insecta; order Lepidoptera; family Tortricidae; genus Acleris; species Acleris holmiana. The sequence continues at coordinate 8,900,501 of OX438770.1, read as the reverse complement.
GCGGCAGCGCCACGGCCCCGTCGGGCGCGGCCACCACGGCGCCCGGCGCCACGCGCCGCATCAGCTCCGCCAGCGAGCACACGCCGTAGTCCGCCGGGGAGAACGGCTTCCCCAGCGTCTCCTGGTACAGCGCCGCGATGTCCTTCGGGTGGACGGTGCGCCCCGGCACCGCCTTCAGCAGCTTCAGCAGGTCCGCGGTCCAGCGACGCCCCTGGGCGGCTGCTGAGATGGTGATGATGCGGTATGACCCTGAGCCTAATACCTGTGGGTACACAATCATTATTTTACTATGGTCAGTAAACTTTACTACTGGATTGATTAAGGCCATTGAGTTCATATTATTATTGACATACATTCCAGTTAATACTAAGCCTAAGTGACTGTTTATTCCATATTGAAGTAACTTACAACAATGGTGCTACTAAGGGCACATAGTAGTTCCGGCAATTTTGTGAAGCCGTAATCGGCCACGCGGCACTGGCGTCCGAAGTGATGGTGGAAAGCCGGGATGAGTCTGCAAGCAATCATACTACTTTAATGGACATTTTATTTAAAAAAAAAACCCTATTATTGCCGTAAATGACTTTACGGCAATAATAGGGGTTTTTTTTTACGGCATAATAAATCATTAAAGGCGACGATTCCGCTGATTCACAAAATCTTGGATTCCATCACTGATAATCGGTTTTGAAAGAGATACCAGGATTTCCTCTTCATACTAAATACAATTTTAGCAATTATTTTATTTAACGTAATATTTTAGAAAGCATTGTTTTGCGACATGAATTCACGACGGGAGACGACGGAATGAACATGCGGAGCGGGATATTTCTCGTTGACCATATAACATAATCTTAAGTTGCCGTCGCGCCGTTCTGCGGGCTCTTCTTAAGCTGACCAATAAGCCAGGATGCCATGAAAGCATGGGGCCTCGGTCAACTTATCTTTGTCGTGTTTTCGCGTGGGACGATGAAGTCAGGGAGGCAAATCAGGTGTCGGAGGCATATCAGGAGGCTCGGAGGCAAAGCAGGTTCAGTCCGCCTGCCCTTGCATCATCGTGGCACGCCGCCGCATGAGTTGGTCAGCAATTCCCTATTTTATTCACGTCAGTGGGAAACAGGCGCCAAGGGTTATGAAGATATAAATGCGGTTACTTTAGGTCCGACTAGCGGGCTAGGTGTCGGTTACTGACTTGCTGAAGGGGATGCAGCAGCGCGGCGCGGCGCGCAGCAGGTCGACGAGCTCGCGCTCGAACAGCGCCAGCATGGGCTCCAGCGCCGGCGCCGTGCGCACGCGCTCGCGCTCGCCGCTCGAGCGCCCATTCTCGCCTGCACAATATTAACCTTATTAAACCACCATATTATGAGAAGGCCGTGGAGCAACCGCAGTATTCTATGTAAACGCGTGGAATGACTGTTTCATTTGTATGAAACAGGCTACAGACTACCTTCCAAGACAAACGCCATAATAAATCCTCTTTTTTATATTTTTTTTTGTTTTAACGAACCTTTTTACTACCCTTGTTAATCATAAATAACTAACTCTATTTAATTTTAATAAAGTTAATAAAGCACACACCGCCATGTCACACACCAGATGGCAGTTTAAAAAGGCTTTGTGAATTATTTTATCGCTGTGAACCAGTTACTCTATAAGAATGCTTAAAACGGAAAGCTTTGATAAACACACAAGTCTCGAGCTAAATTAGTGGGGCGCGCCTTTGAGGATTGTAAACACTATAGGATATAAAATATCTACTGAAAACCCACGAAACATTTCGTTTCAAATATTTCGAAAAGATGTCGATCGGCTCGAACGTCGATTCCGCGTCGATAGGTGTGGGGAGACCCGTATGGTGAACAATATGCTAGTTACTCACTGATATCGTGGGGGGCATCGCTGCGCACGAGGTGGCGCGAGGGTGTGTCCCGCACCTCGACGCCGGCGGCGGCGTGCAGCAGCAGTTCCAGCGGCACGCCGTTCCGCGCGTCGTACGCGAACGACGAGAACTGTGACTCGTAGCACTCCACGAAACTTAACAACAGAACATACTTCATTTACGACGACTATAACAATAGGTACTATCCAGGGAAGAATGCTATATCTTCGGCTTCGTCATCTTGCCTATCGTAAAATAAGGAAGCCCAATTTAATATTTTCGCCATTCCTCGAAAAGCCCCGTAAGCATAGAAATGTAAAGACTAAACAAATCAATACACATAGTTATTTTTAATTGTAAAGGATTATATTATAATTGCATTTTTAATAAAACTGCAAATTTTGAATAACGTTAGTTCTTTCCTAGAATGTCCGGTTTAACAAGATAATTTAATGAAAACATTACCACATTATTGCCAGATAATTGTTTGCTGACGTAAACTCCATTTAAATGTCATCAATAGTAAATTTCGCCGAGAGCAGAACGGGAATCGAGCCGAAACGTAGTTAAGGTTAAAACTTTAGTGTAAAAGTCTATAACCTGCACTCTCTGCCGAGGCAGACATAGTGCTTTTCTTAACCACTGCGAGGAAATATAACATTGTTTTTACTTATTATAAAGAGTGTAGTAACTGAACGCATCCATGTGTAATGTTGTTAACTAGCAACACCTTGCCCTCCCTCTCTTCCATTACCGGGCTGACGCCACGTTAACGCATCCTACCAAATAAATAAATAAAAACGCTGTGATTAATTAATTTCGAGTGTTTTATTGATATATCTAGGAGTGTGGGAACCCCGAGAAGGTATTCAACAATAAACCGAGCCTTCGGGTTTTGAACTATCACATTGGCGACGAGGATGGGATATGGATATTTTTATTTTGTAAATGAACGGCCTGTCTTAAAAGTGATGTTTTCGGACCCCTAACCAGACCAAAAATGGTCATAGTTCCGAGCAGTGTTGAGAAAAAGTACTTAAAGACGATTTGGTGCTTACATAATACTTTAATGAGAACTGGCAATTAAGAAACAAACTGTAAATACCTTAACAATGGCAATTTCCCTCCGTGACTATCGAGCAGCTTGAGCGTGTTGGCAGCTAACAAATCGAGCGGCATGTACACAGGCTGCAGGATACGGCTGCCATCCTCGTGGCCCGTCCCCAGCCCGCCGTGGACGTGGCACTTCCACGGGGCCTCCTCCATGTCCAACTCTGTCACCGGTGTGAGATCAGTCAGCTGTACCAGGCGTCCATAACCCTCATGGATCACAACAGTGTCTTTCAAGCGCGCTATGTCTGATGTTGTTAGCGCGCAGCAATGCCTGCTGGCGTACGCGTCTCTCAGTCTTAGTAGCGGCAGCGCGTGGTTGGCTTGATCTAGGAGTATCGCTCTTAGCCTCGCTCGTAACACTTCCTGGTTGGGAGCAGGCGACGGCCGCCCTAAAGCCAGTTCTAGGCGGCGACCGGTCCACTGGTTATCGAGACGGCGCTTATGCACGCGGGCGATAGCGAGCCGCGCGTCCCACTCTGATCGTAGAACTACGGTAGCAATCGGACCATCATTATACACCCAAACCAGCACTTTGACTACTGGCACGTACTGGCTGAAGAGTTTTGTCAGCATATTCTGGATGATGGCAGGGTCGAAGGGTGGCAGGTTGGTGACGGTGAGCTCTGCCGTCGGCTCATCGCACTCGCTGTTCTGATCGCTGAACGAGGCCGATGAGTTCCAGGGAGAGAGCTCGCGGCTCGGGTTGTCGCCGCTGGTGCTGGACGAACAACCAGAACGGTCCAAGTTCGCAGAACCTGCGGAAAGGTAATTATGTAGTATCGTATGCTTATTCGGCTGTTTTATGGCAAACTATGGTGAAAGCTACAATCGAAATACTGGGGTTCCGTACCAAAAAAGTAAAATGGCTGGATGTCGCAACATTTTATCGTAATAACCAAATCATATCAAAATGATAGAGATAGTAATCTTTCTACTGTTAGAACAACAATCATTTTATGATTTTTTTTATCTCAAAGACGAATTTGATAATAAAAAAAAAGTGTCTTTTTAATCTACCGTGCCACACACACGGTGGCCACACGGCCTCAGTATGTCACCTTCGTTAGTGACGTACTGAGGCCTCGTGTCCACCGCCGCCGTCACCAAGAATGAAATTATTTCGGGCCGAGTTCAAAATAATGCGACGGCAGTATGTGTTGACAAGATCGAACGTGTTTTGTATTGCTGGCACATCAGCCAGTCACAATCTCGGGGAACGTTCTAACGGTCGCGCCGGTTTGGCGTGCAGTGGACAGGCGGCCAAGTTAATATATGTGTCGCTACTTCGAGGCCGCTACCTCGGTCTTGGTGATGGCGGCGGTGGACGACCTAAAGCAGCGTTCTCATGGCGCGATTCAGTCGTTCATCTCGTAAAATCGAAAACGGATCGAACGGCTTGAATTGCATCGAATTTTGTGGTACAATAAAAGTTCCTTATGAATACATTGTATATACAGTCAAGGTCATAAATATGTATACACTTTAGTACCTTGTCACTTTAATCGCTGTGACAATTTCATATGGCAGTTGAAACATCACGTTAAATAGACAAGGTACTAAAGTGTATACATATTTATAACCTTGACTGTATATATGTTGCACGTAAACACTATATGGTACAAAAGTTAACTAAATAAATACAGTTAATATGAATTATAAACAAAGGCAAGCTCATCTCTGATAACAACGCATAACGCATAACTACTACATAACAACAACATGTTATGATATACGATTGTTATTCAATGCGTAAACCGGTTTAAGTCGATTGATAAAATCACCTCGTCAGATCACCGCTTAACGACAAACGGTTTCTCCTTTTCTCCGCGCGGGTTTCTCACTACAAGCAGTGGTACTGAGGTTACCTTTGTTTCGTCAAAAAGTTTTTGATCAAATGTTTCATTTCCCAAACTTTCATTTGCCAAACTGCTTTGTTTTCTGTAACCGTAAATATTACAGGATTTTATAAAAGCTAACCTGACCTAACCTAAAGGATTCTTCACGATGGTACTAAAATAAATTCTGAAAAATTCATATAACATTGGTTTGGCAAATGCAAAATTTGGGAAATGATACATTTGACCAAAAATATTTTAGCTAAACGGTTTGCTCCCGTGGTGGTGGTATAATTGTAGTAGTAGTTGGAGCGTGACGTACCGTGCATGCCGCGGATGCGGCGCGGGCGCGGCGCGGGCGGCGGGCAGAAGTCGAGCGGCGGCGGCGTCGGCGCCGGCAGCTGCTGCAGCGCCAGCGCCCACTCCGGCGCCAGCGCCGCGCGCGCCGGCTCCTCGCGCGCCGGCTCCACGGGCTGCTGACAACCCACACGATACACCAACAGACACAACACACATCATGCAACCACTAAAGCTGGGTACGAATCTGTGCGGCTCAGCCTGAGTCATGCTCGCGAGCCATATTGTTGCACTTAAACATGCGCGGGTGAGGCAGCGTGCTCGCCGCGAACCGACATTTCAAAATGGCGTCGGACACGATGACAGCCGCGGCTGCGTTTATCATAATTCACCGAATTACTAAGCAAAAGAAAAAAAAAAAAAAAAACGTACCCGCAAGTCAGAACTTGTCGTTCTGCTCGCGGCACGCACAACGAGGCGCCTTTGAGCACGGTCAAAAGACCGACTCTCGGCGGTCGCCACGCGCCGCTCGCACGCTGCTCGCGCACAGCGCGTGAGCGCGTACGAATTTAAGTAAAATAGGTGAGCCGTGCGTGTCTCAAACCGAGGCTGCTCTAATTCATACCCAATTTAATATTCATCCTCGTCACACTACACAGTCAAATCATTTAACGAGGTACTGCGATCATCATTCATCTCAGCTGAAAGAGGTCCTCTGCTGGACTTAGGTATACAACAACACCGGTAAAGGTTCCTGCTTGTCATAGGGATAAAACCACAACGGTAAACTATTGCAAACCCGAAACATCGTTTTCAATTTGTCCGAATCAGTTGGAAATTAATTTTGTTCTGATTCCATTAACTTACAAAAATCCAGACTTTAGTGGTAAGTAACCAACCACAAAATCTTTATTTTAGGCAACCAAGGCCCGGCCCATAAGAATAAGTTCCGAGCATTATCTATTCAAAAATTTCCGGTTCATCCGACGAAATATTGTACAGAGATAGTTCATATCCATAGGACAGACACAAAGTACTTTTTCGCTGGAAAATCAGATAAGCCCCCCAAAGTCCTGCGGCAGATGGAGACGCGGTAAAAGCTGTATCAATATCGCACTGCTAGATCAAAACAGTATCAACTCAAAAAAACTGTTAGATTTGTTTCAAGTCCTAACACATTGGTATTAAAGTTGATTTAGAAATTCAGTTTTATTTTGAGTTGATGCTGTTTTGATCTAGCAGTGCGATATAGATTCATACAACGAATAAGGTGAGAAAACGACATAATTATAGCACTTAACTTATAGGTAAACTGTTCTACATACATTATTATCTCCCGAGATGCAACGATCACCCGATCGTACAACGATCATCCGAGCATACGATCAGAAGTCAAGATAAGCGCAGTGGCGATAGCATGTACTCATCACAGAGCTACACGAAACCAAATACGAATTTTATAAATAGTTATCATTTACAAGATCGCCGCGAAATACAATCACGTCTAATAAGGACCTAACAACTAGCTTGTATTCCAATAGGGAAGAAAACGTATTCGCATTTATTACAATTAATTATTATTACAAATCCGGTACTTAAAGCATTCCATTTATTGCTATTACATACCGAAATTAATAAGATCATAGGCGCATCAAAAACAAACATCATTTTAAGACGTGGGAACGGCACGAAACAACAATAGTCATTTTACGTAGACTTGCAACGAGGGTAGCCTTATTTTTTCATTCGTTCACTTTTCTATAACCATAACAATTTAGATAACAGAAGAGGGTTTTTAGGTAGGAATGATAAATATTTGTTTACAGAAACAAATATTTTAATTTGGCAAATAGAGTGACGTTTTCTGTCTGCCAATTATTTCGTTTCGGTGAGGTACTTTAAGAGGGAGGATGTATATTTCCGAAATTGGTTTAGACTTCACGGTTCGACGCTTCTACCCCATCCTTAACTGCTTGATTTGAGATTTTGTACAAGACGGCGAAGACGGACATACGATACTGTATCCCGCGAAATAAGACAGTGCCGGAGAGAATAGAATCAAACGCTTCTGCGCGAATAGAGTCGCAGGCGCAAGGTAGTAGGAAATAAAAAGTAAAAACGTTTTCTGGGTATAAAGCAATTGATTTTATCTAAATAGCAAAAGTAAGAAGAAATATTTACTACCTATTCCTTTTATAAACTGACAAATAGCTACGAAAAGAGGCGAAGCCGAGTGTAGTGGGAACCGATTTTTGACTTTAGAGCGTTCGATTTCAAAACCCAGCAGTAGAAAATATTCGAATGCGACAATCTTTCACGCTTTATTTTCGAATGGTGCCAAATTCCATATTTTTGAGATTCTCACTCGAAACTGAGGGATTGACTAAATAGTACTGTTAAGTTGGAACGCGTTTCATTATACGCAGTAAGTCGATGTTTTACCGGTTTTTTGTAATTCATATTTTGAATGCGAATAAATGTGTGAAACTATCAAAAGTTGAAATTATAACAAGTTAATTATTATTTAAGTGCGAGTGAGATTTATTACGCTATTTTACAAATTCTTGACTGGTTATAAATTTAGGTTAAATGAAACGCTTCCTCGTCTGTGGATGTCTATGTCATTGCTAGGTTTCTTTCTTTCTTTCTAGATTTAATAGTAACTGGTTAGAACATGCAATTGTTTTGTAACATAATTGCAAAAAAATATGTTGTATCCATAATAATCACACAAAACTAATTAACTTACCTTTGCGTTAATACTTAAATCACATGGTCGTTGAGCATCCGAGACAAACGGCCGGCAGAATATACAACACACAACACACGACAAAACACGACTTATATCTCCGAAAAAAAAATATTCCTTCGGAACCCTGCACTGACCATTGTCCGACACGCTCTTGCCCTGTTTTTCTAGTTTAACTATCACAACCAATCATATTCCATAGTATAGCTATGTTACGTTCCTATTAAATTGCGTTTGAAAATAGAGATACAACATGTTCAATTGTTTCACTAATGAATGAGTAATGGACAGATACGGAAAAGACGTGAGTAAAAGAGATAGCTATCGTCGACTCGTTTTGCGTAGTGTTTATTGGGTCTTTTATGAATCTCCGACTTGGGCGCGACAGTAACATATGTACTCCCTGTTTATATGTAATATCTTCATTCATCATGCATCCTTATAAAGTTAATTTGTGTAACCGAAAATGGATGAATTATTGCGGAATGACCGCGTTTTTTTTGTTTTTGTTTAATTATCTTACATGTAGTCTTTAATCCATTTTTGTATACATTTTTTTTATTTAGAAACTTACTTGTGACAAAAAATATATCTCGCAGACCTGCACGGGTAGCACAAGTTGTATTTTCTCGCTTGTCGCTCAGTGCGTCTCCATCGTTACAGACTCAGTCGAAAGGGAGATCCGAGCGACAAACAAGTCGCGAACCACTTGTGCTAGCCCTCCAGGGAACCGATTTTTGACTTTCGAGCGTTCGAAAGTTTCAATCGAAAGTAACCAAAAACAATAAAATGGTATTTTTGACTTGCGAGCGATAGAAAATATGAACACGAGTGGTCCGTGGCATTCTTTTTGAATTCTATCAATAGAAAGTATCATTTGACATCTGTCAAACCTGTTAATACTAAAACAATTCATATTGTTATAATACTTATAGCAAAATTAGCGACATAAAATAAAATATTACAATAGGTATGGCACGTCTGGAGTAGAGTAAATAATAATGAAGAGGAAGAAGATGAATTTGTGCCTGCGCAACCGCCGCGTTTTCGGCTAGCGGAATTAGGAAACGAGCCATTTCTTGAAAGCGAAAATAAATTTAAGAAGAATTACAGATTAAGTAAAAGCCTATGCAGATATTTAATTCATAAGTTAAGGCCGTTTGTCTCGGATGCTCAACGACCATGTGATTTAAGTATTAACGCAAAGGTAAGTTAATTAGTTTTGTGTGATTATTATGGATACAACATAAAGTTTTTGCAATTATGTTACAAAACAATTTTATTGCATGTTCTAACCAGTTACTATTAAATCTAGAAAGAAAGAAAGAAACCTAGCAATGACATAGACATCCACAGACGAGGAAGCGTTTCATTTACCCTAAATTTATAACCAGTCAAGAATTTGTAAAATAGCGTAATAAATCTCACTCGCACTTAAATAATAATTAACTTGTTATAATTTCAACTTTTGATAGTTTCACACATTTATCCGCATTCAAAATATGAATTACAAAAAACCGGTAAAACATCGACTTACTGCGTATAATGAAACGCGTTCCAACTTAACAGTACTATTTAGTCAATCCCTCAGTTTCGAGTGAGAATCTCAAAAATATGGAATTTGGTACCATTCGAAAATAAAGCGTGAAAGATTGTCGCATTCGAATATTTTCTACTGCAGAGTTTTGAAATCGAACGCTCTAAAGTCAAAAATCGGTTCCCAGTTTTGTAAGTAAAAATGTAAACAGAATTCTGCAAAAAAAGCGCTTTTTTAACAAAAACACAAGTCGTTAGTTAAGGGATATCGCTGAAGTGTGGCTGAAAGGATATCGTTATAAACAAACATTGTTACTGACCTGTAAAGGTGGAGGTGGCAGGAATGGGCGCGGCGGTTCGGGCGCCGACGGCAACGAGGCGGTGCTGTATCCCTCATCGCTGGAGTACGCGTGCAAGGAGGGCTGCAGACCCCGAGAGTAGCGGGTGCTGATCTTATATCCGAAAACATCTTCGCCTTCCATACGTTTCAGTGCCCTAAGAAAACATTCAAATTGCCACTCTAACTCTAAATTATGGGTACCCGTTATACTTTATCGAAAGACCTTCCAGCGAACGTAAAATTTCGTAGGTTTTACATTTGATCGAAAGGCATTTCCCACCGCATGTTTTTTTTTGGTAGTCACGAGTGTTACCTAAACTAACCTACGTGGGTGGATCAACTTTTCGTTGTTGTTATTCTGTCCCGTAAGCCAGGAGACAACAGTGATAGAGTTCCTTAGAAAAATGGTTATACTATACACTACTAATACGCTTGGAAGAAAACCCATAAAAGAATGGGCTTGTAATTGCCACAAAAGCCGATGTTTGCTGGATTTATATACTTTAAAATCGTGGTTTTAAAGAGTGACCCAGGAGACGTCACCATGGCAACGAGCTACAAAGAAAAGTTGATTGACCCACGTATTGAATGTTTATGATGACCTGAAAACATCATGATATCAGCAGGAAAAGGCGTTCGATGAAATGATACAATCGATGAAGTGAAATTCGATAAAATAGTGGGTTACCCTAAATTATAGTATAATTTAGCAAAAAAGAGTTTGACGTGGTTATAGGTGAAACTATAATATTTTCAAACGGCAACCACACCTCATTCAGTAGCAGATTTTGGGTTTGAATTGGATTATTGCGCCAATTTCACTTCGAACTACTCGTTCTTTTTGCACAAATCTTTTTTATTACATTACTAAACAGCAGCGTAGGTAAATTAAATTTGTTTTGAAGACGAAACGCATGACTACGTAGTGTACATAAGTGGCTATTTTTTTCTCGTCATACCCATTTCATTAACATCATCTCATTAGCACTAGAATCGGGATTCAGGACAATAGGTAAGTACTCGTATTTTAAATTTTAAATATTGACGTAATTTTACCTAGGTATATCTGGTTATAGTGCTTTCAATCATCGAAGATAACTCGCTATTAAATTAATTGACGCAATCGAACCACGTCAATTTAAATGGCGCGGCTTGATAACACTACTATAGGTACGTTAGTCATCACATCAGTGTCATCACTCTTCATTGACGAGAGCCGTGTGGCTCCGCCAAAAAATAAGAAAAACTAAATTAAATTTACTAACTCAGTGTTCGTCGTACGAACGATACATACAGGATCTATGCTTATTATCATTATACATGATCATCAATTTCGAGAAAATTTCAACTTTCCTAAAAAGTTTATAGTTATTTATATTAGTCTATATGATGAATTAATGACGAATTGAGATATACATAGATAAAAGTGAACTAGTTCATATGACACTCCAACGTTTAATCAAGTTCAACGAACTTAGTAATTTAAATTTCAGACGTTACGTTACGAACCGTTTACCCGCCAAAAGTCAGCTGTAGATGAGCAGCCATCTTGATTTTTTCCCGTTATGTATGAATGATCAGATCATCAGTTTAAAGCCTATTTAAATAAATTTTATTTGTTAACTAAATAATTAACTATGAAACAAATAAAAGTTACAGGAAAACCATAAGATAACATGAACATAAAACATGCTTACACAAACAAAGTATTGCAAAATTTCCAATTTATACTACAAAATACATTATTTTCGGAATAAACAAATACAAATCCTTATTCACGCAGTTTTTCTTTGTTGTTTGTATTTGGCTGCGATATTAAAATCGATTTGTAAACCTTATATTAGGCGGACTTCGGAGACTGGTAGGACGTTGGATAGTTATAATTACGAAATATTAAACAGTTTCTAAGAAAACAGCGGGAAAACGCGAAAGTAGTCGCTTTGACCCGTTACGGTTTGCATACAACGGGACGAAGTTCGCTGAATAGTCCCTTTATTAGACTAACGTATCCACCGCAATAAACCAAATTACTTACTTCAATATTCAAAATAATTATAAGGAACTAAAAAGTACTAGTACCAGATAACGGCGTTGGTTATACAAATCTTAATAAGAACGTTTAAAAAAAACAAACAAATTGAATTCTTACCCTGAGACTAGCATGATTCACTAATTTAATTAGTAAGTAATAAATTAATAACAATTAGGCGTTAAACGCCTATAAAATAAAACTTTAACAACTGAACACTAAAAATCGTTACTGGTAGCCGTTATATTTTTGAATTTAGACGTATAGTAAAAATCACTGTTTCCGGCTTGTGTCTGGCGATGCAATGAACGTTTCGACGTGGACCTGACGACTAGTTACGCGAGCTTTTTCTTGAGGGTGGGCGCACATTCGCTACCTACTAGAAATAACATATAAGTGAAAAGTACCCACTTGAAGTAAATTAAAGATGCGATCAGGATTGTTAGTAAATGAAACCTACAAAAAATCGCTATTATGAGACCGTCACGAACTGTATTTTTTGTGCGATTGCCTTGTAAACCATTCAGCCATTTGATAAGTCGTTTTCCTTGTGCCGTAAATCTAATAAATCGATTAAATCAGATTAAAACCACTTGATTACGCAGACAAAATAGATTTATATACATTTGGAAAAAAATACATGCTAACATTAAGTAATGTTTTTTTTTTTAAACTGCGAAATAGATATAAACGTGATTCCGCATACGCAAAGGCCGCAATACATTAATTATTATTCAAAAAATCAAGGGCTTAACAATATCCAAGAAAAAGCTTTTACTCGCCTAGTTTATAAGTTCAGGGACTAGTGATCGCGCTTTTAAATTAAACTACGTACATACTGATTTTTAAAATTTTATAGCTTGTTATCCAAGGACAAAATCACACAAATGGACCTAGTCCCAAACTAAGCTCTAGGCTTGTACTATGGGTACTAGATAACGATAAACTTACCCACTCATATAGAGTACCTAATACATAGAAACCTCCAAGACTCGAGAACAAATACTCGCGGTCATCACAGAAATATCTGCTCTTACTTATCGGGATAAGAACCCGGAAAAGCTGGCTTCGTAGGCAGGGTCACTAACAATTAGGCTAACGTGTCGTGTGTGTGTCAACTAGGATAACTTTTTAGTTCATCTCAACACAAGCAGGGAGCTTCTGATGGCCGTGTTTATCGCGTGACTTAACGTGGAAAAAAAACAGTCTGTAAAAAAACCTCTAAAAAGTTAAAAAATATAAATAGTGGCCCTATAATTTTACTCATAAGTGGGTATTAATATTTTGATCCAAGCGTCGTCGCGTAGGAGTAAGAGCTGATTGATAAATATGTAGTTAACGGAACACTGACACTAACTAAACTGACACGTCGGGGAGCGGTAAGTAGCTGGGGTACGAGTATTTTATATTATTTCATGTACTTAGCGGTTCCCCGAGCGTGATATTATTTATCACGTAAAGTGGGGATGGGTTTTTTCTTGTCTACCCTATAGTATGGGGTGCCGTTGGATAGGTCTTTCAAAAATATTGCGTATTCAATATTTTAAAGATACCTACTGCTTATTGGTTTAGGAGGAGGACAGACTTGCACTGTACACAAGCAAAATCAAATCAGTTTGAAATATACCTATACGGACCCAGACTGTTGTTTTACACTTGACTCTTACCTAGCAGCCTGGTCCTGGGTAGGGAACCTCAGCATAGCTGTCGTCGAAATCACCCGCACCACCCTCCCCCCGCAGTTGTCCGCGAGCCGCCGCAGCCGCCTCGACACTCGGTCTGGAGGCTGGTCGTAAGGCAAATTACCCACGACTATGGCGCACAATGGGTCCTCCTCTTCTTCTGTTTGGCTTAAGGTCTAAACAAGATCAAACAACTCGCTTAAACTTTTCGCTCATTCCTAAAATACTAGAATTTAAAATAACCACTACCCAAAACCAGATACAATATAATACCTCGAATTTGATTTTTTTAAGAATTTGGTGTTCAATAATTCTGATAATTTGGGAATGAGCGAAACTATTTTCATTAGGAATCTGTCCAAAAATCAGAATAGGCATCACAGTAAGATAAAACAGAGTAAATGACACAGCTGAATGTTTAATTTCTAACAATTACCTTTGGATATCTAGGCAGATGGGCCGTCAGGTCAGTAAAAGAATAATGGGATGATGCACAATTAATGAGTGCGGTTGAAGTGTGCTGCTTATGCACCAATATCACTTCCATGTTTTTCCTGTTAAAAAAGAACAAATTAATCATACAATAAATACTTCATTTGTTTTGTTGGGTGTAAATCAATATTATACAATAGTCTTCAGTAAAGACATTGATAATGAATGAGTAAGATCATTAAAGGTCAATTTTAAACCATTAGTAATTGATACCCATTAAGAAACTAGACACCAATGTTATCAATAAAATGACAAAAACAAATGTAAAACTATCTACAGTTTCTTTCATACCTATGTCTAAAATCACTTAAGTCCGCAGCAAAATTGATATCTCCTGATATAAGAAGCAATGCTGCAGGAGCAGAGTGGAGCTCCGCAAACCTCCTCATGCATTGCCTTAACTTGTCATCAGCTGCATTCTTTTGCGTGCCACATATATGAATTAAGCTTACCTGTTAGGGTGTAAATTAAACTTAAGAATGTTCTATTTAAGCAAGTGCAGAAGTAAAAGACTAAATAATCATAAAAAAAACTTTTTTTTAAATTTTAGTACAATACTGAACATGAAAAATGTGGTAGGTTTCTTTATTATAACTAGTTTTTTTTTTTTTAAACAAATAATCATAAATAAATATTTAAGAAAAGATTATTTAAACTGCTTACTTGCGCGTCATTTAGTTCCTGTAGCCTCAACGTCGACTCCTTCCTTACATCACAAACCACTACAAAGTCTGCCTCTCGTCTTCCTGTCAAAAATTTGGCACGGAGCATTGCCACAACATCTAAGGCTGAGCAACGACGCGGGACCTACCAACAAAATCATCAACTTTACCACAGCTCCAACAATACACCTACAACACAAGGTCAAAAATAAAACTGTATTATATTACTAATTGATGTAACATGAAATAAATAAATATTAATCATCATCATCATATCAGCCGAAAGACGTCCACTGCTGGACATAGGCCTCCCCCAAGGCTCTCCATTCAGACCGGTCCTGTGCTTTTCGCATCCACCGATAATAAATATTAAGGTGGGTACGAATTAGAGCAGCCTCGGGTTGAGGCACGCACGGTTCACCTATTTTGCTCAAATTCGTACGCGCTCACGAGCAGCGGCGAGCCGTCGGGAGTCGGTCTTTAACCGTGCTCAAAGACGCCTCGGTGCGCACGCCTCGCGTAATTTGGACGTGTATCCGAGCGTGTCGCGGGCAGAACGACAAGTTCTAACTTGTTTGTGCGAGGCGCGTACAAATTTGATAAAGTTGCTGAGCCTTCAGCCACCGAGGCGATTTCTTCTTATTTTTGTTAATAATTCGGTGTTTATGAAAAACGCAGCCGCGGCTGTCATTGTGTCCCACGCCAAATTGAAATGACGGCTCGCGGCCAGCTGCCTCACCCGCGCATGTTTATGTGCTACAATTTGGCTCGCGAGCAGCTCGCCGCGCAGGGCGAGCATGCCTCAGGCCGAGCCGCTCAGATTCATACCCAGCTTTAGGTACATACATCTCAATACTTTATTGTACACCAAACAAAAACATTCATGAGAAAGAGCAAAATTTAAAAAAGACAGGTAAACAATAGGCGGTCTTATCACTAATTAGCGATCTCTTCCAGTCAACCTTAGAAGGGATAAGGTGACAAATATAATAATATGATTAATTACAAGATAAAACAAATATTAACTAGAATTGGGTCAATCCAGAATTATCCCTGTGCTGGATCATATAAACATGTATTACTTTTGTTTTTATTACTTTTCATACATACTGGGTTGATATGAACATTGTAATGATGTTTAGTAATTTTGCAAGTATAGTAAGTCCGAAATATGGCTGAGATCTGGACCATCCTACAGTGACCAAATTATAACAAGCACACTTACACTATTAAGGTCATAACCTTTCATTTGTGTTACTTTAAACAAATAAACAATAACACAGATTTGAGTACAACCACTGAGCTCATTTAATTTAAGCCTACCAAGGTTATCTAAGATATCAGTGCAAAACTGAGAAGTCATTCCATGTTTTTTGATAAAATTTCAACAGATAGTAGTTTATTATGACTAAGGTGTAAGATAGGATGCTAACAATGTCTGATGAAAATAACAATGATAATTATAATAAAAAAGTAAACAAGCATGTTATCAATATTATAGGAAAACTAGCTTTTGCCCGCGACTTACTTTGTGGGCTATGGCCAAGTTGTACAGCGCAATTCCCTTCCGAAAATGACCATTATTCTAAGAAAAAATCCCTAAATTATCCCTAATAATAATTGGTGGGGTCCTTTTAGGTACAGTTCATTTTTTGTGCAAATGTCCAACTTTGGGTTATAAACTATCTCTCTAACATTGATCTGTTGAGGTATTGAACCATGTAGACAGAACAAGAGACAAACACTTTAGCTTTTAGGGTTCTGTACCCAAAACATGCTAACGGGCCCCTATTGTAAGACTCGGCTGTCCATCTATCCGTCAGGGTATGTGTAACTCAAGATTATATAATAGTAAGGATGATTATGAAAATTCTTTATTTACCACAATTTACTTTAAACTGCTCATGTTGTAAACAAGTAATTTTAGGTTTTGCATACAATTTAGTCTGAAAACATGCGGCAGGAGCACCTTTGCCACAGACATCTGAGAAGTAAAAATTTGCAGCTTAAATGCATGATTCTAATATACCCACCTGGCAATTCTCAATGTCCCAAAATATTCCAAGAGGCACATTAACATTAGACCTCTGCTTATGATGTCGAAAACGGGACCTCACACGGGTCCGTTCAGGGAATACTCCTTCATCCTTTACACAACTCTCAGTCACTTCTGAAGACTCGTCGTCAGATACATCTACAAAGATAACCAAATATTAGTACTTCAGTAAATATTGAGGAAGTATCATTTGTACTGTTGCTGAAAGTGGGGCAAGCCAAATTGGTGATAATGAGATGTACAAATTACAATAACAAACTTTTGTAAATGACAGGGTATCTTGTGACATAAATCTAAATGCCAAATTACATTGTAAACAAGAGTATTATGTTCCACGTGAAAGTTGCGATTAATGAAACTATTGTCCAAAACACAAACCCTAGGACTTGCACTAATTTGAGCCTTGCGAAATCATCACGTTATGAAATACAGTGTTATCTACATCTTGTATGGTACCATATCGAAACGACTGTTACCTAACGAAAAAACCTTTGTGTATACGCACCTGTTATCCACGGGCGAGGTGGTAATGGTATTTTCATGGTTGGACTAGATGTAAAATTACAAGCTAAACCTTGAGCGGAATGACTTCTCGCTCCTTTACTACTGCAACCTTCGTAATGCCTCGTCAAATTCATCATGGGTAATTTAATACGTGACGAATACAAAAACTTTATCTCTCATTCAGCATATGCTCAACAAAGCAAAATTAGACTACCAATGTAGCGCTACGCATAAACATTCACAAACAGTTCACAGTTATTGTACGTACACATTGCTGAGCACACAAAATACTTTGATCACGCTCACGAGATTTGTTTTAAGATTAAAACAAATATATACAAAACGTAAAAATAAAGACCAATACATCCCTACGCCATATTCACAACTAAACTGAACGAACAAGTGATTGATTTGATTGGAGGAGTGAGTGAAGTTAACTTAGCGAATGAATGAATGTTATGGTTGTTGTATTGTATGTATTCAATGATAAAGAAAGAGAATGGATCTGGCATACCTACAGAAAAAACGTGCCTACCTAAACTACCATAGCAAACATAAAATGGCGGACTGTCACATGTTTAAGTGCTGCCCCGATTCGATAGTAATAATAAAGTTATCGATAAACAAACCATATGGGTGGGAGGTTCTCAACTCGTCTGTTCTGTACGTTCAGTACTTCGCATGTCCTGTATAAAGATGCAGTAGCAGTGGGATACCTGAAGGGCTTGCAAAACGTCGTCTTGAGCACAACCAGCACGGTGGGCCCTTTCCACCGTAAAGGAAAGGAAAGGTCGGAAACGGTCCCATAGAAAAGTTGGAGTGATCTGATGATGGAATGGAATCCATTAGTCAAAAATTGCGGACATATTTTGCTATTTTCAGCATTAGCATACCAAAAGCTTTAGGCTAGGTTCACACGAACGCGTGGTTGACGAGCCCGCGGTACAAGATTCTAACAAAGTAGTACTATAGTTATCATGACCGCGCGTGTCACGAGCCACCTGTCATATCAACGCTTCGACCGTGCGTAGAAGCGCGTTCGTGTCAACCTAGCTTCTTTATTTCGTAAAGTGGAACCGATGATGAAGACTAGAGATTAAGTATTTCACGGGTTCAGTAGGTCAATATAGTTCGAGTGGGTTAATATAATTAAAAGTACAAAGCAACAAAACTATAATTTCTTTCTTAGTTATTCGTTTCATAAAAAAAGACTCATTAAGTTTTCTTAATGATAAAATACAAGAATCATAAAAAGCAACAAAAATATTAACAATAATTATTTACTTTTGTTTTTATTCAAAACAGTGCCACAGCGTTAAAATTTGTGCACCTATAAAAAAATTACCCTGTATTTCTAGCACTTAATTTTAGTTAGACCGTTCGCTATTAGACATAATTAAAGGACAATGGGCAAATTTATATGGGCACTGTCCCCCCCCACCAACAGTAACGGGATGCATGTCTATATGTTTATAAGGACCTAAAAAAAGACAAAATACTTATTTTAGTAGCAAAATCAATGGGATTTTTTTAATGAAAACAAGGGCCAAATAAGGCAAATCATCCATATATGTGTTCATTTTCAAACAAATTCCATACGATACGATTATGGTTTTCCAAGAAAACCCCATACATCTGGTGATCGTCTCCATAGTAAAAATACATAATGTTGCTGAGATCTATTAAATGAGACATGTTTCATTTCTGTTGGTGGGGGGGGGACATTTCTGCCCATGGTCCTTTATCAAGTGTTATTGATATTGGCGCACTTGAATGAGGCTTGAATCTGTGGCCTACCTATGCCACTGAATGCCACAGAATCCACAGATGTGTTCAATCTCTTAGTAGTCTGTGTGTTCAATGCTCGAGTACGTGTTGTCGTGAATTGTCAAATTTTGATTTGTCAAGGAGATTGCAAGTCATTTTTTGCTTTTCGGTTTATTATTCTTTATAATCGTGTAGCTTAAAGCTAAATACAACCGTGTCATAGAATTAAACATTTCTGACGTACTAATAAAAGTAAGCTATATTTCTCATCTCTTAATTATTGTCTTATCTCTGTTTTCTGAAAACCTTTGATGTCGTTGTCTTATTCATTTCAGTTTAATTTCCGTGAAAATGACTTCAAACGATGATCTTTCTAGTCTCGATGCCGGTGGAAAGATAGTTAAAATGGAGGTAAGTCTTAATAAGTAACATCTTTATGTAATTGTTTTCTGGTTAAGGTTAGAACATATACAAAGCGTTTCATTGACGGAGCGGTGATCGAGATCAGTTTTGGTGAATGGACATCTAAATCAGATTTAGACATACAGTTCTTTCATATTTTGTCAGCAGAAAATAAATAAAGTATTGTTTTTTGGTATTTACTGCCCAAAATATACTATCTTAGGTGTCCTACTTACACTTACTACTTAAGGAAACAACTGTATTTAAACTACTTTGTAAATTAGTTCATAAGTAATGCATTGTTTGTTTCTGTTTTATCTCCAATAAAGTATTAAATCTGTGCATGGCGTGAATAAGTTGATAAGTCGAGGTGAAAAGTTACTGAAATTTGTATTTAGAACAAATTGCATATAGTTCAAATTACTTCATTCTTTATCAACAAGTTATCAACATATTCACACCAGCCACGGAAATATAAAATGTGAAAGTCAGAAGAGTATTAATAATTATCCTAATATTGTAACTATTTGAATAACTAATAATTGTCAACTATTTGTGTGGCAAATAAGAATCCCTTTTTCCATTTATTTCATGGCAAATCACTAAAGTAATATTAATCCGATGTTCTGGTGTCCTACTCTGTAAGCCCAAAATGCACAAATTATTTTAAGTTTAACAATTGATTGTAATATTTCTAATGTAAAATGTGAAAAAGAAAATCTTATAGAAAGAGTGTAGACTCATTTTGGTCATATTATTTACTAGTTTTTTCAAATTTCAGGTGGACTACGATACCACTTGTGATGAGAAAATTCCTATATGGAAGTCATGGGCTTCCAAAGGAAGAGTTCAGGAGGCTATTGACCAGCTTTTAGCCCTTGAGAAGCAAACAAGAACAGTAAGTAGAAAAAAATAATATTGCAATATTTATTTATTAATTTTAGTTGGAGATAGCATAATAGGTATATTGTTTATTTAACTTATAAAACTTGTTTATTTTGCTATTTATCAAATTTGCTTATTTTTTTTTAAATTGTTATCTGTTATTGAGCTATTTCAAATAATTTGCAAACATGAAACAGACTAAATCATAAAATTTACTTTTTAATAATGAGCAGCCATATAAAACTATGAAAAACTTGTGGTTGAAGAGCATAGCCACAAATATATCTACTATCTGTGTTCCGTGTGACAAGTCTTGAATTATGTGTATGTAAAGCTGGGTACGAATCTGAGCGGTTCAGTCTGGGGCATGCTCGCCCCGCGCGGCGAGCTGATCGCGAGCCAAATTGTAGCACAAAATCATGCGCGGGTGAGGCAGCGTGCTCACCGCGAGTCGACATTTCAAAATGGCGTCGGACAGGATGACAGCTGACAGCCGCGGCTGCGTTTATCATACTTCATCACCAAGGCAATTTCGTCTTCTTTTTGTTAATAATTACAAAAAGAAGACTAAATTGCCTTGGTGGTGAAATGGCTCAGCAACTTTATCAAATTTGTATGCGCCTCGCCCAAAGTCAAGTTAGAATTTGTCGTTGTGCCCGCGGCACGCTCGGATATACGTTCAATTTACGCGAGGCAGGCACACTGAGGCGCCTTTGAGCATGGTCAAAAGACCTACTCTCGACGGCTCGCAGCAGAAGAATTTTCTGAAAAAAGGATAAAATGTTAAATGAGGTTTCTTTTTAGGAAAATGTTTATGCATCCAAATCATGATCTGCATATATTTTTAATATTTTAAGTTTTGAATAAATTTTCAGGGTTCTGATATGGCTTCAACTGCCAGGATTTTAGTGGCTATAGTGCAAATTTGTTTTGAGGCTATGAACTGGACAGCACTTAATGATCAAATTGTTCTTTTGTCTAAGAGAAGGTAATATTCACTTGCAACCATAATGTTTTTTGTGTTTTAACTTTGGACTAAAAAATATAAATATTTCCTAGATCTCAGCTCAAACATGCAGTTGTTAAAATGGTTCAGGAATGTTGTACATATGTTGACAAGACACCAGATAAGGAAACTAAAATAAAACTCATAGAAACCCTGCGAACCATTACTGAAGGCAAAATCTATGTTGAAGTGGAGAGAGCTAGACTTACTCATATCCTGGCGAAAATACGCGAGGAAGAAGGGAATGTAGCTGAGGCTGCCAAAATAATCCAGGAGTTGCAGGTGGAAACCTACGGTTCAATGGCCAAGCGTGAAAAGGTCGAACTGATCCTGGAACAAATGAGGTTATGCCTAGCCATCAAGGATTATGTCCGCACACAGATTATATCCAAGAAAATCAACACTAAGTTCTTTGAAGAGGATGATACTCAGGTGATCTTTTAAACAAATTACTTCTTATTTGTGTTTTTCATCTAAATATTTAATACTGTGACCTACAGCTGGCCTTAACAGCCACCTGGATTATTAAAACTTCTGTTTTATTTTGCTTAATTACAGGAACTGAAAGAAAAGTTCTACCGCCTCATGATAGCCGTAGATCAGCACAATAGTGCATACCTGTCTGTGTGCAGACATTTCCGTGCACTGGGCACTTCCAGTGGAGCCGATTCACTTACTGGCAGCATTGTGTTCCTCATCCTTGCCCCATATGACAATGAGCAGGCTGACCTTACGCACAGGGTTAACGAGGACAAAGATCTAGACAAGCTGCCTGAGTACAAGTAAGTATCTTCAAAATATCCTTAATTGTATCTAAGTTTGATTTATAAAGGCGTCAGTTAAATACGAAACCGAAAGTTTAGTTGGACATTACATACAATAGAAGCTTTTGGCCTGGGCCTAGTTTAAGCCTAGGGCAAAAAACGAGTTTTGGCTGAATTTCAGTCTCAGTTTCAAAAAACAAAACCTAGTTTCCATCATTTTGGCCTGGGCCTAGTTTAGGCCTAGGCCAAAAAACGAGTTTTGGCTGAATTTCAGTCTCAGTTTCAAAAACTAGTTTCCATCAGACTGCTATCCTTTAGGTAATTGGATTTCAATCAGAACTTACCCTAAATTTAGGAATCGTCTTGTCTACTTTCAGGCAACTACTGGGTTTGTTCATTAATCCAGAAATCATTAAATGGAACAGCCTTTGCCAGCATTACGAGAAGGTGTTACGCGCGACGCCCTACTTCGACTCTAGCGACGAAAAGGGACAAGAGCGGTGGAACGATCTTAAAAACAGAGTGGTCGAACATGTAAGTAATAATTGATATTTGCATGTTCCTTTTGTTAGCCTAAGAACCCATGTATTGTGTGAGATGAATAAAGATGTTTATCTATCTATCTATCTAAGTTCACGTGTTGAACTTGACAACCTTTAGTGTTGTTTATATCTTGAGTCCTCAGCACTGGTCAACAATTTATTGGCCGAAATTAAGATGGGGATGATGGTGAGATGGGGCATGGGGATATTAATGAGTTTTTTTAAAATGTATGAACCTTTTGAGCGCCAAGGCCGGCAAATCACGTCATCGAAAATACGTGGCACTGACGCCAAACTTCATTGATCAATGAGTATGGCGTCTGAAACACATCGTATTACTTTGCTGCTTAGCGTTCAAAACGTTAACCCAATCTGCCAAATCTAGTATAGCAGAGTACATTCACAAAAATCTGCTAGCAAATTATAATGTCACATGTACAGTCAAATTCAAAAGTATGTATACACTTTAGTACCTTGTCTATTTAACGTCACGTTTAAACTGCCATATGAAATTATCCAAGCGATTAAAGTGACAAGGTACTAAAGTGTATACATACTTTTGAACTTGACTGTACATTGAGTAATATACCTGTTACAGAACATACGCATAATGTCGATGTACTACACGCGGCTGTCCGTGCGGCGCATGAGCGAGCTGCTGGGGCTGAGCGAGCCGGAGACGGAGGAGGCACTTAGCCAACTTGTGGTCAGCGCCGTCGTCAAGGCCAAAATCGACCGGCCTGCCGGCGTTGTGCACTTCAGGTAATCACTACACTCGTGATTGTTATTAGGACACTGTGATAGATTTTTGTGTGGGAATTTGAATGTAACAGCAAGGCAATAAAGTTCAATTACCAATGCCAATTTCAATTTCAAAACGTATAAATGAACTTTATACTCATTGGTATTTAGTTTAAACTAAATTGCTCTAATTAGTTTAAACTAAATTGCTCTAATTATGTACCTCCTATACAGGGTGGAAAAAATGTATGGGCTCTCGAGGGGAACTACCTTAAATTCTTTAGTTAGCTCATTTTACTGAAACAAAACATTCCTTTATTTTTTAAAAGAAACAAAAGTGCATTCAACAGTTTTCTTAAAGTGGCTTGTCCAAACCAACTTAAAATAAAAAAATAAACCCTCTATTTTATTATACAATCGGCATGATTATTTTGCAAGATAAAATTAAGACTAGATTTGTGTATCCAGAACGAGGGGGGTCATTTTGAGCAACTTATCAGTTAAGATTATTTTCTCTTAATATCCATCCGTAATAAACAATAACATGTTGGTTTTCGTCATTTTGATGATAAAATAAAATAAACATTAGTTTTCGCTTTTTTTATTTCAAAGACCAAATAAACATTTCGGTTAATTTTTTGGTAATTTCGGTATAAAATCTGTGTAATAAAACATTAGACAAATTTTATCCTGAATAATACTGCCGATTAAACATATTTTCGTGCCACGGTCAGTGGGTTGTTTTACGCTTTATACATTTTGCGTCGGCATATGACTTCCTAGGGCACGTAATCTTTTAGTCTAGCGTGGCGTTCAGAATGTTTAAATTATGTTTTGTTTCCAGCTTGAACATGGACGCATCTGATCGGCTGAACGAGTGGTCCAACAATCTCAACACGTTGATGCAACTCGTCAACAAGACGACGCATCTGATTAACAAAGAAGAGTGCGTCCACAAGCATCTTCTCGCTCCCGTCGTTGAATAACCAACTGCGTATCATCAGCGAAGTAATATTAACGTACGGCTCCTCAACTAGGACCACTAAGACTGTTCATTTAACAATCCATGTTCAAACAGATTTTATGTGCATTTTTTATATACCTAATTCAAAATTACCCTATAATTTGTATTTTCATTGGAGTCTATTTCTCTCTGTCAATGTAGAGCCCTTAAATGTCTAACACGAAAATGAGATGTTTAAACTGAAGAACATGTTACTAATCCAATTTCTGTAAGTTTAGCTACTAAATAAATGTATGAATTAATATTCATTGAAGCAGTATTTTTTTTAAATGTTATGCACTGTTTTAAGTATTATTTTCAATTCGTTTTAAATATTATTTATGGAGTTTATTTTTATATTTTCATTATTTGCTACTTATGCCGCTTTGGATCAGTGGTCAGAATGACGTCATTTTGGTTGTAACCGCGTTTTGAAGTTTAGCACTAGTTGTGGCGTAGAAAAGACAACGTGGCGTTTAAGCCAATTGCAGACATTTGTTTACTTATTAAATTTCCGTAATCAAATAAGAAACAAAAAATAGTTTGCATTTGATACAAACATTTATACGACGTGTTACAAAATAATCCGTAAAAAAGAAATTACGAAAGTAGTGTCAACCCTAGTATACTGTATACCTAAGATACTGAACTGACGTTATTTAATAAGGGTTGACACTACTTTTGTAATTTATTTTTTACGGATTATTTTGTATAGGTAACGCGTTGTAAAGGTAAGCATGAACACTTTTTTAGGGTTCCGTAGTCAAACTAGGAACCCTTATAGCTTCGCCATGTTCGTCCGTCCGTCCGTCCGCAGTCAAGCGCAGAGACAGTACTAGAAAGCTGTAATATTTAAATATTTTTAGGCTAGGTACCCCTGCACGTAACGTGGGGGTGAAATATTACGGGTTTGTGAAAACAGTTTTCCGATTAAGTAATCCGTTTATGAAATATTAAGATTTAAAGCGCAAATTTTTGTTAGACTCAAGTCCCCCCCCCCCGCTACAGCCAAAACTACAAATACTAAAAATCAGAAAAAAATTATGAAAGAGCGTAATATAACGAATTTTAAAGAAAAACAATCGCGACTAAGTAGACATTGGTTCGTGAGATACAGGCGATTAAAGTTTATACCTACTAAAATCATCTAAGACGGCACCAATTGACTTTTTTAATAGAAAATAAGCTATTACTTGTTGATTTTTATGTTTGTAGTACTTAACGGCTTCGGATCCCTACACTGAGCATGGTCCGAAATGTTCTTGCCCGGTTTTAAAAAGTTCCTGTTGTCAATTTACCTGATTGTGAGTAAGTACCCACCTATTATCAATTCGATAAGATAATAACACGGATTTATAATTATTTCGTTCGGCGACAGTCTGCAACCGCGTGTAGTTAATATCGTATTAATTTAGAACTCGTTTTTAAAAATGTTAACGTTAATTGTGTCCTTGTTTATTCCTCTTAGTTTAGTGCTGGTATTCAAATTTTTGAATGCACAACGCAAGCCTCCTTTATTCGGTGTTTACCAGCAAAGAAACCGCAGTTACTGGCTCAAGTTCATTGTTATGTACTTATTTTTACGTGCCAAACAAGTAAGTCATTCACATACATAAGTTTGCGTAACCAATAAATACCTATAGCTTATCATATACATTCGAGCCACGCCGTAAGGTAGGTACACCTGTCGATTCTACAGGGCGCTGGATACATTAATTATTTAAATATTTATTTTAATTCATGGCAGAGTACGGTTTGCAGAAAACAAATACAAACAACATCTAGTATTTTGAACCTTTATTTTTTATAAACAAAAAGAAAGACGTTTAAAATGTCGAACGATGTTTGGATTCAACAAATCAGATATACAGATATCAGATATACAGATTGAACATCCTGCTGATATTTTCCCAATGCGCTACAATATAGGTATTTTTAAAAAGGGTGTCATTAAACTTCTTCTAGACCGGCAACGCATTGGTGACGCCTCCGGCGTTGCAAAATGTCCATAGGCGGCGGTGACCACTTCCGGTGCGCCGTCCGCCTGTTTGCCCGTCGATGGCAATAAAAAAGTGTATTAAAGATTTGAATAAATTAGTAAAGTTTCATGGGTTTTGCTGCCAACCTTTGACGTCAAATGCAATAACTCGAGTGTAGTTTGAACCTAGTTATTGCACTTTTCGTAAGGAGGGCAGTGTTATAAATTAAATGACTGAGTACCAATTTCACCATACGATGTTCATCACTTAACAGACGATTAGAGCGTTGACAGTTGAAAAAAGGTATGAACTAACAGTCGATTAACACTTATGAAACATCGTATGTTGAAATTGGTACTAACGGCTGCACTCAGAGATGTCAATTAAATTGGATACTTGTTAAATGACGCGTTGTCTTATAATATTTCTATGGCAAAGAAAGTGACAGCACCAACTTTAATCACACTTTAAAATTAATTGACGTCTCTGAGTACGGCAGTTAATGACAATAATGACCTTTCCACACTGACTGAGGTTATAGGAGGGTAAGTCAAGTACTGAAAATATTGAACACATAGGTATTTAATTTAAACTTGTCGGTATTTAAACCTCTTTGCTTTTAGACAGTTGGTTTACAATTTGTAGCGTAATAACTAGGGGTTTTCTTTAACACTTATTTTTTTTGAAAAATATGAGACTATGCGCACTAGCTAGACTGGTCCGTCACCGACCGTGGGGGCGATTTTTGAAGGTCACCGATGAAAAATGACTAACTTTAAAATCAATTTCTGCAGAGATTCAACCTTTAATACCGCCTTTAACATATATAATCCAAATTTATATGTTAAAGGTCCTTTAACATATAAATTGTTGCAAAAATTGATTTTAAAGTTAGTCATTTTTCGTCAGTGAGCTTCAAAAATCGCCTTCCGTCACTTTCTATAGCAATGGTGATACGTTCATACTACTTAGTACGGTCATTGTATGGAACGGTGTACTCGTAATGGGCAGTGACGTTTAGTAGTATTACGCGTGTCACACATAATGCTTAAAGGTCCAACATATAAATCCTTGAACAGACTGGCAAGGTATTTTAACCGACTAAAAAAAAAGGAGGCGGTGATACGTTCCATTGCATGTATTTTTTTTATGTTTTGTTCACCGATTACTCCGTCAATTGCGGAACGATTTTGAATTTTTTTTTTCAGTGCGGAATTGAGGGAACTCTTCAGATATTGTAGCCAAACATATAGCGATTTTAGTATTTTTAGTAACAAGTCTAGCATTTGCATTCAGGAAGTATCACTTGGGGAAGTAGAACTTATGATGAAGACCACAGATGGCCATTGGAACTCCTCAACTGTACCTATTTCAAGCGTGGCGATAAGATATCTCGATTAAGATATTGAGCGACTACAACGAAGAATATTTACTTGTTGAAATATGACTAAGACTTTCCGGCGGCGTTGCTTGCGGCGCGCTTGAAACTTAAAGTTTCATATCAACTAATAAGTAGGACTACGGAATAGAGTATTATGGTCCCTAAAAAGTATAAAATAAAATAAATGTTTTAAAAAACAAAAAACCGCATTCAAAAACGCATAAAAATAACTTCGTTTAGTCCAACTGAGTTCGGCGACTAATATTATTTTCACCAAAAAACTCGACTTCAGTTGGACTAACCTATTAGGTAGGTGCCTACAATTTTAAAAGAAGTTATTTTTTGCGTTTTTGAAGGTGTTTTTTTGTTTTTTGAAACATTTACTTTTTAGTTTTGGTGTTGACGCTTCATAAAAATAGGTTTTAAATTACCGGTTAATGCACCGGTTGTCGGGTTTTGTAAATTGGTGAACTGAGTTCAGAGAAGTTTAAGTAATTTAATATCTACTTACTTTTAAACTCTCATCTAACTTGAGATTTGAATGTTTGCACATGTAATTGGTATATGTTACGGGTGTCAGGGAAAAAACCATTGCGTTGGTGTTTTTTTTTAAATCTAATTACTTGTAGTTGCTTCTGCATCTACGGAGACTGCGCGCTGTGGACGTCGGCCGGAGCGACGATGGAACCATCCAGATGCACGAGGAAGATGAACCTCTAGAAAAACAGCACAAACTTGGAGATAACCCATTGGTGACTTACTTTACAGGGCTACAAATCCCTCTAGGTCGCTAAATAAATAAATATTAGGGGACAATCTCATACAAATTGACCTCATCCCAAACTAAGCTGGGCGTGTAGAGTCGACTACAAAGAGATTTACTACATTAAGATAAATATACTGACATAGAATATTACATCAGAGACTCACAAATATTTGCCTATACCGGGAATGCAACTCAAGATCGCTGGCTTCGAAGGCCAACTAGGCTTAACGTATCGTCTTAGGGTATGGGGTAAGGGATGTCGTATTAAGATTACAGGGCTGAATTAGAAATTTACTAGGTTAGTACCTAGTTGCGATAAACTGCTAGGTGTTGCGTTAGTCTTGGAATGTGGTACCAGTCTCACAAACTGAGTTGTTTGATTGATTACCAATGCCAAACGATTAATTGGTGAGGTTTTTTTATGTTAATGAGATGAGCCACCTGATTGTTAGTGGAATCTGAGACCCATAGACATTTGAATTCTCAAGACTATAATCCTCAGACCAAATGTGTTGCCAACCCCGAGGACTAAGATGGAATGCCTCTATGCTAGTAATTTCACCGGTTGTCTTATCCCTACACCGGAGCACAACACTGCGAACACTGTTGCTTGGCGGTGGTTCAAAAAGTTGGGTACGCTAACTCACGCATTTTTTTTTTATGAAACTTTTCCGGTGTGCGACGAACCTTGGAACCTTTTTTCGGCTTTATTGTTTGTATTCAACTTTTTGGTCCTTACCCTAATGCTATGTCATAACTATATGCTGCAAACTATTGAGTCCCGGCAAGCTATGCTAAGGTGGATACGAATTAGAGCAGCCTCGGGTTGAGGCACGCACGGTAAACCTATTTTGCTCAAATTCGTACGCGCTCACGCGCGAGCAGCGGGCGAGCCGCCGAGAGTCGGTCTTTTGACACAACCGCTCAGACATCGTTAACCGTTGTTTTTATTTTAACCACTATGCGTCCACTTTTCAGGCTGTTGATGCGGTGTATTACAACGGGATGAGTAAGACCGGAGCCGCGTTGGTCTGCGGCGTAGCGCGTAGAGCGTACAACAACGTCGACTCATTCATGTATCTGAAGGTAGGGTTGTCATTTTTAATATTATTATGTTTATCTACACAAGCATCATAAGTTATCTACATATAATGCGTTCAGAACCCGTTGGCATTACAACACTCAATTTTGTTATCTGCGATGGTGTGGACGTGGTGGTGGGTGTGCCGGCGGGTGTAACGATAACGTTTTTATAACGATATCAAATATGCTAAAGTTTTGATGTTTAAAATTGCAAATATTCACCATCCAAACCAACTGAAATAGGCTTCAAATCTAGTATCAATTGTATTTGAAATTTGGTCAATACAAAACTTAGCTTCGCACCTAGATTGTTACAGGTTGCACTGGTCCCAATGTAGATCCTTTACCTTCGGATTCTAAACCAAATTTAGGGTACTTATGTGTGTAAATAAAATAATGTTCCTATGCAACTGCACATAATTAGGCCTTAAAACACTGGTGTGCTCATTATTATGAAACTCGCCTTCCGCTCTATTAATAAAACCACACTCGTGTTTGAAGACCCCTCATTATCTATCAGTTACTACACCACTATAATCTGATACCTACAGCCAGACCGTGTCTAATAGATATGCACATCAACGCTCACCTCACAAGAACTCCTGAGGCTATAAGTACCTATGTCCGCACTGACAAGCGGCTTGCTTAACGCCTAGAGCGTAGCGCGTCACCACGCGAAAACGTCTAGAATGTTCGCAAATGGCCGCACTGCCATAGAATAGATTATAGGGTGTTCCAAAATTTACGCAAGATTTACCATAATACTATGGTAAATCTTGCGTATATTTTGGGATCCTAATACTAGTATGGTAACTCTTACGTAAATTTTGGGACACCCTTTAGTACAAGGCACTGCACTGCTTCCGGCTTCGCAAGGCGACTATTCGCAAGGTAACACGTTAGGTTAGCTAGACACTACGCCCTTATAAACGTGGACTAACCGTGGAGTAGCTTAACCATTCTTGTTAGGATTCATAATGACTTTTAGTAGGCACTGGATTGAAGATTAGGCGCAATAGCTTTAGCCGGCAATTCCTTCCGCGTAGATTTCGTCGAGTTTGTGATAAGATAATCATTGAAGTCGGTGAAAAATAAGTACTACTCGTTTATTAGTTTTCCTTCTTCGGAGCTAAAGTTGTCAAAAGCGGTTCAGCGATTTAACCGTAAACGCGTAACATAACATACTTACATAACGTCACCCCTTCATTGGTACGCGTAACATAACATTCCCAGAGTGGGGTTGGCAGAGCTACAGAATACCAACAACTCTAAATTTGTTGATAATTCTGTAACTACATTTTGCATAGTCAGGCTAAGATGTTTACCAGTGTATTAGAGCCAGCTTGCAAACCCATCGCGTAACAGAACGCCTTTATTTCCTTAGTAGCCTCTCACGACAGCCACGGGAAGACATGAAGTGGCACTATTCTAACCCGGCAACCACACGGAGAACAAACATAATTAAACGCGCAGGCTATTTATATTGTCGTTGGAAAACTCTAGGAAGGTAATGTTAATACTAACTAATCAACTGACCTTGTGATTTAGGTGGACGGTGAAGAACTCTTGTTGACGCCGCATCTCCCCGATACTCGGCTGCAGCAAACGGCAGTGGAATCGGGTGACTACAAGTCCCAGGGGATAGCTGTCACCAACTTCATACCCATGAGGACTTGGGAGCTTACCTTCAATGGCGAGATGAAGTAAGATCTAGGTACCCTTGATATTTTTAAGTATACTTGATAGTTTAGCAGGGTGTCAAATGTGACAATTTACTTACAACTACAGAAACCTATTCGGACCTACTATACGAATATGTTTTACAAGTATACTTAAAGAATTAAATCCTTACGACTTATCTTATTTCATCTTATCCTATCTATCGCTCCGGGTTAAAGTATTATACATATAAATAAACCTTCCTCTTAAATCACTCTATCTATTACTAAAAACCGCATCAAAATCTGTTGCGTAGTTTTCAAGGTCTAAGCATACATAGGGACAGACAGACAGTAGGAAGCGACTTGGTTTTATATGGTTTTATACTACTCGTATTTATGTAGTGATGCGAAAGTAGTTGTCATATTCATTTTGTATCTATTAAACAATTTTAAGGTGAAGTTTCAAATCAGGAGTTTCTTTTTACGGCAACACGGGCACTCTGGCTACCGATGGTAGGTAAGTGGAATCTGAGACCTCAAATGCGTTGCTAACCCTTAGGACTAAGATGGATACCTCTATGCTAGTAATTTCACCGGTAGTTACTAGGTGTTGTACCTACTTTGTATTCGTTACCCAAGGTAGGACGCCGATTGATAATAACATGGTAACGCATTAGTAGTATATTAAAAGTTTTCTTTCTTCTCCAGAACCAAAGGGGACGAAAAGAAGAAAGTCGAGGTATCTGTTGTTTGGAGTGCTCATTTCAGTCATTTTAACTTCGACACACAGATGTCTCCTCTTAGCATGGCGAGAGACATGGCCAGGGAGCCTTGGTCACTGGACTACTTCAAACTTCTTAAAAAGTAAGTAAACGTAATTGGGTAAGGTCCAAAAAGTTGGGCATGCTCACGCACTAAAATTTTATATGAAACTTTTCCGTTGTACTAATTGGTATGGATAATTTTCGTCGCACAACGGACCTTAATTCGCCTCCGTTGTTTGTATGGTTAACTACGCTTAACCACCATGCCAACCAAAACCATAGCCATCCATTTCTGGATACTGAAACGAAAATTCTTACAGTGCTGCCCCCCTAAGCTAAAAGGCAGTATCTCAGATAAAATTCCTGTAGCAATATCAAACTTATTACTAAGAGAAGAGAATTGAAACTACTTTGGTTATTGAATTTGAGAAGGGCAGAGTGGTGTTGATAAAACTTCTGAGGCGAGCTATTTTGCTGACTGTACTTTATTTTTGCACAATCATCACTCATCACGAATTCGTACAGTAGAACTCATAAGTAGCTGTACATTTTAGTACCTTGTCGCAACAACGTGTTGAAGCTGCATATCGAGACCAACCTAACGAGTTCAAACACGGCGGGTCTACCGTGTTGTAGCGAAAATGAAACTTAACGAGTTCAATATTTCCTGAAAAATCCTCTAAATCTAAAAAATATATATAAATATATAAACATATTTGAAAGGCGGGCAACGCACCAGTAACTCCTCTGGTGCTGCAGGTGTCTATGGGTGACGGTATTCGCTTACCATCAGGCGATCTGTCTGCTAGTTTGCCTCTTATTCCATAAAAAAAAATGAAAAAAATAAAGACCTCTCCAAATGACACCTTACCTACTCGATGTTATTATGTAAAAAAAACTACCATTGCTACCCGTTTTTTTTAAATCAAGATATTATTTTACAAAATTTAACTTATTTACCTATGCCAAATAACAGCTTTCTAGTACAAAGAGTCTCTGAGTTAAATCACCGACAGAAACGATCAGACGGACAGATGGACATGGCGATAGGTACTATAAGGGTTCATTGCTAACTATGGGACCCTAAAAACGGGAGAGCTTTCCGTAACGAAGCTTATTTGTTATTATGGTGTGATATTTATGTTCGGTTTTCGTATTACCTACTTCAGGTATCACCAGACTCACTACGAGCAGATGGGCTGTATCGAGGGCACCGTAACCATTGACGGAAAAACACAAAACATAAGCATGCCATGTGTCAGAGACCACAGTTTTGGTAAGTAAAGTGATAATAGCCGTGTGTATTTGACTTTAAAATAATTCAATCGGTCGTTATTTTCCGGTCAGCCATTAACTTGGAATAGGGAGTTTTAAATATTGCTTATACGAGTAGAACCTGATTGCAAATGAAATAAAATAAATATATGCAACATGAATTGATGAACAACGTAAGATAAAGAATAGATACCATTCCCATATTCCAAAGTTTAAGTTTTAGTTTAGGGTTCCGTAGTCAAACTAGGAACCCTTATAGTTTCGCCATGTCCGTCCGTCCAGCCGCAGCCTTGCGCAGAGACTTTTAGTACTAGAAAACTGTAATTTGGCATGAATATGCATATTAGTCACGTCAACAAAGTGGTACAATAAAATGAAAAAATAACAATTTTTCTTGGGTACTTCCTCTACACGTACCGTAGAGATTTTTTTTTCTCGCCTACGTTATGTTGTTAGTGTGGGGTGCCGTTGGATAGATCTTTTAAAAATATTGTGGGCAGTTTTTCGATTAAGTAACCTATTTATGAAATATTAAGCTTTAAAGCGCAAATTTTTGTTTGACTCAAAATCAGGAAAAAATATTAAATGAAAGAACATATAACGATTTTTTAAAGGAAAACTATCAAGACTAAGTAGACATCATTAGTTCTTGAGTAAGGAACAGGCGATTAAAGAAATAGAAATAGAAATAGAAAATATTTATTCAACGCACGCTACACAACACAACAAAAAATAAACATATGAAAAACAGAAAACATTGCGTTGAACAGGATCCCTCTCAGCATTGTGCCGCAGTCAAACCGCGGCGCTGATTTTCAGAGGGACCCTGACTTAAAAAACTAACCTTAATTAACAGAAAAAACAAGTAACAGTAAACAGGCAACAGGTAACATAACAAACACTAACGACAATTTGACACAAGTAGACAGTACACACTTAAAAAACTGACGATTTGTGTGGCAACACCAGAACAACACAACGGTTTCCTGTTGGATCGCTTCATGTGACGGCCAATTTTATTTCAAGGTATGGATTACGCATATTACCAGTTTAATTTATTCCAAAAAAAGATAGTATGCAACATATCATCATATTCTCTTAATTAAAGTTAACATAATTAATAGGATTAAAAAGAAAGAGTAATGCGCTTGATTCGTAAATATAGCAGTAGCTACCATTGCCACCAACAAACAACACACCGTAGTGTTTATACCTACTAAAATCATCTAAGACGACACCAATTGACTTTAAATAGAAAATTTGTTATTATTGTTGACTTTATGTTTAACGGCTTCGGAACCCTACACTGAGTATGATCCGACATGCTCTTGCCCGGTTTTTAACTTAACTTGGCAAAAATTAAAAAAGTCGTGAACTCAAACCCTATTTGATTTAAACCAGCATAAAAAATTATCAATTAAAAAAAAACAAAAAGTGAACATTATGTTATGTCAAGTATATTAAACAATATCAAATTAAGGGTTAAAATAGGTCTTATTTAAATGTCTGACAGCTGATAATATAGTTTTAGTAAACAATCAAAGAAAACTGTAACGATGTTTCTAATTAGTAACTAGTATAGTCAATCGAAAAATATCTCTTGTCATATATCTTCAGTAGTTCCTGAGATTAGCGCGTTCAAGCTAACAAAGGAACAAACTCTTCAGCTTTATATAATAGTATAGTTGTATAGACTATGATTACCTATAATTACTTAGTCTGGTGCTATGTTGACGAACAAGGTAGATTTAGCTACTTTGAACTAATTGGTGTTTTCTTTTTAGGAAACTTCAGAGAGTGGCGTAATTTTCACAGATATGTTCTGCACTATATATTCCTTGAGAACGGGGACTGCGTGGCTGTGGGTACCGTTTCTCAGCCCGTAGTTGTATCACAGTAAGCCTATTGATTAATATAGTTAATTTGATTTGTTAGGGCCAATAAGTATGCATTAGAGATTGCCATTGGCTTAAGAGGATTGTGCAGAGATGCTGAAATCGCGTAGCTGTCAAAAATAATCCATACAAATTTAGCTCCGGGCGATAAAGTTTCTCACCCCCTAAATCTAATTAGATTTCTACGATTTTTGAATATGTTGTAGATATTATGGAAAACGTCTGTACGTTTCCGCTTTTCCTTTTTTCTTTTTTTTCCTATACATATTTTCTTGGAAAGGAAAACGTACAGACATAGTTTTTCATAATATTTACAGTAAAAATCGGACAACGAATGAGGGGAGAAAAACGTTATCGCATTTTGTAAGGAGATTTTTTTGCTTCACAGTCCTCGTAATACTCGTATCTATCGACTGCCCATCGCTTTCACCCTTGCACTAGTAGATACTAGTACTATGTACGACACGCGATGTACTAGTGTGTGACGACACGCTAGCCTAGTTGGGAGTGTCCCTGCCTTCGAAGCTAGGGGTCCTGGGTTCAAATCCCGGTAAGGGCAGATATTTGTGTGATGAGCACGAGTATTTGTTCCTGAGTCTTGGATGTTTTCTATGTATTTAAGTATATATTTCTCTATATAAGTAAGTTTAGCGTTGTCTAGTACCCATAGTACAAGTCTAGAGCTTAAATTGGGACTAGGTCAATTTGTGTGACATTGTCCTGTGATTATTTATTTTATTTATTTATGTATTACTAGTGTTTCGTAGGGTACCTAACTCCTCATTTTATCGAATTTCACTTCATCTAATACATCATTTCATCGAACGCTATTTTCTACTGAATCCATAATGTTTTCAGGCTATCCTAAACATTAATTACGTAGGTTAATTTAGGTTAGATGATCAAGGTACCAGGAAAACATTATTTCACCCGTTTCATAGAAGCATAGATAGCTACTAGGTACTTAATGGTAGGACTGTTACTCAATGGAATGTTGCTTGTGTCTATAGAGAATAAGATGATTTTTTTTACTTCACGCGCATCCTCACGACGTGTAAAGATATGCAGCTGTCTATTTCGTTATACTCGTAGGAATGCCCATACAAAGCCCGAACGACTTTGTTCGTAGTTAGTGACTACATTTAGTTATATGCCATTGAAATAGTCTTTACCAATCGGCTACCCAGTCACCTTCCCTGCTAATTGTAGATTCCTTCCCTGGATGGCTAACATTATAATAATCTATCATATAGGTGTCATTCTCTCCAACCCACTTATTCATGAAGGAGACCTCTGAATCTGAACCTCATGAAGAAGAATGGCCTAAAGGCATTTTATCTTTGTTCTCAGGGTTGCCAACGAAGCCCTGTTTTTGGGGTTTGGAGCCCAATTAGGTACCATGGTTGCCTGTAAGCTCGTTTGCCTTCTCCATGCTGGAAAAAATCTTACTAACAAGCTGTTCGTGTTTCAGTCTCACCATAGGCTACGTGTGCCGAAAAGCCGACCAAAGAATACATTCTGTAAAATCGAGCGACTTCCTTCTTTACCAGCACGGGGAGGATCAAATACTGCCTCGAGACTATGCATTCACTTTTAAAGCCGGTAATATAATCTCAAAACTTCCTAAGACATATATATTCAATATTGAATTTAATTACCAGCACATTTAACCACTTCCTTCATAGAAACGTGTTCTAATTTATTTCAGGCCGAGAAATATACGCCGTCAAAGTGAAAGTGAACAGCGAAGATTCGTTCTACATCGGCAAGGACAGGGAGGCTAAGTTCTACGAGCGCTGGTCGTCCGTGGAAGTAAATGGTGTTAAGGGCTGGGCTTGTGTTGAGTGGCATTACAACAATACAAGGCGGTAAACGTACTGCTTAGGTACTGTGCTTTGTGCTAAGATTGCAGAAATATACGATTGCCTACCTCCTACTATTATATTGCTTTGAACAGCAGGGCTTTTATTCTACTTTATTTTAGCGCAAATTGCTTTTTTATCGTAATATTGTTAAAATTATGGTTACTTGACAGTAACAGTAAGCAAGCGCTCCTATAACGTCAACAGTAGGTATTATTTGATTACGAGTACGATTTAAAAGTACTTGACAGAAGAGCGTGGACTAACCCGATGTGCTTCTGTTACAAGAGAAAATACTCTTTTTACCGAACAATTGTCCTCGCGTGTGATATCCATAGATTTATTTCGCTAATAAACTCGACATTAACTAAATACACCTTAACAAAAATGGGACCAATCTGAAATAATATTTAATTGAATTAAAAAAAAAGTTTCGATTCGGTTCATAAACATCGGAGTTATGCACAGAACTATATCGAGAGTTATGTATAATAACAAACATTAAAAAAAAACTAATTGAAAACCTCCTCCTTTTTTAAAGTCAGGTAAAAAGTGAAAGCCGTTAATTAAAAAAATAATTGAATTTATTTGAAAGAAGTAGTTAAACAAATTTAAATACAGCCCTAGCAAAAAAAGCAAAGCGGTTGGCATGATTAAATAACACACACGGATACGTTTGCGACTATTTACTTTATGATAAAAAAAAAATGCAACGCCACTACAACCAGAGACTACCAAATTGATTCAACTTAATTTCCGGCATGGCAAGAACCTAGAACTTTATTATGTAAATGTACCTAAGCTAGAATAAAATACTAATACAAACTTTTGTTTCATTAGAGTATGGTAACAAATCAAGAGTAGGTACCTACCTACGGTACGGTAAGATGATCCAGTGTTTAAATTTACGGTGTTGATTTTGCAAAGGTACAGTCAGCAGCAGAAGTAGCTACGCTACGGAGAGCTCAAAATGATCTGCACTCGACTCTATTGTCAAGAGAATACGTCGTGTCTAGATCCTTTAGAGAATGTTATTCTGCTTAGCTACTTTTGATACTTACTGTACAGGATCCTATCATTCCATAACCAACGTTTCACAAATGATTAATTTCACAAACATATCATTTGGCAACCCGCGTTTTCTTCCGAAACTAAATAGTTCTGGATTTTTTTCGGGACCATCGTGTAGAAGTTAGGTTAGTTTTATAAAAATACTGAAATATTTGTAGTTAAGTATAGAAAAAAAGCGGGTTGGCAAATGAATAGGTTGCGAAACGACGCATTTGTCAAAGATTTGTCGGCGAAAAGGCAGGGAACCTTACTGTACATGTAATATGCGCTTCGCTAGTTTAAGTAAAAGCCACTTATGGATGTCACTTTTCTCGCTCAAGATACACCTTATTTAAATTGTGTAACAGTATCAAAAAGAGCAGATTCTACGTAGAAAGCATTTTATTTCTGTGCACCCACTTACTTTGAGTAAGAATCGTTATCGCCGTTCTTATATTAGGTATGTATTTTCAATCCCCGAAATTTCCTCTATTTCTTAATTGTAATTTTCTACGAATACTAACGAAACGCAGTCATCCAACATCTATTTGCGTGACGTGTGTGCGATACAAAACACTACTGAGAAATGCGAAATGTAAAACATCGACAGTCTCTTTATTCGTTTTTATAGTCATCATCAAACAGTTTTACGAAAAGGAACCCGGTCAATCAATATTTGACTTCTATTATAGTAAAGCTTGTCCCAGAAAAAAGTGTCGCATATTAACTTGTTAAAAAACCCCACCAAATAATAAAATTAATTAAATTTTACAACACAGTTGTATTTGAATATTCTTAAAATACATTTTATTCCTATAAACATCGGTTTAAGTTTTGTTCATCCAGAAACTCCTTAATTTTGCGTTAACCCGTGCCATTAATTTTTGTACATCATCATCGGTGATTAATTTGGAAGCTTCATTCCATTTCCGTTTGAAGTTTTCCACTGACGTGGCATTACTTTTGTGTTTTAAAAGCTTTTGCTTCATGTGAGCCCAATATTTCTCAATGGGCCGTAAGTCAGGGCAATTGGGAGGATTTTGGTGTTTTTCAACAAAATCGATACTATTTGCTTTGTACCACTCTATTGCCCGCTTCGTGTAGTGACACGTGGCCAAATCAGGCCAAAAGAGGACAGGTTTACTGTGCTTCCTAATGAATGGCAACAATCGTTTTTAAGGCATTCATTCAGGTATAATCACCATTAATGGTTCCTTTGGCAAAATACGGTGTACTGCGTTTGCCACATGAACAAATCGCCTGCCACACGAGAACTTTCTTTGCAAATTTGTCCATTTTTATGACCTTATACTCTTCATCAACAGTTTTTCTATCAGTGGCTGAATAATAGTGGTGACCTGGAAGTGACTTGAAGTCAAGTTTACAGTAGGTCTCGTCGTCCATAACAATACAATATTTTTTCTTAGTAATTTCCGAATAGAGCTTCCTGGACCGGGATTTAGCCTCCGTTTGTTGTTTCGCACTTCTGTTGGGTACTTTAACTTGTTTAAATGACTTTATAGAATTATGCTTTTTCACCCTTTGCACCGTAGATTTAGATTTTTTGTATTTTTTGGCCAAGTCCCGTACAGAAAGAGTAGGTTTCTTCTGTAACGCTGCCACAATGTTCCTCTCTATATTTTTATTTACAAACCCAGGGTTACGGCCACTTCCAGGCTTACGTTGTATGCTACCACCCTCTCTGAACCGTTTTAAAACTATTTGATCGGTTCTTACTGAGGTTTTAAGCTCCGATGCAATGTTTTTCACAGATATACCGCGATACTGAGCATATTTGTACAGATTTTTTTCATGAAACTTTTCTTTAACTGACGACATCTTTGAAAATACAAGTACTAACATCTGTTTTTTTTTATCTTAATTCAAATAATAGACAATATGCTAACTAGGAAAATAGTTTTCAAACTGATTTGATTGAAGTCTGACAAACAACCTTGGTTAGTAAAAGCGACACTTTTTTCTAGGACAAGCTTTAGGTAGATACTTCGATTTTTTCAAGGTTAGAATAAATGACCGTTATTTTGCACACGTTTTCGCCCTTAAATAAGTCAAAATATAAAAATAATAACAATTCTGTCTTCTATCAGTAATCACTAATTAATAATAATAATATAGGAATATGTTTCCGTGTTATTTTACACTATCAAAGGAAACGTGTGCGACTTTGACCTTTATTAATGTACATAGGTACTTACTTACATACATAACATCGCGCGTTCACTACACACTCCAAAAAGACTTTTGTTGAGAGTTGCAATTTGGCAAAAATATGCATGTTAGTCACTCCAACAAAGTGGTATAATTTATTTATTTATTTATTTATTTATTGAAACAAAATCCACAGCTCAATATATAACAATTTTTAAAAAAGTATTATGTATACAAATCACCGGCCAGTAACGGATTTACATTTTATAATTTTTAACTGCTAAATAACACACCAAACATTACATTAACTAAGTAAGAATTTAGAAAATTCAGAAACAAACAGACTTTTAGGAGAATTAAACAGAAAAGGGCAATTTAATGACATGACTAGATGACTACGAAACAAAACATACGAGATACGAATACAAAACAAAATATACGAATGGAATGACGTGTGTGTGTGTGTGTGTGTGTGTGTGTGTGTGTGTGTGTGTGTGTGTGTGTGTGTGTGTGTGTGTGTGTGTGTGTGTTTGTGTGCGTGTGGGTGCGTGTGTGTGCGTGCGAGATCGGCATTTCACACTTGCGGCAACAACATAATTATATTTTTCTTAAAAGAGACTCTGTTCTGGCGAAACGGGTCCACAGATTCAAACAATTTGTTGTATGTGCGTGGAAGACGAGTGGCAAGACAGTTGCAGCCATATTTGGTGCGGTTAAAGGGGACTGCAAATAGAGCTGCATGCCTAGTCCTTTGGGAGGTCGCTTTGAGCCTCAAAAGTACTGACGACAACTTACTACAGTCCAGAGACCCCGAACATGCATCGTGTAGCAGCATCATATCACGAACTAGTCGCCTGTTTTGAAGCCCACAAATGTTATGCAAAATACACGACTCTGCGTAATCTTTTGTTACAGTACGAGAACGGAAATTCAAGCTTTTTATAAGTTTCCGTTGTATCTTTTCAACGGCAGTGCAGTATTTTATGTACTGGGGGTTCCATATCGTACTGCAGTACTCAAGTATGCTGCGTACATATGCGTAATATAGTACTTTGATGCACTGTATATCTTTAAAAGGCTGTGTAACTCTAAGAATAAAACCAAGATTACGATAGGCTTTGTCGACAATCGAATCTATATGATTAGAGAAGGTAAATTTTGCGTCCAGAAGTACTCCCAAGTCCTTTACTTTATCCACTGATATTATAACTTTATTGTCTATTTTATATTTATGTATTTTGGGATTGCTACGCCGTGTGAAACTAATGTGGTTACATTTACTCACGTTAACACTTATGCGATTTCTTGCATAATATTTTGACAATCGGTCGAGATCCTGCTGTAGCATGGCGCAGTCATGTTCAGATTTTATATTACGATAAATTTTGGTGTCATCAGCATATAGTAGAAAACGTGAATTTTTAATACAAGTGTCAATATCGTGAATAAAAGCAACATAGAGCAAGGGTCCACGCAACGACCCCTGTGGCACTCCGGAAGGAATAGACACAAAAGACGATCGGAGGCCACCAACAACGACTGCTTGGCTCCTATTTTTTATGTACGATTCAATCCAGCGGAGCAAGTTACCACAAACTCCTAGCCTATGTAATTTTTGCACTAGTATTACGTGATCCACTCGATCGAAAGCCTTTTCAAAGTCCGTGTAGATCACATCCACCTGACCACACTGCTCCATGCCAGCAAGAACATCTACTGAGAAAAGTGCCAAGTTTGTTTCCGTAGATCTGCCTTTAAGAAAACCGTGTTGTTCTGCTGGAACAGCTCTTGAAATAACCGGGTACAGGGCATTATATACAATTTTTTCTGAAATTTTACCAAAATAATTTAAAATGGAAATGGGCCTGTAATGGATGATAGGAATCTTAGAGCCTTTTTTGTGTATAGGTATAACGTGGGCTTTTTTCCAGATGGATGGAAATATACCCTCCTCAAAGGACCGTCTGAGAATTATAGATAATGGGCCAACTAGAGCAGCCGCGCAATTTTTGATAAATATCGGGGGAATTTCATCACAACCGGGCCCTTTACACTCGTCCAAACCTTTGAGAAGGTTCATCAGCTGAGATTCTGTAAACGAAATGTGCGATACCAAGTCAGTGGACGAATTCTTGCCATCGAGATCCAGGGACCCGTAGGAAGCGGCTGGTTTAGCAAACATATCTTTAAAGAAATCATTAAACGTATCACAAATATCCTGCTTATCTGTGATACGACTATTTTTGTAGCTCATTGCTTGGGGATAATTGCTGGAGTTTTTACGTTTAGCCTTAATATAAGACCATAATAAAAAAAAAAATTGTTTTAGGGTACCTTCCCTACACTTAACATGGGGATGTATTATTTTTTCTCGTGCACCCTATAGTGTCGTTGGATAGTCTTTCAAAAATATTACGGGTTTGTGGAAACAATTTTTCGATTAAGTTATCCGTTTATGAAATATTAAGCTTTAAACCGCTAATTTAACGCATATTATAACGAATTTTAAAGGAAAACTATAACGACTAAGTAGACATTATTGGTTCTTGAGATACAGGCG
Source organism: Acleris holmiana (assembly GCA_949316455.1). Taxonomy (NCBI): domain Eukaryota; kingdom Metazoa; phylum Arthropoda; class Insecta; order Lepidoptera; family Tortricidae; genus Acleris; species Acleris holmiana. Next base: position 8,857,772 of record OX438770.1, on the reverse strand, counting down.
ATTAAAGTGTTTATATCTAATAAAATCATCTAAGACGGCACCAATTGACTTTAAATAGAAAATTAGTTATTACTTGTTGATTTTTATATTTGTAGTACTTAACGGCTTCGGAACTCTACACTGAGCATGGTCAGACATGCTCTTGCCCGGTTTTATAATTTTGTAACCACATTTAGCACATTCAGGCCAAGATGTTACCTGTGTATTAGTGACAGGTTGCAAGCCCATCGCCTAAGTAGCCCTCAACCACAGAATAAGTAATAGTACAAGTACAGAAGCGACACTCCGTGACAGCAAACATGCGAATTTAAACCTAAACAGAACGCGTTAACGATAATAAAACAAGTGCACGGCCGGAAGTGACCTTGGTTACATTTCTGCGATCGATAGTGGGGGCGCCCCTAACGAGGCAAAATGCAGCTTAAATCTGCGCCGCGAGAGTATGTATTATTTCGCCCGCCATGAGCTTTACTGACTCCGCCCACTCCGCAGGGCTGGCAGTTACTTGTACTAATTAATACGTTAATACTTATTCCGTGGCAGTTGTAAGAAAACAAATTGCATTAAACTTATTATTAATTGTAGTTTTCTTATGTAGTTTTAGTTTTATTAATCCCTAACTGTGCTAATACTGTTGCATTTGGTACACAAACAGGACTATTTTCTTTGTACCTATCTTTTATATTTGTATTTGTTTGTGCAACTGTTAGTGTGTCTAATTGAATAAATAAATGAAATAAATAAATCTAGTTTGTAACTAGAGACGCACTAAGCGAGACAAGCGAGAAAATACAACTTGTGCTACCCGTACTGGAATAGGTAGGTTAATGTTAGTCTAGGAGCTGACGCACGTTTTCGATAAACAAACATTTATTTTAAGGACTTTGAAGGTTCATTTTGTAATAGTTGTATTACTAAATATGTGTTTTAACATACTATAATAGCTTCGATATAGACCTTAACACATTTTGTTTATCTATAACAAGATGAAATAGGTATATAGAATGCAGATAGATAAGAAAAGGGATAGCACAAAAATCGCAAAATACCTGCATGCTTAGTATGGTGGCGTTTGTTGCAAGACAAAATATGGATAAAGCTTCCGTCACTCTCGTACTTATACACGTATCAATGTAAATTGTTAATTGAATAAAAATTGAATTGAATTGAATTGAATTGTCAAAAAGTGAAGGATGTTTTATCCGGTGTACTGCCTTTTTGCCGAATTATGTTTCGTCAAATTTCATTTGGCAATCAACTTTTCGCCGAAGTTTTATTTGGCAAACCAATCCTTGGCATAATTTTACTTCGTATTTTTTTTATTTCGCTACATATTTATATTGAAAAATTTTATTACGTCAAATTTTATGTGGTAAATGATTGTGTAGCAAATGATTTGCTAAGGCAAATAACATGTTGTCAAATTTTATGTGTTAAATTAATAATTTTGAAAGTTATATCAGCTGCGTACTTTTTTGCGTAACCTTGAGCTTGAACTTGTCGAATGAATTAAAAATGAAACTGCTCCCAGAGATAGGTAGGTTAGGGTTATTTTTTTTATGACCCTAAAAACGAAACTGCTCCTAGATATCTAGGTAGGTTAGGGTTCTTTTTTTTATGACCCTTAAAACGGACAGACCCCCCCCCCCTTAAGGCAATAAAATCATACTGCAAATTGAACCTTGCATTCTAAAAAATTAGGTTAGATTTCATAATGCCATTCAATATGTTGCTAAATCAAAGTATGCCAATCAATACATTTGACGAAAACATAATTGACATCTTAAAAAAATCCCACGTAATAATTTGTCTAACAATAATTTATCAAATCATTAGTTGGGAATAGATATCAGTGCGAAACGTTGAGTTGGGAAATAAAAATTTGACCAAATAAAAATATGGGATACGTAGTTTGGCGAGTTAAGAATTTGCTAAATAATTTTCGGCGAAACATTAGTAAACCGTTTTATCCACATGTTGTCACGCGACAAACGCAGCCATATTAGGCCCCCTGTATTGTGTTGATGCACCACAGATGTTAACATTACATCGTTAGTACATGAAAAAACGTTAAAAAAAAGTCGGATTGGTGAAATTTAAAAAAAACGTTTAATATATTTTTGATTTAAAAACAATAATTATTAATATCTTATAACAATATTTATGTTTCATCAATAACATTTAATCAACAATTGCAACCCGCGATGGAAAGCCTATTAGTCTTATTGCCTGTTTCACAATCGACAAGTAAAGCTTATGTGAGACATAAATTTACTCTTTCTTACACTTAAAAATATACAAGGAGAGAGCCAATTTTTAATGGCAGATAAATTTGTCCTTCCAATACTTAATAATAAAATTTACATTATAATTATTTGTAACTGTGACTGATTGATTACAATTACAAATGTTTAATTTTTACATATTTTTTTAACTCCTTTTTCATATAATTGATATTTATTATTTATTTATAGTTAAGTAAAAGGTAAAATAAAAATTACAGTTTTTTAACAAAAGTTACTTGACTTCAATTTCCGTCAACCTCGGGAGTGTGTATACCCTAACAGGGCTAACAAATGAAAAAAAATTCAAAATCAGAAACTAAAAGAAAAGAAAGAAAGAAAGAAAAACCTAATTTAAACGTTAGTACTTATATATCAAATTAAAAACTAATCTTACATCAGGCTCTTGGACTATGCAACTCGTATAACACGACAAAATTATAAACTCGAGCACTATTATTACCTATTCCGTTACTCAAGTAAGAAGGTAGGTAACCAGTATATGCTGACCTTGCTTTAGTAGGTAGTCACTATTACTGGGAGATCTACTTACGCGGAACGCTCTTTAAGTAAGGTAGGTAATAGATTTTTGATGCGAATAATTCGAAAACTGCGAAACTGAGGTAGGTAGTTAATACAATAAATAAATAAAAATAAAATAAATAATCACAGAACAATGTCACACAAATTGACCTAGTCCCAAACTAAGCTCTAGGCTTGTCCTATGGGTACTAGACAACGATAAACTTACTTATATAGAGAAATATATACTTAAATACATAGAAAACATCCAAGACTCGGGAACAAATACTCGTGCTCATCACACAAATATCTGCCCTTACCGGGATTTGAACCCAGGACCCCTAGCTTCGAAGGCAGGGTCACTCCCAACTAGGCTAGCGTGTCGTCAATAATAATAATATTATTCCGCTCTTTTTGTGTCGAGGATTCAAAACTGTAATCATTGTGTCAGTAATTAAGTACATCTACTCGTAACTACCTACCTCGATCGAAGTTATAATTTATAAAATAATATTAATAATAATCTTACCTTTCGATATCTTTTGGCAGTGTAAATAATGATAGATCGCCATTCCTGTCATTATTTAAGCACCCGTATGCTATACAGTACCTTTTGGCTTTTCGAGGAGCCATAGGTACATTTATTTAAACAAAAACTCGAATTATTTCCGCAGCGGCGTATGGGCGGCGCGCTTCAAGACGAGCGCTCGCGTGACACTCAACTGATTAGCCTTGTATAAAAGGCCGCACATTGAGTAGGCAATAGCGCGGAGTGTCACCGGCCTGCCTCAACCAAAGTGACGACCGGGGCCATAAAAGTCCGGGCGTGGCCATAAACCTCGACGGACGTAGTGAGGGTAACGTATCGATAACGAAAAGGTTTAAACGTCGATGAAATGAATATATTTTGTTGAGTTTCTGTATTATTTGCCTATTTATTTAATTATTATGGTTTTTAAAAATAAGATGTTTTGAGCTAGTTTCTAATGAGATAATTGGAAAAACCACCAATAATTATTTTAAACAACGCGAGCTGCCACACAAAACTCTTAAACCCGGTACCTACCCAATACAAATTGGCATAAGAAAGACATTCAAGAATGGCTAACAAAAAATAATATATATTACCCCCCATCAGCATTCGTAGAAGAGCTTTTACGGATAGTGGGGCACAAAAAATATATGAAATCGATCCGCTTGCCAATGAACACGGCCACGAAATCATTAGGCTTCCATCTTACCATTGCCAATACAATCCTATTGAATTAATATGGGCTCAAGTTAAAGGAGAAGTGGCAACAAAAAACAGCACATTTAAAATGGTAGATGTAGAAAAAATTATGAACGATGCAATGGACAACGTAACGATTGAAGATTGGCAGAAATGTGTTCGTCATGCTGAAGCCCTTCAAAACGATGACTTAGAAAAGGCACACCTAGCAGATACCCGACGATTAGTAATAAACCTCCGAGACGACGAAAGTGACAGCGAATATGAAGAAAATAATATTTAATTTAGACACATATTGTTTTATTTTTAATTATTATGAAAGAATTATGTAAATTATTTATTTTGTAATGTAATTTTTTCGTTTGAAAGCAATTATTTTTTGGAATATTAGTAATTCGTTATTTTAATAGTAATAATATTTTATGATGTTGTAAATATTGCCACTTTCAATAATATATTATTCAATTCATTCACACGAACCGTGTTTTAAATAATCACTCAATTCTATCGACATCCCGTTTTGTGCGTTTACTACCTGCTTTACGGCCCCGAGCACGGGTCGAGCAACACAATGGATAACTGATAAAGCGAGCTCAAGGGTTTTATGGCCCCGGTCGTCACTTTGGTTGAGGGCTACTATAACAGTTCTACAAGCCCTTATTTTCTTACGACATCCAAGGGAAGACAAGGGATGGCACTATTCTAACCCGGCAACCACACGAATATTAATGTAATGCTAAAAAAACCGAGGTATATAAACGAAACGCATTAAATAAAATACAACACTAGCGAGGATTCGTTTAATTATATGAATCTTAGTAGTTAACATTTTTATACACGGAGAAACACTTAAAATTATTTCTATAAATATGGACTAGCAAAATGTCGCTTTAGTAATACTTGTAATACCTACTATATCAGACAACAAAATCTAAGCAACTATTACCCTTTAAGTACCATATATTTAGAGGGGTTTTTATCTATACAGTGGTACAGTATTATTCGAGCGCAATGATAACGGGATTCAAAAGTACCGTTAGTAATGACGGTATCATTAATATATCTTCATCAGTCAATCATATATTTCATGTTTTATAGAAAACGTCACTTAATATTACAACTCTTTTTTTGGTATATGTTATTTCATGTCTTTAATCAAAAAATATCCACATATATAGTCCATTCGCTTAGATAATGTCACTACACCCACACGCACTTGTTATTATTGTAGTAAAATACGAATTAATTTCAATGTAAACGGCCAAATTCACTTGCGGGTACACCGCTCGCAATCTTTATTGACGCGGCGGCATCCTTTGACAAAAGGCGGCGCGTGCCAAGGCGGCGCGATACAAAGGCGAATACCCTATCTAAGCGAACGAGCTATATCTATTTTACAAATCCGTAACTATTTATCACTTATTTTTACGGTAGTCGACTTGCTTTTCATAAAAAAGGTTTTTTCATAGCATTAGAACGTCATAGTAATGAAATAAGAATTTTCATCACTCTACCATTGAGAATGTCATTTCATGTAAGTACTTATCTCAAACCGACGAATGGGACGTTTTAAAAAAAAATACATAGTTAAGGGCTTTAATTAAAACAAAACTTAATTGATTCCTTTGAAACGAGAGTTACCCATATAGTTTGTTGACTAACTTTCGTTACACAAAGGACGCGATCGTGATTTTTGTTCTCGTTAAGACTTTAACTAGGTACGTATTTTTTTGAAAAGACCTGTTTATTTTCAGTCGCATTCTGATCGCAGATTAGTAACTCACTAGTCGGACCAAACATAGGGGCCGGTTCGACGAGCAACATTATCACGGTAATGTGTAGCCAGCAACAACGCATCCTGCTCTAACTTACGAAGTAATACGAAGTAAGACTAAAACAACTATAGTTGCTGAAAAATTTGATCGTGTACCACTGTACCAGCCCTGCAAGTCACCAACTGGTGCTATATACGCGCTAGCTTAGAGAAGCAACACTCTACGAATAAATAAGTTCCCTTAACCTATAATTAACATTGATGACGTTACATAAAATGCTTTAAAATATGAACATAAGTTGTACCTATTACAGTCAAAAATATAGCAGCGGCTAATATTTATAAAAAAAAGTTTTCACGACTTTTTTTTGGTTATAAGGGTGTGACTATGTATTTGGCCGACTGTACATATTTTTGTTAACCTCATAGGTACAGTCAAGGGCATAAATATATGTATATACGTTCCCAAGACGTCGAAAATATAGAGAGGCATAAAGGTGCCACTGGCAATAAGGTCCATGTATACATATATTTGACGCGATAGCTGTATAGATATTAATGCCCTTGACTGTACGTTACCATATCTTTGTCCTTGTATATGCGTGGTATCAGTACAAATCATATTGATGCCGTCCATGTTGCATACAACAATACTAAGTACGAACTAGCCTCGTTATAAATCCTTTTAATTAATTTTTAATACACTTATCTACATCGAACTACTAGTGTAATATAAAATACCTTTAATGTGCAATCAACCCCTATAAGATGCTACATTTACACTTACATGTAGTATAAAAAATCAAGCGAAAAATATATTTTGAGCGTAACATTAGTGTGCTTAACAAAACTAAGTACTCAGTTTAGACTAGTCCCAGGAGTCTTTGAAGTGACTTTAAATATTGTACTAACATTTGTGCAACAAAGGTTTTTCTCTATCGTGTTTATATTTACACATTTAATTACAAGATATGGAAGACAGGATTAGCTTAGATCGGAGATTTTAATTTTCTACGATCTTTTAGAAACCTCGGTACTTAACTCAAATACTGTTATTATCCGAGTAGCACTATTATTCTAACATATACGGTTTAAAAAATAATAGAATGGTGTCTACATTGATGGTCTAAAGGCGACCTTACACGGGTAACTTTTAGCGGCGACTTATATCTGGCAATATTAGCTGTCTTACTCTTATTTTGTATAATAGAATGAGAGGTTCGTGTCGACAGATAATTATTGCTAAAAATTGCCAGTATAAACGCATCTTAATAAGTGAAGCTACGATATGGGCTACTATTTTGCAATTGATAGCAATATATGGGCGCCTTGTTCTAGCATACGCAGTTAGAGAAAGACAGCTATTGCTCGATGCTTTAAATTGAAGAAAAATATGCCCCGATTTACTGAGAATTCGACTGTACCTACGAGTATTTTAAAACACCAGCACTTTATACTTTGAGGATTTAGTATTTTAAGGTTCTGTACATCAGGAATGAACAGTTTTATTTATTATATGTATAAGATAAGATATCACTTAAATTTTAAGGTTTTAGTAGTTCATTTCATTTAACATTGTGCTACTTTGAAGTCACTCAGAAATTGACCTTACAATTGAATTAATTGCAACATGTCGAACACTTTTAAATTAGCCTATCCCTTAGTCTGCCTAAGATACTACAAGAAGTTGGGATACTTACAATATTTTTTCGAAATGTATGGACATAAAATCAGTTAGATGGACAGACTTACTGACTCATATTAAACTTTCTCACACTCTCAATATAATGTATTTGATAATAAAACAAAATGGACCGTCATCCAGTTCTATTTTATTCGCTCAGTTAAGCTGTGAATTCCAAATCAAAATAATTAATCTGGAAATTAGTTTAAAATCGATTGCAGACTTTGTACCAAACACACAAATAAACAGGCAGATTTTTTATATACCAACAAGTTAACTCAATTGATTTCATACAAAAGACAATACGTCTGAACTTTGCTAGATATTAACTATTTAGGACACAGTAAAAATAATTAATTGCAGTAAAGAATGGATGGAAATAAAAATAAACTGCGGTTATTTTTTTTCGTGTATCCCATTCAAGCTCAAAATATTTGTAGATCTAACCAGAATTTAGTTTCTTGTAAGGGTTAATAAGCTTGACTAAATGTATTAGCGTTAATTATATGGCTATGATCTTTGGAATGGACAACAGACTAGAAACCAGAGTAAATCACAGCACATTATTAATCTGAAATGTTCATAACATTTCGCGAGACGGTTGTGTTATCATAGTTTTAAGGCAGAGAATGTTTAGGCTCTGCACAGGCTAGACTCCTAAAATATATACAGATAAATACCAACATATAGGTAATCTTTGGGGAAACTAGCCTCAGCGTTTCACTTATTACACAACAACTAGAACTAAATGTAGTTAAAAATTAACAAGGAACAAAATCTTCTAATGGATTCACTATCATTCCAGTAAATAATCGCCTTAAAAATAACACGACTAAAGACTCCAGTTTGCACTTTTGAGAAATTTTTACAGTGCAAGTGATCCATTTACAGGACATGTACTGGAACCAGGAATTACAATTATCTTGGGAAAAAAGTAGCACTCCTTCGAGTTGCCACCCAAACTAAACCTTGGGTCCTTAAGGTGGGTACGAATTAGAGCAGCCTCGGGTTGAGGCACGCACGGCTCACCTATTTTGGTCAAATTCATACGCGCTCTCGTGCCTCTCGTAATTTGGACGTGTATCCGAGCGTGCCGCGGGTTGAACGACAAGTTCTAACTTTTCTGTGGGCGAGGCGCTTAAGTACAAATTTGATAAAATTGCTGAGCCGTTCCACTAATTTCATTAATTCAGTAATTCGGTGAATTATGATAAACGCAGCCGCGGCTGTCATCGTGTCCGACGCCATTTTAAAATCTCGGCTCGCGGCGAGCACGCTGCCTCACCCGCGCATGTTTATGAGTAACAATTTGGCTCGTGAGCAGCTCGCCGCATGGGGCGAGCATGCCTCAGGCTGAGCCGCTCAGATTCGTACCCAGCTTTAAATACACACAAATAACCAGAGCCTAAAGCGTCAATTACACTGAGTCGTCGACCGCATGCCGCATGCGGCAACCGTAGCAGTGTAAAGAACGCGGTAGCCGTCCGCACTCGGCGAGCGACAGCGGTGGTTGCAGTTGCGAAATTATGTGACCGCAGTAGGCGAACAGACTAACGTGAAGATTGCGGCTTAATACAAACACAGTTTAACTATAGGAGATGCCTCTTCATAACCACTAGAGTGCTCGTATAAACGGTAACGAGCTTTTTATAAGCAAGGCCTAATACGTGTAACTAGGGCAGCGTGAGTGAAAATACATGTCTAAACATGTATGTAAAGACCATTATTGCAACGGACACCACTCATACAACTGATACATGTGTGCGTTCTATTTATTCTAAATAAATAGCTACAATACACTACACCAATACACTAACACGGAATAACCAGACGGTCATCCTCATCATCACAATGCAACTAACTTATAAACAAACACCGGATTGACGGGGCCAATAATCTACCAGTGCTAGTGATTCATTAAATATCGACTAAGTTTATCGACATCGATAAAAAACAATTTTTAATCATCATTATCGTAACTAATGGCCAAGTTTGAATACCTTTTAACCATGTGCAAACCCCTTTTATTTATACCTATCCCAACTATAAACAACCGGTATCCTGGATCCCCGACTCTGGACTCGAGTCACTTTTGACAACCATTGAAATTACATTGAATAACAATTCAATCAGTACAACAATATTCTTTAGCATTCCGACGAATTGAAAACCTTTTTGTTTAAAGTCTGTTAAAAATGCCTCGCAAGAAAAAAGATCGTTTATCTTCATGGAAAGCTTATCATTCAAATATAGAAGATAAAAGTGCGACTTACTTTTGTTAGAAATGTACCTACAATCCATGTTTCGAAAAAAAGTTATCGATAAACTAGCCGATATTTAATGAATCACTAGCACTGGTACATTTTTGCCCCCGTCAATCCGGTGTTCTTTTATAAGACATGTGTGTTAAGTTTTAACTACACTGTTTAATAATATCATTCAAACAATATCATAGATCAGATTAACAATATGGCCGCCGCGCAGAGCCCCGCTAGTTTCACAAACATCGCTATCTAAACCTACAATTAAAAGCTCATTCATATCTACACGGGCCTACCCGTCTACTAAACATTAATAAATATACAAACAATACAAAATGTACAGCACCGCAACTCCGGGCGATTGTATTTATTAGAAAAACGTAAGTAGCCATCTTTAGCAATTATAACAAAAACCGTTTTCGTAGGGCTAGGACATTTTCTTATACCAATTCTATAATACATCATCAACAGACCTAATTTAAGGCCGTTTAACAATGCCGCCACTAGATAAATGTAACTAAACATTTTCAATATAAAAATATGGAGTTGGTATATACGTACTTATACTGAATTATTTCCTTCGGGAGCTAACAAATTGGTCCAATATTAATTCAAACGAGGTATGCCGTTTGTGCGTGATTGAGACTCAAATATTCGAATATACTACCACAAACTTCTAAATATATAACATCAGTAGGATACTACTAGGATATTTGTGATGAGATTATTTTAATTTTATATTTTACTAATCGCCCGCCATGCCAGCGGCTTCGCCCCGCTGCAATTATTATTCCTTTCATATCACTTAGGGGTATGAAAAATAGTTTACATCCTATTCTCAGACCTACTGAATATACACACAAAATTTTAAAAGAATCGGTCATGCCGATTCGGAGGAGTTTTGTTACAAACACTTAACACTGCATATATAAACACTGAATTTTATATATTAGATTTACTACCTCATGAATAGCACAATAATCACAATTTAGCCTGATAGGTAATAAACAAAATAAAACATGTAAATAACGAACGTTATGCAATATTGCCCCTTTGGATTTGTAAGTTTCGCGGTCCGACGATAAATAATAATTCAATAATTATAAATAAAAATACTACAATTCTCTGTCTACTTAGATAACATCAATACGCTCATAAGCCAATACGTTAAAATGCCGTATCCCTGTGACGTACTCAACGATTTTTGGTATAATAACTCCAGACCCTGCTAATAAATAACATTTTATGATAGTAATTACTTAAAAGATATTAGATAACGCTGACGCGTTCATTATCGTGTACAGTTGTTGCATGTGGCGGTTTCACCTTTTAAACTATATTGATGATTTAGATTAAATCTATCACTTTACCGCCATTGACCATGCAGTTGCAAAAGTTCAAGAACCCGACATCTTCGACGGACAATATGTATTTTAAATGGCCAGCATTCTATCAACCCACATACTTTATCTGGACGGGTGAATGTCAATATTAAATATTTCATACTGATACAATATTTACTTATGATACCTACAGTACTCATGAATGTCCCTTGTAGGACCTTATACTCATGAATTATTTAACACGGAGAGCAGCAGTACCACAATAGCATTTTGAAACTAGAAATAACGGTGTCGTACATGGCCACCATTTCAAAACCTCCCACGTTACAATTTTGAGGCACATTTTTGAAGCTTTAGTCATCTTTTGGCCACACATAATTAATGTGGGTAAAGGATTTTTTTATACCCTCACGGTATGGTATGCACGAATTTGTACATCTCCAGATTCTCCAGTATAAAGATACATTAGCGTTTAAATTTAGGTATTAAATTTTATTACTAGTAACTCAAAACAACCTAATAAGTTTTTAAGCATTATTGAATAGTATTAACAAGTAAGTACATGCCTAATTAATAATACTTTGCTGTTGGCTTTAATGACTAGACGAGTTTATTGTACCGTCAGCATCCATTTTAACGCCTCAGGATGAGAAAACTTTAATGTTAGCTTAAATTTAGCAACAAATCTGTTTAGATAATGATGCTGATTGCACGCACAGAAACTTATAACATATTATAACATAATCTTAATATTTCATGTCTTTTTCATGTCTTTATAGCGTTAATTAAATAATATACAACATTGAGCACCTATCACATTTCGAAAATAAATATGTAAACCTTAAAAACAATAAACAAAGTGTGAATAAAAATAATCACTGTCAATATTTTTTTTGCGTTAAACACTTAATATTTTATACAAAAATAAAACAACACATAATAGAACTGAGTGGCTGAGTTAAAAAAAAAACTTTTTACTAACCTTTTAACTTTTTAAGTCACTTTAAAAAAAAACATCACAAGCTGTATAGAAGCAATTTTATACTATTGCAATATTAAATACCAGTATTTTAAAAATACTCTGACGATTATGCAAAAACGGTTTGGTCTCAACTTAACTAAAAAACTAAAAAGAAAAACAGAAATTTATCACATTGCCCCTGATCCAACAGCCCCAACATGAAACAATCAAAAGCCGAATAATGTAACATACATGGATAAATCCCACAATTTCATAATTCCTGATCACCTGAAATTTAAAAATCGTTTAGAAAAACGTCTTATCGGCTTTCCACATATCCAACGAATACAGGTAAACACGAGGACGAAGTTATGCGTTACAGTGAAATGCCAGTACTACACCTGTTTCTATCTAATGTATGACAGCGTCCGTCACGATCACTGATCACGCACGAATATGTAGTGTAGCCATAGAAGTGTCGAAATAATTGCTTTATTAAAATAGCGTCCGAAGTCACTGCTTACAGTTGAACCCGAGTTAATCTGTGGTGGAGTTTGTTTGGTCGAGTTAAACTGTTTGGCTTGCATCGGGCTACTATTTTAGTAAGGCAATTATGGTGTTTGGTTATTGTAGGGAGCAGATGGCGGAGGTGCCGGGCGCGTGGTCGAGCAGGGCGCGGCGCCGCTTGATTCCCTCGAGGTACACGTCTCGGTTGAACAGACCAGCTGCCAACGGAACCCTGTACAAAACAATAACAAAATGGTATTCCCTTAACTTGGACTCAAGACGTTACAATAGTGACCCAAACCATGTGCATGTGCACGCCTGACAACATTCACGGCCAAACAGACTTCGTGAGATAGAATATTTGTACAACATAATAAATTAACGAATGTTATAACGAGTTTACAAGCGATTCGGCCTCTAACTTTGCTGTCACATAAATTAATTAAAGCTATTGAGATTGAGTGGTGAAGTTAGGACACGAGGCACGAGGAACTCATATTACCATTATACAACTGCTATCGCCATGACAACGGTTATCGGAAGAATTCAGATACCATTAAATTACATTACTGCAGAGGCCTTGAAGTAAGGGATTGCTGGACGAGTTTGGGATAAAACGAGCCCTGCAATCCCTGTTCTGGCAGAGGATTGTATAGTGCTTTTCTCAAGCAATGTAAGGAAATATTTAAATTATAATAACTGCCAAGTAATCAAGTAAAAATTGTTTAATTTGCCGCTTTTTTTAAGCATGTTATTTGAATTAGATATTCGAGCACCATGTTACATAAATATAGTACCAGTTTTTTTTTTAAATCGCTTTTATGGTTACAGTGTCTAGTGGTGGTGGGCAGTATGTAATTTTTTAGTTAGTACGTAAAAAATTAGGACAGTAATGGTTTTTCTTAGGCTTTTCATAAACAAATTGCCACAAACTTCATGTCTTCATTTCGTGATATTATCGCATACATTTCCGAGCATGTTTGAGAAAAGGATATTAACGGTGTATGACGCGAGCTAAGAGCGATGAATAACGCTACGTACACGTCAGTCCCAGGGCGTAGCGCGGCGGCGAACAGCCCCCACACGGGCTTGTGGTCGCTGGTGAGGATGGACTGCACGGAGTTGTACGCCGCGCACGACAGCCCCGGCGCCGGCGCCGCGCTGCTCACGCGCCGCAGGCCCGACAGACCCGACCGCACTACTCGACAAATATGCCTCATCAATACCCATTCACTTTTCAATTCTCATACTCTAAAATGACCCATACAAAGCCATGTAATGCTTTGCATGCGTCCCCGTTTTGGAAAAATTGTCTATGTGCTATTTGTTAGGTTCCCTAGGTATCCTCAGAAACAACTGTGTAGTTGTCTCATCCTGCATTTGAGTGACAGGTAGAGCGTAAAAAAGATTGAGAATAAATCTATGTAGAAATCATTACTTCAATTAATAATAATCAAAATAAACGTTTTTAATTTTAGACCAAAAATCTGCCATTGCTTTATTATCTTATCTTATCGTATCGGTGTACTGCCTTTTCGCAGAACTTTTTTTGGCCGAATTTCATTTGCCAACCAACGTTTCGCCGACAATTCACTTTGACAACTAACGAATGCCAAAATTTTATATGACAACTTTTTAATTCGCAGAATTATTATAAGGACCGTATCGTTAATTATGGAAACAAGTTTGAATTGCTCTAAAAAAAAAGTTACAATATTTTGTCTTTTCTGTCATATGTCAATCTGTTAAGCATACAGTCAAGTGTTAAAACTTACTATAAAAAAATGTATAATTCGTATACATTGCAAGATGAAGGGTCTCTCAGAGATAAAACGACATTCAATTGTGACCAAATACTGTAAAGAATCAGGTATAACTATGAGAAAGATTGCTTCAGAAGAAGGGGTTAGCCTGAAAGCTGTTTACAATACGATGAAAAGGTTTAGTATGAATAATAATTTAAAAGATTTACCTGGTCGAGGTGGAAAACGAGGCCCTTCATGTCCTAATTTGGACAAAAAGATATGCGAATATTTTTCTCAAAAAAAGAGATATCGATTCGGGATTTTGCGAAAAAATGTCGTACTTCTATTGCAATGGTTCAGCGTGCCAAGGAACGTAACTTGCTTGTAACGTATAAAAAGCAAAAACAGCCTAAACGCAGCAAAACCCAGGAGTCTTCTGTCAAAACTCGGGCTCGGAAATTGTACGACCAAATTTTAACTAAATATGAACAATGTATTATAATGGACGATGAAACCTATGTCAAACTTGACTATAAAACCCTACCCGGACCGCAGTTTTACACCGTAATAAAAGGTACGAAGGTCTCTAAAGACGACAAATCCATTTTTTGCGAGAAATTTGGGAAAAAAGTGATGGTTTGGCAAGCTATTTGTCAAAGCGGCATGAAAACGTCTCCGTTTTTCGTAACGAGAAACTTAAATTCGGATGTGTACAAGAAGGAATGCCTTCAAAAACGGGTACTACCACTCATTCGAAAGCACAGGAGTCGTACATTATACTGGCCCGATTTAGCTGCGTGTCACTATGCTCGCCATGTGTTGAACTGGTATCGAGAGAATAATGTCGAATTTGTCGCGAAATCATTAAATCCCCCGAATTGCCCTGAGATCAGGCCTATCGAGAAATTTTGGGCTCTAATGAAGGCAAAGCTACGAAAACAAGCTAAACCAACAGATAACATGGACCAATTAAAAAAAGACTGGATCCGTACCCACAAAACTTTCAAAACAGTCGATGTCCAAGGGCTAATAAAGAGCATCAAAAGCAAAGTGAGAAAACTGGCAAAGGGGATCAATAAATAACTAAAAATAGTTTTTATGGTTCACTTTGAAGATCTAAGAATCGCGTAGTTTAAGTTTTTTTTTTGTAATAAAAAGTATTTATACAGATTACACCATTTTATTTGTTTCCATAATTAACGATACGGTCCTTAAAGCGTATTATTATAACGCCTTTACACTTTTGGCAGACTCATCATTTGTCAAATCTTTCACTTGGCTTAACAACTCTTGGACGAATAACGTTTAGTTGATGCAACATTTCCCTTTTCATACATTTGGCAAGATAGAAATAAGTAAGAAAAAAAATAACAAATTCTTTGGTTGGAAATTATTATATGTGTGCATGAGCGAGCGAGCAAGACCTTCCTGGGCAAAACCGACTCGGCAAGGTTAGGTTAGCCTTCGAGGTTATTTTTTTTGACATCCCTTGAAAAAACTATGCTAATATTCTCCGTTTTTGGGGCTTAAAATAAGGCAGGGAGTACCTACTCAATAAAAAATTTGGTAAACAATAAACAACCAAATGAATATTATGCCAACTAAAACATTACACAACATGAAAGTAGGCATTTTGAAAAATAACATTATAAAAAACAGACCACATGTTGAGTTGGTAACTGTTAAGTTGGCAAATAAAACAAATACATTTGATAAGTTGGGAAATGAACGTTCGGCGAAATAAATTTACGCGAAACGGGAGTTGGGAAGTGATAATCGGCCATACAATTTTCTGCGATAAATAAGAGAACCTACGATAGGTTATCTTACAGATGGGCCCTTTCAAATATACTTTGACCCCTTTAGGATCTTTTGTGCAATTACCCTCTAACACACTCTGCTCAGCTCTTCGAATGTGCAGGTTTCCTCACGATGTTTTTCTTTAAACTTAAGAGCATCGAGTAATTTACTAAAGTTAGAAAAACTCATTAGTACAGGGTAACCGGAGGTTCAAACTCGGTTCCTTACTATCTCTCTGCCCTCTGCCCTCGCTCTCTGCCCTTGATTTGCTCAGTTGGCTAAAATTCTCGGGTCACTATGGTCTATTTTAGTAGTACACACCTTGACTAACAATCTACTATTACAGATATAGCATAAGAGTAAAACTTGACAATGTCATAAAAAAACTTAGCAAACTCATTAAGTACCTAAACTCATTTAGCAACCGCAACTAAAGGTCTCACCTGAAAACGACGACGCGTTGTTGGCCATATTTCTGGCTTTGAAAAGTATCCGGTCCGTGTAAGCCGGCGCCCTCTGCTTGCTCGACGTGTCAAACTGTTGGCTTCCAGGGTCATACTGGGAAAAATATTATGATCATTTTACCGCTCATTTATGTAGGTTTCTATGAAGCGCGGCCACAAACTGCCGGCTTCGACACCATTAGTGTCGCTGTGGACTCCTGGGCTTGTAAATATTGTATGAAATTAGACGGCAAAGTAGCTTAGTCTAGTGTATTCATCCAAGAATTCCCGCCTTAACTCGTGGAGCGCCCTATGAACACCGTGTATTCATAACGATTTTTGGATTTGGAAATCAGACTGGGTCGAATTAAGATTGACATTGTAATACACATTATATATGCCATGCCGTTCCACGGGTTAGTTCTTGATTTTACGTACACTGACATGCGACCGTGAAGTGTCAATTTGGATATCATCGTTGTGACCACTGTAGTAAACACTACAGCCATTGAAGACTCCTCAGTATCGCCTGTGACACTACATTGAAGTACATCGTGGGAGATTACCTATAGTCATGTTGTCCGTTACCTCTTTTTACTATTACTAAAGTCCTCAATTAATGCGCAGCTACGGCGGTAGCAGAGCGGACGAAACATGGCAAGCTGGCTTTTTATGCGCGACGTACCTTGTAAGTGGGCGGGAAGGTGATGGGCGCCTCGCGGAAGTCCCTGAAGGCGGCTCCGTCCTCGAGCACGGCCGTCAGCTGGTCGGCGTGCAACAACCCGTGCGGCAGGTGCGGTGGTAGAGGGAACTAGCAAACATTTAAATCCAATGTGAAATAATTTATTTGGCACGTAGGTAAATAATAATCAGTTAAAGGGTCTCCCCACCCCTATCGACGCGGAATCGGCGTAAGCTGATCAAAAAACATCAGTCGAGCCGATTCGAAATCTTTTCGCGACGATAGGTGTGGGGAGACCCTAATAATAGTAAGTAAACATCAGGGGACAGTCTCACTTAAACTAACCTTGTCTCAAACTAAGCTCTAGGCTTCAAAGCCATGTGTAGCCGTGTGAAGCCTTGTGTGCCGTTGTGTAGTACTCATCATTTATTATGTTTACATGGAACGCCCCGGAAGGTTTTTTTTGGGAAAAATTCAACAATTGACGCAGATGCGTTGTGTGCACGGTGTGTACATGTAGGGCAAAAATCGCTACGTGCAAAAAGGTCGCTCGACGGGTTAAATACCGGGAATCAAACCCGGGACCGCTAGCTTCGTCACGTAGTAGGCAGGGTCACTACCAACTAGGCTAAACGCGATGTTACAAACACTCAAAATCGTCTCATGAAGTGGATACATTCAGTAACGCTGGTTTTAAAAGTGAGACTAGCTTAGGGATAGTATCATGATGGCGTTAAAAATTAAAACAAAAAAACGGTAGGTCTATAAATCTTAGACTTAGATCCAGAGAAACCGTTGGCTCTACAGAAAACCGTCAGATCGGAACCGGCAGATCGACGTCAGTAACATTCTATTTCATGATTCTAATTATGCCATGTCCCTAATCGATCCTGATCGTTGTGACACGTCTAGTGTATACTAACAAGATAATAATATTAACTACTATTTCAGTCAACAACGGAATAGTTTAAAAAATATATTAATCTAATTACTTCTGTTTGTTCGATCCACCGCAACACAGCAGTTCGTGGCTCACCCAACCGGAAATTCAAATCGCCACACCAGAATACATAATCGAAATTGTTTGTGACGTCTGAAAAAATAAAAATACTTTACAATTTTGAGCAATTACTTAATTATAAATGCAGACTCATGACATTAAAATAGATAAATCTAGGTATCGAAACTACAGTTTCACAATTTCAGGGAAGTACCACCATTTCTGTAGATTACGCATTTTACACGATAATTTAATCATTGTTCGAATACTAGAGTCAATCAGGCGTAACTTCGTTATCGCTGCGACATTTTTTTCTGCTGATGACTCTAAAGATTAAACGAAATGTGTTTTACCTTTGCTTTTATGCCTGCATGGTAGATTTTTCGGGAGATCAATGGCTCTTATTATCCTCTTGATGTCAGACACCCTTTCCTTCACTTTCTCTTGATGGGCTGTCAAATGAGCAGTCACGAAGAGAAAAGTGGAGCCAAAGAGGGCAAAGGATATCGCAACAGCGCCCTTCGTGCGAAACGCAGTCCCTGGCCTCACGGACAGACTTGCATCTTCAGGCAACGAGCAGAACCATATGAGATCTCTTCTTATGAACACTGTTAGGTGAATAGTACCTGTAAATAAAACATTTGGTGTTTATTGTTTTTTTTCTGCAAGTAGGACCAGTGCTTGGCGTGAGGATACCATACTAGTGTTGGTTAGAAGATATTACCAATGGATTTCATATAACTTAAAGGAGTGTCGTAATAGGTCAAGTATTTCGGTTATTAAAGTCATATTTATAAATGTACTAACTGTTCGTGCCCGCCGTCGCCCGGGATATTTTGTTTTCATGCAAACCTTGTCCAAACAGCATCACTGTTAACTGACCTCTAGTGAGCCTTATTGTAAGGGGACAATATTCACAATTGGTCAGTTAACTGTGTTGCAGATGGTCCTATTAAATACACACAAATTACCAATTATAATTAAAAAAAATACATTTTAATTGGTGAGCTATTCTCGTGTTTTTGGGAGACTAACGCAAGGAAATTGTTTTTTATACATAGATTATGTAAAGCAAACATTGTGTTTAGACCAATGGCTTATTAATTCCCAATAATATTTCATCATCCCGATAATGATCATCTAACAACAGCGTAAAAATGTTGCCACATTTTAACTGCCACGTGTCGTTAGATAGAACGTCATTAAGCACAATGGAAAGTCTCAGTATACATTACACGTTTTATCTTAAGTAATCACGCATTGTCACCCGAGCATTTGTCCTTATTCGAAGGACATAGAGACCCTTATCTGTTGTGCTGGTATTTTTATCTTTCCTTCATTCCTAAATGACGTCACACGTTGAAACGTCTATTGTGTCGTATATCTTGGCCCTAATACGGATAATTAAGGAAAAATGACCTTCAGCCATTCCAAATAGTCTGAAGACGCAGTCATGTGACACTCTTAATCAGGCTTTAACCATCTAACTAGGATGTGCTTTGGCAAAACACCAATCAAGGACTTTTATTATTTCCTCCCTTCATTAGTACTCAAGAGTATGCAGGCGACTTTGTTCAAAGGCAAACAACTAAATTGAAGAAATCCTTTGTTCATTTTCAGATGTTGAGTTTGCCTTTCCAAGCATTTTCGACATTGGTAAAGGCGTTAAAGCAAAGAAAACTGAAAGGCTTACTTCCGTATTTCTAAATACCTACAATTAAAGTCATTACGTCTTAAAGTCGTAAGCCCGCTCCAGCAGGACCACCTTGCATCTTGTTCACGTATCCAGTTTGAGTGTTTGCTAGTCTTTAAAAAACTCTTATGCAGAAAATGAATAACATACAAGCTTTCAAATTATATTTTGCAAAAACCTCGTGAAATATGGCATTACTTTAACTTAGGTACCTAAGTAATAAGAGTGCAGTAATAAATGTGATGGTCCCAACAGTTCTTGTATTGTAATCTCCCATTCTGTACGCTCTGAATACGACTCCTGAGTGCCGATGGCAAATATATCAGGCACATGTTTCACCTGATTAGGAAATATAAAGTCAGCCAGTTCCCTGAAAAAAAAGCCATTGAAAAATAAACATCACCCTACTTTTAGATACAAGTGAGTTTGAGTTAGACAAAAGCAATAAAAAATCTTCTTTCCATATAATAAATAAATATTATTTCATTATATTTTTCTATATATATTTTTTTTAAATATTTATAAATTTTAATTCAAAACTTACTTAGGTGGAGCTTGACCATTCATGTTCCATGTGCCAACAAATATCTTAACTTCTCTTTCGGGAAACACGTGTTCTAACTCAGCAGCTCCAAGAAGGGAGTGGGAAGCTAGTCTTCCATACAAATAGTTTCTGAAAAATTTAATATTATTAAAAAACATAGAATTTGTTCCAGCAATAGGTGTAACATTTAGTTTTATTTGCCATTTCTCTTTTATTTAATTGTATAATGTAAAAGCATTATGTTCGTTTTGGTTTAGTTTTATCAGTATATTTATTTTGTAGCAGTCACATTGTTGGTTACAAATTCTCTCAGTCTATCTCAACATGAAGCAGGAGATATATAAAGAATTGTTCAATATTCATTAATCTATAACACTATTTGGCAAAGATCTTTTATGTTTGATGCTTTTGTTTTCAAAACCTTTAATTATTCTTGAATATGCTGAAATATTGAAATATGAAATATTTATAATAAATTTAAATAGATAAATATAATACATAAAATATGAATTAACCAGTAACCAGTGAAGAGATGAGATTAACAGCACATATTTAACAGCATTAGCAGGACATAAATTATGAACAACCTCTCCCGAGCCTCCTGGGTGGGTATTAGCCGAAGCACCTGTGCTGCGAGGAGCGAGTTACGAGCCAAGCTGTCAGTGCTGCCTGCACGGGAATGAGATCTCGTTATCGTTGATTTTGTTCTGTATGGAAAGTTATAAAATAAGTATGTACACTTTACAAACAAATAAAGCATGTAATGTAATGTTCACATCTGCAACCGTAAATTGACAAAAATAAAATGATGGACAGGCTACCTTAAATGGTTAACAATATTTAAATCTAATAATAATTAGGAATAAGAAGTGCAAGATTTGTTTACATTAATCACAGAATTATTGTTTTGGGCATTCTAAACCATGAAGTTCAACTATATTGGTCTCATTTTTCTTCTTACACCTAATCCAGTATTGCTTTGATAACATAAATGGCATTAAAAAAATGGACATTGGAATTAGAAGACTGGGGAAAATACATTTCTGTAATTTATATGAAAATTTACAGCTTTACAATCTTTTTATACCAACCAAAAAGTGTGCCCAGAATTGAAAGAAGAAACTCATTAAGCTAATAGAAAAATTCAGAATTACAAAAATTAAACAGTCCACAAGATAACACACATCACAAAAACATAACTATAATTTGAAATGCAGATAGAAACATGTACTGAGATCAATGAAAAATGGTTAACTGAGAACACAGACTGGGACCCCAGGGATGGTAAGAGGAACAGGGAAGACAGGTGCAGAGGAGAAAGGATGGTTGAAAAACTGGCTCCAGAAGAAAAAAATACAGACTATTGGAAAAAATCTCAAACAGACTAAGATGTGTGTACACGTGTATTAGTGACATTCCCTTAGTCGCCTCTTAAGACATCCACGGGAAGACATGTAGTGGCACTATTCTAACCCAGAACCACACGGAACTTGAAGTAGTAGATAATAATAAGTAATAGAAGTAGATAACTTAACAATAACACCCTTACTTTCTTTTTCGATCCAAGGAACTGCTTCGATCACTTTCAGGTGAGGCTGAATGGAATAGAGGCTTGCTCTCAGATATTAAATGATCAGCTGATAATCTCTTTACAAACAATTTGCTCTTTGGTTTGTTACCCTCAAATGATCCTGAGTGCTCTAAATACTTTCGAGGATCATCACCTCTTGGAAATATAACAGTAGCCTTGGGTATTTCATCAGATTTTGTGTGAGACATTGAATTTTCACTATAACTATTTGAATTAACTGGGCTGAAGGGTCTGGGGTTGCTGTCGGATTTTGGCGCGTTTGTATCTCCTAGGCTCCGAGGTCGGGAAAGCCTAAAGAAGGCCTTGCAGCATTTTGGACCGTTGTAGTCTTCCCTCTGCATGTGCTCGCTGCACTGTGTGCTCTTGTGTCCGTCGGCAGCCTCCTGCGGGTTAGCTTCAACCGCGTGCGCGCTCTGCGCTAAGAACGGGTCAGCGGGCGACATCGGTCGTGACGACGGAGTGAACTCATCATTGGAATCTGTGTCGACATAGCACCCAACTTTGGGCGACTTTTTAACGAACAACCGCTTCCGCAATGACAGTTTGTGCTTAGTTTTGGATGGTGAAGTTGTCATATTGCACTTTACGCCAATAAAACAACAAATTTATGTTACTAATTACATTTTATATTAAATATAGACAACATAACCTACATGATCGTCAGATGACATTTTACGCTAAGGAAAATGTCATCTGTCATCAAAATCTCGTGATACGTTCCGAAGACAGTTCAGATTAACCAAGATAATTCACTAAAATATAACTTTTTTATTAAACGTGTTTAAACTTTGGCTAATACTCTCGTAGGAAAATGCTTATATTGTATGCATGAGCAATGTTTGGTGCATCATAACAGTCGTTATGGAAACCATTGTATCTATGGATGAATGCGATGTGATTATTATAGCTCACAATCTCCCGTGATAAGTACAGATGATAAGGTATAGAATAAGAATTGAGAACTAAAGGCATAAAAGGAGCCTTATGAAAGTGTCAAATCTATACCTGTGTCGAAACTTCGTCTCAAGGTGCGTCAAAAACGACAGTTTTTTTATGGCTTGACGTTTACTTGGACGTATCTTGTGACGGGCATCTCAGCCAAGATTAATTTATTAATATGGACCTTAGTCAATTAAATGAGATAAAAACGGCTCTGGTAATCAGGCGGAGAACGGCCAATCGTAATACCGGATTTTAAAATAAAAAGGTCAAACATACATATCTCTTTGTTCATTGTATGTAAGGCCCAAAGAAGGCCCAGGGAAGTCCATTCTCAAAGTCTGCGTCGAATTTGACGTTCGACTGTTGAAGGAGAGAAAACAGCGTAGTTTTACAAATTTTTGTGTGTCTTCTACGTTTCCTCTTAAGAAATAGTTTACGTAATTTAAAAAGTAATAAAACGTGCAAAGGTCATCTAATTGACTAAAATCTATGCTAGTTAGTACTTAAAGAACGTAGGTACAGTCAGCAGAAGAAGTAGCTACGCAACCGAAGAGCTCAAAATGATCTGCACTTGACTTTATTGTCAAGAGAATAAGTCTTGTCTAGATCATTTTGTGTATGTTATTCTGCTTAGCTACTTTTGATGCTGACGATGATACTACATATTCTATGAATAAAACCTATTGATGAACTTGGGATTTATTTCATATATTATTAGGTACGACCAAAAATAAAAATAGGGCAATTAATAACTCAGGACGTTTATTGTTATCATTGACATGAGTAGAATTAAACTAATCTTAGCAGTAGTAACGCCCCCGCCTGTCCCTGGCACTAGTAGATTGTCCCCGACATACTCCGGAGTGGGAGACAGGGATCCTCCCACTACAGACTGAATACCGTCACCTGCAAATATAATTAATTATTTGGTACCATAATACCTACATTAGGTTTTTGTAGTTAACACAATCTATGGGGTCGAGGCGACTTTTATACATTTTAAAGAAACATAACGCTTTAATAGTAGATCGTTCAACAAGGGACTAAAGTACTTAAGCCATTACGACACGAGATATTTAACAAACCCGAGCAGAGCGAGGGTGGGTGAAGTTTGAGTGTCATTATTAGTGCCTAAGAATTAAATGCATCACTTTAGTCCGCCTATCCTACATGGCTGTTCTGAGTCATTTTAGAAATGAAAAGGTACCTTTGTACTCTTTTATTGTATTTTTTGCACTTATTGTTATATTAAAGGGGACAACATTTTTTTACCGTTGTATTCCTTTGAAATCTTTAAAAGACGCCTTTTCCCTCCCTATAGACGCATTTGCTTAGGTTGACCTTAATTACTGATATTATAATGATAAGACTAATATAATATATATACCCGGGAATTAACTTAGTGCCAAACTAAGCTCTAGGCTTATACTATGGAAACTAGACAACGATAAATTACTTATACAGAGAAATATAAACTAGAATACATTTAAAAAAATCCAAGACTCAGGAACTCGTGCTCATTACACAAATATCTGCTTTGAACCCGGGAGCGCTTCGTAGGCAGGGTCACTACCAACTAGGCCAACGTGTCGTAGAATAGGTACCTGAATAATAACCGTTGACCCGCGTGTGGGCTTTACCTAACAAACCTTACCTATATTACAAAGATCGTTAGTGCAAGCTCGATAATAAGTCCTAAATATAGTATCGGTAACATCGTGGTTCAGGAAATCCGGAGTCTCTTCACATCCTCTTGTAAAGCTCACCACTTCTCCTATAGGGTCCTGTGCAAACGGAATAAAAACTATTAAAACTTAAGTTAGATCTAGTTAGACTATTAGGGACAGTAATTAAGTAACGTTTTTTGGGTTGACGCACCGCTCGGCACCGGATCGGCAACACCTCAACTCGAGCCGTTCAGTAGGTATTCTTTGTATGAAACTCCATACTGTAACGCACACTTATCTGCACCGTAACGGCATCGCCTCGCATTAAACATATGAATGAGGCGTGCCGTTTGGAACAATAAAGTATTTATATACCTAGCTACAGACTATTTTGCATAAGTAGGTACTTTACTTCTTTGTATGTGGGCGTTTTCCAACAAAAGTGTACATCGTTAAAGACAAAATTATGAAAATTTAACTTTTTCCAGTTTGTTATGAAAATTAACGTATCTAAATGTATGGCTAATTTTGGTGACGAAATGGAAAAAGTAAAATTTTCTTAACTTTGTCCTTAACGATGTACACTTTTTTTGGAAAACGCCCATCCCTGTTACCCACCTAGAGGTGTATTTAATATGTAAAGTTGTTACGGTTTGTGTCACCAATGAATCGATGCCGAACATAACTACTCTCTAAACCGTAAAAGTTCGCATCAATACTAAGTACACTAAAATAAAATCGAGTGTATGCTACAAAAATGATGATGAATAAAAATGCTAAGGTTCGTACTCATGACATCGTGCGTGCCTTTCAAAAATCTAGATCGATTTAATTAATAAAAACGCCTAAATTTAATTAATAGCAACTACTTTTCTTTCCGCTTACCACAAACTCCTGCCGCATGATGGTACAGTATTGGTAAGGGCAATCGACTGAAAGCGTGTGCTCTGTCACCGTCAGACATGAGCGGTCGGTGTCCACCGACGAAAACGTGCAGGCGTAGCATCTTAGGTTACCTGAAATATATTTAGGTACCTACATTTGTTTAGGAAAAAAATATATACTGCCAGCGAGAGCGCGGAACAAGCGATAGAGAGACGATCGGCCTAAGCCGACGTTATCACGTAAAATTATCCTCCGTAAACCGACTTTACCGACAACATTTTGTTTACCACAAGTCATAGATCGGAAGTCAAGTCCTGCCGGTACTTTCGGTTCTTTATGTACAGTCGAAATCATAAATTATGCCTACCCCTTAGTAGTTACCTTGTTACTACCTTGTCGTTTTAATTGCTGTGACAATTTTATTTACATGTGACAGTTTAATAGACGTTAAATAGACAAGGTACTTAAGTGTAAACATATTTTATGACTGACTGTACATGTGTAGGTATGTGTAGAGTCGAGAAATATGAATCATAGCAACTAACAGCCGCACTCAGTCAGTTTTTTTTTTTCAAATTTATTTCAGAACAAGTTCCATATGTTGTTAGTAACATCAATTCTTATTCTATATTAGTAATTATCAAATTGACAAGTCGTTCCTTGGTGAGGATTTTTCATGCACAAGTTAAAAAGGAACGAGTTACTTGTCTCTAAAGTGACTTTTCACCCTTCTTCTTAATCTTATCAGTCTTATCACCCAACAGACGTGAACTGCTGGACGTAAGCCCTCCCCAATGATTTGGTACAGATACAACATGCCGTGTTCAATTCTATAGTACCATTTTCCTTTTTTTACCTTACGAGTATTTTCTCACTGAGTTTAACATCGCACTGGATAGATAGGGTAAACTCGGCTAAAATTACATGACTCTTGTTACTCCGTGATACCATGTTTCATGCTTATTTTAGAGTTAAAAAAACTCATTTTAATTATAGTGTAGTATAGGCTGATTACTGCATTATAAGGATGCATTTACATGATTAAAATTATTTCGTGTTAAGTACTCTAAAATAAGCATGAAACATGGTATCACGGAGTTACGAGAGTCATGTAATTATCCGAGTTTACCATACTTTAACACTGCTTAAACTTTATCCTGATACGAGAATGTACGCTAATAAAGCTAATTCATTGTTGACAGTGCGCCGATTCCTTAGTACCTAGCGTGCCGCGGAACTAACAACTAACCGATAATTTAAATAACTAATAAGTATATCTTCTATTTACTGGGCTTGCTATCGACGTTTTCAGATCCAAATCCAGTTTATTAATACGTGCTTCAATTATTTATATTTACGTAGCCTAGGAAACTAACTATATTATTCGGGAAAAGGACTACCTATGTCTGGATAATTATGTTTAAACAACTAAACATCCTGACATTGTAATATTATGAGTAATACCTACGAGTATCATGACTTAAGCCGCGTTCACATTTGTCTGACGTGTTGTGTTGTGATGCTCTCTGTCGTGATGGCTACTGTTCACATTTATCTGACGTGTTATGACGCATTATGACGCGTCGTCCATACTCTCCATACTTCTCGTGCGGCTCTGACGCGTCACAACACAGCACTGGCGCGTGCACACTAGTCCGATGCGCTGTGTCGTGTCGCTGCACCGCCCCCCGCACCTCACCCGTTCTGACGCGGACCGGGATCGCATGTGATGCGACACAACACAAGCCATCACAACACACTGCGTCAGACAAATGTGAACGCAACTATATTAAATGTATGAAACTGATACTGTTCTGACGCATCACGACACAACACGTCAGACAAATGTGAACGCGGCTTTATTTGCACGCGAAACTTCTATCCAGAATATTTGATCTACGAGTATTTTTTAGTCAAAGAATAAGGTCAGATTGCAGCAGTATTTCGCAGTAATGTGAATACATCCTTAGAGTTTTGAGGCATCACGAGTATGGCACCTGTTCTCTCACACCGAATTGGCGCCTAATTCAAGACCCGAATTACAGACTGCTGTTATACAAATATTTAATAGCGTTTTCATCACTCTGCATAGAGTTAGTAGTTCCGTTAAAAGTAATATTGAAAATAGGTAGAAAAAGATTTCCAGACATTTTAAACATAATTAAATGAAGTGGGAAGTACGCCAAAAAAACCTATAACTCACAGTAGTACTCGTATAGCAAAATACACTAACGAACATGCAAGTGATAACAAAAACCGGCCAAGTGCATGTCGGACCACGCACAGTGAAGGGTTCCGTAGCTGGGGTGAACGTTAACGGTTAAAATTCATTTTTTTTAAATTAAAATCTCAAAAACTACACAGCGTATCGTGTTCAAAACAATTTTGGTTGGAAGTATTTCGTATGTTCTACTATTGTAATTTTTATTAGAATGTTCTTTTTAACAGTTCAAAAGCTACCCATCCGGACAGAATTTTTACGACTTTAGAAGCGTATATCTCGCCAACTGTTCAATTACGTAAAAAAGTCACTTAAAAACCTCTGTATCATTTTGGAAGGCCTATCTAAAAATACCCCACACGCTGATGTAACTTGAAAAAATTTTTTCGTCCCCTAGTTACATGTAGGGAAACTGAGGAGGGTTGATCCCTAGGGGACACTTGGTAAACTTCATTTTAAGTTTTACCAAACGAGATACATGTTTTTACGCTAGCTACACTCATTCATTCGTAGCTAACTTCACTTTCTATCATGGCGGGTTTTGACAATTGTCAGTGGTTTGCAAATGGCGGACGAAGACAAAATCGTGTCGTGTGATATTTATTTTTTGGTAAGTTTTAGCTGGATTTATTTAATATAAAGTGAAAGAGATGCTATTAGTGAGATTGTTTATTGTGTTAGTCGTTTATTTAAGTGTAGATAATTGTTAATTTCATTGCAATACGTGATCACTAGTTTTGAGTACGACATGTTTTATAACCTCTCTATGTATGGGGAGACTTGTACTTTTTATTTGGGGGTGACATCATCCCGGGATCATGTCACCCCGTGAGGGATCAAGTCTACCTTGTAATCAAATAACCAGAGGATTCATAGAGTTATCATTAATATATTACTTTTTCTTAGGAGAAACCATGCCGCGAATATATAAGACCAAGAAAAAAAAAGGGTACCCATAAATAAAGACAATTTAAAAATTGCTGTAGCAGAAGTTTTAGCCGGAAGTACTTTGAAAGGAACTTCCAAAAAACATGGCGTACCTCTTATGACCTGAAAAAGATACGCAAGACGACAAAAAGAATCCAATGAAGAAATTGAGTATGCACCTAACTACAAGCGATCACAGCCATGAAGTTTCTGAATATGGATAATATTGTCAGCATTAAAAAATGCTGTTATTACTATTCTTTCTCACTGCCGTCCACAATGTCAATAGTCAGAAATTACATGGTCGTGCATGTGTCAAGATTGACTTCTTATGTGCCTAGTAGTGTAGGTTTGATTTATTATATTTCTAGATTGTTCAAGTTTTTGATATTATGTTCGGATAAAATAAAGTCAACAATTGGTACAATTGTTTTTGTAAGTAGAAAAGAAAGTCAATGTTCCTTATAGATTTTAATTTTGGATGTTTATTTTATGAATGATTAAAACGTATTAGGCGTTTTTTTATAGTAAATAAATTGATTACCAGTTTTGTGTTGTTATTTGGAAAATACTACAATTTCTTATTTAAAATTTAATAAATATGGATCACCAAGTGTCTGCGTTCCGGATAAATACTATTTCTGTGGTATTAAGTCAATGAATTTAGAGGAAATCAACCCTCTAGGTATGGCATTCGCGATAAAATCTGTTTACCATGTGTCCCCAATCATGGGAGATTTGATTCATGCGGATCAAATGAACCAATCGGTGGGAATTAAGCCTCTAGGTATGAAATATACGATAAATATCTGTTTTCTGTGTGTTTTCCTATTTCTTGATGCATTGTTAACTGGGAATCTAGTTATTTAATTAATGGGCATCAGGTATGGGGAGACACGGTAAAAATCTGTTTACCAAGTCTCCCCTCCGGGATCAAGGCTCCCAATCAGGGGTAAACAAGTCTCCCTCATACTGGGGACACATGATAAAAGTCTACAGTATGACATTTCATTAAATAATGAGGTTAATTGTAGCATGATCTTGTCCTCATTCGAACTATCAATGAATAGATAAATTCTGAATCTTATGACCTATAAAGCTATCCAATGCAGCAAAAAATAAAAAAAATAGAGTCGAAAAACAAAAGGGGTGATCAACCCTCCCCAGTTTCCCTATGGAGTGCCACCCCTAAATATATTTTTTTTTCAATTTTATTACATCATTGTATAGCGGTTCATAGAATACATCTATCCTCCAAATTTCATTTATATAGTGCCAATAGGCTCTGAGTAAAATGGCTGTGACATACAGACGGACAGACGGACGGACGGACGGACAGACGGACAGATGGACAGACGGACAGACGGACATGACGAAATTATAAGGGTTCCGTTTTTGCCATTCGGCTCCGGAACCCTAAAAGGTATTTTTCAAGTGCTTGAAAAACAGTAAATGACAAAACTTTTTCGTTTACTAAATTGAAAATTGCTATTGAATTAGGTAATTACCAATGCTATACACATTGTAATTTACTGTCAAGTAGGTGTGTAAAATTTGACCGCGAGTTTTAACTGTTTTCGGAACAGTAACAATTGCCGTTTCGAACGTATGGCTCATAATAGTTGTAGTGCAAAGCAGTGAAAGTTCAAGCTTTATTCTGTTTTGAATACTTTTATTTTTTCAGTGTTTATTTACGAGACTTAGTGAAAGATAGATTGTACAACAAGGGCATAAAACAATCCATTTTATCCAAGACTTATTAAGTCGAGAATAAAATGGGTTTTAGGACCGAGGTATAACTCCGCTTTTCACTTCAGTTACGAGGAAACATAATAGTAATAATATAAAAAAAACTCTTGGATTTAGGCGGCAAACTCTCTTCAATAAGTTATTTTGCATTTTTAACCATTAGTGTGTTAGGTGTGAGAATTATTTCCTCTCCACTTGACAACATATTAACAAAATTCCGTAACATAACAAGTTTTGCGAAGAAAACAACTAATTAATTGTCTCAAACGAGACAACAACCGCTTCCCGACATTTTTTTATTTTTTTTATTTTTTTTGCATGAAATTTATAACTTAGGTCGAACACAATGCTGACAGTTTTGCGAAGAAAGCAACGAATTAATAGTCCAAAACGAGACAAAAACCTCTTTCCCGGCACTGTATTTCTTTATGCAGCCTGTACCCAGCATAAAAAAGGACTTTACGAGCATGAGAAGTCAAAAAGTATTTTTTCAAACCATTTAACAGTGTCATATTGGTGTTACTATACTTTTGGTTTCCCTCAAATAAATAAATAAGTGTTCGTAAAAATCGTACTTCACGAAACATGAGTTATGTGTTTTTTTTTCAAAGTAGTGACGATATCCATATCCCTGATTAGAACATGTGATAATTTATATCCCGGAAAGGATAGTTCTAGTGTGGATTACGACGAATCGGTAATTTACTTCTACACAAGACAGTCACAGGCAAACGGTTGTAGGTATATACACATATGATATTCTCAGATAAAATATATTTTGATTCAACTGGGTTTGTTAATGTTATTGTCATGTTTGTAGATACACAAGTTACAAATGAGACATAAATACAAGAGAGGGCTCTTAATTGCCATCAACGAGTAGGAAAAGAAAGTAGGTAGAGGAAGTGCCGGTTTGCATGCGGTCGGATACACGTTTGCGGGTGGCAAACCCTGGGATATCTCCAGTGTAAGAAAGACACGACGAATTTCGACGAATTGAGTCTCAGCTATTATCGTTTAAATTCTCAGCTGCGTTTCAATACCCTTAAGAGGATTGCGAAGCAATGCTTAAATCGCGTAGCTGTTAACTGTCAAAAATAGTCCATACAACATATAATAATAAACAACAACAACAACAACAACATATAATATAATAGTCATATTTTAGTGGTGGTAGGACCCCGTGCAGGGTCCGTCCGGATCGCTACCACCATCTTATCCATTAACCACCCGCCAAGCAACAGTGTTCGCATTGTTGTGTTCCGGTGTGGGGATAAGACAACCGGTGAAATTACTAGCATAGAGGCATTCCATCTTGGTCCTCAGGGTTGGCAACGCATTTGAGGTCTTGGGATTATAGTCTTGAGAATTCAAATGTCTATGGGTCTCAGATTCCACTTACCATCAGGTGGACTGAGTGCTAGTGTGCCTTCTCCTTAACATAAAAAAAAAAAAAAAAAATACAAATTTAGCTCCGGGCGATAACGATTCTGACTCCCTAAATGTAATCCGATTTCCACGATTTTTTTATATTTTGTAGTTCTCATGAAAAAATAAGGTGTATACGTTTACGGTCTTGATTTTTCCTTCAGTAAGTATTTCTTGAAAAAGAAAACGTACAGACCTAGTTTTTGATAATACGTACAACATAGTAAAAAAATCGTAATAATCGGACAACGTTACACATATACACAACATCACGCCTTCATTCCCAGAGTGGGGTAATCGTAATTTTTGTTGTATTGGAATATACACTGTCAAACATTATAGGTACAAGTATTTGCAGTAAAAGTCTATATGTACAATTCATTAAAATATGATACTAAAAAGTAATATACTTACAATTAAATGTCAGCCAAATTAATCAGAAAATTGTTTTCACAATCCAATTTTTAAAAGACCTATCCATCGACACCCCACATGATAGGGTAAGTACACGAGAAAAAAAAACATCCCAATGTTATTTTTCAATAATTTAATTTACCACATTGTTGGCGTGACTATTATGGTTAGGTTATGGTTATGGTTGTTGGTGCTAAATAACAACTTTCCAGTACTAAGAGTTTCTGAGCTAGGCTGCGGACGGACATGGCGAAATTATAAGGGTTCCTAGTTTGACGGAACCCTAAAAACCTCCACTGATGACATAGTGAGTAGAAGTTAGATTGGGCAATTGAGACACCTGGCATCAGACCTTTAGACCTTTGTTCACTTCAACAAGATACCATACTTCAAACAATAATAATTGAATCAGAACAGACGCTGATCTCCAATTTACACTCCATAATTTTGGTCGAGGTGTAAAAATACAAAGAATAACTGCGTACGTCACTTGTTCGCTATAATTAGATAGTGCGTGCTGATGCACATAACAAGTTCGTAGGAAATAATACTGTCTTAATAATCGAAAGACGATAGATACTTTAAGACGTCTACGACTTATACTCTCTGGCTGTTGTAACTTTAGGCTCACCTGCAGATTTTCCGATGAGAGCACAAATAACTAAGAAAAACGCTTTTATGTACATTGTAATTGTCCAACAGCTACTTTGATACTGAAAAGAAATCCGTTATCTTCATAACCCCAGGGCAATATTATCGGGCTTCAGCAAAGGTTCGCCTTAGCCTCCCTTTCTTTCTCTATGATAATGAAAGAGAGGCTAATGCGAATCTTCGCCGAATCCCGATAACGTGGCCGTAGCATAATCGATGCTTTCAAATGATAATCAAAACATTCCCGCTATCTACCGATTTCGTAGGAATAAGGTACTAATTAAATCTCAGCCGGAAGCAAGCTTCTTGTCTAATCGTATGCACGTTCACGTCACAGATTGTTATTCGTCGAGTTAACTAAGAACCTTTTCGCTGAGACTATAAAACCTTTTTAAAAATGTTTTCGCTGGGGACTAACGTTACATTAATGTGACAGAGTTCTATGATTGGTCAAAAAATAAAATCTCTGTGTGTGTGAATTAGGGATTGGACAGTTTGACACAATACCTACGTATTTTTGGCGTGTTATACATTTCCCGCTTAACGCGACTAATGACAAGTGTAAAATGTATAACCCAGCAATTTTACGAATGTTATCAAACCACTTAACATTAACACTCCTCGATAGTACCTACCTACATGAATCAACTGCTTCGACGTAATCTACTTTGTTGTACCGATATGATCTAAAAACAGCAATAGGAACTGATTATTACGGTACTATACATATTTTATAGGTATAACGGAGTCAGTACCTAGGAGTACCTATTGTACAAGAATATACAATCTGAATACAAAAAACCGGGCAAGTGCTTGTGGTACCATGCTCAGAGAAGGGTTTCCGACACACCGTTACTACAAAAGCAAAAACCTATTTTAATCAACATCTAAGTAGATTAGTGTACTGGTTAAAATTATTTGGTAAACTGTCTTAAGAAGCTTCCTCACTGAAAGCATTCGCGTGTAATATTCAAGTGGTGTGGACGCAAGTCGAGCGTTACTGTGGTCCACACCACTTGAATTTTCGACGCCGATTGCTCATTAATCTCATTATACGCGAATGCTCTCAGTGAGGACGCTCCTTCAGATAATTGTTACCTAGCTGGTTAAAAATAAATACTTTTTAGTCGCCTTTATCTGAAGGACCAATCAAGCCTACTTAGTCGTTAGTCGCGGTGACCATTAATATTACCCGCTAGTTGTGTGATTTTTCTTTTAATAAAATCAACTAATTACTCGTATTAGTCAACAGCACGTGAACTTTCTCTTATTTTTGATTAAATCACCAATATTCGACAGGGTGTAATTCAAGGGGTTGATCAAACGAAGTAGTTCAATAGAGGACGAAAAAACGTATCGATTTGACCCCCATAGGTCTTAACGTCCTCTATCGACCAGGGGGCTGATTCCCTCAACACAGCGCTGCGTCGATCTCAAAAGGTGAAGTTTTATCCGGCAAGTATAAGAAGGCCCGTCGGAGCGTACAAAACACATTTTAGCGCGTGCCTTCTTAATTAGGCAGCTTTATACGACACTAAACTCGACTCACCTTTCTGCTGCCTAATTGAGAAGGCACGCGCTAAAATGTTTTTAGTACGCTCCGACGGGACTTCTTAAACTTGACGAAGTCTTCACCTTTGAGGTCGACGCAGCGCTGTGTTGAAAGAATCACCCCCCCGCTTCGTACGATCCACACCTTAA
Organism: Acleris holmiana; assembly: GCA_949316455.1. Classification (NCBI taxonomy): domain Eukaryota; kingdom Metazoa; phylum Arthropoda; class Insecta; order Lepidoptera; family Tortricidae; genus Acleris; species Acleris holmiana. The sequence goes on along the minus strand of OX438770.1, from coordinate 8,823,124 downwards.
GTTATATCTTGTACATTCTATGGTACTAAGCGTACCTTACCCGCCTCACAGGTCCTATAGCTATAGTAGTCATCTGTCTGATAAACCTGATAAGTGATAACAAACAAATTTTTCACAACATTAAGAGGATTGCGAAGCGATGCTAAAATCGCATAGCTGTAAATAATTATCCATACAAATTTAGCAAATTTAGCTCCAGGCGATAACGTTTTACACTCCCTAAATCTAATCGTATTTCCACGATTTCTGAATATTTTGTAGATATTATGAAAATCTAGGTCTGTACGTCTCCGCTTTTCAATTTTTTCTTTTCAAAAAGTATTTTTTTTGTAAAGGAAGACGTACAGGGCCGAGATTCTACACGGTAAAAACGATATCGTATTTGACGTGTTTCCGTATTGTCAACGTTTTCATAACTCTTATGTCATTTACAATAATGGCGACTGTGACATAAACGATTCTAAAACACGTCAAACACGATATCGTTATAACGCAGTTGAATAGAGGCCCAGGGAACCGATTTTTGACTTTCGAGCGTTCGAAAGTTTCAATCGAAAGTAACCAAAAACAATAAAATGGTATTTTTGACTTGCGAGCGATAGAAAATATGAACACGAGTGGTCCGTGGCATTCGTTTTGAATTCTATCAATAGAAAGTATCATTTGACATCTGTCAAACCTGTTAATACTAAAACAATTCATATTGTTATAATACTTATAGCAAAGTTAGCGACATAAAATAAAATATTACAATAGGTATGGCAAGTCTGGAGGAGTATTTAATTTTAGTAAATAATAATGAAGAGAAAGAAGATGAATTTGTGCCTGCGCATCCGCCGCGTTTTCGGCTAGCGGAATTAGGAAACGAGCCATTTCTCGAAAGCGAAAATAAATTTAAGAAGAATTACAGATTAAGTAAAAGCCTATGCAGATATTTAATTCATAAGTTAAGGCCGTTTGTCTCAGATGCTCAACGACCATGTGATTTAAGTATTAACGCAAAGGTAAGTTAATTAGTTTTGTGTGATTATTATGGATACAACATAAAGTTTTTGCAATTATGTTACAAAACAATTGCATGTTCTAACCAGTTACTATTAAATCTAGAAAGAAAGAAAGAAACCTAGCAATGACATAAACATCCACAGACGAGGAAGCGTTTCATTTAACCTAAATTTATAACCAGTCAAGAATTTGTAAAATAGCGTAATAAATCTCACTCGCACTTAAATAATAATTAACTTGTTATAATTTCAACTTTTGATAGTTTCTCACATTTATTCGCATTCAAAATATGAATTACAAAAAACCGGTAAAACATCGACTTACTGCGTATAATGAAACGCGTTCCAACTTAACAGTACTATTTAGTCAATCCCTCAGTTTCGAGTGAGAATCTCAAAAATATGGAATTTGGTACCATTCGAAAATAAAGCGTGAAAGATTGTCGCATTCGAATATTTTCTACTGCTGGGCTTTGAAATCGAACGCTCTAAAGTCAAAAATCGGTTCCCTGACCTAGTTTTTCATAATATCTACATCATATTCAAAAATCGTTAAAACGTAAGGGGAGAAAAACGTTATCGAATTTTGTATGGAAATTTTTAGCTTTACAGTCCTGTTAACAAGGTGAGGGATGCCGAAGATATTTAAATTTTAAACTATCGTGTTGCAATTTTGTTGCCGTTACTCCGCAGGCAATTTGCGAGAGGATCGATCTCTCGCTCGGAGAATCAGTGAGGTTCACACATGCAATTACTTTAAACATCGGGTTGGTGGCCCGTTCGGTTAGCGCTGACTTGTCAAGTACCCGTCCAATAAATCAGCGAGTGAGAAACAAGGCAATATATGCCACGCAAAGGTGGGTTGAGGCGACGACTGAGTGGGACGTCGTCGCCTCAACCCACGTCGATAAGATAATAATGGTGGGCCGAAAAGATGTTTTTAAACTAGGGTTTCTGATCACATTTCTCTGATAAACTAACTTGCATTATAATTATAATGTTAGAAAAATAGCATAACTCGACTCGATAACTGGGTTATGTCACACATTTCGCCCATAATTATTGTTATTATCCTTTAAACAACAGTATGGGTTTGTCCGATGTGATGCAACCCATCAAGTAAGCGGATTACCTATGTTAGTTAAACAAGTGGTTTTTTGGTATCATTTATTATCTTACAAGTGCTTAGGAGTTATTAATTCCATATGCTAATGTCAATTTGCAATACCAAATAGCTACCGTGTTGAAAAACCTATGCGGGAATTGTAAGGGCAATCCCTATACTTTGTGCAATTAGATTAAATATTTTATTTGTTAGTAAGTTATAAAACTCGGCTAGTAAATGCATTATCTAAGTGTGTGTATAAATACGATGTACCGATTTAAGTACCTACCTTGCGTTAGCGACCAACTTTCCATCAAATGTACCTATCATTTCACCGAATTTCATTTCATCGAAGGCAATTACTTAGGTAAGGTTAGGTTAAACTTAACAAAATGTGAGTTCTTACGTCCAGTAAACCCTGTCGACGTAATGAAAATTCTGCGAAGTGATACGTTCTATAAAGTGACTCTCGACAAAACAAGGATTTAAACCATATAAATAGATAGTAGTTGTGTTGATTTGATTGTTCGATATTTCAGTTAAAAACGTGTATCGGACATGCGGCGAATTTTTCTCAATACTTCGTTTCTTCTAACCATCAATATTTCTATGAAGAGTAAAGCAATGGCAAAAACAGCTCCATAGGACAGCACCAACAAAGCTGGATAACAATCCACCATGCTGACTGAAACGAAACTGCTCTCTCTCCCAGAGCATTTAGGTCGTTTTTCGTATAGCAACCGATTCTCTCTACTCTGCAACCCGTGCTCCTGAACTCGTTTCGTTCTAAAATTAAAAAAGAATAAATAATACGACATACCCATAATCATCTAATTCTGGTTTGTCATTATTAACAACAACAAAAAATTGATCCACCCATTATGCAATATTGGTATTAATTAACAAGCTATAATATTGCCACTAATTTTAGACGCTGTTTTAACGATTGGTATAATAATTAAACGGTAATTTCTCCGTATCAGTAATTAAAACGATAAGAAATTATTTATTACCGTAATGTACTTGCGATCCCCGTATTTGCTATTATATTTGTTTGATCAAGGCCTTCAATATAAAACCGGGCAAGGGCATGTCGGACCATGCTCAGTGTAGGGTTCCGAAGCCGTTAAGTACTTACTACAAACATAAAATCAACAAGTAATAACTAATTTTCTATTTAAAGTCATTGGGTGCCATCTTAGATGATTTTAGTTGGTATGGACACTTTAATCGCATGTATCTCAAAAACCAATGGTGACTACTTAGTCATGATAGTTTTACTTTTAAATTCGTTGTATGCGCTTCCATTTAAGGTTTTTTTTCTGAGTTTTTGTATTTTTAGTTTTGGCTATAAAGCTTAATATTTCATAAACGGATCCGAAACGGAACGGAAAAAACGGTTTTCACAAACCCGTATTTTTTTTTTGACAGACCTTTCCAAGGCCCCCCTTCACTATGGGGTAGACGAGAACAATAAATACATCCCCACGTTACGTGTAGGGGAGGTACACTAAAAATAAAATGTTTCAAGATTTTATTTTACCACTTTGTTGGCGTGACAAATATGTAGATTCATGCCAAATTACAGCTTTCTAGTAGGTACTAAGAGTCCCTGAACTAGGCTGCGAACGGACGGACGGACGGACATGGCGAAACTATAAGGGTTCCTAGTTTGACTACGGAACCGTAAAAATTACCATTATTATTTTGTTTACTAGAGGTGACAATAAGGTTTTTTTTTTAAATGCATGAAAACAAATGGATGCTCCTTGAAGTTGTGAACCTGTAGGCTTAGGCTTAGGCTATAAGGCTTACCCTATTTTAAACATTTCTTTGAAAGGTGTATTTTTCCTAACCGCCAACCACGGATCGATTACTTGTAAATATTGTATTTCTTTCAGCCCACATTTTTCGCTTTCCTTGAAATACTTGCCAACAAATTTATATCCTACACCTGTCTCCATGTGAAACGCGAATAAGCCCTGAAAAATCCGAAAACATGTTACTTTCTACAGAGACTTCTACTTTCCTTTTTAAAATTCAATGGCAAAAACAATGGCATGGTGGTGCTTGAAATTGGTGTCATGGTATACAATTTTTAAGTAACCATTAGTGTTTGAATGAGTTATTGTTGTAACCTTTTGCATGTTTTTGACGCCGTCTTCCATCGACATGAACCGGGGCTTCGCACCGCGAGGAGCCACCTTTGTTTCATAAATAGCCTTTCTGACAGGTTCCGTGGCCGTCTGCAAAAAAGTTAGAATGTTTGTTGAATGTGTGTGTGTGTCAATAGGTAGCAACTAACATCTTTTACCCGCTAATGACCACCTAATGACTCTCTATTCATTAAAACAAATGTCTACAATATACAACTTTAGTCAAGTGCAATGAAAACGGGTCACTTGGTACAGAATTTCTATAGAAAATGACCCGTTTTCACTGCTCCTAAGTGTACTTAAAATATGTAACGACAGAAAATAATAATTACTTACAGAAAAGTAGTATTTATTGAACACTGTTTCGTGTACACCAAATTTAATTCTGGAATGTAAAAGGTCGTCGAGTGTTTTTATTTGAGAAGAACTTGACTGGAGCAACGCCACGATGTTCGCTGAATACGAAGTGTACAGGAACATAAGTGCCAGAAATAACACCAGCATCACCACACGGCCTAGGGAACCTGGAATTGTAGGTAATTAGCTTGTGGGCACGGACTTCCAGTGTAGTGGGTAAGGCTAAGTGAAGTGCTGATTCTCATTCCTGAATTAACCAACTTTGCAAGCAAAAGCTAGTAAGGTAGATTATTAGCAATGAGTAGCTTTTCATTTACACACCTTACCTTTCAACTCTACAGGGCTTCCTTGCTGACAAGCAGCCCCAAATATAAGAAGGGTAACGTCTACAAAACTTGCTCTTAGTACGCTTGAATCTGATTCTCTCTGAAACAAAGTTAAGTAAAAGACAGTTAAGTAAATATTGCTCACTTTTAACAGTTTAACGCACTCCGTTAGGTCTATTTAGGCTCACGTCTGTTTTAATTGTTTAATTATTAACTATGTTAAATCAAAATTATGATACAGGCCAAACTAGATGATGAATTGATGACTCTTACGCGCAGAATATAATTATAGTCACGCCCAAAAATAACGGGGAGACCCCGTTGTTGTATTGAAATTATTTATAAGTCTTCCGTTATTTATGCTCGCTAGTTTAAACCAAAAAACATATGAATCAGGGCCTCTATTCCACTCAGTGAAACAATATTGCCTTTAATATAATGTTATCGTATTGTTTTTTACTCGGGCGCCATTACATTCAATATGGTTTAATTGTAGAACTGGTTTCCGCCCGCGACTTCGTACGCGTATAAATCAGTTCCCGAGGGAATAGCGATATGAAAGGTACCCTATGTGTTAATCCAACTATACTATCTACCAAGATATAAGCTGTTTGCATCCCAAATTCTATCAAAATTCATTCAGTAGTTTTTGCGTGAAAGAGTAACAAACATCCATACTTACAAACTTTCGCGTTTATAATATAAGTAGGATCTCTATCCTACTAATATTCCAGGGCCAGGACCGAGATTCAATTCTACACGGAAAAATCTTAATGATTTGACGTGTTTCCGTACTGTGAATGATTTGATAGCTTTTATTTTCTTGATATTAAAGGACAGTGAAGAAAAAAAAAACGTTTTTTTTCCCTTAAACGTTGTCCGATTTTAACGATTTTTGAATAGGATAATGATATTATGAAAAACTAGTTCTGTACGTTTTTATTTCCAAAAAAATATTTATTAAAAAGAAAAAAAGAAAAGAAAAAGCGGTAACGTACAGACCTACATTTTCATAATATCTACAACATATTCAAAAATCGTGGAAATCCGATTAGATTTAGGGGTAAGAAACGTTATCGCCCGGAGCTAAATTTGTTTGGATTATTTTTGACAGTTATAAATGCGATTTTAGCATCGCTTCACAATCCTCTTAATGTCGACCGAATTAAAAACAATATCATAACACTTCAAAGGAAAATATGGTTTTACCGGATTTAATAGAGGTCCTGAACTAAAGGGGCAAAGACGGGACATTTCGGAAACAAAAGGGGCAACTTCTATTTATGTGACTTTAAAAATTGTTATATACCTTTTCGTTTTCATGTCCGTGAGTCTTCTTCCATTCCCAAAACGAGACTATAAACAAGGCTAAAACTAACAATATGAGCAGCGCTATAGTACTGTACCACACCGCCGCTTTGAAAGAGAGGAGAAACAGATTATTCTCGTAAGATAGCTTCGGTTGCCGGAACACGAACTTGGATCTGGTCGGAGTGGGGCTCGATATGTAATCGACTATGGATATACGTTCTGAAGTGAAGAACATCGGTGATCCTAGAAGTTTAAAAATAAATACAATCACCTAAACAAAAATTAACACCTTATCTAAAAAGAAGATTGATTCTTCATGAGGTTCGTTTGCAAGTGTTCACTGTGAAAACCTATCTTTAAACCTTCATAAAAAATTAAGGCTATCTATCTGACTGTCATCGCCTAGCGCAAAGATATCATAAAATTTTCTATTCGAGACGTGGTTCTAATAACCTCATTTTCATAAACATTGGTAGGGTCATGAATATTCATCAGAAGGGAATTCATTAATTTACTTGCGTCTTGGTTACAAAACACTCGGATCTATGATGTTTCAGAAACATAAAAAATAGGAGGTAATCATTATAAAAAATATGTTTATAAAACTATAAACCAACTCCAAATTATTAAGGAGTTCTGTTGACTTTCCATGGATCCCATGATCAAGATCTTGACCACCAATGAGATATAACATACTCATAAAAAATACCCAAAAGGCTATGTCTGAAAAATTTGAAAAGATGCTTTAATTTCTCCAGGATCCCATCATTAGATCCTGACCCGAAGACAATGGGACCACCTGAAAAGTATACCGTTACAAATGAATAAAGAATTTTCCAAATCGGTCCAGCCATCTTCGAGTAATCGTCGAACCATCTTCTTATTTTGAAGTAGGTTATACATCGCTATAGCAGTTGCATATATCCGTCCGTTACACTGACTGGAACTAGTCAGGTTCTAACACTTTATAGTATAATCTTAGTTCAGCATGCACAGTCAAAGTACACTTCCTAATTACAGACCATGGGTCTGTATTGCATACCTCCAACTTCTACTTCATCTCTGACCATGTACCCAGTCATCCCATTCCACGACCCATTAACCCGATAGCCCCACGTGTTCGCAAACACGTATTTCCTGCTCGCGTTTAAAAAATCCAGCAAATGGTTGGTTGTAGGGAAATTGACTTTAGTTATAGTGTCTATGTGGTCGTTGCTGAAACAATGGCGAGTAATAACATGAGATTAGATCGGTTTACCTGCTAGAACAGTAGAGTTGTTCTACGATTAAAACAAACGCCTTAATCAATTTACTGAGTGAGCTAAACTTTTCTATTCAATTGCGCTTAAGAGAACGGGTGATATGATCCATACTTCGCAGAATATCATATTCGCAAAACACGACATTCGCAAAACATGATATTCGCCAAACATGATATTAGTAGGTAAAACATGATATTCGCAAATCATGTTGTTGGGTTGTTGGTAATTCTGTAGCTCTGCCTACCCCACTCTGGGAATGAAGGCGTGACTATGTATGTATGTATGTATGATATTTGCAAATAGTGGAATTAGGTTATAGAATCGTAGGTAAGTTTAGGTTATGTTAGTTTTACAGCAGGCTCGGAGGGCCAAACCACCCAGAAATAGGAGCTCCGTCGACACTGACTAATTGATGTCTTGTTAATAATGATGTTTTGTCAATCATAATGTTTTGAGAATATCATGTTTTGCGAATATGATGTTGTGCGAATATGATATTAACATACTAATCGTATCTACATATTACCCGTTTTTTATTACACACCAAAAATGTATAAAGATCAAAAAAATCTTATTTTGATACTAGCTTCTGCCTGCGACTTCGTCCACGTAGATTTCGATTATCGTTACCCTCTCGGGAACTTTTCAATTTTCCCGGATTGAAAATAATCTGTGTTCATTCAGAGTATAAGCTATCTCCATTCAATTCAAAATTTCATCCAAATCCGTCCAGCCATTGCAGAGTGAAAAAGTAACAAGTTTGCGTTTTTAATATTAGTGCGAAGTGGGATAGTGGGATGGGGTACTTTGCAATGTACCGCAACGTAGTACATTGCACAATATCAAAGTTATGTAGGGATGTCTTTTATCCTTAGATTTTTTTCATATGTACCTGGGGCATACCTATTTCTATTTGAGTACTAAGTTGAGTTTAGCATTGGGTTAGTACAAAACACAATATTACTGTTGAATTTCACCATTAACTTATCAAGGCATCTATTCCACTTTGCTTTAACCCATCTTGTTTTCGATAGCAAATTGCTTGATTGCGACACAGCCTTCGCGGTAATGTGATTAACAGCAATCATAATCAAATTATAAGAATACTATAACGATATGGTTTAAAATAAAAAAGAGTACTGATCCAGATTATTAAACGTTGAAATGTTTTGAGACTATTACACAATTAAACGCTCCATTAAATTGTTTTATTTCGGATTTCACCAAACAATTCACTAGACAGGTTAATCTTGACCTTTACCTGTTATTGGTAAATTCATTTTGATAACTAGAAAGTAGTAAAATCAGAGGGTCCATTCAACTCTGGAAAACTTTATTGCTTTTGACATGTTATCGTATTGTCGTTATTATAGCTCTTATTTACTTGACAGTCATGGAGGCTGAGTTAGAAATACAAAGTAGAATAAGGTCTCTAGGGCTAAATAAATAAGAGCTATCATATAAAAAAAATGAAATTCGATAACTTGTCAAAAGCAATTAGGTGGCATGAAAGCATTATTCTTACACATTATCGAACAAATGGTTAATGCTGTCATTATCTGTCAAAACATAACAGACTGAAATTTCGTAGTTTTCCAGGTTCAGTCTACGTAGAACAATTTCGCCTTCGTTGACGTCCGTTTGAAGCCTCCTGCCTTTGTCCCAAGTGCCATATGACTCCTTCTTCCACGTCGTGTTGACACCTATTTTATAAACTATAAAAAAATCCAGGTTAACAAGGTTTTAGGACTTTAAAATTTGTGATTAAGTTAGGATTATTTCATAAAAAATCTTTGCTTACTGAGATGTAATTCGTATGAACTATCACCCAAGTAATGGGCCAGTATTACTTCAGAATCCGGCAAAATATCCACACCAGTAATGGCTTTCGGTACAATGTTTCCATCTTCTAAATAATTGTTGTAGTTATTATCGACTATTAGCCAACGAAAAGGCGACCGAAAATGCTTTTTGGAACTGCTCTGTAACATAAAACTTTAGGAGTAGTGTTGCAAATTAATACACTATCAATAACTTTCGCACGTTATTTATGTTGATGATTTGTGGAAAGCCCTATCCAGCAGCGGACCTATTTCACTAAAAAAGAAAACACGCAACAATGTCACACAAAATGTCCTAGTCCCAAACTAAAATCTAGGCTTGTACTATGGGTACTAGACAACGATAAACTTACTTATATAGAGAAAAATATACTTAAATGTAGTGATACATAGAAAACATCAGGTGCTCATCACACAAATATTTGCCCTTACCGGGATTTGAACCCAGGATCCTTCTTACCTTCGAAGGCTGGGTCACTACCAACTAGGCTAGCGTGTCGTCTAAAATATTCATATTCATAGTACATAGTATGATGATGATGTTAACGGTGACACGGTGTCATATAATCCTGTCACACTGTAAACGTTCCAACTATATTACGTCATTTGTCGACAGTGAAAGAAACAAATACATAGTTTCGCATTATTGAAAGAGAAGGCGGGGCAGAGAAGTCTTACTCGTGGGGTCGCGGCCGCTTATCCTATCTAGCTATTTCCACCCCAATGCTGGGCAAAAGCCTCACTCAGGCCTCTCCATAATACACATGCATATTTTTTAATCTTACGCTGTCTGGAAAGTGCTCTGAAAGAGGAGAATAACAGAACTGTATTCGCGAAAAAAATGCGTTTTATACCTATGGTTTTTTTACATTTACTTCTATATGGTATCAATGAAATACAATTCTGTTTTTCATGGTAGGTCAGGTTTGCGGGGTAGGACCTTGTGCAGGGTCCGTCCGGATCGCTACCACCATCTTATCCATTAACCTGCCGCCAAACAGCAGTGTTCGCATTGTTGTGTTCCGGTTTGAGGAAAAGGCAGTCGGTGAAATAACTAGCATTGAGGCATTCCATCTTAGTCCTCAGGGTTGGCAACGCATTTGCAGTCTTAAGATTGCAGTCTTGTGAATGCTAATGTCTCTGGGTCACAGTTTCCAAAAAAGTGAAAAGCAAGGGTTGTAGGTTTAGACCTACAACCCTCACGGTTCCACAATCTACATTATTATAACTGAACGGTTCTTGTTGTAGACATTGGGAATCATTTTTACAAGGAGACGATAATTAAAAAAAGTTGAAAAGCACTGCCAAACCATTTCTAAGTAGGCCGAGATGCCTGGACAGTCCAAGTCTGCTACGAACACCATATGCTGATCCTGTGCATGAGGCTCAGGACTTATGCCAGTTTTCAGAAACCGCATCATGGTAATATCTGTGACGTTTTCACCCTCGAGCGCCGAATACAGTTGTATCTTCAAATCTGCAAAAGCGACGATTTTTTAAGGTTCCGACGCGTAAGATTGAGTACATATTATTATTGGTAACGTACGAGTACGTGGATTTACATGAAATCACATACTGTTAACTGTTTGCGACTTTGTATTTAATATTGAATTAATTTAATAACTACTATCTCTTCAGAAAATAAATCTGGAATGTACACGTAATTCGTTTCATACGTTTAAGTTTGAGCAATCTGTTTTCTTTTTGTGAAAATCGGTTCGCTATTAAAGTGAAAAGCCATGTCTAACCAAAGTGACAAAAACGTTGACTTAAAATTTATATTACTAGCATTAATGGGTTTCATTTTGATCTTGTTCTTTATCTGGTCAGTATTCAATTTACTCGTATTCTTGTTTCCTTTGTGCAATTATGTTTTTTACAATAATCTATTTTTAACTTTATTTAAAGTTCTTACGAGAAGACCAGCAAAGCATGGCGATCACGGCCGTTGGCCTCCGCATAGCACGGATGACGTCGGCGACCATTGCCGGCTTAACACCATCTTCCGCACGACAACCGTCTGAAAAAAAAACCAACAGCAACATGAAATTTAACATCATGTCTAAAAATTAAACATGAATCTGACGTAAAAGCTCGGAGTCGAAACCTTTTATACCCAGTACAAGAAAAAAACTAGAATTGGCTAAAATAGGCATAGCATTTGCTTTTATATTATTCAAGTTCACTTCGTCAAATTGTCGTCGATTTCATATTTATTGGGACATCATTTTGCAGGTCAATAGGTGTGCCGCAGTATGAATAATTTAAGTATTTAGTACGGCATAGCCTCCAACGACTAAAGTAGAAGAGCTTAAGTTGCACTTGCTACGAAATAAAAGGAAATATGCACACTAACAAATCAGTTTTAAATATCACATATGTAGGTATATACATGAAAAATAAGGGACCGTTACCGGAATTTAGAGGAATAAGTGAAATGGGGAATTTCAGTTCTTAATAAGAATAAGTTCGACAACTTAACAGCCTATCTGTTAGATACAGTTGGCCTTATAAGTAGCTGCTGCACACTATTGTACCTTGTCGCTTTAACGTCTTTGACGGTCGAGTACAGCAGTTCAAACATAACGTCGATTTGGAATAAAGGTTCAACAGTTTTATCGTTTTAATTAGACCCACTCATAGACAATATAATAAAAAAACAGAATTAGACGATCTTCTAATGGTTTAAATAGCATTTCGTATATATTTTGAAAGTAATTATATACAGTAGTAAACCGGTTCACATTGCTTATCTCCATCGGTTTGTTGACATACAATGTAATCACAATTAATTTTCCGTACCATTTATTATTAACGCATACATTATGCAGTATTCGTTTATCTGTTCGCATGTTTTGAAATCGTTATAACGACATTTGAGTGCCCAAGTCAGTATAGCGCGAGCGTGTCGTCGATGTTTGTTCTCTCGCCGCGAAATGTCAAACAGATTGCGATCTGCCTAAAAACAGGCAATTTCCCTTGATTATTACGGTTATTAAATGTTAGTAAATATGAAAAATTACTAAAAGTTTGATTCCTAAAAGTCCTGACAGGCGATGGAATGAGTTCAGTATCTTTTGAAAAACAAGAAGTCTCTATATCCGAACGGACTCCGTTGTTGCCGAGGGCTTCGGGTGCCGCGCTATCTGATAAAGGTACCTTATGATTTTTGGGTTTATTTGGCTTGTAGTTCGTTACTTTATGTAATCTATTAGTACACAGGGTGGAAAAACGAACGCCACATGGACGGCAACTACCTTCAATATTGGAAATAGCGTATTCTACGCAAAGGAGACTTAATTACTTTTATTTTTTAAAACATTCAATCCTGCAATCAATGGATTTTTTTAAATTTGTCTTTTGTAGCCGGGGATCTAACTAGCCAAATATGACAAAATAATAAAGTTGTATTTTTTACGGAATTTATTTAGTTGAAAGGTGTATGCGTTGTATACATATATAAATTATCCCTATAATAACCCTTTCGATCTGTATCATAACATAGAAGTAAGTCTCGTTTGCGTAGAATTCGCTATTTCCAATATTTAAGGTATAGTAGTTGCCGTCCATGTGGGGTTCGTTTTTTCCACCCTGAATATAGGTCATTAACTTTGGTGAGTTATATGGTTTCAAAGTACCATCACAGAATTAGAGAACCGTAATAGAACCCCGTCATCCGGCTGTACGAGTTATACGGATGTAGGTAACACCAAATCATGTAAACGGGCGTTTTCCAAAAAAATGTACATCGTTAAAGACAAAAGTTAATAAAATTTAATTTTTCCATTTTGTCACGAACGTTACACTTTTTTTGGAAAATGCTAAAACCTACACTTATGACAAACGTCGTTATTGATTTTCTGCGACAAGTTTCTATGCTGGGCCTCTATTCAGGTGCGTTAAAACGCTATCGTATTTGACACGTTTAAGAATCGTTTATGTCACAGTCACCATTATTGTAAATGACATAAGAGTTATCAAAACGATGACAATACGGAAACAGGTAAAAAACGATATCGTTATTACCTTGTAGAATTCCAGCCCAGGCTTAATAAAATCCTTGTTTGGAGGTACCAACTAACAGCTATTTGTAAGGTAAATGCAGCTATTAACGACCCTCCTAAGGCAATTTTGAATTTGATCATACTTATTAGGAATATTGGTAGCCGTCACAGAATTTTTATTATTTTTACATGGTAATATTGAATATTGGGTTTATACTTACCACGTTAAATGCTTCAAAATAAAGCATTTTCTTGTCAAAAATAATTAATAAAGTGGGTAAGTCGATTGTTTCTATTACCGACCCATAGTAACAGCTGTGAAGCTGTTAACGTTTTTTTTGCAGCTATTAACGACTGTCAAAAAATGATACAACTGTAAATGGTGAAAAATACTTTAATAAAAATACAAAAGATCCCTTATTGGACTACTTTCAGAAAAAAACACTGTTATAAACCAATCGGTTTTAATACCATCGCAGAATTAAATAATCTGTTTTTTGTTGAAATATCCCAAAGGTTTCAAATAACTCAGAAACCAATGAAAATCTCTGAACATACACGGGGGTGTTTCAGATTGGCCTAGGCATGAGGCATCTAGATTCTCAATTATATCGTCAATTTTTGGACCACCAATGTACACCAATATAAATAATATTACTTAACATGAAATAAGTATGTATTTCATTTCATGAAATAAGTACCCATGTGGGTCGGTAATAGAATATGTAGGTATAATAGTAAAATGTATTACCGACTCATAAAAAGTACATAATATTTATAATCAGTGGTTTCCTGACTGTAAAAGAGACCGTGATTGATTAAAGTAATACAACATTTAACTACGAAAACAACGTTTTAGTTAATTATTGTCTCTAAAGTAAATCGAGTTATGAATAATGTAGTCATTTCCAATAAATTTACAACGCAAAAACAAGAAAACTACACAAATTATTGTATAACGCTAATTGATTTATACAAAGGCTGATTGTTTGTTATTAAAATGGTTTATACAAATACTTGGATAATTGTCAAATTTCAACAAAAAAGATATAAAAACGAAAGTCTACGTGGCGGCCATTACCGACTCATGGGTCGTTAATGGCTGCAAGTAGTAAAATTGAAGAAGCTATCACCGCCCTATTTTCAGTTACAGTTTTATCATATAAAGTTACGTTTTATCAATAAAATGCAATACAAATTCGAGAATTTATAAGTAAATGAATACATTTACACGATAATTGTAGGTATCGTTTATATGCATTAAATGTCTTAAGCAGAAAAATTGGGTAGGTACTTACCTGCCGAAACAAGGGCCAGTACGACAAGACCTGCGTTCACGCCGGCCGCACAGAAACTGATGTATTTTATCTCCTTTTCGCACTGCCACGCACACTAAAGTAAGTTTATCCGATGCTCAACAAACAAACGCGTGTATTTCTTCTATTAAGTACCTGTGGCTCAAACAGTTGCAGAAACGTTAAAATTTAGAATTACACTAATGGGTCGGTAATACCTGCAGATTTTCGATGGGTCGTTGATAGCTGCGTTTACCTTAGTATAGTTGTAGACATAAGACAGCGTTATCTTTATCTTCCTGACATTGTATAAAATAAAGTCACTTTTTGCATCTGTCTGTCTGTATAGCCGCTATCTTCTCCTACACCACGCAACGGATTTTGATGCGGTTTTCACCATAAATTAGATAATTATTCACGGAAGATTTTTATGTCAGTAAATAAATTCTGGTCAAGGTGCGGGTGTTGCCTCATAAGACGAACCATCGGCAGCGGGTTGCTAGTGGCTAATAAAGATCAGTTAAACCGTAATTTTCGAAAGCGGATAAAATAAACTCACTTTTATAACATTGTTTAGATAATCATCACTTTAGTAAGTGCTTTCATAAATACTAACGTTTCCTAGAATTTCAAACTTGTTAAGTATTTCTACAATTGTTTGTACGCACCAAGACGTAGATTGGTTATGACAACATTCCAGGAGACTGATAAACGGCTGACTTCCACTGAGTCTTGTGCGGCCGGTCGTGCGAAATCTTCCACTGACCGCGTTGCGACTTGCGACTTACATGTTGATATAATAAGTTCATAACATGTTACAATCATTTATCGCATGGCTTTATAACCTGTTCATGGTTAGATTATAAATTATAAGTAACTATATTTTGGGCAGGTGCCTCTTAAGCAGTAGGAATGACCCACATCATTGAGGCTATCAAAAGTTGACAATATAGTTAGTTTAAAAAATATTTGGAGAAATAAAACCCGATCGTCTCTGAAAACAATTGAGAGCTTGATGCTTGTTAGCTGAGACAAGAAATAGGCTAAATGTACAGTTGATTCTAATTCCAAATTACTTTACTCCTGTTAAGGTGTATTTTGGCAATGTCGACTTATATATAGCCAGTACCACTAACGTATTAGAGAAAGAGGTTTATGGATATCACACACGAGGATGATTGTTCGGTAAAAGACGAATTTATTTAGTGGACTAAACAGAAGTACATCAGGGTTGGCTCCGCGCACTTCTGTCAAGTCTGCCATAGTTTGACTAGCACTATCAGCGTAACCTCGTATCATTGTCGTTTACTTAAATAATACCTAAGTGTCATTGATACCGATGAACTTAGGCCAATATTTATAAACTGATCTCGGTTTAAATGGCCGTCTCTAGATACGTCAAAAATGACAGTGTTCGTTGCTTGACGTTTACGTTTTCTTGAGACGGACATCTTAGCCAAGATGAGTTTATTAATACGGTCCTTAGTTAACTATCATCCATATACCTATGATTAATTTAAGCAATTAAAATATTTACTCATACAAAATCAACCAGGTGTATAATTTAAAATCTATGTAGTACGATACGTATTTTTTTATTACTCACAAGTCTAACCTAACCTAACCTACGTAATTAATGTTTGCGAAATAATACAATTGATGCGTGACATTCGATAAAGTGATGGGTTAGCAATGTTAGTATATCACAAACATAATAACTAGGTAAATCTGTAGTCATGTCGATAATCGACGCAGGCGCACTCTCCGGCGTTGCTGGCCCTAAACCGGGTGAAACTATTATATTTATAGTGGAATGGTTCTCTTAACTATCTTATCGAAGACTTATCACGGCCAACAATGTACGCTTGTGAGGAACTTTCCAACAAACTTATTTAACTATCATTAGTCTACGAAACTTAGTTCCAAACTATGAGAATAGGAAACTATGGGGCAAAATAGGGATCTATGCGGAATAACTTGTTACGTACAAGTAGCCTTCTCTTGTAGACGAGGAGGTACGATATCGAAGTTATTTGATACGTTAAGTTTGTATATCGGAGAGACATGGATGGAGCGACACGGTTTTGCAGCAAGCCGACATGGCGTCAGTCAAGAAAGAAAAAAATACAAATTAATTAAGTAACGTAACAGTACTAGCAGTCAATCAACAATTAAAGGCATAGTTATTTTTTTATAAAACGTGATATATTCAAATACAACCTAACCTGAGCTTAGAACAAATGCCATTTGTCTCATTGACAAGTAGTTCTCAATGTTCTCATCAAATTTCACATAGTTAAACCAAAATAACATCATCTCGAATTTCTATTGACACTTTATTGTAAGTTTTCTGTAATACCCGTACATAAATCAGAATGTATTATACATAAAAACCTTCTGTGCTTCTTTATCTAACTGATGGTTAAAACCGCATCAAAATCCGTTGCGTGCTTTAGCCGGAGTCAGCTGATACATGGACAGACTACATAAAGACAGAAAGACACATAGACCTACTCATAACCCTTTACGCTACATGTACCTATGCTGACCAAAAGACCATTTATGACTAGTGTCTCAGAAAAAATATGAATATTTTATAATCATATTCTACGTATTACTTGACCCGCTGACGTCTCACGTCAACAAGATTGACATTTAAGCACAAACAAATAGGTAATTTTGAAAAGAACACACTACTTACTGATTATTTTAAGAGTATTTCACAGTTCATATTTATTATCTTTTTAAATTAAATAATGCAGAAACTAGTCATTTGCCGTGCTTTTGCCATATACAATTTTTATAAGGAAGTCAAAACCTACATTACACCAGGAATTTCAGTCAATTTGACTGAAACCCTTATTTTCATACATTAGCTGCGGGGTCTTTCCAACGCCCTTTAAAGAACTAAAATTTGTCAGGTGTTATCAGGTGTACAATTATTAGTAGGTGAATGGATTGTGTTAGTTTAAAGAAACATTTTCATTACAAGATTCAAGGTTCCAGAAGGTAATTGGCATCGGGCGTATCTAAGTTGGTAGTTAGGTTACTAAATATCCTCGGAGTAAACGTAACTTGTAAGGATTCGTTTAGCTGTTGGTCAGGCTTCATTAATATCGAACAACCTAAATTTAGGCACCGGGTTCTTTAGGGCACATTTAGCTATAAACCATTATTTTTACTTTTACGATGCTGTTATCTTATGTAAGTTGAAAAAGTACGACGTTCGAAACCGTTTCCAAGGTTTTTTTTATGTATGATAGGCAAGCATTTGACCACGATCTCGCCTGATGGAAAGTGATGATGAAGCTAAAGATGTAGCATCCTTACCTAGTGCCTATTCACTCTCGACTTGAAAAGGTTCAAGTAATAGTTTTAAAGCCCAAGGATAATTCTAGTTATTGTAACAATAATTATACGCTTATTAAAGAGCAGAAAACACTTGGTGATAGCGTTTTCAATGATAGTTAATGACAACTGTTATCGAGGGCACTCAGTCAATGCACTGTGTGACATTTCGTAGTTGTTGATTGCGTAATATAAATAATGGCTAGTATAAAACATTACTGTCCTTAGGGCAGTCGGGTAAAAATACTTTATATTTAAGTTTAGTAAAATAATAATCTTTATGCACTTATTATCTTTTAATTTAAGTTTTATTAATACATTTTATTCAGGACTAGAGGACCTCGCGACTTTGCCCACGTAGATTTCGATATAAAAATGTTCCGGTATAAAATCAGCTTATATACTCGTACAGGTTAGGTATAAGCTATACTGTTCTTTCCGAAAATCATCCCTACCCGTCCAGCTGTTGCAGCGTGTAGGAGTAACCAACTAACACACAAACATTCGCATTTTTAATATTAGAAGGACTAGCTTCTGCACGCATCACGCCACTCACGTAGAACTCTTTTATCGTTATCCCCTAAGGCACTATCCAATGTTTGTCCTATTCCAGGCTAAAATTTATCTCCGTGCCAAACTTCACCCCAGATCCGTTTAGCCGTTCTGGCGTGATTGAGTCACAAATATCCAAAGTATCCCATTATAAGACTAGTAATGTAAGATCGATAGTAAAATTTAAACTTATTTTAGAGGTTGAGGTAAGAAAACGCATCAAATTTTAGAGGGCAAATATACTAGAAAGTTTTATAAAGACGAAATCGCAGGCAACGGCTTAGTGTTTATATGTAACCGGTTCCCGGAGGGCTGTGCGCGATCAGGCGAATTCAATCAACTCGCTTGATGAACGCAGAAGGACAGGAAAAATCAATCATACCTCGCGACCAATTTCGCTACTTTCATTGCGACCCAATTTTTTCTCATATTTATTTTTATTACAATTGAACGATGACCCGCATATTTGCAGAATAAAATATTTTAGCAGATTTTTACATTTACAAAGGTACCCTGCAGAAAAAAGATCAAGTACAAGTAGTTTTAAAATGTGAGACTGTTTATAAGTTAATTTTCTTGTTCAAATCATGTTATTTCCGCCGCAGATTCAGGTTCCCTTTAGATAAATTGTTGTAATTTCAGATTCTGAATTGAATTTAATTTCGCTCCTTAATTTGGTTTGTATTTAAAAATGTATATGACCCAATTGGGCCGAAACACCATATCTTTACAATTCGTTTATTTTAAAAACCCTGGAAATTTGGCTTTGGACCCAAAAAACATCGGACACAGGCGCCAAATCGACACCTGTGTCTCTCTCCCTATATAATAGCAAATGTACAAGTTAAGATCTAATGGAAGAGGCCAACAGAGGGCAAAGGAATCAGCGTCAAAAAGGAAAGTTAAACTCCCCCCAAAGCCACACAAGCGGCCCAAAAAGATCTTTGACCCACCTCTTCAATTACCGGGCAAAAGAAAGAAAGCCCGTAGTCTGTAAGCACGCGTGCGTGGGGTCTTATCGAATCGTATTTTATTTATTGGGGTCCTTACAGATACACTTTGACTCTATGGGATCTTTCGTGGAATTACCCGTCTCTTTTTATCTCTTAGTTAGGCCAATGCTGCCTCCACCCGTCCACCCCTTCTAGAAAACGGGTCAGTGGAGTGCAATGGCAGTGCCTTGAAATCGTTTGGTTCTGGGTAGCCGTAGCCTAGGTTCTCCATTGGTATTTCATCGTCCGTGGGGTGGTATCCGAATGAGATTTTAACTTCTTGGAAAACACCGGGCATTGATGGCCCTCTATTCCCAGGTCCCTGGAAGCGATTTTCATCTCTGCCCCTTTCTAAAGTAATATAATTATCCTGCAAACAAAAGCAAGGGGTTTTCGCCTTTGGCCGTTCAGGCTATAAAAAAAACATCACTATATGCTGGATTTGTTAATATGTCTTGTTAGTATAAGTGTTAGTTATTAGATTAAATACCAGTAGTTAGTATTCGCAAATTTTGTACTGTTTAAAGAGTTTTTAATAACATGTTGTGTTTGTATCCATTTGGATCCTGCTGAAAATCAGCGCTGAGACTTCAAGTCGCAGCATGTTGCTGAGCTGATCGTCCCTTTGGTGCTTATTAGTCAATACGTTTTTATCAACCAAAACCAATGTAATACTGTATTAGCACTAAATAAAAGTTTATTCTTCTTCTTCTTCTTCATCAAGGTGCATAATGTGATAATGTCGCAAAATATTTACTATAAAGAAAAATAAACATTAGGTCAACGCAATGCAAATAAGATGAAATCTTTTTCTTAAAATGGCCTGTCATTAATTATTTTTCAATAACAATTAGGCTTTTATTTAGGTCTGTGCCCATTGCATACGAGTAAATGTTAATTTTGGGTTTAACCATTTGAAGTTTGCATCTTAATCTCCTACATCTGCATTTTGAAGCACCCGGAAAAACGTCACATATAAAACAAGTAGGTACCTAAACGACGCTTTAACAAACATCCTATTCGGAGTCGAGTATCGAACTCCAATAAATAAATGTTGGTACGCAAATAAGTGGAACTGACTGTTTTAAATATTTGCGTTGATAAAAAAGCTGTTGATTTAGTAATTTATTTTTTCTCTTAACTCTGCGAAGGACGCTGGCTTTAAGGCAAATATAGAACAAGGAAATAGGTTTTTCAGAAGTCGTCGCTACCAGTCACAAAGACTTAAATAAATCGTGTTCCTTTTTTAACAATTGTACTTAGTTCTTTATTTCATAACGGGAAGTTACGTCGAGTGACGTCAGATAATAAAACAAGTTGCTATCTTTACGGGTACTTAAAATTAATGGCTCTTTTCGAAGACGTGATCGGATCCTTAATATATTATTAAAGACTTGAGTGCCCTAAATAGTGTCATTTGAAAGTCCGTTTGTAATGTAAAAAACATCTGAAGAATATGTGATTAAATATTTACTACCTATCATGTGATGCGTACATGATATACAATCGCCAAAACGCAGCCCTGATCCACCGTGTCACAGTGGCATTATAGTCAAATTGTAAGAAGTGTCAAGCTAAATCTCATTGTGACAGTTTTATGGTGGTTCGGGCTTCCATTTGGCATAATATTATACTTTTTGTCACCTTAATAAAAATACAACTTCCATCAATTCCTAAAAATGGGTCACTTTTCCAGGGGTGCAACATCATTATGGATCTACTAAGTACAATACAATACAATGGAGAATGTCGGTAGGTACGCCAAATCGCTTGAAACTTTGTTTCAGTAAAGTTTAAAAATAAACAAACATACTACTATTTGTTTCATTCAAATAGACCCAGTAGTTTTGATTCTACGAACGTTTAAAATTTCGGACAATAATATTAAAACGCGCGATCGCCATCTTGCTACAGTGACGTCATCATTTAACAGCGGTACTCGCCCTTATATGAATGAGTAAGTTTGCAGGGCTTATATCTTTTTAACCGAAATAATTAGCCAGTTGAAATTTTCACAGAATATGTCTTATAATAAACTATATCGTTTAATATTATAAAATGAACGATAAATCAAATCCCAAGAGGGGTCCCCATACAAGAAACATGAAAAAACCCAATTTTTTTAGCATTTTTATTCGGATTGTATTTTTATAATGGTTTATTATTTTGATGCTACTTTAAGCTTAAGTTATAGTCTAACTTTCATAGTTTACGACTAAATAGAAATCTCAAGTAAAACTCCTACAAATATGTGACAAAACTGATTTTATCAACACGGAGTTTTAGGCGGTCACCCATCCTGTTTTAGACTACGCTTGTAGTTGCTTAACTTTGGGAGGCGAAGTAAGGGCTGTATTTGTATGATGGCTTTTTATTTCGGTGTCACATTAAGCTTAAATAATAATCTTAACTCCATACTAACCTATAGTTTACGACCAAACAGTAATAAAACTTTGTGTTAAGAAGTGCCTAGTTTAAATGAACACGATGATTGTGGCGGTGATTGCTAAACTTTGGCGGTGGGCCTTTCTTTACAAATTTCGTGATAGGTATGTAGAATTAATATTGCGACCGTATAAAATAATGAACTATAAAATATGTTTTTTTGAGTTCTGATACCTATTTTGTGTACTTATTCATTTCATCGATTTCAAATTTCGTGCGCGATCGACACCAAGTCGCTCACTCGCGATTAGTTAAATAGGTAGGTAGTCATGCCTACAACACTCGCTTCGCTAGGCTTTGTTTGTCTCCCGCTTTGTTTTTAAGTTTTGGGGATGTTTCAATTTAGCTATCAACATTATACTTTATGCATTAATGTTTTTGGTATTTTCATGTAAAATACGGTGACCCAAAATTATAGGTAAGTGCTTGATTTCCTTTTATTCTAACTTTATTTAACCAACTTGTTCGACAAACATTACAAACTGAAAAGCTGGTCAGTGACAGACAGTTTATTTAAACTGTAGGTATGTAATACAAAACAATACATAACCATAACTACATAACCATAAGTAGTAACATCCAAACGAATTCGTAAAAATATTTCGACTTCCAAAGTTAAGCAACTAAGAGCGTAGTCTAAAACAGGATGGGTGACCGCTTAAAACATCGTGTTGATAAAATCAGTTTTGTGACATATTTGTAGCAGTTTTACTTGAGATTGCTGTTTAATCGTAAACTATGAAAGTTAGACTATAACTTAAGCTTAAAGTAGCATCAAAATAATAAACCATTATAAAAATACAATCCGAATAAAAATGCTAAAAAAATTGGGTTTTTTTCATGTTTCATGTATGGGGACCCCTCTTGGGATTTGATTTATCGTTCATTTTATAATATTAAACGATATAGTTTATTATAAGACATATTCTGTGAAAATTTCAACTGGCTACTTATTACAGTTAAAAAGATATAAGCCCTGCAAACTTACTCATTCATATAAGGGCGAGTACCGCTGTTAAATGATGACGTCATCACCCGTGAGCGCTCGCCACCGGGTTTCGAGCGCCGGATAAGAAGTTTAAAATTCAATATCTCGGAAACCATTTGACGTATCGAAATTATTTTTTTACAGTATTTTTTGTTTTTAATGGAGAATATGATAAGCCAAAAATCTCAACTGGCCGACGTTCTCCATACAAATACTCTTTATTGAACACCAAAAATTAAAAATAAAAACAGAACACGGAACAGTACATTTAAATCATAGGTATACAACAGGCGGTCTTACCGCTAAATAGCGATCTCTTACAGACAACCTTGTAAGAGAAATAACCAGTAAGTACCTTCACTGTACTGGAGTATGCTCGTGAGTGCTGTACTAGTCTGTGTTATTAACCCTATAACATATATAACGCGGTAGTTACAGTAGGCATGTAAAGTAAGTGAGGCAGCCAGGCAGTCTGCCGCGCCTACGCCATTACCGCAGCGGTGTAGCTTGAAACCTTCAATTATAGGCGAATCAATTATATCGACGCAGGTTCTAGGCAATACCCCGTTAACGTCTTCGAAGCTATACGAAGAGAAGTACTATTCTGACCATTCTGACTATTTTAAGACGTCTTATGGTTTGGAAAACTCCAGCTTGTGGTAACAATTTCATTCCGAAGATCGCCCTCATTTTTAAGCTGGACTTTTTTGCTAGATTATAAGCAAATTGCTACTGTCGAAGGGCAAGGAGCTGGGGCAAAACATGCAATTGTTATGGGCTGTAAAATATTGGTAGAGGACGAAAAAAGCATACCGATACAATAGAAAATTAAGACTTACAAATAAACATTTAAAATATATATTTAAATTCTGTTTATGGACATATTTGATTTTATTCAGTTTTTATAGGTTTATTTCGTCCGTTTCATTGTTATACTTTTTTCCTAAATAACTATGTACTACGCACTCAAACTTTTCAGTCCCTCAGAGGTTAGGTAAAAGAGATCATTTAAAGGGAAAAGTTCACGGTGTATAATTATACATTGTTTCCATCTTGACTGTATTGTTTTTGGTTTTCCTTTGTACAATTAAGTGTTTACATACACACATTACATACATAAATACAAATATTTTTTTTAATTGAAATTTAGAGTACAGCGGTTTTGTGTGAATATTCATTTCACTATAATGGCCTTATGGTCATTACCATAAGGCCATTTCTGGCCTGGCAATCGCAGAAACTCTTATGGAAATTACCAATACGAAAATCGAAGACACTAACTCAAGCAAACTCGTTTAGTGACATCGCGGGTGGCGCACTCTAGCGGTTAGTGAAAGGCGCATTACGTGTAAACTATGTACCCACACACTGCAATCTCAATGTTTAATTTGCTCTAAACACCAGTGAGGTAGTTAACTAAGGTTTACTGCGGGGAAAAGGTAAGATGAAATGGTATTCCGCGATGATAGCAATCAAACCAGCTACTTATTTGGTTTAAAAAACTATTGAAGAAGCTTAGGACTAGCTGTTTTAATGGTTGTAGGTACCTTGTGCGATCCGTCCCGATCGCTATCACCATCTTTTCCTTTAACTCTCCGTTGTGTTCCTGTGTGAGGATAAAACAACCGGTTAAATTACTAGCATAGAGGTATTCCATCTTAGTCCTTCGTGTTGGCAACGCATTTGTAGTCTTTGATTTACAGTCTTAAGATTGTAGTGCCAGATCTCACTTCCCATCAGGGGGGTGATCCGGGTGATTCTCTCAACACAGCGCTGCGTCAATCGCAAAGGTGAAGTTTTATCCGGCAAGTTTAAGAAGTCCCGTCGGAGCGTACAAACACGTTTTAGCGCGTGCCTTCTCAATTGGGCAGCAGGCAGGTGAGGGTGATAAAGCTGCCTAATTGAGAAGGCACGCGCTAAAATGTGTTTTGTACGCTCCGACGGGACTTCTTAAAATTGCCAGATAACACTTCACCTTTAAGATCGACGCAGCGCTGTGTTGAGAGAATCATCCCCCAGGTGGCCTGTGTGCTCGTTTGCGTACTCTATGCCATGGTAAAAAAGTATTTTCTAACTTACGCTTATCGATTTCAGTATTTGCTTTTGTTTCTTTCTAATTCTATGGACAGTAAATACTGACGCATGCCTTAAACGGCTCGCGATTGTCTGTTTATTGCTGTGTCAAAAAAGACTAACCGCAATATTGATACAAACGGAACGGAACGGGTTCAGCTGTTGGTGCGTTAATTTAAGCTATGAATTGCGAGGTTCTTTTTCAGAAAATTCAACATTAGCTACAATTAAGCTAAAGTTGAAGATTCTAATATGAAAGGGCACTTTCCCTTTTGATTGTTATTTTTATCGCGATTTTCCCATGTACCCTAAAATTGAATGCAAACTACTTACGAAAAACATCGACTGCCTGATTTTTTATGCGAGCTACAGTCTAATACAAACTAAAAAAATAATACTTATTATTCAGAATAATATATTAATCTAATTTTGGTGAAAATGTGGTGATATTGAGCTGGTCTGATATGATGTTAGAGCTGCAAGGTGGGTATGAACATCTTCTCAACTAAGCCTCAAGAACATAACTTCGTCGCGTTTGGTCTCGTTAGCATTACGATGAGCAATTGATGAATATAAGTAAAGTAGGCCAAACCTATTTTTAAATTATCTATACTAATATTATAGAGCTGAAGAGTTTGTTTGTTTGTTTGCTTGAAAGCGCTAATCTCAGGAACAACTGGTACAATTTCAAAAATTTCTACAATGTTAGATAGCCTATTTATCGAGGGAGGCTATTTAGCTATATAATATATCATATCATAACGACGGTTGAAAGGCAAAACGCTTCAAGCGACATTTTTTTTAAATTCGCAATAAAGCTATTACAATGAATTAGAAAAATCTGCCGATTCGAAATATGTACATAACTCAATGTCACACATTTTGTCGCTTGAAGCGTTTTGCCTTTCAACCATCGATAATATTATTAGAAGGAAATTATGTATGTAACAAAAGAATTCAAACTAAAGAGCCAATTTCAAAAATTCTTTCACCATTAGAATGCTACATTATCACATAAGCTATGTTTTATTTTTCTACGCGGGCGGACAACAGCGAGGGAAAATTATATGTATGTTAATCGCCACTAGCTCTAACTTTTTAACGGAACTACATACTTTTTAATTTTAATTTTGTGATGCGGTAACGTCGAGCCTAGAAATCACCTTACACAGATAGCCACTAGCTGCTATACCACTTTCAGGATCTTACCACAAATTCTGATGATAAACCTTTTTGTTGTTTTTTTTTTTAAATACTTAGGTATTACTCAACATTAAATCCTTCATTATTTTTCGTCGCGTACTCTTCCCGAGCTGATCTGATGATTCCCCGTGTTTGTTTGAAGCGCATACGATTCAAAAACACTTTCTAACTCTGATCGTAATTAGAACCCTGGGACGCTTGTGCATTACGTTGTAAGGTGACTTCTACGTGAACGAAGTCGCAGGTACAGTGTTATTCATGTTTATTAGGTACTTGCGATGTTGGTGGTCGTGTTTTTATGTTATGCTGAGTGAGGATGGAGAGCTCTACGGGTTACCAGCCTACTTTGACCTGTCGGTGGTAAAGCAACACAGCAATCGCATGGATCCAACATAACAGGCGATTATATTGATATTATTATGTCCATGTTGCGTTAAGGGAAAAACACCCTCAGCGCAATTAAATCTGTAACATTGCAATTAAAACAATTTTAATGCTCTGCGACGTTGGAAGCTTATTAGTTTTGATATCATTCGTTTTGGTTCATTTTTTGCCGTACACGAATTATTCAATCATGAATAAACATTCTGCGTTATTGACCTTTTGCCATAAAAACAAGCAAATATTAGAAAATAGGCACAGCAAATTGCGGTTACCTCCTTCTATGATTGTTTTTTTTTGTGTCCATTATAATAACAGAAAGTGGAATAAAATAAATAACAAAAACCAGCAAGTCAGGGATTTGTTGCAAAATTATGATTTACCGTAGCTGGTAGTGGCTGCTTACGCAGTTAGTCCCGTGTCCAATGCCCACTAATATCAAATACTTGTGGAATAGGTACGAGTTTTTGTCTTAGATATTGTCTATGTAATTCAATATTTGTTTCTCTAAATAAGAATGTTTACCGTTGTCTTGTAAGTCGTTTTTTGTTGTTTACTAGGAGCAATTTATCGTTTTGCCGGGCTATACATTTTCCATATGTCATTAGTCGTTCGTGTCACGCTGGGGAATGTATCACACCGACTTATGTAATAGTCAAACTGATAATCAATCTATTTCCTTGACTACTTAGAGCTTAGGGACTAGGTCAATTTGTGGTAGATTGTCACTTAATATCTACTATTTGTTTATTTGTTATCGCTGTACTCGGACAAAATACCTATTTAGGTGCCATTGACACTAATACTCAAGTTTAAAAGATACATAATATGTTTTCGTAGTGACCAATCGTGCG
Source organism: Acleris holmiana (assembly GCA_949316455.1). Taxonomy (NCBI): domain Eukaryota; kingdom Metazoa; phylum Arthropoda; class Insecta; order Lepidoptera; family Tortricidae; genus Acleris; species Acleris holmiana. The sequence continues at coordinate 8,795,627 of OX438770.1, read as the reverse complement.
TAGTTAATAAGCATTTTCACATCTCAATCTAAACCCATGAACTTCTCTAAAATGAATAACAAGTAACGAAAGCGCATTCAAAACTCTACTTTGATTACAAACTGCAGTCTGCACAGTTTAATCTGCTTTAAGGCAATTAGGTAGGGACAGATTTTGCAATAGTGTCACAACAAAACAACAATAGCGACTGGTACAGCCACGGCATCGCATTGTCTCGATTTCCTTTCTGTGATCACCCGAGGTCGCTGCATTGACCCTGCTCGGCAGATTACCAAAACATTGATTTCTATTATCAATCTAATATTATGACATCTAATTTCTTTGACGACATATATACATACATAACATCACGCCTTCATTCCCAGAGCGCGGGGTAGGCAGAGCTACAGATATATATTAGTTGATTCTGTAAATAATTTGTTGTTCAGTGTTTTAGTGACAGGTTGCAAGCCCATCACCTAACAGTAATACAATCCCTAATTCCCTTAGTCGCCACTTATGACATCCACGGGGAGACATGGAGTGGCACTGTTCTAACCACACCTTTACGTATTTATTGATCATATATCAAGTTTGAATCAGTTTTATGCGATCTAAGCGGCTTCGGCACATGTACCACGCTCTTACATTTTGTTTGTTGAGTTTTGGTATAACCCGGTTACGAACGTGATATCACGAGAAATTCTTTCTACGAAAAAGTTCTGTTGTTATGGGGAGATTAGGTACAATCGGCAAATCAGAACCCAGACCCACCCTGTGTCTGTCTGTACACAGTGACGTAGGTAATAAATCAAATTGTAAGAATTTGTCACATCAAATGCCACTGTGACATAGTTCTATGGAGGGGTCTGGGTTCCAATTTGCCTAGACGTGTTTACAAACTATATTTAAGAATGATGACAAACGTCTATTAATTCTCCACATTGCTGCGGAAACACTAAGAATTAATTTATCAAGATTTTGTAACTATTGTTAAAAATAGTAGGTATAATGACAATTAGCAAACCAATCAGAGTATGCCAAAACATCTTTCGTATGTTAAATAGGGACAACATGGAAGCAAGGATGTCCATTGTAAAGCTGCCGAGTGAAAGCCTGATGAGGTTTCGGTCAAGGTTCCGTATTAGGTAATAGGTATACGATGTAATGAAATGACTAACACAGTGATTCGTGCTAATGCCATTCAGTTCTGCATGAGTTTTTCGCACTTTATTTTAATTCTTAAATATTAAACTCTATAGAGTATAATGCTCCTTCAAACTTTATTAGTATAACAGGCAGGAATTATATCTTCTACCTAATCAAATAAATGCGTAAAATGTTAAAAAGCATACCTTCTCGTGCTCGTGAATTATTGTCCGGATTATTAATGGTCCTGTGACCGATTCGAGAACTATTTTAAGTTTTCATTTGGTTAGAGGCGACTAAAATGATTTTAATTATTTGAAAAAGATGTTAGATGCGTTGCATTCTGAAAACATTAACCATAGTTCATTATTGTCATATAAATATCGTCGCTCTGACAGTCTCCACTTGATAATGAAAACTAGAACACCGGGCTCCCTTAAATAAAAAGTAACGCGGAAAGCCTACACCTCCATCACCACCACCACGAAAAGCAATAATGTTAGCAGTTGGTACCTATGCCGTGTCAATTTTTTAATGGAATTACAATTAAGGAAACAAAAATATGACAAAAGTAATATGTGCTTACCTAAAAGAATAGATCGAGAACCTAGTAAATTAAATCTATATTGCATTTGACATATTGTTGTATTGTTTTTAACTCGGCCACCATTACTGGCAACTCTGGCAAGTAAATAAGAGCTTTATCGTAACGTTGGCAATACGATAACATGTAAAAAGAAATATGGTTTACTACCGAGTAGAATAACCCCTGGTAGGGCATGCAATAATGTAATGATGTCAAATCCAGAAGTGATTCTCGAGATTAGGTTCTAATTCCGGAATCCCAGAAATGGTTGCGGAATCAAAGTTCGTTCTGGTTAGTTCATTAAAATAGCTTAATTTCCTTTTAGCTTGTAGTACTGTTAGGCGATGGGCTTGCAACCTGTAACTAATACACTGGTAAACATTTTAGCCTGATCGTGCAAAATGTGGTTACAGAATTATCAACAAGTTTTTCAGAGTTGTTGGTAATTCTGTAGCTCTGCCTACCCCACTCTGGGATTAATGGCGTGACTTTATGTATGTGTATGTATGCCTAATATCCTTTAAAAAAAATACGGAAAAAATGCAATAAAAAACTAAAATGTCTTCAAAAAGCAAGAAATAACTGCTTTTAAAATGATAGGTTAGTCCATCTGGCTTTTGGTTAAAAATATAGTGGGACGCCGACTTCAAATGCACTGACTTATTAACTAACATTTAAAAAGAAGTTATTTCTTGCTTTTTAATGACGGTTTTTTTTAACATTTATTTTATAATACCTTTTAGTGATCATAATAATACTGTTATGTCTTTCACGAACATGAATTCCTATAATATTTGAGGAGTTCCCTCGATTTCTCCAAGATCCCATCATCAGGTCCTCTATTCAGGTGCGTTAAAACGAAATCGTGTTTGACACGTTTAACAATCGTTTATGTTACATTCGCCATTATTGCAAATGACATAAGAGTTATCAAAACGTTGACAATAAGGAAACAGGTCAAAAACGATATCGTTATTACCTTGTAGAATTCCAGCCCAGATCTTGACGTGTTAGAAATGGAACCAACTAGCAAGTGTAACCAATCGAACAATTTTTTTTTATCGGTCCAGCTGTCTTTGTGTAATCGGGGAACAAACATAAAAAATATCCCGACGAATTGAAAACCTCTTCCTTCCTTTGAAGTGGGTTAAAAAGGAACATACTCAGACGTAATAGGTTTAGAATTTCGTTACAAGAATTAATTAGGGTGTTTCATTTTTAGCACTTTGCAATTTTTAATGAAGTTGCTCGAATTCTTAGTCCTACTTGTCTAAAAAACTAGTATTCAAAATTTTAATAAAAATATTTGGTATTACATACTTTGGCAACTTTTTAAGTTAATTTTCATGAGTATGCAAATCACGAAGCCGCAACAGGCGGATAAAATGGTGATGATACGATTACGGCCGAACCCTATATTCAAACCGCGGATAGATAAGGCTTACTTCGGGTTGAAATTTGACATTTGCCCATACAAAATGTGTCTTTTAATCCGAAGTAAGGCTATCTGTCTGCGGTTTGAATATAGGGTTCGGCTGTAAGTGTTTCACATAATTTGACATTTAAGCTAGTTATTGTTTGTGGTTTTTGGATAAATAATAAACATTGAAATCTGCTATCACATAAATGGTCGATTTGTGCAACCTTTAGATATGATCCTATCACCTTAAAATTACACACACTCCTTTTTACACTACAAAGAGCAAAGAAAATAAAGTTCATAACAAAATGAGTACTTTCTCGCACCTAATTTCTACATCCTTTTCGTAGAATCAGCTTCGACAAAATACTCATTATGTTATGAACTAAATACAGAACCCTCGGTGCGCGAGTCCGACTCGCACTGAATAACACCTTAGGGAACAAAGCGTTAACATTAAATGTCGCTAGTTTGACTCTCAAACAAGGTTCAGTGCAGAAATTTATAGGTATTTCTTACAAATTTTGTTATGAATGTTTTTTTCTATTCACTTCTTTTATTATCACAACTCACTGTCTGGTGAAGCAAGAAACCCTTATGCCTGTGATATATCACATAAAATTTATTAATACCGAGTCATTGATCTCAAAACCTGTCGAAGGGTAATAAAACATACATACATAATCCAATTCTTGGAAATATTTTGGATTTAGGAGGCGACTTCTCTGAAATACCAATCACTAATATTTATTTTACTCATACGTTGGGTACCGACCGTGGTAAATAATTATCATCCAAGAGTCTTGAAATTGAAAACACAACCAAATTGAAAACACAATCAAATTGAAAACACAACCAATGTCTTTGTAAAAGGCAATGACCGGATTTCTCACAATTGTGAGTTTTTTTATTAAACGTGCCTTCAATCATAGTCTGTCAGTAAAGGATGACTGCACCAAACGGCTCTCATAGCATTGGATCGGAAAGAATACGAACGGATCCGGCGACAGCCGATCGCGTCTATTAAAAATATTATTGTCTATTTATTATGGAGCCGATCGCGTGTCGCAGCAAAATTTCGGCTACTATCGTGTGTCGCGGAAGACGAATGTAGACTTATCGTTTAAAGAATGTAAAATCTGTTTCGATCCGACGCGATGCGAGCCGTTTGGTGGAAATCATCCTTCAATAGAACCGAGTACCTTTTAAGATAGTGTAGGTCTGTGTCTACGACTCTGCGTTCACGGACTTTCATAACGAGCGACTAAGTATATCTTTGAGTTTATGCGATAAAGTTCTGTAGTCTTCCATCCATAGTACGAGTATAGTATAGTATAGTAAGTTACTGTTAGTAGGTAACTCAGTCGATTAGTTTGAATGTAATTATGTTCTTGTGATTAAATAGGTCTAGAGTTCAGTAGGTATCATACATAGTTACGATTTAGTACCTTGTCGATTCAACGCCTTACGCCGACGAGATTTTGTGGATGATAATACGATGTGGTAAGTGGGATCTGAGACCTATAGACATTTGAATGCTTAAAACTACAATCTCAAGAATAAATCCTAGCTAAGACTTCAAATTCGTGGCCAACTAAAGTGTAAAGGTAAGTACTAAAATGTAAAGTTAATTTTGTGATGCTCTCAGGGTCCTATGGGTACCTACTAGTTCATCAATTGTAGTCCTTGTTGGTACCTTCATGACTCCCGTTAAGTTTAAACGATAATTTTACACCACATTTTACTTAATTATTCTGTTTATACTAAATACTGTTACAAATAACTCTGGAACAACTGATCGGATTACAATTAATAAATATATATACTTAGATTGCATTTTATTTTGATAAAAGCGAAGCAATGAGGGCGGGTCGCTACCATGTAATAATACTCGTACACGTGCTCAAATGTTTAACAATGTTTCCATACCTACTGAGAAACTTTTATATCAAATAAGGTCCAGTGGCGGCATAAAAATGTGTTCTTACTGGGAATATATTCTACTTTGGCTAGCACATCTTGCTTCGATATTTTCATCATACCTACTGTTAACTTTATTACAGGTCGTACTGTGAAGTGCTTAATAGCTTCGTCAAAGATATAATTATGACATCGATGCAAGATGGGTTTGAGCAAAGTAGAATTAAAGTAGGTTTTGAAGGATAATATGTACAGTCGACTATAACGGGATGTATCCACTTTTGGATCTTTACAATGCAATAAGGTGAAAAGAGGATACATCACTTTTAGCCGACTGTACCCTACTAGTACTAACCCAGCCGAAAACAAAGGAGCCACCAAATTATCAGGAATGTGAACTTAAAAACTACTATAAAAGTTTAATGTGAGCCAGAAACTTTCAATAAGCATCTGTCAACAAACAGACCTCACAATGGCGAGATTTAAGGACGTAGTAAGTATGTATATGAAATATAACTATGACCCTATTATTGCATTATTTGAATAATAATGATTTAATGAAGACTCCGTTAAGTAGGAGGTCCCTAAATTTTATTAATCTGTCACAACATACAAATGTATCCCAACAAACCGTGAAGGTGGAAGCACCAATGGTAGCCTCTGTACGATACCCTTGGTGCTTCCACCTTCACGGTTTCCGCTTAGGTATTCAGACGCGATTTTAATGAAATGGAAATTTTGCATTTAAACTTTACCTTATAGGGAAGCGTAAAAAAACAAATTAAGCGAAATAACGCCACGCATCTTTCGCTACGTGTGTAACTAATGCGCCGTTCCTTTTCCAAGTATGTCACACATTTGATGGTAACAACGTATCATCTGCACACGCACAAAATAAACCATAAACATTCGCCGAATAACCATATTCGTAAATATATTCTACAATGAGTTAGTATGTTGGTAATGTGTGCGTGTTCCAGTTGTTAGTGTGTGAGGTCTGCAAACAGGTGGAAGTTTCCGCGCGTCTGCGCATCGTGTAGATTTCACTCGAAACACCTGCGCTGTTTAATTTATCCAATGTGTATTCAACGGGTCAGTACGTGGATCAAATGTAATCTCCCCAGAAGCGTAGAAGTTATTTATTTATTTATTTATTTAGAAGTACCTTTTGAAAGAAGATGTGTTAGAGGAACTTGCTAAGTTTGAAGTGGCGCCATCTGTTATCCTTGATCTGCTCAGAGGTGAAGTGGATGAAGTAGGATGGAATGGAACGTCCAAAGAAATCAAATTTAATGTTACGGAGTTACTAACTAGGGATAGGATACGTATCTATTTATCATGAGCTCATCTTGGTTTTCAATCTCTCCTTTGGTCCAATAAAAACAATATTAAATTATTTGGCAATTACTTAGTTAAAGGCGTTTAGAAAATACGTCCTCATATGAACTTCACCAAGATCAACTATAATTAAAAGTATTCGAAACGAAATCAGTGGCCTAACATGCTGTTACGGGAACTAGTGTCCGATACGTCAAACGGCAACTAGAGTCAAATATTATATTGACAGCCATCCGGGGTTCAAATTGCTTAGTAATAAAATGACTCAAGTCACACAAAACACACTTTTATTTTAAACTTCAACACTTTATTCTTACGTTGGAATATGGAACAGACGAATTAAAGATGTCAATATCTTGTTAAGTGGCAGCGTGTTAGGCCCACAGGGACTCCATTCTACTCTGTAAAACTTGATTGCTTTTCACATGCTACCATAACGTTGACGATACGATAACATTTCCAAAGCAATTTTCGTCGCAGACGATTATTAATTTGCGTATAAAAGGAATTAAACTATGATAAATAGTTTGCTGTAACTGAGCAAAAATCATTTGTATATAATACATATCAGGGTAGGTACCCTGATATGTATTATATATGTATATGTATGTATATGTGTATGTATGTTATGTAGGTACATTTAGTATGTTTTGTTAATAGATCATTTGAACTACTCAATTCACTATCGCGAAGCTGTTTGTTAAATGTACAGAAACGTCCATAAACATTAAGTACTAACAGCAGGTTATTGCATATATTACGCCATGGATATTTTTATAGCACGTCACTGCGTTGAAGATAATAAAACTGGCATAAAAACTCGACCAGTTATTTCTGCTTTAGGTTTCGCTATTATACCACTTATAGGAATATTTTTTAAATTAGGACTGATTAATGAATTATTCAAACCAATCTTTTATTAAAAAAAAAGATTTAGCCAATTAAGAGTTATCAAATGTAAAAGAAGCTATGGGATACACCTTTGTAATGTATTTAACATTTTAAAACCATTTCGAGGAACAGGATTATTGAATCAATCTCTGCAGTTAGATTTAAAAAATATGTTACAACTACTTATTTATATTAAAATTAAGAATTGGCTTTCCTTTGACAGCTATTTGCGGTCATAAATGGGGTCCAAGTTGCGCTGTATCAACCTTTTTCAATATTTTACCTTATCACAACAATTTAGGTAGCTGTTGTTGTGTTCCGGTGTGGGGATAAGGCAACCGGTGAAATTACTACCATAGAGGCATTGCCTGCTGCTTAATTGAGAAGGCACGTGCTAAAAATGTCTTTTGTACGCTCCGACGGGACTTCTTAGACTTGTCGGATAAAACTTCACCTTTGAGATCGACGCAGCACTGTGTTGAGAGAATCACCCGCCTGAGAGCTCACCTGGCTCACAATTACGAACAGAAGCCAGATAGAACACTCAAAGCAATAATGATTAATATTAGTATTTTAAATAATTAGACCGTAGCTATGAATATATTAAACTCACAATAATTGTCTGTTTTGAAATGGTACATTAATGAAGATCGGTGACGCAGAGGACAGACAGACAGCGCTCCACAAAAGATCTATGCAAAACGAGCAAATAATATACGCACCAAGTGTTGTTTGCCGTACAAAATAAATAATGACGATTAATGAGGATGAGGAGCGTACCAAGATTTTAAAGTTAAATTTCTTTCCAAGCTGTATATTCACACTCGTTACAAGAAATAGGTATGAACATTAATTAAAATTAAATTTTTGATCTGCTCTAGACGAAAGTCTTTAATAAATGGATATCAAGGGTGTTTTCGGGTGGTGGGACTTTAGTACCTTGTCACTTTTAATCACAGAGACGATTTCATATATTATATTTGAAATTGACTAAGTGAATGCAAGTGACAAGGTACTAAAGTGTAAACAGATTTATGACTTTGACTGGACCTTGTCTAGGGTCCATCCAGACTACCACCGTATTACCCCATATCCTGTAGCTAAACAGCAGTGTACGCATTGTTGTGTTGTAGTGTGGAGGTTAGGCGGCCCTTGAAATAGAAGGTATTCCACCATAGTGTTAGCAATATGCAGAATGTAAATTTCAATGTGCCTTGGTGTCCACTAGATGGCCTGGCCTAGGTTGTGGCCTGAGTGTTCCCTTGCCTTCTCAATGGCAAACAGAAAAACAGACAGATGTATGTGACACTATTAGAAGTTATGTATTTGCAATTTGCCTTCAGAACCCTTAACAATACGTTAAATTTTTAACCAGGTTATTCATGTTTATTCCCCGGATAGGGCAGTTAGACCACCTAAATATAATCCCGGAACCACAACCAAAGTAAAAAAACATTGTTAATCACACGACGTTAATCCATGGATGATGACACTAATCATACATAAGAGATAAAAACAATTACAAAAGATATTTTTCCGCTTATTTTCCCGTTTCATATATGTAATTTGTTTTTTTTTCTAGGAAGAAATTACAGTGAAAGTAGAGCGCGCTCTAGTTTGCCCAGTAGGCAGGGGCCTTTACGCTAAACTTGACCGGAAAGGTCAAGGTTGTTACGCAAGTTCACGCAATTAATTTTGAACCCAGCTATTCCGCCAGAACCGGAACAAATTACTTATTACCTAACTAAATACAGATAATATTGATGTATTTCTTAACTATAGTCGCGTCGTTCTAACAGGCCCGATTTAACAGCTGTCAACTCAGTACTCACGGCGGAATTTAATCGGTGATCAGGAATCCAAAAATCTTAATTATCAATCTACATAGAAACCAATACGTGAGATCTCGTGCAATATAGCTCACAATCTAATTAATCACACTTAATTAACATCGGTAAAATGTACACTGGCTGTATAAATGGACACCCTACTTTTATTGAAGGGAAGTTACTCGTTAGGGTACATACGTCAAGTGCTTGCTGGCTTTAGCGGGAAACTAGACAGATCAGACGTCAATAAAATGATTGCCGCCATTTGTTATGAATTTGACAATGACAAATTGACAGCTTATTGCTCATTTATGTTTTAAGTTTCTATGGCTGATAGTTTGAAAAGAGGTATTAAACTTTTCAGACTAAACCATTAGTAGGGTGACAATAAATTTTAATTAAAATTTAATTTCAACTTAAAAATTAGTTATGATAAAAAAAACTTGGTTCCACTTAAGTACTACATAAACGTGACTGACATCGATTACTGAATTAGAAAAATGGGTTCCTGTTCACCGATTAAATTCCACCGTGTATAAAATATGTGTTCGAGGTTATGTTTTGTAAGTAAGTACCGCGTTGGCAGCTGTAAAAATCGAACCTCCAAGAATGTCGCGACTATAAATTACGTTATGACAAAAGTCGGCTTTACTGAAACTCGAAAGTTTGCTCGAAACGTAATTGGGTACAGTTCTGGTTTTTGTTATTTATTTGTAGGAAATTATTAACACTATACCACAATTTTGTTGTTAGTTTGAGTAAGTATCGTTTGGTTAGTGAAAACTGAAACTATTATCTTATTTTAAAAGGCCAACAAACTTCATTTGGATGGAGTTAATTAGGCAAAACTTGACATTTATATCTATTGATACTTAAAATGACTAATGACCAACGATGCCGACAGTAATTTACCGTTTGAAGTTTAACGGTTGTTACATGCCTTTTTCCTTATATTAAAAAGTTAGAACTGTGTTGATTTTTTCCCGCTGCGATACAACGTGGGGTTTTTCAAAAATGGCGTCCTAAAATTTCTTTAAGTATTCAATGACGGTCAGTCGTATGAATTATTGCCAGACTTTACCAAAAAAAAGATAAACCCTCCTTTCCTATGACGCATTATTTTTACACTAATAAATAATAAAGTAACAAAATCTGTGCGTACATAATGTAATAAACTATCGTTTATTATGTTTTTCGACATTTATACTATTTCAAAAATGTCAAGGCACAGAAAAGCCTTTCAGGAAACCTGCTCCGCGGCCAATAGGTGGTTCGATAAGTGGATTACACACCCTGGTCTCACCTTATAAACCCCAGAAGCCTTCTAGCCTGGCCTGCAAGACGGCGACATTACAGCGAGTTGTATGTCCAAGCAGCAATCAACAGCCGTGGTATATAGAGGCGAAACTTATGCGCGAGCGCCTAATTGCAAACGAAGTCGACCGCGCGCATGACGGCTGAATGTCCGACCTACTCGCGCGCCGCGCCAACAGCGAAGTTTTTATTTTTAAAATTTGAATTTTAAAATAGTTTAAATCTGTGAATGGACTGAATGTGAAAAAAAATCCGAGTGAACTTTATAGTGCTTCTGTTTATTGCGTTTGAACATTAAAAATGTTGACTGGTTGGCAGTTGATGTTGTCGAAGTGTAAGTGGCAATCGATTTTTACATTGCATTTCATCAAAAAAAAAACTGTTTTTTAATCAACAAATCGAAACAATTTAATCAGATATTAAATGTTTGTCAAAATAAAAGAACCTATTAACATATTGCTCTTACCGAAGAAAAAAAAATTTTTTTGACGTCTACTGAGCCCGTCACGGCCTTATTTATTCTGTGGTTACGGTATGTACGATGACACGATGAGCTTAGTTTTTCAGTTATGGTATTGTAGGTAAAAATCATTGTAAGTAACTGTTACACGATAGTTTGGGTCACGCCTTTAATTCCAGAGTGGGGTAGCCAGAGCTACAGAAATACCAACAACTCTAAAAATACTTGTTTATAATTTATTTCTTTTAGGGTTAAAAAGTATTTTATTAACCCCCGACGCCAAAAGAGGGGTGTTTTAAGTTTAACCGCCATGTGTGAGTGCATGTGTGTGTCTGTCTGTCTGTGGCACCACTCTTAAACGGATGAATCGATTTGCATACGGTTTTTTTTATTTGGAAGCAGGTTTTATAGCGGTGATATAGATATGTTTTATCGAAATCCATTCAGCCGTTTTAAGGTTATCAGCTCTTCTTAGCTGCGATAGAGATCTTAGATACATTAACATTTTAAACACTCATCTGTGCTGCATGGTCTTGGTTTTGGTCTGATGCTGCAGCCAGGATATCGAGCACACTAGTACACTCTTAAACAAAAAATAAATTAAATATTAAAATATAATTTTAACTTTGTCCTGTTACTGTTGAATGTGAGAATTAATCTTCGTCATACAACTATTACATATACATTTCGCGAGACTTACGTTTCTAACGAGCCACGCTCAATTGTTGACAATCAGGGTTTCATCATAAATACTTTTCCGCTTTCTATTGCGAATGGGAAAATGTATCGTAGGCGGAAACTGGAAATTTCTGGAGGGAATAATAATTTAACAAATCTTCCAATTTCGTCTTTCTTCTACTATACGTTAAGCTATCATAGACAAATTAAACAATGAGTTAGTAAGCTACATACTATTTTTTAATAAACAATCTTAAAAAATAGGGTCTTTCTTCAGGCTTGATCACGATAGCCCCGTTGGACAAAACTATAAAAACATACAAATAATTATGAAAATAGGGAAGGATTACTTGTTGAAAAACTTAAACTACCTAATTTAACAGCATCGCTCTGTGGTTCTGCCAAAATGTTTTACAGACAGTTTTTTAAATTGAGTTGAACAAGTAGGTAATCCTTCCTTTTAAGTTTGAGTCCAGACACATTCCACTAACAAGTGATACACATTCTTAGAAGATTTTGATTTTACATAATTAAAACTATGTTTCCATTTGTAAATTCACTTATTAGTAAATTCGCTAATGAACCACAGGAGCTATACAAATATAGACGAACCGTGCAAGCGGTTTTGCGGGACATTTTTTTTTATAAGTTCGATACTGTATTTTTGTGATTAATAAATAAATAAATAATAAAAATAGATACTCGTACAGGGCCTCTATTCAGGTGCGTTAAAACGATATAGTGTTTGACACGTTTAAAAATCGTTTATGTCATGACATAAGAGTTATCAAAACGTTGACAATACGGAAACAGGTCAAAAACGATATCGTTATAACGCAGTTGAATAGAGGCCCTGTATGCAGGTATCACTTCTACATAGTCTCTTAAACAACTTATTGTTACTAGGTTACAATGAATACAATTGAAGGTAAATCAGTGTTAGAGTCTGCATTAACATTAACCATTAATCAGAGAAAGTTTGCATAATAGCAATAGGCATTAGTGCCCTGTTACTTTTGTTACGCATTTAAATGATATCATAAAACGTTATTATGATTATCAACGGCTATTAGAATAATATAGCTTCACCAATTATATTTATTATTTAATTATTTAATAGTGATAGTAACAAAACAATGAATCAAATGTAACATAAACTATGCAAGGTTTTTATACACCGTGTTTTTTTTGATTTACGATAACTTCGGCATATTGTTAGGTACACGTATAGAAACTACGTGGTACATTAGATTTTAAAATATTGCAAGAAAAAAAAAATTGTTTAGAACAAAGTAATTAAATGTTGTGTCTTCAATCATTCTAAAAGGGTCTTTAGAGTTAACTCATAGTTAGTGTCAAATACGTCGTCAGCGTGACATACACACACACAAGTAAAGATAACACTTGACAGGTGCACGACCTAACAATTGAAAACTCTTTACTCATAATAGGTAATTAAAAGAAAATTGTTAGGTATCAATTAAGAGCCTTTTACATTAGTTTAACGTGATTAACTGATTAATTTTAATAATTGAATATCTTTATAACCGTACGAGTTATCATATGTCTGTCTTCGGGAAATTAGCTTAATTTGACTTGAAGAACGTGCTCTTAAAGTTATCGTAAATCAAAAAAAACACGGTGTATATACCTACCTAGATCGCCGGATACATCATTAAATAATAAAGTACTTATTTATCTAAGATATATAATATTGACAAACTTCTCAACAACTAGAGCGCGCAAAAAGGCGCTATTTCCAAAATATCTATTATGTCAGTAAATGGGTAATGACCAAAATGTTGGTAAAATTTTGGTTGTCGTATGTAACTCACGCAATAAAATTTTCTATGAAACTTTTCTGTTGTGCGCCGAAAATTACCCACACAATTGTAGGGTTACTTTACGTCACACAACGGAACATTTTCCGTCTTCGTGGTTTATATGTTCAACTGCGCTTAACTATGGTCTAACTTTTTGGTCCTCACCCGAATGTGTAAACTATTTGGAACACCATGTTGACAGCTAATTTCACGTTTGATTAAAAACTGTTTACCCATTATAACATACATACATAACATCACGCCTTCATTCCCAGAGTGGGGTAGGCAGAGCTACAGAATACCAACAACTTTAAAAAGATTTGTTTATAATTCTGTAACCACATTTTGCACAAACAGGCTAAGAAGTATACTTACTAGTATATTAGTGACAGGTTGCAAGCCCATCGCCTAACAGTACTACAAGCCTTTATTCGCCCAGCCGCCTCTTACGACATCCACGGGATGACATGGAGTGGCACTATTCTAACCCGGCAACCACACGGAGCCTCCCACTACCCATTATAACAATTTATAGACTGTACATTTTAAAAGTGGTCTGTTTCTTTTCGAGACTAACACCCGTATTTATAGACACGAAAAGTAATTACTTAAGCAAAAGTAATGACTTGAGAAATGATTTTACTATGATCTTTGGCATTACTATTACTCATGTACTTAATTACTTTTCTTGTCTAATACGGGTGTAAGTGTCCTTGATTGGCCTATTTGAGTACAGGAGAACCTTATGCCTACTATTTCAGGGCTAATTAGATCAGCTCTTATATATCATAATATTGCATGACGTCACGTTTATGTGTTCTCATCCAAATCCACTAACAGGAACCGGATTAATTGACTTGTTAGGTTTTACTCGCACATACAATATTAACTTCCCTACTAAACGTTTCCTACATTTGCATTTTCTCTTCTCATGTTTTACTAATATATACTTACTTCTCTTAGAAACTAAATGTATAAATATCAGGATAGTCAGGCAAAGGCATACTTACACTAAGGTAGCATAGTTTTTTAAACCGAAAACAAGTGTCTTCAAGAACTAGCAAAGCGTAGTTTCAGATTTTGTTCATTACCTACTTTGACTGTTACGCCTCGCTTCTTATAATATTCATAATTCTTTGTCAACGGAAGTTAGTTTTCATACTCGGGTAATATAAATGGCAGTAACTTGTGATTGTACTTCCACACTTAAAGGTGTGCGATTTAACAAAACATATAAGAAAGATATACACATGCTCTGTATAATTTTCTGATCTACACAAACAAGCGATCACCTGTTATTTTCCCATTTTGACTGGCATCAGACTCACGCGCTGGCTCCGCTCGGAGTCACGTTAAGTGAACTAGAGTTGATACACGTGACTATTATAAAGCGTCGTTAAGTAGTCGCCTGCTACTTAGACGCATCGAAGAAAAAATATAAAGATAGATAAGGTCCTCTGGAAACTGCAAACGTTTATTTAATAAGAAATTGATAAAAATGATGAGTAGTATTTTTTTTATCTGATGGTTCAAAACACGTATTGCGTGAAATTCGAGAAATGTGCGTTAGCACCCAACTGCGCGGGAGTTCTATTTAAGTATGAGTACAATCCCTTCGGGCCTTTTTTTTATTTATTTTTTATTAGCCTATTTTGGTGTCCTACTGCTGGGCAAAGGCCTCCCCTCTTTTTCGCCATTCGTCCCGGTTGAGTGCATGCTCCCGCCATTCGCTTTGAAACGCGTCCAAGTCGTCCCGCCATCTCCTTTTTGGTCTGCCTCTGCTCCGGTAGCCATCTTGCGGAGTCCATTCGGTGGCAACCCTGGCCCACCGTTCCGGATGCATTCGGCATTGTTACCATAAGTATTATAAACTGGTAGCTAATGAATAGCTCAATATTTATTTTAATAACTATAACAATATTATATCAATAAGCCTCATAATGGAGAAAATCTATAAAATACCTATTATTATGCCAGACAGTGCGTCACAACATCTCGATTTGACCAGTAAGTAGTAATTACGTGGACTGAAAGCCACAATGCCTTATTGTGTCATTATGCGCATTGTCACCAGACAGTTGCACCGCGTCCCAATATTTCCCAAGGTTGTTCATGATACACGACCACGTGATACCATGACATAATAATATGGATATGTGTGTAGAAAACATTTCCTTGCAGTACACTTTCGAGTCCTTTAGCTACAACTAAGCAAGCAGGCAATTCACGATTTAAAACTTGACGAGATTCTTAATGACGTAGCAATTTATTGAATTAAAAGATTTACATAAAATATCAACTTTTTTGAAATAAATCAATACCTTTTTTCGAAGTGTTATAATTAATAATTTTGAACAGTATCATCATGTAACAAACGCTATTTAATAAGACAAAAAAATTAATTATCTGCCTTTTTCCAGGGAAGGTAACTTCAGTAAAAATTCTCACTTAAAAAACATTAAAGACTATTTTTACCTGAAACGAAAATCATCAAAAAAAACATCTGATGAATACATTAAATTAAATACCCTGATTACACTCGGGCAGCTCGTTATTTTCGATTTGATTTCCCAAGTGTGAAATGAGTTGACACGGTCAACGGACATCGAATTTGTTAATCGATTTCAAAAGGTTAGACAATGAGATACGTACAACGGCAATAAAAACCTAAAAGTCCATTTACTTAAAAGTTGTTTGCGAGATTGGAAATTCATGTCAAGATCAAAATAACTTAATAAAAGTATTAGGACCACATTAATTATTAGGAGTAGTTATAGTTTATGTGTCGTGGTGAAGCTAAACTCTTAGACACGCATCACATTTGAGAGGAACTCCGTCCATTGTGATCGTCATCCTGTCTGGTAGCAAGCTATTCAAAATATTATTCGTAGTCGAATGCCAGGATTATTATAGTAACGTGCATCTTAGTTCGGTCATCGACTACGAACAATATTTTGAACAGCTTGCTATCACAGGATGAGGATCACAATGGATGGAGTTCCACTTACAGGTGACGCCTGCTGTGTCTTGGATTTTCCTCAATTTAATCTCTACATCATCATACGAGGCCTAAGAGTGGTTCTGTTGTAAATTCGATTGCGAATAGGTACTACATGATGGTAAATACTCGTAGGTAGAGTTTTAGTTTTTTTAACTTATTTTTTATTTATCACTTTTTTGCATTCGAGTTTTAGCAGTTCAAACTTAAGTATTGATTTTATTTCATACTTTTGTAGGCGGGGCGGGATTACTTTTTATTTCAATTATGTTTTCGTTATTTGATCAAAATCTGTTAAGCCATTTAAAAGTTGTGACCCTCCCAATTTTGTCAGGAGTTTTAATTAATAGTTACTTGCAATAAAGTGAAAAGGTACGTGTTCGGAGACCGCTGAAGTCTTTGCACAACAATCGCACAATAACGACGAATCCATAGACAACTCATTCACATCCATACATATTAGGCAGTATATATAGGGGACACGGTTTCTGTACCTATACTGTAATTCTATGGAACTTGCTAACTATGTAAACAAACAATATATTGAAATTGACATCTAATGTCAATTTTAGTATGGCGGTTTGTTTACATAGTTAGCAAGTTCCATAGAATGACACTTTAGTCATTTAATTTAGTTTTGCACCGTCATGGGTAGGTATAAATATTATTATTATTGTATTTATTTGCTCTTGTGTTTATTAGAAGGGTCGACATGCTTTCCTGCTTAACTACGCATGATATATGTTTTTTAAATTTTATTAATTGTTTTAAGTTCCATCATTGTTAAAGCAATATTAAAATTACTGACTGTTGAGTTTCTTGCGGCGCTTCTTCTCAGCAGTGGTCTCCTCTTGGGAAGCGCTGGTAGAATTTTGACGTGTAAAAGTGCCCGTGCTGCTACTTACTGAATAAACAACTTTTATCTTTTATCTTTTTTACATAGGTACATACTTACATACATAGGGTGTCAAAATCATTACCCTTCCTTTGCTTCGCAGTACTCGGAAAAACAAAAAAATAAATAATGCTTTATTCGGTGCTAATAAATTAAATAAAATTAACATAACACAATCGAAAGTAACAAAAACATTTAAAAACTGATTTAAAGTTGTATTTACAGTACTTAATATAACTATTGAGGTGGTTGATGGTGTCAGGCTTACGTGCCTTGACGCTGGGCTGGTTTTCCGGGCACACCGGATAGAAAAGAGAAGAGAGCTAATCCATCTCTCTAGTCTACAATTTGGTTAAAACTAGTTTAAACGCGCGCGTGTGTGGGTGTGTGTATTGTGTGTGCGTGCGAGTGTTTATGTAAGTGATATTAATAAACGTTTAGTGACCCTGAGTTTATGTTTTGAACGAATTGCTTTTTTTAGGGTACCTCCCCTACACGTAACGTGGGGATGTATTTTATTTCTCGTCTACCCTATGGTGTTGGGTGTCTTTAGATAGATCTTTAAAAAATATTACGAACGAAAAAGCATAAAACGAATTTTAAAAGAAAACTATCACAACTAAGTAGATATAATTGGTTCTTCAGACACAAAGTGTTTACGAGTATACCTACTAAAATCATCTACCAAATGACTTTAAATAGAAAATTAGTTATTAAGTACTTATTGATTTTTACGTTTCTAGTACTTAACGGCTTCGGAACCCTACACTGACCATGGTCCGACATGCTCTTGCCCGGTTTTTTAAAAATACGTTACGACCATGTCCGGTTTTATCTTAGATATTATAACGGCTTTATCTTAAATTATATAACAAAATGTCAATTATTACCAGTCTCGTTCACTTGAGAGCGGCTTAAAAATCAAGATGTTTTGGATCCTCAGATTACTAGCTCAAAGTAATTTGTAAATTTTCCTGAATGCATAAGTTGTCTACATATTAATTATCGTAAACACTATCCACGTTGTTGATTTATAGTGCGGTGAAAGGGACCCACAGCTGGCTTGACGACTCTCCTGTAGTTCTACAAGCATTTAACGCATTCCAGTTTGCAGTGAACGCTGCAACTAAATGCACATGAAGTGCAACTGTAACCATAACCCCAAAATATAAAAAATAAAGAAGTTATAAAAATAAATATCACACCATTACCACTACGTACATTGAAATTGTCCGACGGATGCAATAATAGTTTAAAGTGGATGAAGTTTCCTATAACCATTTTTTATTACTATCCTGAATTTTCTTTATTAACCTGTTACTTTCTTGTATATCGTGCTGAAAGGAATATTATATTTTATTAATTATATCTTATACTTACTCAATGATTTTTGTGAATAATTGTCATAAAACACAGCACATGTCATGATTTTCTAGTCACATATGCAGCTGGTTAGTTGGATTTAAGACGTTATTTCGAAAATCAGTATTTAATGTGCTATAAAATAAAGTAGCCTCTATAATTCTACCTAATAATAATATCTAATTGCTTTTGACATGTGATCGTATTGTTTTTAACTATGAGATAACTTGAAGTTGACCATAGGATAACATGTCAAAGGCAATAAAGTTTTACCTAGTTGAATACAGCCACAGCTTTGAGGAAAATCAGGTAATATTTAAAGTTCCCCGTGGGACTCGTTTTTCCGAACTTGTAAGTAAAGCTTTTTTAATATTTTGCAGCGTTAATGGATTTTAATGCCGCGCGTTGTCACTCATAAATCTCATAATGTAGTAATTGATTCTATTTGCCACACTGTAATTTATAAATGTTACTTTTTACCTAGAATGATGTTCTGCAACTGAAAGAGCCTAGCATTAAAACCTGACTTTAGAAATGATATAATGTACACTTGTAATGATGGTCTTAACTAATATTAAGAGAAAATATTAGATTGTTTATTTGTTTGTAATGGATAAACTCAAAAACTATTGGACTGATTTTGAAATATTTTCCATTAGTTGAATGCTATATTATCACTAAGTGACACAGGCTAATTTTTTTTCGCGAACGGAGTTGCGGGCGACACCTTAGTAGTTAATAATACCAACCAAGGGGGCATCAATCCACAAAAGTTAATGAACCTCGTGTTTATTATATCGCTTGATTGTTCAAGATAGAAAGCATTATTAGCAAAACACTTAAAGCGCCTAGTAAGGAAATAATAACTCTACCTGCGTGCTAACCGCATTACCCACCAAGTAACTAAGATCAAATGCGGTTTCTGTCACGAGAAGCGATTGACAAGGTCAGCCAAACTAACATTACTTTAGCATCTACAAAGATTCCACAACAAATTTAATGGTAGGCACCCAGAAGCTGCTTAAGTGCACTTCCATTTGCAATTAAACTTAGATACTCGTGGATATTTGCCCGCCAGCCTGTCTGCCAGCGAGAACTGGTTCAGCTCTGCCATTGGCCGACAGGCTTGTACGACGCGGGAATGCACGTTTAATAGAAATCAGAGGATCGCAGCAAAAACTGACTTCTAACGAGTTTCTCAATTCCAATTCCAATTTTGGAGCACGGCTCGACAGGAACGTGCTGTTTTATGGCACTGGTTTTTGCACGGTGTAGTAATACTAATGATGTGGACGTGGCGAATTAAATGCATTTCGGTCTTGAGTTCTCTCCGTTTACGACGGCCAATACTTTATACAGCCAAAAACTTCGTCATTGTGTTATGAGTTATGGTCCTTTACGTTTTTTTTAGTACCTAATAGGAAAGTTATTGCAGCTATTCGTTGAATAGAATGTTTTAAATCTGACTCAAGGAATAGGTGCAATTAGAATGAACATTTTGAAATAGAAAAATAATTGGAATCAGGTGAGACCTTAGCAAGACTCTAAAATCCCCGGATAGTTTAGTTAAATCAGATTTTTTAGTTGGGCGCGTTTGAAACTAAACACACAAACATGTGTGTTAGTTTGTTACCTATTATTTCACGCTGCAACGGCTGGACGGATTTTGATGAAATTTAGAATGTAGATAGTTTATACCCTGGATTAACAAATAGGCTACATCCTGGCAATTTTAAAGGTTCCCGAGGGAATAACGGGAATCTAAATCTGCGTAGACGAAGTCGCGGGCAGGAGTTAGTAGTTTATAATGTACAGAAAGAAAAACATACACAGCATTACGACCAGTGTTAAGACTATAAAATTGGTAGTAATCATGGGAAGGAAATCCTTAGTATGCCTGGTAGGAATTCGTGGTAGTATCTAATAGTGGGAAGAACTCGCCGGTATGCTTCGGTGCGGTCCGTTAGGTGCCTGCTAAGCATGATTCGTCCTTAACTGTAGGTGACCAAATCGTTGCCATTATTTAGGCCAAGTAGACAAACGTTAAATAAAGTACGTAGTACGGGTCAGGTGTACGCTTCAAATTTGTATTCTGCCAGTCTCTACCTATGAACGGAAATAATGAAAGTGGGTGAATACGAAATTCGTACGTCTATTGTTACTAAATTTATATAAAATGAATCGTCGCGTGTGTGCAGGAAGGCAATCTTCGAACCTCTTTGTTAAATTATGCAGCGACTTGGAAAGTGCATGTCAGAGTTACGTGTAAGCTTATTCATGTCTCGTTAAGCCACGATTAACAATTAGTGTGTCAATAGAAACACTGAGTTAACATGAGCCGATAATTACTTAAGTGTCCCTTAAGGCTCCGTGCGCTCGCCATTGCTTGCAGTTGTTTATTAAGATGTTGAAGATAATGCTTGTCTCACGCCTGGGCCTGTGAGTAGCGACTATTAAATGTGTTCTATTTATGAACGCTTTTATTAGGGGAATTGTGCAGCCAAAACTACAAGTACTAAAATTCTTAAATGAAAGCGCATAGGTATAACGAATTTTAAAAGAAAACTATCACGACTTATTTATGAGACATCATTGGTTTTTAAGATACAAGCGATTAAAGTGTTTATACCTACTAAAATGACTTTAAATGGAAAATTAGTTATTACTTGTTGATTTTTATGTTTGTAGTAGGTACTTAACGGCTTCGGAATAAGTCGGCTTGTATGAGTTAGCTGCTATCGGTTAAGAGATAAAGGTTAGTTGTAAATAATGAGTTTTAGGTATTAGAATAAAGACGAAAACGATTGTAACTTGTGGTTGCCGGGTTAGAATAGTGCCACTCCCGTGCCTTCCCGTGGATGTCGCAAGAGGCGACTAAGGGAATAAGGGCTTTTAGTACTGTTAGGCGATGGTCTAACAACCTGCCACTAATAACTAGGCTAGTAAAGTTCTAGGCCTGATTTTGCAAAATATGGTTACAGAATTTCAAAACAGGTATTTTTAGAGTTATTGGTATAATTCTGCCTACCCCACTCTGGGAATGAAGGCGTGATGTTATATACTCATAATATGTATTTACGAAAAGGTTTTCATCGTAACCTAGACTGGAATTAAGAGCAGCCCCTATTTCACCATTCCAACAATGACAGCTGACAGGTGACATTTCGGTGTGGCGCAGCTTTCATGAAACCCAGTGATGTATTCAGCGTGTTACTTTTGCAATGTTTACTAAATTGTCACCTGTCAAGTGTCATTGTCAAGATGGTGAAATAGGAGGCAGGCCCCGTTTAGTGTTCAACTTCAACCCAGTAATTGTAGACCCGCGCTCCCGTCACGCCTTGCTAGGGCCCGGCCCAGAGCTAGAAGAATGGCAACCATTACTCAGGAATCTTTTGACTCCACATTACCGTACCTATTGTTACAGAATGAATCAGCGTGTTTAAGCAGTCTCAGGTGCACTTACTCGTTGACACACGGGACAGGTAAATAGGCTTGTGGCAATAAAAACGTGACAACTGTCACACCGGTATCGCCATTGAAATATAATGCGCTGTTATTAATTTAGTCATTGTTGCTTTTGTTATAAATGGGAGTTAACGAAGCGACTGTTTAACATGAGTGTGACGGCGTCTTATTAGTGAAAGGAGGATTCAGTGCGAATTATACGTACTTATTTACGCATCGCGTGCAAAAAATCACTCCTACCGAAACACATCAGGTATCTCGAAGCTTACAAAGAAAATGTCGTGTAGAAAACGTTATTTTGGGGAGAATATAGCTTATGTAAGGCAAATAATTAGTTTATTTCATTGTTCGATATGTATCAAGTTGATTACGTAGTTTTATATTTATCACCGGACGAACATATTGCTAACGAATCGGATGCGCTGCTAGCTGCGGAGGCTACTGACCGACGTATACGGCCTTTTCGGTCGCTAATGACAAAGACGCTAACCATGTTATAAACAGCGAAAAAGATAAAAAGAAAAACATAAAATAACACTATATTTCACTACACCGCCTTGTTCACTGTAGAATCTACAAAAATAAATATTTGCATTTGTCGTTCGGCATTCCACTAGTTCCACTCTAATAACTTGCTACCCTGTAGGCATGGCTCCCAAACGCTGGATGAATTGTAACGTCAAATGGCAAGTTTATTATAAACTTCTTCCTGATGAAGTTTCACAGAGTTCCTTTACCCGACTCAGAGTCCAAATGCCGCGCACTTGATCAAATGTTTGCTAAATGCATTCTTGTCTGAGTCATTACGATAGTAATGATAAGGGCATGACATAAATAAGTAAAGTATTTTCTAGTCGTGTTGAACAAACCATACAGAAGGAGTCCTATGAAAGCCGCTTGCTTGTGTTTAAAACAAAGAGCTAAAAGGTTCAAAGTCATGTGAAATTAAACTGCAAACCTATAATTTATTGCCATAACACTGATTCATAGATTAATGACTAGCTTAGGACTAAGACTAATGTTATTATCATTATTTTAAATCAGGAAGAGGAACAGGAAGTTTAATTCCAAGGTCGCGGTTTGGTCTAAATGATGCAATATGCAATCACGTGGTCAAACGCAGCTGATTCGATTAATTTGGTGTTATTTAACTACGAGTACCTAATGACGCCTTGTTCTCGTTGGCTGCAGCGGACACTTTCTAGTGATTATGCTTATTATACAGTGCTTGCGAAATTAACTACTCTAGAATGTTAATGCAATTAAACTACCTTCGCCGAAATGTCTGTTGTATTCTCATCTGTTTGGTGTTATTTGTAGTTTGTGTTTTATTTTTGTTTTGTACTGTTTAAATGGATTCACTGAAAATCAGCGTCGAGGCACTTGATGCATTGACACATGCTGAGTGGACTCCTTTTTGAGACCACCCTTAACTGTTTTACTGACCTTTAATTTTTTTCTAGTTTTAAGCATGTTGTAGGGTTATGTTTCAAATAAATCGTCATTCATTAATTCATTCATTTTTTCATTCAATAGTCAAGACGAGGAATATTTGCAAGGCTATGTGTCAAATATTAAAGTATATTGTAAATATAATTTTGAGGTACATTGTGCGGGTAATACATAGCTAACGCAACCTGTAAAACAAATCACCATCACTAACTATGTTTTACAAATAAAGATTCTGATTTTGATTCTGATCACTAGAACCCCCCAATATCACAACTATTCAAAAATGAAAAATCTGAGCGAGTTTTATTACTGCTAAAGAGGTAGGAAATGTTATAAATTATTCTTCAACTTTTTTCTTTTTTACTAACGGGTGCTCACTGCATAAAAATATTTACTATAATACGAGTATGTACGATACACGATACGGTATATTGTTTGAAAATAAATATCGCACTCCTCATGCAAGCAAAGCAACGAACAGAAAATAGAGTCACATTCGCATTGTCATGTTTTTAATTATAGGGAAGATCTTTTTTCCCCAATGATCGGACGATTATGGAAAGCGATAATTAGGCAACATTCAGTCAAGGTTTAACAAATTAGCCAATACTTTTTATAAAAAACATCCTTGAGCCAATGAACACTAGGCTACTCTAAATAGGTGCATACTAGGTTAATGTAAGTCAAGTCTTAACGGGTAGGCAAGCCTTTAATATGTTTTAAATGACTACACCTTTACATATCAGCCAAAGTATGTACGGGCACGTAATATACATATTTTTAGCAGATTTCCGTTTAATTTACAGCTGGAAGGTGTTGTCAAGTCACAAATGTGTTAGCATCCATCATTATTTTCTCTGATACGAAACACAATAGGTACCTGTTTTGTGTGCCATAATTACAAGTAGTTAACCCCACTCCAATGCCCCGGTGAAAAGGCACGAGAATGTTTGTCTTCTCTCGCATTAACCCAGATTTAACAAAACTCCTAATTTTTTCCCAAATTTGTCGTCACCTTATCGTGTTCGTGTCCTTACATTCCAAAGATCTTATCGTTATTACTAATCAATTAGAAAATGACAAGATTTACTTTATTTTAATAACTAAGCGAAATAATGTTGTAAGTAACTAAGAGGTCACAGTACCCCATGCTCGTAGTACAAACGCGCAAAAAAACCAGGCCGTATATGAAATTTTACGGCCTTTGGGCGGCGGTGAAGGTATAGAAATTGCATTGGATTATCGCCCACACAGGATTCCATACATATCTATACCACAGTCTATACGCTTGCTGCTCATCGCCGCGGCTGTCGCACAAAGTCTTGGCCACGCCGTAAAGCTATACTTATAATTAGCTTATTACTATATTGTTTGCTTCCTCAGTTTTCTTCGTGCCTCAACGATGGGTGATGGCAATAATGGGTTTTCTGGCGGTGGCAAACGCCTACACGATGCGGGTGTGCCTCAACATTGCCATTACACAGATGGTGAGGCGGCGAGCCTCATCTGCAGAGAGCGAACAAGGCTCCTGCCCCGCAGAGGTGGAGCTTACTACAGCAGATCCTAACGTGAGTTTAAAGCGGTCTACTCCGCGATTGGTTTAAAATTCTATTTTTGCATCTTGGTGCTAAATAATCATGCGACTGCCCAGGAGTTCGATTTTTGAATCTCGCTGGTGATAAATGAGCAATTTTAATATTGATTTATTCGGCGCATTTGGTTTTAACGAGTGGGCCTTTCTTTTAGGTTTGATATCAGAAAGACTTTATGATATCAAATCCAAAAGGGGGCTCATAAACAATATCGCCGTGAGATTCAAAAATTGAAATCCGTATACTTGATGGTGATTGATTGACCCTAAGAAGGCGATGGCCGAGCGTCCAGTGGCGCCCTCACTACTATTATGTGTTTTCTAATAAACTAAAGAATTATCTTAAAATCTAAGAGCGCGTTACTGTTGTACACAAGAATACACAATTTATGGAGAATATAACATAACTTAACAAAAATAAAATTGAACTATAAGTAAGCAACTTAACGGAAAAATAGTGGCCACCTTTTTCCGTTAAGTTGACTACGCGAAGGTTAAAGGTTATTAAACTGTGTTATGTATGATTATATTGCGTATTCATTTTTACAGCAGTAAAGCGCTTTGCCCCGCTGGACGCTCTGTCGGTCGGCCGGTATAAATATATGATCTAAAGCAGATCGGAGCAATAGATCGGTTTTCTGGGTCCAAGAATCGATCTGTCAATAGTTGCTCGAAAAGAAGAAAATTCGATTTCAACCCAAGCGGCATCAATCAGATTTAGTTTTCGTACATACCTATACGTACGATTATTAAGGACGCCATTGTATTTATCTCCACAAATGTATCATATGAAAAATGGAATCTTTTCTAGGATTTATCCGGCTTCGATTGGGACGAAGAAACCCAGGGTATAATCCTCAGCGCGTTCTACTACGGGTACATAGTGACACATCTGCCGGGCGGTATGCTGGCTGAGCGGTTCGGCGGGAAGTACTCGCTAGGCTTCGGGGTGCTAAGCACGGCGGTGTTCACGCTGCTGACGCCTTACGCGGTCGCCGCGGGCGGCGCCACCGGCCTCATCGTGCTCAGGGTGTTGGAAGGCCTAGGGGAGGTAAGGGACTTGATCCATTTTATTGATACACCAAAGTTAGTTGGAGAACGGGGAGAAAATGCTGTTAAGAATGAGCCTTAAGCACTTGCTCGTGTCAGATTACGTCAAAATAATATACCAGTCTCCTCTGATCACATTTATAAGGAGCTGCTAACTGATGTAATTTGATACACCAAAGGAATGACGTTTGCCACCATGCGCTGTTAAATACCCCGAGAACTAAGGTAGAATTACTGTAACGCCATGCGAAAATTCTACCAGTTGTCTTACCCCCAATCGAGTATACGACAATGCCAACACTTCGCGTGTCGGCGGGTTAAAGGATAAGATGTGGTAGCGATCCTGACAGACCTTATATAAGGTATTACCACCGCAGGACCTTATGTTTGAATCCGATCCAGGGCACAACATTCCCGGCGCTAAATGCGATGCTGGCCCGTTGGGCGCCAATCACCGAGCGGGGCCGGATGGGCTCCCTGGTGTTCGGCGGCGCTCAGATCGGCAACATCGCCGGCACTTACCTCTCCGGGCTCGTCATGAAGGAGACTGGCGACTGGCAGTCGGTGTTTTACCTCTTTGGGGCTCTTGGCATCCTGTGGTTCATTTTGTGGGTGAGTACTGGAAAGTAGAAACAATGTATAATTGGGGAATGAGCAGATCATACAGTGTACATTCTTTACGAATCAACTTGTTTGCGTTCGAGTGATTTGTACGAGTATCCAAATGCATACGGATCATACTTTCCAAGAGTAATTATACTCAACGACAAAAGAATGGTATTTTTACTGTTCTTCCATATACATTCAAGTCGCATTTATAATATTAGTATGGATCAGAATATGTTAAGTTTAATGTTATACTTTTTTCAGTCGTTACTCTGCTACAATGATCCGGAGTCCCACCCCTTCATTTCGGACAAAGAGAAGAAGTTCTTGGAGGAAGCCCTGGGCAACAACCGCGGCCACCAGCATTCAGCCATCCCGTGGAAGGCAATCTTCACGTCTGTGCCGCTTTGGGCGCTCGTCTGTGCTCAGGTTCGTGTTTTTTTTTATTAATTACACTACAATCTCACTTGGTGGCAAATGATGAATTTAGTTCTAAAACTTTTCAAATATAAACAAATAATAAAAAAGCCTATGTCCATGCGGAATAATGGTTTGAATAGGTTCCGTGGTTCCGGATTTTACCTGTTAATATTAGTATAGATAAGTCTGTGTAATATTTTTGAAAGCAATCTTTTGCGTTGTCATTAACTTCTTATTAAGACCATTTTAACATGTACAAACTGGGTTGGTTATCGTTTAATACACTTATAAATTAGAGATCCTGTTGGTTGACCTTTAGATTTTTGCTCTTACGGCCGCATTTAGAGTCGGATGATGATGATCAAGTCGTTCTTTATATAAGTGACCATTGTTGATCGAAAGTGACGATATTTAATTAGAGTGCAGCGGTTAGACCCGTAATATTATTGTTATTCTCATCTACCTAGTTTACATTACCTCGTATGTTCATAAGTTTTGAGACAAACTTTTTAGTTTATAAAATAAAGAAAATAATACTGGCACCTATTTTATATTCTTTTCAATTTTGAATTTGGAATGTTAGTGTGCTATTTGTATGTTTTGAAAATTCATTTCTTTTGTTTTTCTTGTGATGGAGGGAACGAAAGAATTGCGTGCGACTGTCATTTCACTACATATGGCGGGGAAAAAACCAATGGAAATTTTCCGTGACATAAAATGTTTTGGGGTAAGCCGCAACTTCGTATATTACACCATTAAACGCTACAAGGAGACTGATTCTTTGAAAGATCGACATAGGAGTGGTCGCCCGCGGTCTGTAAGGACGGCTGCTAACATCAAAATAATCAGAGAGCGACTTCGCCGAAATCCATGTCGCACCCAGAAAAAACTCGCTCTGCAGACTAAAATTTCGCGTATTTCAGTCAACAGAATATTGAAATACGATCTGAAAGTAAAGGCTTACAGCCGTAGAAAAGTTCATTTTCTAAATGATCGCCTTCGTAAATTACGTCGCGAACGTTGTCCGATGCTGCTTAAGAGACACGATGCGAAAAAGATACTCTTCACCGACGAAAAAATCTTTACGGTCGAAGAAAAGTTTAACCGGCAAAATAATAAAGTTTATGCCAAAAGCAGCAAAGATGTTCCTGCTACAGCACGAAATGTCTCGCGTGCCCATCATCCGGCGAGTGTGATGGTATGGTGGGGGGTTTCGTACGAAGGTGTCACTCCGCTCCATTTTTGCCAACAAGGTGTCAAGGTTAAAGCAAAAAATTATCAAAGTGACATTTTAGATACTGTAGTGAAACCCCTATCTAATACTTTATTTCACAACAAAGAATGGATTTTCCAGCAAGACTCAGCACCCGCACATAAGGCTAAAACGACTCAAGCTTGGTTAAGGGAAAATTTGCCGGGCTTCATCGCGGCGGAAGAATGGCCATCCTCCAGCCCTGATCTCAATCCACTGGACTATTCTTTGTGGACTGAATTGGAACTCAGGGCCTGCCAAAAGTCCCACCCAAACTTAGATTCTTTAAAGCGAGCCCTCATCAAAGCAGCGAAGGATATCCCACTGGAGAAGATTCGTGCCGCGATCGATGACTGGCCGGAACGACTAAAAGCTTGTATTAAAAATAGGGGTGGACATTTTGAATAGTAATTGCTTGTAGTTGTTAGTTAATGTCTAGTTACCATTATCTGTAAATTTTATAAATACAGCTTTATGCTTTAATTTTTTATGTAATATTTATTTCGTCTCAAAACTTATGAACACACGAGGTATTTATTCCAAATGTGATCTGTTTTAACGGGAACTATAAGGTGAAATCCTTAAATAAAGGACCTGATTTATGTAGTTGTAACACATCCTATATAGACCGTTCAACATTCTATATTTGAAATTTGTCGTAATTTCCATATTACTTTTGAACACAAATACATACAAACAGGGCCTCTATTCTACTGCGTTATAACGATATCGCGTTTGACGTATTTTAGAATCGTTTCTGACTCGGCCGCCATTATTGTAAATGACATAAGAGTTATCAAAACGTTGACAATACGAAAACACGTCAAAGACGATATCGTTATTACCGTGTAGAATCCCGCCCAGGGCTGTCTTTGGATAGAGGGCCAGGTCCTTTACCACAGAAAAGTTAATAGTTACCTACTTTACTTAAGTTTTTCACTTAGTTTATAACTTTTGACTTTTTAACTTTTAATCAACAAATAAACGTAAAGTTAGTTTAATTTTTATAACTAATCACGATTATTTACATTATTCGTTTTCCACTTGAAACGGTGACGCACATGACGTGTAGGTACTTAATATAAAGAATGAACAATTGAAAAGTAAATAGTTTACAAAAAGGAATATAATTCCTCATATTATAGAGGTTTATAAGTTCTCACGGTAGGTAGTATGTACTAGTAGTAGTATAGTATAGGAATAGGAGTGTCCCACTGTCGATGTTATGTCAACAGTAGGTATAGGAATCCCATTCTACGTCGAGTGCACACAGTCCCACGATGTAGTAACTTAACTAGAAACTTAAAACATAACTTACAGTAGCATGGGAATTAGATTAGCAATACATCTAGCAAACTAAACTAAGCATATTTGCTGAATGTCAACGACCTTATCTATAGTAATATTATAAAGAGGTAAAGATTGTGAATTTGTGACTTTCTGAGATTGTAGGGGTAATCTCTGGATCTGGGTCATACACTCTTAAAAACAAAAGTAGTCTCTCCTGTGGTCAATAGTTAAAAGCTTGTGTGCATATAAGTTATGTTTTTATATAAGTCTAAAGTAAGGTCTAAAGCAGTCCTAACGGCGTTTTTGTGGGAATGCGCTTTGACAGAAAATTAGGCCTTAAAAACGTTAACTTTCGGTGTGTCCACAGGAAAGACTATAACCTAAATCTGTGTATGACCCATCTACTACACCGATATAAAAAAAACCTATAGAAAGCTACGTTATTTGTGATTGTCATAGTCTGTGTTTTATTTTTCTACGCGGTAGGAGTCGCGGGCAAAAGCTAGTTGTCCATAAAATGACGACATTAAGTAGGTACCTACGCGTATTGTTTAAAGTGTACTGATGTGAAATTTCTGAAGAAGTTAGAAATTGCTGTACATTTTAGTATGTCGCAGCTATTGAGATACCAAATTCAAACGATTCTTTTTTTAATACGTTCTGCGAAAAATTACTTAAATATACCTCTACAGCTTCTTCTGAGTTCAACTGTACATTGACTGTACTTACTTACTCGTGTTTTTACCTGTACCTGGGCAATGTAGAGATGTATGTAGCTATTGTGTTGGACTGTAGGCATTCAAGGCTTTTCCTGGTCTTCTCAAGTGCCTACAAATTTTTATTGCCCTATTCCTCTTCCGTGGCCTATTTATTACGTCCCTAGCATAAATCAAATTGATGGATGAGGAAATTCATGATAAGGAAAAACTGCTTACGTAGTTTTTATTAAACGTCTTTTGTTATTTGTTCAAATCATGTACCTATCTATTCCAACGAAGGTGTATTCTACTGTACCTTTCTTATTTTTTATCTCTCTCCATAGATCGGCCATGATTATGGGTACTTCACAATGGTAACAGACCTTCCTAAATACATGACGGGGGTGTTAAAGTTTGACATCCACCGAACTGGGACCCTAGCGGCGCTGCCGTACGCCGTCATGTGGATATGCTCCATCATCTTCGGGTGGCTCTGCGATAAGATCGTCAAGAGGAATTGGATGACGGTCACCAACGCGAGGAAGACGTTTACTACTATTGGTAAGACTTACTTCATTTGTAGAAGGTAATTAGACTAACCTAGACTGCCGTGATTCCGAAGAAGGCGGCTAACTGCATAGTTAAAGTAACTAGAAGCATTTTAAATCTAATTTAGTTACCAGTAGAGTATATAATGCTTCAACTATTACATTGTAGTTAGCCGCCTTCTTTGGTATAACGGCAGTAAAGCTCTTGTCACGCAAGCAGAGAAAATAAACATCATTCCAGGGCTGAGGTTCTACACGGTAAAAACGATTATGCGTTTGACGTGTCTTTGTATTGTTAAAGTTTTGATAACTCTTATTTCCCTGACAGTAATGGCGGCCGAGTTATAAACAATACACGTCAAACGAAATATCGTTTTAACCCAGTAGAATAGAGGCCAAGTAGCTCTGATGAAAACTTCTAGAAATATTGACTTTAAATTAGGCTTATTTTTTTTTTGTTTTTGATACCTACCTAAATACATTGACCCCTTTGCAAAGAAAACGTGCACTGTTGATTGTTGCGAGATATAGTGTAATGGAATGAGATTTAAAGCTACAAAATGAAAAAATACTTAAGTAATATCTATTTACAGAGAGAAATAATAGATGTTTATTAATAACATCAATTTATTTAGTTTTGTACCATAAAATCAAATTTAATCGCATTACGATTATATTTCAACTAGGTACTTGAAATAATTGTAAGTGCCCGTTTTCTTAGCAAAGGGGGTTTATACCAGCTATTTGAAGGTCAGAACATAAAACCAGATTTGTACCTAAATGGCTACTAAAACACTACGGAGTATTAAACACGATAGAGATGCCCAACGCTCTATAAATTCCATAAATATTATCACGTCACGGTTTTTATCTTTGTACAGCGTCAATAGGCCCGGGGATCTGCATGATCCTGGCTTCATACTCCGGGTGTGACACGACCACCGTAGTGGCTCTGTTCACCACGTCCATGGCTCTCATGGGCGCTTTCTACCCGGGGATGAAAGTCAACGCTTTGGACCTGAGCTGCAACTACGCCGGGACCATAATGGCAATTGTGAACGGTATCGGCGCGATCACTGGCATCATTGCCCCATATTTAGTGGGATTGTTGACTCCTGATGTAAGTGTACTTTTCTCCAACCGCCTTACACGTGCTTATAGTATTCTACGTGAGGCAAAAATCATAACGCATTGTAAACATTGGTATGCAATTATAAATAATACATGATATTTTTTCTGTATGCTATGTGCTAGTTAATTGGTTCGAAAACTAACTAAAAAGTAACAGATCATAATAAATACCCACAGTTAAGTGCAAAAATAAGGTAGCGACAACAATCCTACAAAAATTCACGGCGATACTCTGTTAAACTACATAACGATGGTTGAAAGGCAAAACGCTTCACGCTTTCATATTTGTAATCAGCAGATTTTTCTAATTCAATGTAATCACTTTAATGTAACTTTTCAAAAAATGTCGCTTTAAGCGTGACAGATTTTTTTTTCCTTCTTAACTGTCCGCACATGACTAACGTTTACCCGTTTTACTTACAGAGCACATTAGTGCAATGGCGCCTCGTATTCTGGATTACACTGGCGGTATTCATCGTGACAAACCTCGTGTTCGTGGCGTGGGCCTCAGGAGATGAGCAATGGTGGAACACCACAACCCAGGATCCGCAAAAACAGCAAGAGGCTGAAGCTAACACCACGCGATCAGTCAACGCCGAAGTTAAGTTGTAGTTTTTTGGAAAATGGCGACAGATAAGCCAATCAAAGAATACCGCGAGTCCCGCGGCCCAATAACATTCGCGGTAATACGAGGTGCAAGCGCAATCGTTGTAGCAGGGTCCTTAAAATTTCAGTACGCAGAAATAACTTACGGCGTTGACGAAAGGGCATATAACTAAAAAGTGGTTTTAGGTTATCTTAGCATGGGCATAACATGTAATGCGCAAGTTAATTACGTAGTTAAGATTCCGGATAGGAATTGAACGCATGTGACGTACTAAGAGGATTCCTTTTAGCGTATGAGTAGTAGGATATAAGTAGCCCTTGGGGACTGGCGATACATTTGTATAAGTCACTCCACTTGAATTTATACCGAAGTTTGCAAATTACTTACTTGCTCCAGTTTCATGTTTAAATTTTGGTGGTTTATTGACATTCGCGCCTGGAGTTACAGGGTCAAATTTCGTTTACGTCAACAACCTCGTAGATTTCACTATTATGTGAGTCAGCAACATTTCAAATGGCCGATTAGGCAGCTGAACTGGTCCCGGGGGGTATAATAAGACTATTGTCAAATTTAATGATAGTTACGACAAAAGCGTGAAAAAGTACAAAATAAATATATTGGTTTATTACTATTTTTTATCAAGCCACAGCCAGTGTAGTGTGATAGTAATTTAAATTAGCAGAAAGTTCTGAATGGTGCTTATTATTCAAAAAATATTAATTTCATATGATTGATCTCTTATAAATAACTAGATATAGAGTCATAGTAAAAAAATAAAAATGCCGTATCTAAGTCTAAGTACACCGACAGAAATAATTCCTCAAGATGAAAACTCTTGCGATAGATTTCCCTTTTGCGTTAGCACACCATTATGCATTTTAAAAGAATTGCTCTAACTCTTCACATGGAACAGATATCGGTAGAAATTAATGATAATCCATTCGTGTTATTTATAACAGATCAATATGAGATATTGTGTATATCAAAGTAGAAGTTCTTATTCGATCGAAAACGATCGGTATTTGTGAACATAGTAGGTACTTTTTGGGAGCGTAGGCGAATCTTTGGCCTATATTTCAGCAGAAAAAAGCTCCTTATAAATTAAACTTTTAATACTGACTATTTTAACACAAACATATGAGCAAACACCTTAATTTTATAATTAAGCTAATAGTACGAGATGATTTTGGTGTTGAAAGTGTATGCATGTCATCCATAATAAAATTAAGTGATGATTTGAGTGAACGTAACGTTGTCTTAGGATAAGAAATGTGTCTACGTAAATTTGGTATGACGTAGGTATGAGTTTTGTATATTATCTATACTCGGGAGCAAAGAAATCGAGCCACTTTATATGGAAATTCAGTATTAAGTGGGTCGATTTCTTTGCTTCGAAGTGTAGTAGACACATAAGTAAAAAACTATTTGTAAATTACTACATTAATATTATTGAGAAGTATTGTAAATTAAGCTCTAATAGGTAACTAATAAATAATAATTATTATAAGATTGACTTCTGAATTTGTTAAAATTAACAAAGGCACTTTCGAATAAATATTGTTCACATTATTTAAGATTTAAAAATTAAACAAGAAAGGCTGTGAACAGATTCAATTTCCACTATTTTGTATGGCTGTGCTTAGAGATGTGCCAATCTCTAGAATCTAAAACAAAAACTTACATTTATTTGACAAATTATGTACTGAAACATAACTGACAAGATGAGAATTTGTTTTATTTAAGAGTGGTACATCCTTCGCTGCGCCTAAAAGTGCATTTGTGCCATTTTATTTTATACGTACGGATTTAGTGTGAATATGCGATGTGGACAAATGAAATGAGAATGTTGTTAATAAATAATAACAATCAGAAGTACAATATAATAATTATGTTGTTGAATAAAACAATGTTTGTATAATTGGAGTTTTATTTTATTAAACCATAAAATAAATAATAAAATGTACATCATAATATGCATATTTAATAGTTATATGACATGAGAATGGGGAGTTTTTACCCGATATACCTACCAGATTTTTAAAACACCAGATTCTCCATATACTGGTATCACAAAACTTAACATACAAATTAAGGTAGTTTATTATTTTTACCCAATGTTTCAAATCAGGTGTTTTGGGAATATGAGAGACGGAGAACAATGGTACTTTTGGAATGAGCGAAATGGGGTACCTACATAATTAAGAATTATAGCAAATCTGTGTAGTTAATATTATATTATTAACTAGCAACCCACTAGCGGCTTCGCTCGCAGCAAATTTCTGACTTTCCCGGTGGATTTTTCATTTTTAGGGTTCCGTAGTCAAACTAGGATCCCTTATAGTTTCGCCATGTCCGTCCGTCCGCAGCCTAGCTCAGAGACTCTTAGTACTACAAAGCTGTAACTTAGCATGAGTATACATATTAGTCACGCCAACAAAATGGTAAAATAACGGTACATGTAACGTGGGGATGATTTTTTTTCTCGACTACCCCATAGTGTGGGGTGTCATTGGATAGGTCTTTCAATTTTTTTTTTGGTTTGAAAACGATTTTTTCGATTAAGGGAGGGGGTTATGAAATATTAAGTTTTAAAGCGCTAATTTTTGTTAGAGTCAAGTCTACAAATACTACATATACTAAATATTTGAAAAAGAAACTTAAATGAAAAAGCATATACCGAATTTTAAAGGAAAACTATCACGACTAAGTAGACATCATTGATTCTTGAGATACAGACGATTAGAGTTTATACCTACTAAAATCATCTAAGACGGCACCAATTGACTTTAAATAGAAAAGTAGTTTTTACTTGTTGATTTTTATGTTTGCAGTAGTTACTTAACGGCTTCGGAACCCTACACAGCAATGTACGACATGCTCTTGCCTGGTTTTTTTCTTTCCTAAGAACCTTCTGACAATAACAAACACATCAAAAAAGAAGCAGCGAAATCGGTTCAGCCGTTCACAAGTGATGCAGTGACCAAGGAAAATAGGGATTCATTTTTATAATAGTTACTAACTGACCCAGCAAACGTTGTTCTGCCAACAATATTAAAATCACGATACAAAATTGGGGGTGCGGGTAGGAGGGTGAAAAATACTTTACGCCTATTCTCAGACCTACTGAATCACACAAAATTTCATAAGAATCGGTGAAGCCGCTGCGGCGGAGTTTTGTTACAAATGCATATGAAAGGGAACCACACATATTTTTAAAATCGATTTAATCAGCGTTTCTCAAGGGGCAAGGGGTGTTTAATTTCCACAGAATACACTTATTGTGCACGATATGAACATTATTACTTTTAACATCCATGACAGGTTTATTACTTAGTACAGAGAGACACTTATTATTTTTCAATATATTATTAATTGTATTCTTATTTTAAATAGAGGAGGAGGCTAAATATTTCCACATTTTCAGAGCAATAACATACAACTTTAATTCTTCAATTAACAAGTAATATAACAAAGTAAAATAAATAACAATATCTAAAGTTACGTTTGTATAAAAATTCAGTACAAAAAATATATTATAACTTTCCAATAGATTTTGCCTTGGTTATGTTTATAACCGCGGCAGCTTACTCGTTCCGGCGGCTGCATTGGAAATGAGGAAAAAACTTGCGCCCGAAAGTACTATTTATTTCACCTTTATCGCCTTAGTAACAGCGGTCATATCGCCATCAAATCAAATTTGATTCGACTTTTTGGTTGACACTACAATTTAATTTTGTGCTTGTAGCCTCGGTATTGATTCAAAATCAAAATAAAGTATTATTTTACTAACCGCCGAAACTCTGCCCCTCAGCTTTTATTCAGTTCAATTGGGATACACCTTTTTTTAATCTATGAAAAATTTAAAACCATTTCGAGGTATACATATATAGGGTTCTTGATCTCTGCAGTAACATTTAAAAAATATGTTACAATCAATTTAAAATTAAGAAATGAAATTCGTTTGTCCGCTACTTGCGGACCGAATTGCGCTAAATCAACTTTTTTATGATTTTATATAAAACCAATAAAACCTCTGCAATATTTTACCTTATTACTACAATTTTGATAGCTTGTGTAGTAGCTGTTGTCATGTAAAATGTATTTTCTCCTACATGCTCGGAAATGTTAACATTACTGTTGTAAAAACAGCCCGCGAAGGTCTGAGTTCCTGGCCTCGGGCAAATAAAAAAAAAGGTTATTATTTACGAATCGCAGCTCTGTGGCCCCGAAACAGGTCATTACGTACCGCGTATCAACTTTTTAAAACCATGTTTGGACTAGGATAACTAACTCCAAATAGCCAAACACTCGTAAAATTAAAGTTCTTCCATATTTATTTACTTTTTAAAATTATCAAATGGTTTTACTATTTTTTAAACATACTGCGTTCATAAACAAAATAAATGGCTGAAGCGAGTTACTAATGTTTTAATTTTAACACTCAATTTATTTCAATTAGATTATAAGATTTCAATTATGTGATTTTATTTATTGGTGTATTTAAATTTAATACTATGTAATTATGAGGGATGTCTATGCCGATAGATGTAGTGTTTTTATGGTAATTTTTGTACCATGCATAAAATATAAATTCAAGCAATTTTGTTATATTTTCTCGCATTGTAGGAGAAAAGCAGAAAACAAGCCTCGGCCGGGAAGGGCGGTTGCTGGACTCGTATATAGCGCTAAGTTATACTCGTCCTGCAACGGCCTATTTCCCGGCCTGTGCTGTAATGTACTATTGTTTACTAAACCACAAAACAAAAAATTCTCTCTCTCTCTCTCTTTATCTCTATATAGCGACAATAATTCTTATGACTAAATTAATATAAAAAAAAAAAAATGTGTGGTAAGGTTTTGCGAGAGGTTCAACAAGACGGCACCAACATTTATTTCAATAATGAAACTCATGATTGAAAGTATGGAATCCCTTCTCAATATTTTAAATGTAATGGTGTTCAGCAAATCTACTCTAGAAATAAGGTTTATGCAGAAGTATCAATTGAAGTCTAGGTAGGCATTGCTCAAATGCTTAAAATATTCAAAAGTAAAAAATATAATGTATTAAGATTGTTTGTTTATATTGTTTGAATGACGTTCATCTATTATGACATTGAAAACAGATCACAGATAATAAAAAAACAACTTTCCAAATAGCTTCGCCTTTCTTTCGTAGCAAGTAGGCGAGGTTATTTTTAATTGAATAAATTATTTTATATATCAATAAACAATTTAAAGCTTTTTAAATTAGATTATTAAAAGTTATAATAAAAAAGCAAGTAGGTTTTTAAGGTGTATCCCAAATGGGTATAAGACCGTAATACCGCTTCCCCTAGAACATTATAGTAAAGCTTTTAAAGAAACTCAATTGGAATGTCAATTATGAATTCTTGAAATATAAGTTTTTATAGTCGCAATAATAACTCTTAAATTAAAATGACGCGCCTGCACCGCCAGACTCAGTAATTAATGCGAAAGTGCGAAATAAACGAAGGTTGCCGATTAAGAAACTGGTAGTACGGTACGCTCATTTTATTGTCAACTAATTACTGCAATTTGTACTTGTCATTAAATAAATAAAAATCACCACAATTAATCCGAAAGCGGTATTACCATTCCAACACCGACAGCTAACAATTTAAAGACCTCCCCCTCCGTTATCTCAGAATAGGTCCATGACGGACCCCCCAGACCCGTCGTCATTGAGATCCGTCCTCTGGCTGAGGATCCGCAGCGCCTCGGCGGGAGTGATCGCCCGCACTCCGTCGTTGAGGAGCCTCTCAGCTCCGGCTTGGGGGTTCTTTTTGAGTAAAGTGCGAAGGGTGTTAGCGTCGTCATATTCCATGTTGAGGAGCTTGCACGATTCTAGCAATCTGGAATGTAAGATTAAATCATATTTTATTTTATTTTTACTACGAATCAGAAAGGAATATGGATGCACTCGATTCGCATACTAAATTAAAAGTTTTTGCAGTTGCTTAATCATTATCATCATGCCAATCAGAACACATTGTGTGGCGTTGGCCTTCACAAAACATCTCCACTATGTTCGATCCATGTTACCCGCAGCCAACCTTATTCCGGTATTTTTATGTTGACCTTTAAACACAAATGCAACTGTCACATAATAAGGGCTCTTGTGATACGAGTGGCGAAGTTAGAGCAAAAGGATTACCCGAGGCCGAAAAGCCGAACCTACGATTATTACAGGCGCTTATTATAATGTATCGTATACGTAAGTTTCTCTACCAGATTAAAATTAAGATAACAAAATAAAAGCACAGTTCATCATCACCAGCTCTGTGCAATTCAATGCTGGATTAGGGCCTCCTATTCCATTCTTATCCGCATCGATTAACTTCTACCACCACCTATTTAACTTACACTGGTCGTATGAGTATGAATGTTTATAAGTTGTCTGCTTCAAATCTTGCCATTATGTAAACCCGGTGATTATCCAATATTATGGTATCAAATTGATATGAACGTAGACCCACCGTGTTGGGACTCATTGGTTTGTTCTTGATTAACAGATAATGACTTTGCAAAAAAAGTACAGTCAGCAGCAAAAGTTTGTCCCAAAAATGTTTTTTTTTTGACAGAATCTAATTTCAATAACTTACTTAGTGAGTTGGTTGTATTGCGAAGCGCTCTTGTTCGGTGGCGCGAACGCCGGCACGAGGTTTCTCTTGACGTCGTGCGTAAACTGCAGTGTGCCACCCGTGTTGAACCAGCTCTCAAGCACCACCTCCTGGAGAGCATAGAACCTTGGATCAAGGACTAGGTTGCGTTTAAACCGTCTTACAAAAACTGTGTTTACGTATTTAGGTTAGCTTCTTTAATATGGACACGCCGGAATTTTACGTTTTTAAGGCCTAATTTTCTGGCTAAGCCTATTCCCGCATAAACGGCGTCAGGACTGCTTTAGACATATCATAAACAAAACTTATACGCACACAAGCTTTTAACTAGTGACCGCAGGAAAGAAAACTGTTGTTTTTAAGAGTGTGCATGATGCCCACATAGCATGTTTTCGTGTTTCTTGATTATTTAAGTGGTATTGATTGAATTTTTAAATGTAATATAATTGCTCTGTGTCTCTGGAATGTTTTGGTGTGTGAAATGTAATACTGAAACACTTATAGGCTTTAATTTGCTATAAAAACCGCATTATATACTTCGCACTCAGGTTACTAATGTGTGAACTAAATGAATGAACAATACTTATTGCTTGAAGTTACTTTACATTGCATAGTTGTGATCATTGGAGCTGGCCGAGTCTTATCTCGTAGACCCATCAGTCAAACAAAGCCATTGTGTTCATTGTTATGTTCACGCTCCACAAGTGCTTTGAATTGAAAGCGGCTAACTGCAACCGATATTTTAATCTAATAGTTTCTTTTTCATGAAGTAATAAGGTTCAAATTAAAACGAAGTACACATTGGTTTTAACCACTTCATATTTAAAACAACAGTTCAGACACATGTTGAAGTAAAGGAGGGAAGGAGGGGATTGGTTTAATGATCTCGAAGAACATCCTACATCTTCAAAGTTTAGCATTGCATGGCCTATGAGAACAGGTTTCGCGGTTTGCACGAGACATGGGATGGAATGTTGTGTTGTGAGTGTTACCTCGAATATGTACTCGTCGACGTTGTCAGCCAGGTACCCGCGGAGCCGGACCGTGAGCGGCGGCGCGAGCCTCGCGGAGGCGGTGGCGAGGCGCGCGCACAGCGCCGACAGCGGCCGGCAGAGCGGCGCCGACACGCACAACGCGATCTCTTCCACCACCAACATGGCGTGCCAACTGGGGAACCGGTATTGGTTAGAAAACCCAATCTGAAGTACACACACTATTTCGTGCGTGACGTTTCGTGTGGAAGGGAAGCGATTACGCGCCGCGTACTATATTACTATGTAAGACCGCTGTCAATACCATGGATGCAATAAATTAAATAAGTATATAAACATAAATACGGTCGGCTTTATAAGTAGCTGCATACTTAAGTGTCTTTGTCACTTTAACATCATGTTTAAACTGCTGCATTAATCTATCAGTATGCTGCAATTTATTAACAATTTATAAGGCCGACTGTACTAGAAGTTCGCCAAGTATTTCGTTCGTAGTTTTAGTTGTGGTAGGACCCTGTGCGGAGTCCGTCCGGATCGCTATCACCATCTTATCCATTAACCAACCGCCAAACAATAATGTTCGCATTGTTGTGTTCCGCTGTGGGGAGAAGACAACCGGTGAAATTACTAGCATAGAGGCATTCCATCTTAGTCCTCTGGGTTGGCAACGCATTTGAGGTCATATGATTGCAGTCTTAAGGTTATAGTGTGGAATACTCAGATGTCCATGGGTTTCAGATTCCACTTGCCATCAGGTGGCCTGAGTGCTCGTGTGCCTTCTCCGTTGCGTAAAAAAAACACCCCTCTTTACGTAACTGTGATACGTAGAATCATGCGGGATTAAGAAGTGGGTCGCGTGTCGGAGAGTTAGAATCACTTTAGTAGTGAGATATTTATTACATAACATCAAAGTTCTATGATGTTTAAATAAATTACCAGTAAAAATGTACCAGAGAAATGTCTATGGCATCGTAGTTTGAGGATTTTTTAAATATAGTCGCACCATTCTAAGATGAATATGACAGTTGTCAACGCAAACTATAACATCAAACACGGACTTGACAGAACCGCGTGGAGCTAACCCCAGGAGATTCTGTTAAGTCCTCAAGAGTAACTCTTTACCGAATAGTTATCCTCGCGTGTGATATCCAGATTTACATCTCTAATAAGCCCATGGGACTGTGATATTGGCAAAATCCAAATAAGAATTGAGAGCGGGAATTTTTATAAAAGGTGTTCTGAAAAAAATAGAAGATTGCCTCATAAGCATACAGTTTTTTCGTTTTTTTTATTGTTATAAATTCATTGAGAAAATACAAATGAATGGATGATGTTTGCTAAGCCCATTTTAGATTAGTGGTTGGAATGACGTCATTTCGTTTGTAACCACGTTTTGTTTTTTTTTAACTCTAGCACCAGCTGTGACGTGGAAAAGACCATATCGTCGTCTTACTTACTCAAACTTGTATCGACATATTTTTTTACTGTTGGTAAACTTATTGCCTCTAAGTATTACTAAATAAAAATGAAATTACCACCAGCAAAAAAAATATGTAGATACGAGTTTGAGTAAGTAAGACGACGATATGGCGTTTAAGGTCTTCAACCATTCGGTGCTTTTTTTTTGATTGGGTAAATGAAAAACAAAAAAAAGTATAGCTTTTTTAGACAAACCTCTATAAGCATGTTTTTTTTAGAACCCCGTTAAAAAAATCCTGTTGTCAATTATAACTAGAACCTCAAAACAAATATTTGTACTGAGTTGCCAGCTGTCAAACGACGCGGCTTGAGTAATAGTTGGACTTGACAGAAGCGCGTGGGGCTGATCCCATGTGCTTCTGATTTATCTACCAGAGTAAAATACTCCTTAACCATACAAATTGTTCTCGCGTGTGATATCCATAGGCATATTTCTTTAATAAGTTTTTTTTTTTATTTTAAGGAGAAGGCACACGAGCACTCAGGCAACCTGATGGTAAGTGGAATCTGAGACCTATAGACATTTGAATTCTCAAGACTATAATCCTTAGACCTCAAATGCGTTGCCAACCCTGAGGACTAAGATGGAATGCCTCTATGATGGAGTTTATGGTGATTGTCTAAAACTAGACATTGGCGACATACACCGTGTTAAAAATGATTGAAAGCCATTGATTAAGAAGAAGAAGAGCAATCAATAAAAGCAATAATACACTAGTAAACTTTATAGCCTGTTTCTGCAAAATGTGGTTACAGAATTGTAAACAAATCTTTTTAGAGCTGTTGGTATTTCTGTGGCTCTGCCTACCCCACTCTGGGAATGAAGGCGTGATGTTATGTATGTTAAGGTGGGTACGAATTAGAGCAGCCTCGGGTTGAGGCACGCACGGCTCACCTATTTTGCTCAAATTCGCGCTCTCGCGCTGTGCGCGAACAGCGGTCGAGCGACGCGCCGCGAGTCGTTGAGAGTCGGTCTTATGACCGTGCTCAAAGGCTCCTCGGTGTGCGTGCCTTGCGTAATTTGGACGTGTATTCGAGCGTGCCGCGAGCATAACGACAAGTTGTAACTTGTCTGTGGGCGAGGCGCGTACAAATTTGATAAAGTTGCTGAGCCGTTCCACCACCGAGGCAAATTCTTCTTTTTGTTAATAATTCGGTGAACGCAGCCGCGTCTGTCATCGTGTCAGACGCCATTTTGAAATGGCGGCCAGCACGCTGCCTCACCCGCGCATGTTTATGTGCAACAATTTGGCTCGCGAGCAGCTCTCCGCGCGAGGCGAGCATGCCCCAGGCTGAGCCGCTCAGATTCGTACCCAGCTTAAGAAGAGTGGAATAGTTACTTCTGCCGGCGGTAGTCGCGCATGGCGGCCTTGAACTCGAGCAGCGCGTGGTCGGCGAGCGCGGCCAGCCCGGCGTCGCGCAGCCGCGCCAGCAGCGCCGGCGCCTCCGCGAACACGCCCGCCTCGTCCGCGCTCTCCTCGCACGCGGACGCCTTCGGCGACGACTGACCGACGAATGAAACACATTTTGTCATGACGGGCCCAAAAATTGATCACAATAGAGAACATGCATGAAAATCAGAATTGAGTTTCATTGACACGATTTACGAGAAAATGTAAAAAAGCATATAAAACGCAATACACTAAGTTTTGACCCGTTTATTAAGATTTTACATAGAATCATAACTTGTTAAAATGTTTAGATTATTTTTTTAGGCATCCTCATTTTATTTACGTAATATTCAACGATATTGGCTTAAATATAGTAATTTACAAAATAAATGAAAATTTCTTTATATTTATATTTTAAACATGGAACAACAGCAGTGACGTCATTCCTACTGACAACAGGTGTCTACGTCAAAACGTACTAACTTACATAAAATATGTTTATTATTGCACTTGGTTACGGGTTGGCACCTAAATAACAATTATAAACAATATTGTAATTGGTACAACAATCACTTAACATAAATTAAGTATTGGCTTGTGAATGTTATCCTTAAACTTATTTTGTATAGATGGTGCTGATACCACTGCTACCAGGCAAAACTTTTCCTCTCTCCTCATGGCTCTGCGATCCAAACCGCACCCTTGATAACTTTGTTAAAGTAAACATTTAAGTTTATTCTATAAATAAACTAGTTTAATTTTTCTGCTTCGTTTTATTTATATAGTTCCAGTAAAATGTTGTTATAATGATATTCACATAGTAAAAAGATCGGTGACTTACTATATCCATCTGGCCCAGGTCTGGTATGGCAGATGAGCGCCGCGACACTTCGTTGAGAGCTAATACCTTGGCTTTCTGCTCCACGTCCCTCAACGATAAAGCCTTATCTTCATCATCTACAAAAATACGTCAGTTGAATACAACATTAAACATTTAAAAACCG
Source organism: Acleris holmiana (assembly GCA_949316455.1). Taxonomy (NCBI): domain Eukaryota; kingdom Metazoa; phylum Arthropoda; class Insecta; order Lepidoptera; family Tortricidae; genus Acleris; species Acleris holmiana. The sequence continues at coordinate 8,751,368 of OX438770.1, read as the reverse complement.
GGCAAGAGCATGTCGGACCACGCTCAGTGTAGGGTTCCGAAGCCGTTAAGTACTACAAACATAAACATCAACAAGTAATAACGAATTTTCTATTTAAAGTCAATTGGTACCGTCTTAGATGATTTTAGTAGGTATATAGTAGTAGGTAGCCTGTATCCCAAGAACCAATGATGTCTATTTAGTCGTGATATTTTTCCTTTAAAATTCGTTATATGCCCTTTCATTTAAGTTTTTTCAGATTTTTAGTATTTGTTCTTTTGGCTGTGGGGGGGGGGGGGGGGGATACTTGAGTATAAACAAAATTAGCGCTTTAATATTTAATAAACGGATTACAAACTTAATCGAAAAAGTTTTTACAAACCCAGAAAGACCTATCCAACGACACCCCCCACTATAGGGTAGACGAGAAAAAAATACATCTCCACGCTAAATATAACGAAAGACCTTGGTATGTACTCGGAATTTGCCAAACTTAGAACCGATATAAAAAGGCGGCTGTCTTTGGCCTATAACAACTACATTGTGCGCATTCAGGATACACTTAAAAGTAATCCTCGCTGTTTTTGGGAGCATATTAATAGTATTAGGTCGAAGGGCGGTTTTGTCTCTGATGTCATGTATGAAGGTAAAAAGATGGTGGGTGCGGAAGTCGCAGATGCATTTGCAAGCTTCTTCTCTAGTGTGTTTTTGCCCAACATCCCAAGTCTTGATGTTAGCTCTCTGAACTGTAGTAGACTGAGCTGCTCTGCCTTACTTGTCCACGTGGATTGCATCTCTATGCGGGAAGTCGAAGCGGGTATAAGGCGACTCAAACCTCGTAGCTCTGTTGGTCCTGACAATTTTCCCGCTTATATCGTCAAGGGGTGTATGGAGCACTTAAAAGTCCCTATTCACTTCTTGTTCAATTTGGCATTATCAACTGGGGTATATCCTCCTCAATGGAAGCTCACGAGGGTGAGACCCATTCCTAAATCCGGTGATAGTGTTAATGTTGAAAACCATAGGCCTATAGCAATTCTTTCAGTATTAGCTAAGTTATTTGAGTCTATTTTGCACCGTGAAATATCCACACAGGTGAGACCCTCGTTATGTGATGCACAGCATGGCTTCCGGGCAAATCGTTCTGTCGATACGAATCTCCTGGTCTTGGTTGACATCATCTCTGGGTATCTTGATAGGGGTATCCAGGTGGATGTTGTTTACTTTGATTTCAGGAAAGCATTTGATCGTGTAGATAACGACATCCTGCTGGATAAGCTCAATGACCTAGGTTTCTCTCCTAGGCTTCTTAAGTTGTTTGCAAGCTATCTGCGTGATCGTCAGCAGTATGTGAGGCATGGACACTTCGTTTCGAATCCATATCATACTCGGTCGGGAGTCAGCCAGGGATCCATATTGGGCCCCCTATTATTTGGACTATTGGTTAATGACTTAGAAACAGCTGTCAACCATGCAAGGTGTCTGTTGTACGCTGACGATCTCAAGCTGGTTTATGGTGTGCAGCATCAGGCGGACTGCGACATGTTGCAGGAGGATATTACTTCGGTATTTCACTGGAGCATTCAAAATAAACTGTTTTTTAATACAGATAAGTGCTTTGTTTGTACATTTAGTCGTGCTTTTGCGCCCATTAAGGCGCAATATTCTCTCGGTGGGAAAGTCATTAGCCGCGTTTCTTCGGTGAAGGATCTCGGAGTCGTGTTCGACGCTCGCCTGACCTACCATGACCACATCAGAACTCTCGCTAGTAGTTGTTTTAAACGGTTAGGATTCGTACTTCGCAATGTTAGAGACTTTCATGACCTTGGAGCTATAAAAGTTTTATTTAACGCGCTTGTGCGTAGTAAACTGGAAGCGTCGTCCATCATATGGAATCCGTATGAGGCTACTTACGCCTTACTTCTCGAGAAGATACAGAAAACTTTCCTTCGGTTTATTTATAAAAAAGCTTATGGGTATTACCCATACTTATATCCCACGAAGTTTTTACTCGGGACTCTTGGGTTTCATTCTCTTGAGGTAAGGCGTAACAACAAGTTGCTGACTACAATTTGTGGCATTTTGCGCGGTGAGTCCGATTGTCCCGAGCTAGTGGGGCGGGTCGTGCGGCTGTACGTGCCGCAAGTTCCCACTATTTGTCTCCGCCCTAAGCCGCGGCCGCTGCTGGCGGTCCCGGCGGCGCGCACCGTGGCCCGCAAGAGTGCCCCGCTACTCCGCGCGCTGGCGCTCCTTAACGCGCTCCTGGCATCGGCCCCCGAATGCGACTTGTTTGATTGGAGATGGAATGCTGTGTGCCGAGAATGTTTGCGATTTTGTGAGAAGATGGATGATAGGCAATCGAGTGTACCAATGTAAGTTTATTATTTTAAAATAATTATTTTTTAGTAATTATTAATCTTTTTGTATCTATCTGGTTTTCTCGGTGCAATGGTTTACTGTAATGCCGTGTAAAATATGTTAATAATAAATAAATAAATAAATAAATAAAAAATGTAGAGGAGGTACGGTAAATTTTTTTTTTTTACATTTTATTGTACCACTTTGTTGGCGCGACTAATATGCATATTCATGCCAAATCACAGCTTCCTATCAGTCTTTGCGCTAAGCTGCGGACGGAGGGACGGACGGACATGGCGAAACCATAAGGGTACCTGTTTGACTAAAAAGGGTCGCAAAAAGAAAGGATTTTTCGATAATCGATCCATAACGGAAATAAATAGGATACCGAAAAAATAATACTACGCCTACGAAGTCCCAATCGTTCTCTAGTCGCTAATACAACAATTCTAGCTCATTATAAACATGGTCTTAATGCTACAAACATCAGTTGACACTGTAACTTTATGGGTTAAGATAAAACTGCAGAGATTTATGTACTATTACAATCCGTCCTTGCAGGTATTTTCTAGCAGGCGCGACGAACTTCGCACTTAGCTACAAGTCCTTCTAGGCAGGCAAGTCTTCATCAAATGGGTTGAAAATGAGAAACAGGTAAAAGAAATCATTTATTAAAAAATAAATGAAAAGCATATAAAAGATGGTTCTTAACACGTTCGACTTGCCTTAACTCTGCTGAGGGCGTTCCCAAGATGCAAACGCTGCTAAAGTGTCTGTTTTCAATCTGTCATCAGAGGCCGTAGCCAAGATGCGCACGCTAACTAGCGATTCTATTCGTTTTGTTTTTAAACCAATCCCGTCACTGGTAGATCACGTCATACGAAAAGTCACGTGAAACAAAACGAATATAAACGCTAGTTAGCGTACGCATCTTGGCTAGAGCCGCTGCTTACGCCGATTTCATTTTCGATAATCGCTAACTTAGCGTGAGTAGGTAGGCCCTTGTTATCTGTACATTTAACCTGCGGTTTTGGTGAACATACCTGACAGCTGTTTCTCCTGTAACTCGTCGTCGTCCGTGTCCGGGTCGCTGCCCGGCTCGGACTCGTCGCGGTGCTGCTGCTGCGTGAAGTGCTGGAACTGCCGCCGGTAGTAGTGCAGCTGCAGGTAGTGCTGGGGAGGGCATTAACGTTCAGTTTCATGTCAAAGCACACGAGACCAGAGTGATAGCTACTTAAAGGCCGATTGGCCTGGTTTGTTTGGAGCTGAGTGGTAATTATCGACGGAGAGTTACAGTTTTTATTTTTATTTAGATCACTACTGCGTTTTATCAGACACTTTTGGTGGCCCTGTTCCACCAATGTTAACTACCTACTCCCTCTCCAATTTGCGACGATCTACGTCAGTTTTTTTATGGCCATGAAAAGCAAAGGAGCGGACGGACCACCTGTTGGTAAGCAGTCAACGTCACCCATAAACATCAGCTATGCTGGCCACAGCCAAGTTCTTGCCTTTCGGAGAATACTCTTTTTGAGCCGCGTTTAATGGAGGACATGTCAGTCCAGCGTGTACCAGCGAGTGCGCCGCCTGCAGCAGCACGCAGCGCGTGTGGTGCGCGGCGTTGACGACGGCGCTGAGCGGGTCGGGCGCGGCGCTCGACAGGAACGACGCGGCCTCCAGTGCGCTCGCCGCCGCACGCATTATCTGCGTCAGGCGCACGCGCCACTCTTCCACAAGCTCTAGTTGCAGCTCCAGGAACTGCAGACTGTAAACGGGTGTCCTTATGTGTCATTCTGACATGAGATAAGGTAGCCGTATGCCATCAGAAAAGAAAATGGATTTCACGACAAATTAAATGTGCAATTATTCCAAGCTTACAATTATTATCCTGTTGATTTTGTTCTCTTGCTGGTTTATTTGCCAAGATAAATTTTATGACGAAGAAAAGTCGTAGTGGCCAAAAGTGTCATAACCATTTAAAAAGCAAAGCAAAGGGGGTCTGTGCAATGTATGTACAGTGCTTCTATTTTCTTAATTCCCCTCGGCAAGCATCGTTTTTGTATGAAAGAAATATACTTTTAGGACGGCTAGCACGTGCTCGACAACTTGTTTGTTACTCGGATCTCCATTTCTAACTACTCTAAAACGATAGAGACGTACTGAGCGACAAGCGAGAAATTACAAGATGAGCCGAGGGGCATTAAGTAAATAGAAGCACTGTAGAAGGGATGGTCCAACCATTTCTTACCGGTGTCCAGGCTGCGGCAGCACCGCGTACCGGTCCTCAATAGTCTTTAGGAGAGCCACGAACCAATCAGCGCCGCGCGGCACCCACAACACTTTACCCACGGTTGGGCCTTCGCCGGCACCCGCTATCGGTTCCTTCCATTGATCGCTCTCCAGGGTCTCATCCATCTTCGCGAGGGCATCTGCAGTTTTAATGTTTACCATGTTTAGTGATATCAGTTTTTAACTTGTTGTATAAACCTTGCTTTAGTACCCGCGTACCCCACTAAATCCTAAATTCCTCGTCTTCTAAAACATCAATCACCTGGCGGGTCAAACATCAACTTGTCGGGCTGTAATCAGTCTTATATTGGTTTGCCTTTTATACTTAACTAGCTTTGGTCCGCGCAAAAAAAAAACATAGCCTATGTTAGTTAGTGATAATATAGCAGTTTACTTGTGAAAACATTCTCAAAATCGGTCCAGAAGTTTTGAGTTTATTAGCTACAAAAACAAAAACACAAATCCTTCCTCTTTATAATACTAGTGTAAATGTAAACAAATTATAAAAATAATCAAAAATAAATATTTCAACCAAAAGGCAATGAAAACAGCCGAAATAAAGTCAATCTAACTCACATTTCTTCTCCACCGCGAGCCACCTCACAAATATCTCCGCCTTTGTCAGCACAGAAAGCACACTGTTAACGTAATGGCCGGTAGCTAGAACCAGCTCCTTGTGGAAGCCTAAAGCCTCGTCCACAGCGTGGGCGAAGGCCGCGTCCATATCAGCATTATTCTCATTTTTCGCTCCCTGTGCATTGTAGAGACCAAACACAGTGTGTAGTCTCTCCGCAGCGAATGATATGAGGCCAGCGTTAAATTCATCCTGAGAACATGATATAAAATAGTAGTATCAGAGTAATTCGTCTCATTCGTTTTTCGTTCAATTCTTACTTCGTCTCATTGTGTATTCGTCACTCATTCTTTATTCGTCTTTTTCGCTATCTGGCCCCCTATCTTCCCAAGTCCAATTCTGTGACTTGTCTCATTCGTTTTTCGTAACGGTCATCCTAGGGCTATGTTTTTGTTTGTCTCTCTCGTTTTTAGTATCATCGCACTTTATCTTTAGTCACATTCGTTATTGGTCTCATTCTTTTTTTGGTGTTATTGGAAACTCGTCTCGTTTTTTTTTGGCCACTTTCGCTAGTCGTCCCGATCTATGTACGTCTTTTCGCTATTCATATCTTTTTGACCAAATAAAGGTATTAATAAAGAAATTAAAGCATTGGATTTAACGGCTTTAATTATTTTTGAATTTGCCTATTTATGACGCGACGTTTCCTGGTGCAACCCGGGGGACATACACATTTTTGAAAAAAAATATGGGCCCTGAAGGGGAACTACCTTATACTTCAGATAGCTAATTACAATTTACATTGTTCGTGATTAACATAGGCTATATTTATTACGTGTATTGTATTGAATGAGACAAAATCGTGTCAAAAAACGAATAAGACTTAATGAGAATGAGAAGTTACAGAATTGGACTTACAAGAAATATAGGGACAGGTATTGAACAAGGCGAATAAAGAATAGAAAAGAAATAAGAATTGAACGAAAAACGAATGAGACGAATTACTCTGCTAGTAAAATAATTAACACGTTTAGTGCTCGACTATTATCATTTTTATACATAACTCATACTCACTCTCACTTATGCAACCAAAGGAATTTTAATATTGAATATCTGCTTAAATTGAAAATCTTGACAAATAAAGCTACAAATCAATATGAACATAACACTAAATATCATAAATGTGAAAGTTTGTAAATGTGAGTATATGAATTAGTATGTTTGTTACTCCTTCACGCTAAAACGACAGGAGGGATTTAGATGAAATTTCGAATGAAGATAGTTTATACCCTGAATCAATAGGCTACCTTTTATCTCTAAACAAAAACACTGTTCTCGTGGGATGATTTACGCGGACGAAGTTGCGGGCAGAAGCTAGTGAATAAATAAATAACACTGGACATTCACACACAAATTGACCAGTTTTCAATCTTATCCTTATTCTAGTAAAGCAAAGTAAACAAGCCATTTTTTTTTACACAATAGGTATACTAGAATTATAAACGTACCACGGTCCTTATGTGCCTCATATGCAGTTTATCAGCTACCGGCTGGACATTAGTCTTCACAAATCCTTGATGATCTCTGATCCAAGTCAAGGTTTGTGTTAAGAACCACTCTGGACGGTCTAAGCGGGCTGTCTGCCTCGGACCCGTGAAATGGAATGTAAACCTCTTCTTAAAAGCTTTAAGCAATATTTTCACTGGCAAGCAAGGATTTTCTGCTGAAAGAAGGTATATATCGTGATTCCCAGATGGTAATGGAATATTTAAAAAATAACAGTTTTGCTTTAGTGATTATTATTTAACTAGTGCATAGTGTAATAAAAAAAAAATTAACGTAAAAAGAAGAGCAATCTCTTTTTTTTTAACTTTTTTAAACACCATAACATGCATTCCAACTTCATATTTGTTGATTTTATTTTATGTTTTCAAAACAAGACTACATTACAATATTTTCAATCCGCAAAGGCGCACTCAGATGTTAGTTAGGTTTACCCTGCACTGTTTTGTTGTACTTTGTGGAGGAAATCAATTTAATATACATATAGTATGATTAATTGGAGTTTACCACTCTGAACTTGTGTCTCAAACGGCTGCGGGTGAATTTTTACTTCCGATCTATTCCGTTAAGTCTAGAAATGCCCAGTGGTAAACTCCAACAAATCAAACTGTACAAATAATATAGTAATATTTGGAGCACTTTAATCAACATAAAAATAATATTATACCAACAACGGTCGCAATTGCAAAGTGTGCAAGTTGCAGATAAAAATATACATTTAACCTTTTACAACAATACTTCACTCGCAAAATAATAAAAACCTAAATACATAATTTTGTTTACATTAAAACTACCTAGGCTAAAATCGCCTGAGAGGATTCTGGCCTGTTCATCATCAGGCTCCTCGATGAGGAACAAGAACTTGGTGAGGCCATGAAACTTTGTCATGACATCTTTAGGCAAAGGGGAGCTGTCTGCATTTATAACCAGTGGCCATTTTAACAGTTTTAAAACATCTTCATATTGTCTGAAAAGGAATTGAAAATATTATGAGTTTAACAGAATGGTACTACAGAAGTTAATACATTTAGGTGAGGCCCTGTGTGAAAAAGAACACAATATGTCACATTCAAAATGTTATACTAATTGAACTGCAAGGATTACATACTTGCCTTGCATCATTTTCATGACCCATTTTAAGCTATTCAAATAGAAATCCTATGTTTCATTATTTACAGGAACAATAGGAATGCAACTGTGTGTATTTTGCGGGTGGTAGGACATTGTGCAGGGTCCGTCCGGATCGCTACCACCATCTTATCCATTAACCTACCGCTAAACAGCAGTGTTCGCATTGTTGTGTTCCGGTTTGGGGATAAGACAGCTGGTAAAATAACTAGCAAAGAGGCATTCCATCTTAGTCCTCAGGGTTGGCAACGCATTTGCAGACACAATTTCCACTTACCATCAGGTGGCCTGTATGCTCGTTTGCCTTCACAATGTCATAAAACAAAAAAAAATTAGTAAGTTATACTACTTACCCTTGAGAACAACTTAATTAAATAGTTTAAATCATTCCCATAAGAAAGAAATTTTAACTGGCACTTTGTGTCCATAAACAGTACTTACTTTATCACAATCAGCCGAGAGTTCAGCCATTATAATAACAAAAACAAGACTCTTACTTGCTCAATTTATCCTTCAGGATATTATGCCAGTAGTGGGTATAGTCTTTGACATATGTGCCCCTATGGCCTTCATTGTACTTCAAGCACAATTCCTTGAGCTCTCCATACAGTTGGACACTGAGCTCATCTTCATTGCAAGAGCTTAATTGTCGGCTGAAAGGCAAAAATATTTAATTAAATTTAAATAACACTAAACTATAATTCTTCTTAATTAACTACAACTAATTAGAGTGATTTCTATATCTACAATATCTGGTTAGTTCTGGTTAGTTAGGGAATTCCTAGCAATAAATGTGTTAAATGTTGGAATAATATGATATGCCCGTATGATTCTCAGGTTACAATAGAGCCACTCCATGTCTTCCCCTGGTTATCATTAGGGGTGACTAAGGTAATAAGGGCTTGTAGTACTATTAGGGTATGGGCTTGCAACGTGTTACTATGGTAAACTTCTTGGCCTTATTGTGCAAAATGTGGTTACAGAATTATAAACAAGTCTTTTTAGAGTTGTTGGTATTTCTGTAGCTCTGCCTACCCCACTCTGGGAATGAAGGTGTGATATTATGTATGTATGTAATATCATAAAAGTGTTAAGTATTTATCTCTGCTGGTATAGCATCTGAGTTTAACCTTTCATTAACCTTTTCAACACCATTGACGGATATTTCCGTCGTAGTTGTCAGCGCAAAATAGACCTTAGTATCTATGAGGCAAATTAGACATTCGCTCTGGTTTTGTATTTGACATAGCCTTGAAAAGGTTAAAGGAACTTTATCACCCCATAAACAGGTGTTATTTTTAATTTTTAGGTTTGTCAAGATCCCAAAAAGGTTTTTATAGTTCTTACCACAAGTTATCAACATCTTCATAAGACTTTAAGTAGCAAAATACTTTCTCTAGTTTGTCAATGGCTGCAAATCTGTTGTTGACTTCATTGCGCAGAGGTTCTGTTTTTACCAAAAATGTATCAACCTTCTTTTTTAAGTTCTCACTCTTCTTTATAAGCTCTGCTATTTGGCTGGAGTTATTCTTTGCTTTGTTAATAGATGCCGACACTTTTGTTGGCACTTCAGTACTATCCACATTTCGCTGCAAAATAAATTGAATTTTCTTGTAGGAAAAGAGCGTAAGTACATATGTACATAACTTAAACTATTTTACAAAATAAGTTATTTTGGGCGTGTCTGTAAGAATTAAAAAACGAGCGTTCATAATCAAAGTAAGGTGAATTAAACTTACGCTGTTTCGTAAAGCCTCGCGTTTCGCCACGATCTCATTTTCTAATTCATATACAATTGCCAAGTTATTAATGTCATCCCCAAGTTTAATATTAAAACTTTGGATAATTTCTTGCTTATCTTGTTCATTCATTGTTAAAAATTATGATTATAATCGGTTCATTTTCACGGCATAATAAATATTGAAAGATAAAATTGAATCGATCAATACAGGATTAGAAGTATGAAAGTGACGTCTACAAAACAAACTTAAATGTCAAACTTTTAAATCTAGCACTCGAACTCGTTCGGCGGTTTTAGGCGTATCTCTGTATTTAGCGGCGCGTTCTAAGATTCTTGATTTATATATAGCATTTACAATAATATATACATGATGTTATGCTATAGTACGGCAAAAGGAAGAGCTCTTTAGACATACCTTCTAATCTGTGGGAAGAGCACCTTCTGTTTTGTACGACGTAAAATTATATTCTTTGAGCATACATTATGCTATGTATGCTCAATTAAGAGCATTATATTGACGTACCATCTCACCAATACACTCTACCTAGTATACAATAGTAGTCTTAACATCTCACCAGTGACTTCGTCTCAATAGGCTACTTGCCTCATATTAAATTTGGCTTAATAAATTAATATTTTCTGTAGTATTAGACTTAAGAAACCAATATTTATCGATTTCAGATATTAAAAGTGTAAGATGGCTACGTATTTTTTATTTAAAGTTGTTCATTTTTATTTTTTAATTTGAACTCTGAAAACGCTGTCGGACTTGTTGTGACGTCATAGGACTCTAAGCAAACTTCATGTCGGTTCTTATACGAGTGAAATTCGCAATGGTATATTCTGTGCTGTGACATGACATTGACATTTATGACTCATGGACTTTGAGGTTGTGTTATGATCGTATTCGTTTTAACATTAGTAAAAACCTAATCTGTGTATTATTGTTACTGCTTTCTAGTTTTATTGATAAGAGCAATCATGGATGTTGGATTCGTGAATGCAGATAGCACAAACTTACTAAGAATCGACACATTGATGGTCGGTAATTTTTTTGCCTTGAATCCAGATTTCTGCTCTGCCGAGCTTATTATTATTGAAGATAAAAGTTTTTGTACAAACTGAATAACTTATTAAGTAAATACTAGCATCAAAGTGATCTTCGCAAAAAAACAAAAATTGTTTCAGTCGATAAAGTCAGGATCCTTTTTAGCAAGTTTTAGCCATGTATTTCGCATATTTATTTCACTGGGCATTCTAATCCATAATTTCCCTGGGGTCGTAATTGATGCGTTCTTGCATTCTCGGAATATACAATAACGTTAATTACTATATTTTCCATGTAAACTGGTGGAAGTCATGGTTTTTATTAATAAAAGTATCGAGGTTTCGAAAATGATAAATTGTTTATCTATATGTCAAATGCTCTCGTCAAATGTCAAATGTTTGTTTTCGGCCCGTATGACGTCACAGCACAGATAATCTATAGACTAATATGGCTGTAAGCGTTTTCGCCTGTTAACGAAAACTAAACCTTTAAAATAAAGTTTTGCGGTTTTGTAGGTCCTAAAAAAATATGGGAATATTTTTTTTCATCTAATCGGACAATAATTAATAACTTGAGACCTACTTTAAAACAGAGTCAACTAGCCTATTGGCACGCGAATCGGGGAGTTCACTATTGTGTACTAGGGAGCTGTCAGTGCGTGCTGTCATAAAATCTGTCAAATCATAACAAACTTGAACCAACTCTATTAAGATATTTTACTAAAATAAACAATTTATTTAATTCTTAGCCCAATATGTGGGCTTTCATTGATAAAAACAAAAATGATATAATTTATGTATCACTTCTATTATTCAGTGTAGCTGTAGGACCGTCTTACAGGTCAATTAATTCAATAAGTGCTAAGAAATGGACTGGATCTTTGCTTGGTCTACTTTTGATTTTTATTGTTTCGGGGTACAATGCTGTTCATCCAATTATTTCGGCTTTCCTGGGAATAGTAACCATCAAGTTTATGACTGTAAAGTAAGTGTTTAAAATTAAATTAATACATTAATTTCTATAATGTTATTGTTCATCGGACTTGCCTCTTTCATTACGATTTGACTGCTCTTATACTGTAAATATATTTTTATATGTTGGTTTACATTAATTCTTTGACTTTGTCTATTTATTGTTGATTTGTTGATTACATTTTGTTGTTTCAGATATTGCCACATAGTGACATTTTTCCTTATGTTTGGCTACTTATTTTTCTTTCGGCTGGCAGACAAGTTTGGGTTAAAACTTCCTTCTGGTCAAACCAACCTTATTGAAATGATAATTGTTCTCCGGGTAGTAGGAGTAGCTTTTGAGAAAAATGGTTCTTGGTTAGCAGTGGCAAAATCAAAGAAAAATAAAGATGAAAAAACTACAGAAGTAAAGAGGGAGACTGATAAAGATGATGAGTTTTTGGAATTGATTAACCCTAGCCTTGAAGATTTGTTTCATTATGCATTCAATTATGTTGGCTTGCTCACAGGTAATTTACTGAAAACTGCAATATTCATAAACATATTGTTTAAAAGAAAAACACACTAAGTAGAATATTTATAATTAAGTCAGGCATCAAATGCACCTTTTTTTTATTTTTTTATGGTAAGGAGAAGGCACAAGAGCACTCAGGCCACCTGGTGGTAAGTGGAATCTGAGACCCATAGACATTTGAAATCTCAAGACTTTAATGCTAAGACCTCCAATGCGCTGCCAACCCTGAGGACTAAAATAGAATGCCTCTATGCTAGTGATTTCACCGGTTGTCTTATCCCCACACCGGAACACAACAATGCGAACACTGTTGCTTGACGGGTGGTTAATGGATAAGATGGTGGTAGAGATCCAGACGGACCCTGCACAGGGTCCTACCACCACTAAACAGAAAAAAAAAACTTAAGAGAAGAAAAAATTGAAAAAAAAAAGAATTGAAAAAAAAAGAAATAAGAAAAAAAAGAAAAGAGATAGAATTTAGAGAATTTAAAGGAATTAAACATTCCTAAACTATTGTTGCTCCATTTTACAGAAATGTAGGTAGGTACTCAAACTACTTACTTGTATAAAAAAGTTTGAAAATAATGCATTATCTTGACAAAAAAAACTCATTTCGATTCCCTCAGTTCGATTAACCATGCCTGACCTTGCAGATTAACAGGTTCCATGTCCTCATGTGTCTCATGGCCCGAGTTAAAGATAATGCAGATTTAGTTATCTATACATATATTATATACATATGTATACCTATCTATCAATCACTGTGACACAAAGTATCATAAAATACTTGAAGGCAATAACGTGTCTTATACTAAAAAAAATACAAAATTGATTTTATTATTACTATGGGGATGTGTCGAAAGAATGCTGCAAATTGTTTCCGGACAGGGAACCTGCTAGAAGATAAGGGAACCTGCTAATACTGATGGAGAATTCTCATTTAGCAAAAAATACAATGAATACATATTGACCAGTTATATTTTTGTGCGATTGTTTCTCAATATTTATTTATTTTTATTTAATATGTAGTAACTTTTCCAGTCAATTCTAATTAAAACCTTTTCATTAAACTTTACTTGATGGAACCCATGACTTGAATTATAAAATGATGAGTAACTAAGTCTGGATAAGGCTTAAATTGAAATTATCATTCACACATCATCAGTTTTTATTTTTATAAATATAATCCCCTGACATATAATTGTACCCCTACTTTCGAAGTTGATTATCTCTTAACTTTACGCCACGCTTAACGCCAACGACGTCATATTCCGCAACCGCGCCGCCGCGGCGTATGGACTTATCGACCGCCCGGCGTCCCTGGCACGATAATCCGATGACGTGATTTGCCGGCTTTGGCGGTTAAAGGGTTAAATGGCCCAACTGATTTTCAGCAAACCTGTTTTCACCAACACAATTAAACCAGCTTCTAAAAAAAAAAACAGTCAAATTGTTTCATTAGTCCAAGTTACAATGCGTCGGGGGTTAAAAACAAGAATGTTTTGAACATATAGGTGATGCTTATGGCATCCAACTGTCAAGAAGTATTTAGGTGGTGGCATTGCATGCACAATGCTCGACACTAGTCACAAAATTTTATAGTCTTCAGCAGTGAGGCACAGAAACAAGCACTTATTTGATGCTTGATTCAAATTTTTCAGGACCTTACTACAGGTATAGGACATTCGATGACTATTTCCATTTGTCATTTAGCAAGTACGCAGACTGTATGAACTGTACAATCAACACTCTGAAAATGGTGCCTTTGTACATCTGTGTCTACTTGGCTCTGTCCAATATTTGGCCCTTGGAGGTATGAAATATTATAAATTGTTTGTAAAATTTTGTATATTGTTTTGTCTGACATTTTTCATTTTGAAACATTTTGATAAATAAATAGAATATTTTGGGCTCTATCGAGCGCAACTATTAATTTGTTATTTGTTTAAATTTTCAGTACATTCTGAGTGAAGAGCACAACAACAGAAACTTCCTATACCGAGTAATGTACCCGTGGTTGGTGTTCTCTGCATTTAGACAGCGCATTTACGCTGGCATGACTTTAGCCGAGAGTGTGTGTACATCGTCAGGCGTCGGGGCATATCCAGTTGAAGGCAAAAATAGAACCGGTCATGGACCTACTGTTGGATACATGAAAATAAAGCACATGTAAAGTGATTTTTTATATTTGATTAAACCAGGATATTTGCTGATTGAACTTGTTACCTACATAAATGTGACCAGGATTTTTTGTGATAACACCATTAATTACCATTGCAACATTTTATTAGAGGGTACATGTACAGATAAAATGTTGCCATTTTAATATGTGTGTATTTGCCACTTTTTCAAAGTGATATTGTGTATGTTGGACATGGCTGACGTGATTGACTAATTTAATAAATATCAAAGGAATATATCATGTAAAAGTTAGTACAGTCAAGGTCATAAATATGTATACACTTTAGTACCTTGTCACTTTAATCGCTGTGTCAATTTCATATGGCAGTTCAAACATGACGTTAAATAGACAAGGTACTAAAGTGTATACATATTTATGACCTTGACTGTACCTATTCCAGACATTTGTTTTTGTTGTTCATAAATGCACATGATTAAGTTTTATAATGAAAATTGCTAGGTCCGAAGAAGATGCAAAGAAGGCCCAATACGACTTTAAGACCATGGAGTCTATGGACGTTTGGGGCTGTGAGACCGTCGTAACCCTGCGGGAATCCATGAAGGTTTGGAACATGGCTGTGCAGTACTGGGTCGCCATGGTTGTGTACAAGAGATTCCCTATTAAAGTTTTGAGGTAAGTTTCTATAATATTAGTGTTAGTAAACTTCGTAGGGATTGGTGTTTTCAGAAGTTATAAACCACACCTTTTCGCCGCCCGTGACGGTGAAAAACCATAACTATCAACCGTCCTCAAAGACCCTTTGGTCTATTTTACGCTATCAACCATGGCGGCTACAGGCGTTCCTGGCAGCGAAAGGGTTAAGAAAGAGATATTTCCAGCGTATTTCTGACCGAATCGAAAATATAAATGCGTTCCGAATAGACAAAAGTGTTCGAAGTAATTTTAAACTTGTAACTAACAACAAAAAAGTCACAACGTTACTAAGTTTACACATATTAGATCTTTTTTTCGTGATCTTACCTAAAACGGTTTACCGAGGTATATTATAGCCGTGTCTAAAATTTGCGGATTTAATCATTTGATCTTATCAGGATCGGGTTTTGTCAGATCCACTTCGAATTTATAATTGGACCGTCTGAAGTAACTGTTTTTTTGCAGGATTCACGCAGCTCTATTCGTGTCTGTGATATGGCACGGGTTCCACGCAGGATATTTCTTCTGCATCTACGCGTGTCCGTTCTACCTGATGGCTGAAGACATTTACTACAAGCTCTATTATAAAGAAGCCACGGGAATAGTGAGTAGTAGTTTACTATTAGCACCCACTTTTTTCGACAGGGAATTCTTAGTTTCTCTAATCTTTCAGAGACTGGGAACCGGGTTGTGTAGGATTACCCACTATAACGCCCGCTGCGATCTATCTCTACGGTTCTCAGTTTTGGGATTGTTAGAAATTCACAAATGATGCCCACGCTTTTGGCCGCGAGCGTGCGTTATGAAATATAGAGAACATGCATGAAAATCAGAATTGAGTTTTATTGATACGACTTAGGAAAAAAGGAAAAAAAGTCATTTAAAACGCAATACACTAAGTTTTGCCCCGTTTATTAAGATTTTATATAGAATCAAAACTTGTTAAAACTTTAAAACTTATTTTAATGTTTAGTTTTCTTTTTTTTGGCATCCTCATTTTAATTACGTAATATTTTAATTGATTTTATTGGCTTAAACATAGTAATTTACGAATTTTTTATAAGGTCCTTATATTTTAAACATGGAACAACAGCATTCCTGTCGTCGATTTTGTATAGTATTTTTGCAGGGGGTTTGAACTATGACTTTTTAAAACTTCATATCTTATGAAAAAAATACACGACAATTATTTCACGTATACCTCTCTATCATAGCACTTTTCAGAGAGCGTAAGAAAAAAAAGTACATGTTCCGTGTGCTACCGGTGAAAAAACCACGCTGTTTTGAAACAGCTATATGCAAGACAGAGATGGAGATATTTGCCACTTACTCTTACCCATAGTTGCGTATGCCGGCTCATGCTTCAGAATGTTGAATTTGTGAGAAACAGTATTTTTCCCCGTGTGTCTCACTCACGAGATATCCAGATGAAACTACAAAAGATTCTGTTAATAAATAATAATTGCGACAAGCTTTTGCTGCCGACTGTATTACATTTTGCAAAGTCATTTACTGTTTATCAAGACCAACCTTATGAGTCCCAACACAGTAGGTATACCTAATTAACGTATAGCGAAAATCCTGTCACCACCTTCCGACTCCTCATCATCAGACCAGCTCGATCATGCCATATTATTGTATTGTCTTCGAATTTACGTTCAGGTATTACATACTAAATTTCAGCTCGATCGATCTTTGCAAGATTTGACCTGAACAAACATTCCTACATACATAAACACGTTGCAAGTTAATAAAAAGCTTGTAAAATCGAGGTTCTAGATCTCACACGGTTCTTATAAAGGACTTGGGGGCCGCCGGTTTTTTTTACTCGTATAGGGTTTCTCAACTCAAGAAGGTTCAAAAAAGACTTTGACATGATACGAATTTGCAATTTTGTGTGTTTGTTCCTGAAGACTTTTTTTCGATTGATATTTCTGTGGCCCTAGTGAAAAAGGATACAAGTCTTCCAAGGTTTAGGTGAAAAACGGCATACGTCTAGTATACTCTGTACATAACGTTTGCCCTTTCTTATTAAGAGCTAAGTCGACTTATATCCGTTTTCACTAGAGCCACAGATTTGTCGTTTTTTTTTTGCAGAAAAAGAAGATCGTGGGCTTCGTTATGTGGTTCTTACGTTTACACACCAAGTCTTACCAGGCTGCTGCCTTCCTGCTGCTGACGTTCGACCGCATCTGGATTTACTACTCATCCGTATACCATTATTGGTACGGAGTCTGGCTCGCTATGCTCTTACTGGGGCTGGTGTTGAAGCAACTACACAAAGGAAGTCGATCTAAGATAGATGCCGACAAAGTTGATCATGTAAAGACTGGTGAAATAAAAGCGTCAGTAAAGTAGGGTATATTGATAAAATGGGTCTTGGCTCGATATTAACTAATGTGAGTTTAGTTTCGTTATTGTACTGGTTGTTGGTTGGATAAGTTGTTGGTGAGGTAGGTTTTTAAGGGTTTGCTCAATACAATGTTTCTAAGTTTTTTTTTGCAAACGGTTACAAGATAATAGGAATTCACTATGTTTACTTCATCATCTATCTATCTATCTATCTATCTATCTATTTATGTTTGTTAATCTCATTTCAATATAATCGACAATAATTAATACGGTAAATGTGTATGCATCAGAAATATGTAAATACCATCATATTATCTTCTATTGAGGTCGTTTATGAGATGGTTCACAGTACGTCCGTCATAATCCCTACTAATATTGTAATGCAAACGTTAAAACGATGAGTTTCTGACTAAGCTTGTATTTTTATATAATATAATACTTGTAAACAGTACCCATGTTATGTTATCGTTATGAATGTCACCCAAGTCTCCACAGATAACAAGCTAATTATAGATACAATTATAGGTAATCATACCGTCAATTTGCTAAAATATGTAGAACAATATTATTCGTGTATTAGAGTTAAGCAATAAGATCCTCAATGAAAATGCGTTACTCAATTAAATTATCATATAGTCAAGAGCAATGAAAACGAGTCACTTAGTAGAAAGTGACCCGTTTTCATTACCTACTCCCGAGTGTATTAACAAAAAAAATCCTCAAAAATCTATTAAATGTTCTTTATCTGAGACCACTAAGGGTGCATTTAAATCTATCAGCACCGATTCGCATTTGTCTATGGTATACGGATAAGCACTTTACGCCCCATATCTACATTTTATTTAAAAGCGATGTAAATTTAATTGACAATGATGTGTTTTACTATCCCAAAAAGTAGGTTCATCAGACGGCAAGTATAAAATTAAGCTGATTAATTTTAGTAAATGTTACGCGTTTGATTAGATATAAAAAAAAAATATTTTAGAAAAAAAACTTAATTTTAAAATCCAAAGTTATAAGCATAGCATCGGATAAATAAATATAATTAAATTTTAAAGAACATCTCATCTTGATTGATATGAATGACAAGTTCGTGAGGTTTTCGAGTTTATATACATTAACACGTCGGATAAAAATCTTGTGTCAACGTTTTTATAGATGTATTGTCATATTTGGAAAGCTGTACATTCCATTTTGTTAAAACAATTATTAATAAATTATTGCATTTCGATATGTTGTAGATCTAGCTAGTCTCATTAATGACAAAATAAATAAAAGTTCATATTTATAAAATATTTTTATTTCATTTACAATATATTGGTTTGCAGGTACAATAAAATGCTGGTTTCAATCGAGTTTTTCTACCAAGCCTATTATATAAAGAATAACCACCGTAAACACAGCACCAGTATTGTAGAGGTTACTTATTCGAAGATCACATGAAATTAAAACCGTTATAAATCTCACTGGAGAGATCTCAGATATGTTAGGGACAATAGAAAAAATTTGCGGCTTATTGTACAGTTTGCCAATTTGCGTTCGGTGTGTTGGAGAAGTTTTGGCAAACCAACGGCACAATTATTTAACGATACTAACCTTTGCAACTGTCAAATAAAAAGACGTCACTTACAGGCCAATGACAGTTTAAAACCAGAGCGAATGTCAACCTTGCCTCATAGACACTCGGATCTATTTTACGCTGTCAACCATGACGGAAATATCCATCAATGGCGTTGAACCAGTGGTGCGGATATATCCGTAAATGGCATGGAAAATGTTAAATAGAATGCTGGCCAATAATGGACCAGACTCATAATAGCGCAAATTAGAATAAGTCTCGAGAGGCGTACACCCAGCAGTGGCAATTCATATATATTTCTAAAACTGTACAGAATAGAAGGGCAAACCGCCTAAAACACCGTTACCAATAACGGTTTAAATCTCAAAACTTCCGTTGCATTGCTAAGTTTTTAATTAAAACCAGGAAACCATTCTTAACGTGCGGGAATATACAGTTTCTTCATTTTCCGTTAGTCTAATAAAACAAAATCTCATCTTGGCGGTTTTACGATGATGTGATAACTTAGATCTTAATACATTACCGCACACAAACAAACAAGCGGTCTGTACATGTAAATGACATTCCGTCTATTTCAAGGAACGAAAGTGTCGAGTACTTAGTAAAAAAATATATAACAATGACTACAACATAATCTTGCACAAACTTGCTCTCGATAATAATGTTTAGCATTAGATTCTGTCAAATAAACCTTAGTATTAGAACAAGAAAAATATGGGTGAAGTTTCAAGCCCACATCAAGTTCCGCGTGTATTGGTGTACCAGGTAAGTCAAGACCATTGTCACACTGAAATAAGACAAATAAAGTATATGTTAACATGTCATTAAAAAGCTATTAAATCTGAGTATTGCTCATAAAATAACATCACACTGTATCACGTTTCAAGTCGGCATATCACAGCAAACTTGTTAAAAAGAAACCTTATTTTTAATTTGTCAGAAAGCAAATTCTAATTAGACAGATTGTCGTCAATAATCTACAAACGTGTGACAGTTTATAATAAAAAAACACTACTTACAACTATTATTTAGCAAATCAAAAAGAAAAACAATATAGTAATAAAAAATAAAATTATATACTTAATCTTAATTTTCTTTGCAATGATAATAGAGTGAAATAATTAGGCATTAAATTTACAAATCTTAATTAATTTATCGAAAAGCTGAAACTGCAAAACATACTTAAATCAAATCACGGAAATTTAGTGCAAAAATCACTTTAATCCTTTTCAAGCAAATTATTATTTTAAAATCGAGTACAGATATGCACCTTATTTCATTGTGATAAGATAAGGCACAAAAGTATATATGTACATTTAATCTTTATTGCACAAAAACAACAACAATCTGCAGACTTAATGCCTAATCGTATTATCTACCAGTCGTCTGAACAGTGATTCGAAATATTACAGCCGAATAATACAGTCGAGGACATAAATGGGTATTTTTGTAAGCAATTGTACCTAGTTAAGGACTGAAATGAAGAAACGGTATTTGACATGCGAGTAACGAAAATTTATATAGTTAATTTTCGTTACTCACATGTAAAAGTTACCGTTTCTTAATTTTGGTCCTTAATTAGGTACATTTAAAAAAAACCCAAAATACAGTCTTCATATCTTTCTCCTCCACTGTATTATTTAATGTTATTTATAGATCATTTTTAATTTCTCAAACTGCTTATGGAAACGAAAGGATTAAATCTAAAAATAAAAAAATCGAAAATAGTAAAGAGAACGGCAAAGACAAAAGAACGAAATTTTAAAACTAGGTACAAGTAGGTAGGTATATCGGTACAACAGCCTCAAGAGTAAAGCTTGGTAAATACCTTTAGCCAATCGGTCTGAGTATAAGCCCATGCCGCTGTCATCGACTTGTTTACGACTAAAGAGATTCTGTTAAAATACCTAAAGCCTCAATAACAAATAGCAACATAAATATTTAGTACGTTAGATATACTTAGTATCCATCGACCTTGTAGTTAATTTGTATGTAAATTAGAAGTTATTACGTTCAAGTGCCCATTACTCGATATCAGGTCCAGTTCGTATCGTCCGGGTTAGGAACAGTTTGTTAGTAGCGTCGCATTTTTAGAAAAAAAAAATAGTCATAATCAACATCAGCTGCAGCACTAGCACATGACGGCATGCGAGTTATGTCGCCCGCGAGATAAAATACCTGTCTTTTTCTGACCGTTCTAATTAGAAAATGACGGGTAGTCTAACCCGCGCACGACTTAACTCGCGCGCCGTCGTGTGCTAGCCGTGCTGGTGTATTACATGTGTGCAATATTTTTGTGGTAGTTCAAGTTATTTTCAAATAAGTTGAAATTTTAACACTTTTATTTTATTGAACAAATATTAAGTTACAGGCAACGTTGCAACAAAATAAAATTTAATCGGAGAATTCCGCTTAACTTCACGTCAATAATCAAGAAAAAAAATGCGACGATTCTATTTTAGTTTTGTAAGAGACTAATCTAATCAATGTTATGTTGTCTGTTAGTTAAGCTGTTTTCCCATATAGCATCGCTTTACGACAAATAAACTCAAACCAAAAACAAGCCCAAGTTTAAATAAAAAATAATCATAGTTAGTGAGAGACCACCGACTCGCGAGATTTGTTCCAATCATTTTACTACCACTCGGCAAGTTCAATAAAAGCTTTAAAAACCGTTCAATCTTAAATACTAATATTGTGACATTTTTGGTATAAAAACTGAATACAAAATATAATAATAGAAATAAGGTAGGTATCTAAATATAAATCTCCTGCTCCTAAGCCATTGTAGAACCTTGTTGTGGCCACAATCAAGTCATGTGAAATTACGTCTTAATAAGTCATAACATCGTTATACAGTGGTCCAGAATTGTTGAGCGCCACATAAGCCTATTTTATGTTCATTGAAAGGTCATCGGTATTGCAAGCAGAGAAGCGTAAGGGGTGATGTATCGCTTATCCTTCAAAACGTTTCAAACTTTCTATAATTTTCCTGTTTTCTCTTCTTTGGGTGTGGCAATTATGAGTGGAATCACTTTGTTAGTGCATAATTAAATAAATAAAAGTGCGAAAAAAGCCAAGTATTGCAGAATAGTTCAGTGTTAAGCCACACCATAATCAATCATATTGTTTTTGTTAATTACCCAACGTTCCAACCATAGGTCGCTGGCTTGTAAGTCGAGGCGGCATTCGGCCGCGCGTGGCTCTGACCTTGGTTCCTGCTTTGAGCGGGCGGTTGGTTATAGTTCTGGTATCCTGAAGGATAATGCTGAGTATTAGAATTCCTGGAATTTGGAGCGGAATAGTTAGGATTTGCCTGGATTGGTCTGGTGTTGCTGAACAAGCTGCCGATGCCTCCGCTTTTGTTAAGATCGCCGAGAATGCTGCCAAAGATGCCGGAGAGGCTGCCACCGCTGCCGCTGCTACTTCCACCAGATCCTTGGCCACCGCTCGCGTATTTACTAAGCGAATTGAAAATGCTGTCTAACGGACTTTTCCCGCCTGAGGAGCCGAAACCTCCCAAGCTGGATCCACCAGAAGGCGAATTACCTCCTCGGTTGTTGTTAGTTGCGTAAGGTGAGCTGCCACCGTTCGACGACCCGCCACCATAAGTCGGACCTCCGCCGTGAGTATTGGTTGCGTAAGGCGATTGTCCACCGTAAGAAGGTTGTCCATTATAAGGTGAGCCGCCACCGTAAGTAGGGTGTCCATTGTACGGTGAGCCGCCACCGTAAGTAGGTTGTATATTGTACGGTGAGCCGCCACTGTAAGAAGGCTGTCCTCCAGGATAATTGCTGCCGCCGCTGTTAAAGCCATACGGCGGGCTACCTCCCCCGTAAGAGTTCCCCCCAAGTGAACCGGCTGGTGGTGCCGGAGGGGGGTAGTTGGGGGCAGAGTCGTCCCTAGTTGGAGTTTGTGGCCTTGCTGGCGTGGGTCTAGGTACAGACGGCTGTGGCTCGGCATGCGATCCTGAAATATAGTTTGACGATTATTATAAATCATCAAGACTTAGAATTTTAAAGAGTTAAATTCCTAGTGTTCATTTAAACGAAACGTAGATTTATGGGTGGATCAACTTTTTGTTGTTGTTAATCTGTCCTGTGACTCAGGAGACAACAGCGATAGAGTTTCTTAGAAAAATGGTTTAAACTACTAAATATGCTTGAAAGAAAACCCATAAAAGTGAGCTTATAACTGCCACAAAAAACTGATGTTTGGTGAATTTATTTACTTAAACAATAAAAAAAAAAAATTACTTATAAGTAATCATCTTTTACCCTGGGTTCCCATATTCAAAACATCTTGTTAAAATGTGACGTCTCGTTAAAAATAGACACATTTTGTATGTAGCAAATGTCAAAATTTTAACGAGACGTTTTGGATATAAAATATGAACTTAGGGTTAAAGAGTAACCTAGGACACGTCACCATGGCAACGAGGTACAAAGAAAAGTTATAATACATTACTTAATTGTACAATTAAAGTCCTTGACCGTACCAACTGAGAGGTTCAAACAGTTATTTTCTCAGGATTGGGAAATCTTGTGTTATTTATTACTTCTCAGAATCATTAATGCAATTTATTTTAAGAGAAGACACACACACGTTCCTAGATTTAATTATTTTTTGTTTTATTTTGTAACTTTCCCACATCGATGCGTGCAACAGAGGAAACTTTTTTGCTCTTACACAAGAGTCGGTCCATAAGTTCTGTCACAAAGGTTTAGTGAAATAAAACTGACTTCTGTTTATTTCTTAATTTAAGCGTATAAAAATTAAAAGCTTAATTAATGTACATTTTCGCCGCAATTTCCGATACGATCTTTTAACATTCACGACCGGCGCTGAATAAAATACGAACGACTTTTCTGAAAGTTTCACTTTTTAAATCGCTTTAAATGTGAGTCTTTGTTAACCAAGAAACTTTTTTGTTTAATATTGTGAAGCCTCTCATCTCTGGTCCGGGTATGGTCAGAGACTAGCATTATTTTCGTAACGACACTCAAAAACCAGCTTATGAAGCACTAAATTTGGTGTTTTCATATTCATACAAATTGATGTGAAATCATAAGGTCGATTTAATAAGACATGAACATTGACCGGTGTTTAAGCGGCTCTTTAGTTGCTTGGAATACATTTGTGTCAGAATTTTAAGATAAAAGTCTGTCAATATGTCACGCAAATATTGACTCAATATGAGAACTCTTACAAAGGTTTTAGTCGTTATCAGTATCGTCGTGGTGCGTGATTTGACCCATGCGCCATGGTTTCATGCCCCGAATGGGAATGCTTAAAGTTCGTACATCAAATTATCGCAATACGAATACAAATTACACTTCTTTTTATTATATATTTTTGATGAACGTACTACAGGTTTATGAAACTGATTTATTTATTTTTCAAATTGTTATATGTCTCAGTAACAGAACATATGAACCGACTAGGTAGGTTTAAGTTGTTTTGATTCATTCCTTCCATTAATTTTATGTACAGTCACCAGCAATAATACATTATCCAATATTGGGTTCAAAAATATCTGACACCCTTTTATTACTGGAGGAACAAGAGCGTGTCAGATATTTTTAAACTCAATTTTGTATAATATTAATGCTGGTGACTGTATATTTACGCCACGGTGCAACGTTATTTAAGTAGCTAGCGCGACTTGACGGTTCCAAACACTAAATTAATATTCAAAAATCTCCATCTCTATCTTGCGACAATGCCAAGTATCTCCATCCCTCTATCTATTTGTTAAGGTATGTTGTGTGTATGATTGTCGAGATACCTTAATTTAATAATAACATAGATTAAATACCTTCTACAGCGGTCTTCTTCTTGCATGTCGGGTAGGTGCCGCAGTTGCTGGAATGGCCGATGGGGCAGGGGTCGTCAGCTAACACGCACACTTCGCTGTTCAGGCATCCTATGTCTCTACACGTGCGCCCGTATTCTGGAAATAAACAAGATAATAAAATAAAATAAAAGACTAATCTAATAGCTAGGTTTATTTCTGTGGGGACTATGTAGTACAACAAACGTAACAAAGTATATTATGTATAATCTTCGCGCGATTATACTGGTTTACAATGTAGCGTATGAAGGGTGACCTTGCGGGTTACCATGACGTGTCTAAGCAATTCAGTTTACGATGAAAGAAAGAGACAGAGTCATGTAACTGCTATAGCTCTATCCCTTACACCCATCCTAAACTAATTTGCTTAGGCACGTGGTAACCCTCCAGGAATAAATTCAATTATATAATAAAATATCCGAGGATAATCTTATTATGGCCTAGTCCCAAAACATTATGCTTGAACTATGGGAATAGACAACGATAAACATACATAGGTACTTATTTATGTACATTAATACTTCAATATGTAGAAAACATTCAGGACTCGAAAACATACTTTAGAGCATCAAGTATTTGCCCTTAGCTGGGAACGACCCCTGTCCGCTAGTTAAGAAAGCAGGGTCGTAATCATCTAAACTAAAAGTACCCTTAGAAGAAATATTTATATACTTATTATAATATATATGAAAGTGAATCTCTATTTCCCTTGGTCACGGCATCACGCGTGAACAGCCGATTTCGCTAATTATTTTTTTTGTGTTTGTTATTGTCAAGGGAAACATCTTATGAAAAATCCATCGGTAATATCAGAAATTTGCAGCGAAGCGATGCCGCTGGTGGGTCGCTAGTTTATTATAAATAGTATTGTTTTGACTTCACCCAAAATTTAAAGAAACGCAAGTAGAAACGATTTATCCTCATGTCTGTTTATATAATACTTCTCTATCTCTTTTTGAAATTTTATTTTAAATGTCATCTAGTAGGTTTAGATCAATTCCTAATCAAAATAATTATATTAATAACATTTGATACTGTGTTAGCGTAATGCGTTAGAGATTTGTAAATATTTTATTAGCAAAATAAAAATCTGTAATTGGCCATGTTCTGTTAAACCTAAAACTTATCATACTACGAGTACATTGTAATTTGTGCTGCGGGTTTATTGTGTAGAAAAACTAATAAAATAAAAATAAAATAAATAATTTAATGAATAATAAACACTTCTTGATTTTATTAATTAGACTAGGTTAATTAATCCAAAAGATCGTTTGGAATGGTTTAAGAAAGAATCTACTTCTTTAAACATGCTATATTTATTAGGAATTTGGAATTACGTCCATTTCTGGAATATTATTTGTTTGACTTGTGTCTTTATATTAGTCGATACAAAATAATTACAGATAATGTTACATAAATTAAAATCAAAAAGTCGCAATATACAAGCAAAAGAAAAAATGCAAATGAAGTATCAGCAAACTAGTAAAATAATAGGCATTAATGAAATATTTTTGCGTAAATGACTATATGTATATGTGTATGTTATGTTTTTGCCTCTGAGGCCCGTTTCACGAAGCTACAAGTAACAAATTACAAGCGGAAGTCTCTTTCTAACTCCTTTTGCCAGAAAGAGAGTTCCGCTTGTAATTTGTCACTTGTAGCTTTGTGAAACGGGCCACAGCTGTTTTTAGTATCAGAGTTACACCGAATAAAATAAAATACCGTACCGAATATCACCCATACCGTAACACACGTCAATTTGTGTTTTTGCGTTCCTCTGAATTGATTCAGCGATTAAGGGTTGTTAATACCAATCGATAAGTTTCATTATGATTAATCGTGGGTCGGAAAATATTGCGCTTATTTTCTCAATTTCTGGTTAACGCACCATGAGCGGTGCAAGTACCCATAGAAAACAGCGAGGGGGATTTATCCTACTTCCAATAATAAATGGCCACCGCGCCGATAAAAGCACCTACAATTTATCTGTTCAATGTACAAGAAAGCAGATTATACAGATGGGAAACGAATTTCATACCATACTGGAAGTTACGGTGAAAATATCTTAGCCTCGAAACATTTTTTTTAAATTGTCACGACCTGTAAATAATCATGTATTTTCGGCGGAGAAAAGACGAGAATTTGAAACCCAATAAAATTATTTGTGGTATAATGGCACAGAAACCGAAATGTGTTTCAAATAAAAATTACGTCATTGTGAATTGTAAAAGTAATAAAACGTATTCAACCGAACAACACAAAAGCGGGAGAAAAAACACGACGCCGAAAACATTTTAAGCTAAGAGCGAGAATGTGAAGAATTCTTTGGTGGCAAGGAATTCGCGACTCGGCAAGTGCGACTTTAGAGGCAATAAAAACAAATAAAAAGAGCATCATAAGGTCGGATCATAACTCATTGTTTTGCTACTCTTCAGGCGGGCGGGCTGCTCGTTTTATGTGTGCATTAGGTAATGGATTCGAGCCATATCTTACGGCAATACGGGGCGTGCCTGCGGGCGACACCGGCGGCTGCCGCGGAGCCACGTCGCAGGTCATCAACTATCGCTAACATAGATTAAAGAATAATTACTCAGAGACTATGACGTGCTCACACGCCCGCCAGATTTTATCGGTTCAAGTTGCAAAGGTCACGTTCGCCGCGCTCGGGATCAGGAAGTAATTGGGAACGGGCTTAGAAGATTGCCTCAAAGACATGAATGAGAAATAAATAAATAAAACCGGTCAAGTGCGAGTCCGACTCGCCCTCCGAGGGATCCGTATTTAGTTCATATTATAATGAGTATTTTCTCGAACCTTATTCTACGTTAAGGAACTAAGTTCAACAAAAATACTCATTTTGTTATAAATTTTATTCTCTATGTAATAATGGCATTTTTGACTAGCCTAAATGTTAATACTGATTTTAAAGTTTTAAGCAGTTTTTTCCAAAACTGTAAAATTTACAATTTTGTTTTATTTTTGGGGTAAAATATAAATAATTATCTTCTTAAGTCAATATGTTTTCAGGATTTTTGGTCCATAAAATTCGGAGACAGGGGGAGCGGTCATTTTTTGTACAAATACGTCACGGAAAGTTAAAGATCAGCTTAGCAGCGCGTTTGCGGTCTTGGGTTGGCTGTCTTGTGATTGCTAATGTTTATGGGCCTCAGACTTTTTTGTGATATAAGGGAAAACATTTTGAGTAAAAGGTATTCGAATCGAACTAAAACGTGGATCTGCAAACTTACTCGAAAAACCGTTAGCATGGTACACCAGCGCTAAGGTCAGTAAGCCTGTCCGCCAATCCATTATTAATCTGAAACAAGAAACAAATTGAAACAATAATTTAAATCGATGCTTCCTAGGTTATGAAATCAACTTAGTAAAAGCTGCGTATAAAAATATTATACAGAGGTTTTGGCTCTCAAATTCGTCTACATTTAAGACTTCTTATATCGTCGGCTTCGGTCATCCTAACGAAATAAGACGTACCAGAGGGTATTTAAGTCTGTACCAAGCGTCTTGTGGCGTCTTTATTAGATGCGGTAATCGTGTTTTGTAATAAACTAAATGATTGTCTTGAAATCGTAGGATGTTCTTTTTTTGTTGTACTAATGAATACGCAAAGCATAAATGAAAATTTTGTAACTTCGTTTAGAAGTAGAGAAGTACAGATTAACTTCCTTATTGTATTTTATATTATTAAAAATATGGTTCCAAACTAGTACACTCAAAGATGCGATAATTTTCCGTGAAGTAAAGCTGTGACTATAGTTTTTACAAAAAATAATAATTAAAGTATTAAGGCCCATTTACATCATACAACATTCTTGTACAAGAATCGGCAATAATAAAATTGTATGCAATTATTTCCTGCCAATACTTAGGGTAAGGTGAAGACTGAGCAATTTTATGATTTCCTCAATTTTAATGTATGGAACGTGCAAGAAAGTTGTATAAAAGGAAATGCGCCTTTACGCAAAACTTGTACATAATTAATATTAGCTATGTATAGTTGAAAAATATGACACTGGACGATCCAACTATAACCCTCATCAACGCAAAAAATTACATGCACGGAGATTTAATTTCCCTACCAAATGTTTGTGTAGGAATACTTGATTAGACAAGTAGGTACCTACGTTTGCCCATGTATACGTAATCGCCGGATCACGTAACAAATTCCCAGGGAAGTTTTGCGTAAAACATTCCTAAGGCTTCGAGATCTTGGAATCCACTCAAGCTCCATGATAATTTATACATGAACTCATCATCCGTGCGCACACAATGTACCAGAATTCATTAACAACAAAACTTGCGTTCGCTCTTCAAGATTAACTAACCCAAATTAAAACCACATCAGAGCGTAGGTAAACAAAACCGTTGCTTTCTATGCTGGAACTGAGTTTCCCTCCCGTATTGAAATACTATGAATTTATATACTGAGGGAGACTGCTAGATATCGATAAAAGCACTTAATTTTACGGCATTTAACCGTGATCGGCTAACTACGTGTTTGTATCAAAATGCTAAGCCGCGACACCGTCACCGTCTACTTGCTGTTTAATTCCGCGGAAAGTCCGTCTCGGGCTATCTATCTTTGGACTAAATTATACATTTATTGAGACGATGGATCGTGAAGACGAAACAAAGAAACGCACTTTCGCATTTATCTTATATTATTGAACGTTGATGACGATAACGTCATGTAGGCGTGTATGCTGTTAAAGACTATCTTTCTCCGTATAAATTTAAGTTGAACTTTAATTCGGTTCTTTCTGTTTTTAGATAGAATAATATCACCAATGCAAGAACACGGCTTCTGAATACTTAATTCACAGTTTTTGCATAAAGGTTTGTGAAGATTTTACCAATGCTTATTATGTAATGCTAGGTTCAATATTATTATTGTAATTAGTAATTAATTAGGTACAAGTATTGTTATACTCTACCTAATTCAGTAGACCATGTTCAGTAGACTTGTGACGCCGTTAGGTACTTACAAAAAGTCAAACGGACACGAAACACAAAAAAATAAAGGGTGATGGGCAATTTTGTATGGACCCCGTCCCCCCCCTCCAACAGTAACGGGCTGCAGGTCTATATGTTCATTAGGACCCAATAAAAGACAAAATACTTATCTTCGTAGCAAAATCAATGGGAATTTTTTAATGAAAACAAAGGGCCAGGCAAGGCAAATCATCTACATACGTGTTCATTTTCAAACAAATTCCATAGTTCCATACGATAAGATTATGATTTTTCAAGAAAACCCCATACATATGGTGATCGTCGCCATAGAAAAAATACATCATATTGCCAAGATCTATAAACTGGCACATGTTTCAGCACTGTTGGTGGGTGGGGACATTTTTACCCATCGTCCTTTTCTATTCAAAAGTTATTTGGTGCTGTATTCGAAGATTTTTAGTAGGTAGGTTTAAACACTTTAGTTGCCTAAGTATATCTCAAGAACCAATTATGATCATGTCTTTTTCCTAGTAATATGTGCTTTCAATCAAGACATTTTCCAGATTTTTAGAATTTCTACTCTCTAGCGAAAATTGCACTTTCAGAGTTCATTTTATCCGAAACCGTCCCTCAAGTTTAAAAATTGGTTATGACATGATATGGTTTTTAGGGTTCCGTAGCCAAATGGCAAAAAACGGAACCCTTATAGATTCGTCATGTCTGTCCGTCTGTCCGTCCGTATGTCACAGCCACTTTATTCCGTAACTATAAGAGCTATACTGTGGAAACTTGGTAAGTAGATGTATTCGGTGAACCGCATTAAGATTTTCATACAAAAATAGAAAAAAAAACAATAAATTTTTGGGGTTCCCCATACTTAGAACTGAAACTCAAAAATTTTTTTTTCATCAAACTCATACGTGTGGGGTATCTATGGATAGGTATTCAAAAATGATATTGAGGTTTCTATTATAATTTTTTTCTAAACTGAATAGTTTGCGCGAGAGACGCTTCCAAAGTGGAAAAATGTGTGTCCCCCCCCCCGTAACTTCTAAAATAAGGGAATGATAAATGTAAAAATAATATATGATGTACATTACCATGCAAACTTCCACCGAAAATTGGTTTGAACGAGATCTAGTAAGTAGTTTTTTTTTAATACGTCATAAAAACATTGATCAAAGCTACAACGAACTTTTATATTATGTTACTTGCTGCTACGGAACCCTTCATGGGCGAGTCCGACTCGCACTTGGCCGCTTTTTTTTAATAGCAATCCAAATAGCCATGTTCAGAGATGGTCCTTACTCCAGAGCAATAAAAGTATACAATAAGCTGCCTAAGATTTTAGTCAAGGAAGAAAGCGATAATAAATTTAAATGTAAATTAAAAAATATTTTAGTTGGCAAATGTTACTACACTATAGGAGATTTTTTTAATGATCAAAGTTTAAGCGATATAAAATAAAATTGTTACAAGTATTTACTAGATAAGGATTGACATACGTATAATAATATAATAGATCTAACATAACTAAATTAACCATAACATTAACATTAGTGACAATTATAAGAATTGGTAGTAATAAGTGGAGTTAATTAAAGCTAATGACATATGTACCTGTAACTAACTAACTAACTAATAGTTAACGTAATTGTGACATTGTAATACCCTTACAGGGTGGCATGTACCTGCCTACACTTTGTAACCCGAACATCCTGCAAAATTGTATTGTACATGAAACAATGAATAAATAAATAAATAAATAAATAAATAAATATCACACGATGTTGTAAAGTAGAAATTAAAACAATATTTTTACCCTTGCTTTACTTATAAAATTGTTGACTTATTTCCCCATTGATCTATGAGTACAAAATGTCCGTATTGTAACATTGATAGTTTCTGATAAAAAGACGACGGATACGGCGAAACTATAAGGGTTCATAATCGATCTTCTTAAACATCGAATGTTGGTGTAAAGATGGTACAAACACTAGAGATCAATAAGTGAAAATTAAGGCATTCGTGACTAGATTTCAAACGAATTTGGCATTATTTGACAAACTTCTTTAATTACCTTTTAGATTTATTTAAAGTATTTTAGCTTATTCACAAATAATATAAAAATAACTGAACATCGCAACAATTTCCACGTATTTTCAGTGAAATGTTAAAATGCCTTCATCTGTGAAGTTCTCAGGCTCTGTGCATTACAGCGCTCAGCAGCAATGTACGCGGCTGTCCGTCAGTACCAACTTTATGACACCTGGCTACATTCCTCGAACAATTTCACCCGAAACTGTTTCACATAAGCTCGTTACGAACTACTGCGGCAGCCGCAGTCAGCAAACGCTTTGCGAATATTCGTTGAGTATTCCACTTGATTGAAACATTGTGTCGTTTTCTAGTTTATTGTTGGGACTGAATAGCGTTAAGAAACAAAATTTACATAATAACAGTTTTTTCATGGATATAAAGCAAAAACAATCGATGGGAATAAATTTGTTAGTGATATAAAGCAAAGTGAGGCGACGGGGCGCGCCCTAACGTCGGTCAAAGCGGTCAGGGGTCATGGCGAGGGTCGTCACGCGACCACTCCACTTTACCTACACGAGAAAGTAAGCTCAGGATTTCACACAATTTTCTTCCGTTCGCTTCAGCGAGTCGCTGGCTCGGGCATGATTAGTGAGTCCGCTATTAGAATTAATGGTTCCGTGCTGATTAAAAAGGACGTCGGACTAAAAATTAAAAGGACCCCGGGGATATTACATGCCATACAGCAGAAATTGGATGCGAAGCGATATGGGAGATATATTGCCCGACATAAAGCCCTGCTCGGTAACTTTCTACCCATTTCCGGCAGCCCACTTGTGAATCGTATTTCGGAATCCTTTTTATCTTTTTGCGGGTGCGGCGTGGCGCGCCGGAACGCGAAGTGACAGCGGCACCGAGCCACTTCGCAGCTCATATATCACTTGAGCCTGTAACGGTGGCGTTAACGGCTCGCCTGTCACCTCCGCACTTCACCGGCCAGCCACTGACATACCTATAACCGTACCTTCATTTATCGTCTATCCCTGTAATATTCGGTTGATTTAGTTTGTCCGTTTTAGATTGTTTTTAAGCTTCGCCCAGTCGGGAAGTAAATAGGCGTGCTGCTAACTAAATCGTCGCTTTGAAACACAGTAGTGATATAACGTAGAATCAAATGCGAGACGTGACAAGCGCGGCCCAGACTGCGGTCGGCCAAGCGGGATTTAGAGCGTCCAAATTCTAGACGCGATGCATCGCAGCCGGTCTCCACAAATTCAGGGATTGTACGGAGGACGCCGCGGGTGTTAGTGAGGGTGTCACTTACAGGGATTTATATCGGCGGAAATATCCGGCGTGTTCACACTTCATGCCCGTGGGACGGTGACGCCAAATAAAATGCGCTCTAGGTAGAGTCGGTGCGCTTTGCACAGATTTCCGACGCCAAAGCACCTGTAGGTACACCTAATACATAAGGCAGAGCACGTATTTACAGATGGATATGCTGTTTAGACTAGATAAAAAAATACTGCACCTGTTACGACCTACCTCGTATGCAATGTTGTAGTGATACACCACACAATAATAATAAAGTGTTTAAACTTACATTTACGACGACGGGCGCGGATTACTCCTTACCGGGAAATGATAAATTGTCGCACCACGACTGACGACGGTCAAATCACGACTGAATTAAGTACGCACAAAAACTGTGATAACCGCTACTGGCGACTAACTATTCACACATTGTTTACAAATTGGGAATTGCTGCCATGATAACACTGTTTACTGGGCAATTAGTAAAATTAAATGAGATCATACAATTACTCACCAGTTCACCACAGTAGCAAAAGCGATTCTTTGAACTTTAACAATTAAATATCACTAGGAAAACCCAAGTGTGCAAATAAAAGACAAAAGCAGGAAAGCAAATATTGTCCTGTGTAATAGGGTATCACTACGGCTTAAATGAATAAAAGTATGCAGTTTCTTTACACTAAAATTGATTAGCTATAACAATTACCTAAACCGCTTCGTTGCACAAAGCCGTACGTGGCACTACACCAATTTTATTTTAATCTTGCTTGTTTTTTATTTTCCATGGCGTGCGAATAAACCGGTTGTTTATAGAATGATGTAAACATCCTTGAGACCGTTCATTAGGAGCCCGAGATAAAGCGCGGTTGTGCTATCATTTGCGGCGCCGGGTCTTTGTAGGATCGTGCGTAACGCCATACTCCGAGAACCTTATCCATTGCTTACATACGACTATTATACGTATTGTTTCATTCCAAGTTTAAAGGTATACTACAAAAACCTTCAGTATGAAGTATTTATTTCAAACAACATTCTTAGCCGTCACAGTTGTCGTAAGTATAAAATAACAAATTCGTGGAATTTAATTACAGCTTAAGTTCCGTATTTATACTAAGAATCATCGTGTGGGTCCGTAAAAATTTAATAAAATAAAATACACTATGTAAATCTATACTTTTACTAATATTACAAATGTGAATGAAAGTAACTCTGTCTCAGTTTGTTACGCTTTCACGGATAAACATGTAATATGAAAAACCGGCTAAGTGCGAGTTAGACTCGCGCACGAAGGGTTCCGTAGCATTATCTATACAACATTAGACACTATATTATATTATAAGCTTTTTTTAGTTTCACCTGTCCTGGTGTCTGTCTGTAACCAAATCTTGTTGTATGGGAGCCCCCTTAAATATTTAATTTATTTTAATTAAATTATTTTTGAAGTAAATATACAAATAAATATTTTGTAATTATTTTAAGCGTCTACCTGTTGCCGTTATTAATATCAAGCAAAAAACGTACAGTTATTTAGACCAGTAAATTTATATTAGTTTTTGTACGTTGCTGCTATAATAATTTTAATTATATATTCGTATATATGTAATGTATTGTGTTGTTGATAGGACACCTGCTACGACAAGACCTTTTTCTTAAAAACATCATAGAAGAAAAGATAGAGGGAAAGAGAGGCAAAGGAAGACCAAGAAGAAATTACTTTGAGCAGATAAAAGAGAAGGTTAACGTTGGGTCGTACCAGAAAGTCAAGCAGTTGACGGAGGATCGGAGCAGTTGGCGATTCCTCCACCGACAACAGCATGGCTCCTTAATAAAGAGAGAGGGGGGAAAATGTACTTTGATTTAAATGTACAATGATCCTCATAAAATGTACGCTGGCATATC
Source organism: Acleris holmiana (assembly GCA_949316455.1). NCBI lineage: Eukaryota > Metazoa > Arthropoda > Insecta > Lepidoptera > Tortricidae > Acleris > Acleris holmiana. The sequence continues at coordinate 8,716,361 of OX438770.1, read as the reverse complement.
TGGACATGTTTGGCTCCTCTAGTAACTTCTGACCCATGTTCCACGCAAATAAATTTAATTACCTATATTAAATTCTATGGTATGGTTTTGTATCAAAGCGAAGTGGTAAATCAAATCGTAATAGACTTCTAAAGTTTGAGTCATTGTATCAACGATACTTCCTAAGAGTGACCACTTTTCAACTTCTTTCCTTTAAAAAAACAGGTTATAAATTGATGGCTTCGGCAGAAGGCCGACAAAAGTAAAATGAGTAAGTATGTAGCCAGGTAACCTATTCGTTACGTCCTTGACTACATTGCGGTATGTATCTCAACTTAAATAAACCAAGGTTAAAACATGAAGACAAAACTTTTATCAACAATGTCAAATCTATAAAGTCAAGGAGATCGCACTCGCACGTTGTTGTCTGCAATGACCGTTTCGGAATGAAGTAGGTAGGTAGTTTTAGTGGGAAAAATGTGTGCGCATAATACGATACGGGGTAATTGGACCTACGAGCCCCAATGCAAAAGAGTTCGGCTACTATTTAAAATTGAAAGTAACTTTTTTCAAAGTCAAATCTAGTTAGTAGTTTTAATAGCATGGAAGCAAGAAATAAAAAAAAGTATTGTAAAATTAATCAAGTTTATTTCCTACATAATACAAATTAAAATTATTTCTGTATTTAAATAAAAAAAATACATTTTTTTCTATCAACGACAACGCATAATAGTTCGGCTATCGATCTTGAGTATGCAAAATAGTTCGCCTACCACTTAGTTGTCTCGCCTTTACTCTTAAGAACAGCCTTGATTCTCAATGGCATCGTCTCTACCAACTCTTCACACTCTTTTGGGGTTGTAGACTCCCAGACAGCGACTATTTTCTCTTTTAAATCACTTTTTGACCTCGATGGAAACTTGCGTAATTTTTTTTTCATTTTCCACCACTATGTTTCAATGGGTGACAAATCTGGACTATTCGACGGCCACTCCATAGTGGGGATTCCTTTAGACTCGAGCCAAGTCTTCGTGGTTTTCGCAGTATGGCAAGAAGCCCCGTCTTGTTGAAAAGTGTAGACATTTTCATATTTCAAGCTTGGAATAGATGGAATTAAACTTGTTTTCAAAATGTCCTGGTATTTCACTGCATTAACCGTCCCTTCTACAAAATGCAGGCGGCCTACCCCTTGTGCCGACATGCAACCCCATATCATCACAAACCCAGGAAACTTCACTTTTCTCTTAATGCAGTCTTTGATGAATGCTTCGTCTTTCTTTCGAATGATTTTTTTCCGTTCGTCGCCGACAGTTACTTCGAATTTTGATTCATCACTCCATATTATTTGACGCCATTGCTCAGTAGTCCAGTTTGAGTGCTCGCGAGCGAATTTCAGCCTCTTCTTTTTCTGTAACTCCGTTAGTAAAGGTTTTTCCTTGGCCGTGTAAAAACCATATCCCATTCTTTTGAGAACCCTTTTGCAGGTATCCACTGAAACGTCTTTCTGGATCATATCACGCCATTTTACGGTAAGTTCCCCCGCACGAGCACGGCGGTTTCGTTTGATAATTTTCTTTAAAACACGGTTTTCAGCGGCACTCGTCATACGCGATCGACCCGACTTCTTCAAACACGAAATTGTGCCGTGTTTCTTGCGATGCCCAATGATTGACTGGACAGTAGATCTTGGCAGTAATAAATCTCTGGCGATTTGGTTGGTAGATTTTCCACTCTCACTACTGGAAATTATAATTTTCCTGACTTCTTCTGTGACTGGTTTTCCGCGGCCCATGTTGCTCTAATTAATAACTTATAATAATGAAAAATACTTGGGGTATGTACTTATATATACCCTTTGACATGTTAAATGACAATGGGTTCCTAATTTATTTAAATCTTGTTTATTTTAAAATTAAAGAGGCTTAACGTTAGGCATGTACGAACTATTTTGCATCAATTAAGAACCTGCCGAACTGTTTTGCGAAACCATAATATGAATTAATATTATATAGGTTTTTTTTTTCTTATAATGGATTTATTGTGCAATAGTGTAAAAGCAACTTTGTATTTATGGAGTATAATATTGAATAAATCGTTTGCTGCTAATGCCTTTCTAGAAATAAAACGAGTTGATATAAGATTCATATACTTAACAATCTATGACTTGATGAACTCTTTTGCATTGGGGCTCGTAAAGGAGATGGCGGGGTGACGGCGGGGAAGCATTTGCGTGTGTTTGTAGGAGCGGGAGTATACCTACGCTCTCATAGGTGAGAGGAAAGATAGAAGGAAGGACTTTACCCAGTGGCCAACAGTGGGACACAAGCGGAGTCGTAAATTATAGTAGGCTTTAATTCAACTTCACGTAGTACAGTCGAAGTAAAAAATATGTTTACACTTTAGTACCTTGTCAATTTCATTCACTAAGACAATTCCATACATAATATATGGAACGATCTCAGTGAATGAAAGTGACAAGGTGCTAAAGTAAAAACATATTTATGACTCTGACTGTAAATGTAGATAAAATCTTACAAGTAAATTTTAAACATGTATCCGCTAGTGGGATGAGCTGAAATTTTGACTGCAAAATGAAAACCCAATGACATATTTTGGTACCTAAGGGCTGCTGCGTTGATCTGATATTGGAGTCGGGACTCGGAAGGTAGCAAGTAGTGGGCCCTTTAACTAACTATAAGTAGGTATTAATATTTTGATCCAAGCGTCGTCACGTAGGAGTAAGGGGTGATTGTTTGATAAGTAGGTAGTTAACTAAACACTGACACTTACTAAACTAACTCGTCGGGGACCGCTAAGTAGGTAGCCGGGGTATTTTATATTATTTCATTTACCTACTTAGTGGTCCCCCGCTGTGTCAGTTTAGTTAGTGTCAGTGTTCAGTTAACTAGGTACCTACTACAAAAATTTGTTGAGCAGTTTAAGAGATCAGCCCCCTATCTCACAACACTTTACAAGTGTACAATTTGACAAATTTGTAAGGTTTTCCATAGAAAGTGTTGACAATATTGTCAACTTGTACACTTGTAAAGTTTTGTGGGATAGGGGCCAGGTCTGAAATTAGGTGTCGCCATTATATAGGGGGCTTTTAACCTCCTAAAAGCTCAATATCTCAAAAACGGCTTAACCGTTTTTATAAAACATGTCCAGAACCACCGCTAGAAAAACTGCTTTCAAAATAAAAAAAAACCGCATTCAAATCGGTTCATCCATGGAAGAGCGGCAGACAGATACACACGCATACACACACACTTACACAGCAAACTTATAACACCCTTTTTTGCGTCAGGGGTACAGCTGACGACAAAAGCCTGTCCCAAAAATGAATATTCTATCAGACACTTACCTATTACAATTTAAAATTGACAAAATATTGCATTGTTGCGGAAGAATAGGTAATTAAATTATGATTAACAACAGCTGCTTTACCTGTAAGTAATTAGGCACACAGACAACAACACGATGTCTTGGAATAACACGAAGGGCACTTTTTATTCCGGTAAATTAAGTGTTCTAAAGAGAGAGGTAGCGATGAACCGCGATGATTTAGCGGTCACAATAACGTTTTATTAAAAAAACACTTGCTTTTACCGGCGACACAGTTCGCGTAGAATGTTCCCGAAGGGGCTGCGTAATTTCTTGGAATTAAAAGTAGCCTAAGTATGTCACAGTCTGACCCTCCAGCTATCTTATGCAAAAATCACGAGAGTCAGTTGCTACGCCGCTGTGTAACAAGAGGGCAAAACCAACAATCGAACTTTTAGGGATTATAACACGCAGAAGGGTCTAATTGCACCAGTTGGCAAAACCAAAATTTTACTCGTGTTTTTAATCAAGTTCCAGTACACAAGCCACCAAGATTCAATATGACGCGCACGCGAAGTCCGTGTACGACATGATAGCCCAAGCACCAACGTTGTTGTCATAAAGCATAAACTTCCGCAGCTGCTATCGTTTGCAGTTATATTTTGGAATATTGCACCGGATTTGGGCATTTTGGTGCGACGTGACTTATACCCGTTTGACTCTGCACTGATATTAGCGGGTTCGCTGGCGAGCCGCCATAATTGCGTCGTCTGTACTAGGTTAGCAGAGTCGAAAGGAAGTGTTCCTTCACGAAATCCGACGCTTTTATGGCATTGTATTTCATTCGTGAAATATGGACACATTTTATGTAATTCTGTTTACACACTCAAAATCATATAGTATACCTATATGACGTCATGTGTACGCAATTTTTAAAGATTAAACCGTAGGTAAGGAGATAGGTATAATCTTCTCGTATCAGCGAGTTGGTCTAACACAACGAGGGTAATTTGTACAAAACAAGATCTAATTAGCTAAAATATCAAGTTGTTTGAAAGACACCGAAAGTTCACAATAAGGGTTCAAGTTTTGCCATTTGTGGTATAGAACCCTACTTAAATGCGCATCAAATTGTACTTTTTAAGGACATTTTAACAGTTCTCATAGGAACAGCATAAATAAACACTACTGACCCAAGGTTGCGACCAAAGGGCGTTTCTTTTCAATATCAAAGAATAGATAACTATAAAGCATTCATTGAATAAAAACAGGATACATCAATTTCAATTGGGTTTCAAATGGTGTACGTCGCAAGAGCTGTGTCTGATTGTTAAAGTCGTTTAGCATACCTAGAACCAACATGTTTGTATGTATACATGACTATCCACATGTGTTCTGCATCCATTGATGCAGCAAGAAACATTCTTAAAATTGGTACAGATGTAGACCTGAATGGTATTAAAATATGTAACACATAGTTTCTCATAATAATAATAAGCACAGATAATATAATGTTGCATGACATTATTAAGTGGTAAAATGGAAGTTTGTACCAAATATTATTAAGAAATTTCCAGTGAAATTATTAGCATACAGGTATTCTAAGTCCTCAGGGCTGGCAACACATGTGCCATCTTGAGATTGTCATTGTAAGACTGCAATCTTGATATTGAAAATATCTATGGGCTTCAGCGTCCTCTTAGTACACAGGTGTGTTTGCCTTACTCATGTCATAAAAAATAAGCAGCATGTTAATGTCATGTAGTAACTAGAAAATCTGACACATCCCCATTACTAGAGGCTTTAGAGTCCCATGTTTAATATTTACTCTTTACACATATACACTACAATACAAATCACTTTATTGTACACCAATCAATTTATTTTTATAAAGAAACAGCACAATTTAAAAATAACACAGGTAAACAAGATGTGGGCTTATCGCTGATTGGCAATATTTTCCGGACAACTTTATGAGCTCAAACATATTATTTCTCTACAGTCTCTCAGAAAGCCTGTTTTTTTATTTTTTTATTTACAGTATTTTACAGTACAGGCCATTCTACTCCCATAACTGAGCCCAAAAACAAGGCAATATCTTTCCAGATCCCCAAGATCAATTTCTTTATTCACAACATCAAAATATCAATATATAAACAGAACTACACTGAAAAAAAAAAATTTTTTTTTCACCATCTAATGTATAAAGGTACGATGACATTATTTAGATTGGATTGTTTTAAATATATTTTACAATTATAAATAAAAAGAGAATCAGGAAATTCAAGAAATGAAATTCCACTTTAAAATGTGAAAATTTTGGGTTCTTTCAAACTGAATGGAATCAAGCTATGATTTTTACCAGAGATAGCTGAAGGGATAGGTTAACTTTAATTCTAGAAAATTAAACAGATTCTGCACATAGGCCACCTGATGGTATGTACAACTTGTACATGAGACCCATAGACATCCGCAATCCAAAAGCTGTAAATGCTATACCAATACCTGACCACTAAGATTGAATACCTCTATGATCATCATTACACCAGTTGTCTTATCGTCACAATGGAACAAAACAACGTGAACACATCTGTTTGGCATTAAGTTAAAGGATAAGATGGTTTGAATGGATCCTGCGCAAGGTTCTATCATAACAAGTTTTCTTTGTGGGAGTCCCAAAATCTTTAAAAGCAAAACATCACACCTTGTGTTTAAATCAAAGTTGGACTCTCCTCTATTTTGGATTTATTTTACTTACTCAAAATATTTAGGATTTATTTGTCTTACTAAATATTTGACCCCGGTTACTGGATTTTTTTGACAAAGTATTTTTATTAAATGTTATAGAAATGATCTTAACAAGATTTTCACAAGAATACTGAAGTATTAGTCTTCTAAATGTCAAGTTTTCAAGATCAAATAATAATAGGCCCATGGATATATTTATATTTATAAGGGCCTTTGTATAGGGTGATGGAACCAGTAATGGACAAGGTCCAATGATGGACACTTGAATCTTATTTTACAGACAATAAAGGTTATTCATTTGTTTTACAACAATCAATTTATAACCTTATGATCTTTGAATTAAGAGTAAAGTGTCCATTATTTGATGCCTGTCAGCTTAAAGTGTCCAACACTGGTGCGATCACCTACATCTGTTTAAAGTATTACCACTAGTCACATTTGTGATATTCATCTGTACACAAAAGACCCGCTCTGGGTCAAAGTTTATCCAATATGCTCCAAGATAAGAATAATGGGATCATTACTGGAATTATTCTAATAAATGTTTGTTTAAGTGAAATTAAGCACAAAATAATGTTTTAAATTAGTAAGAAATAGATATATTTGTCCTTTCTAACAATACTAAAGTAAAATAAACAGTTACCTTGAAGCTCATGACTCTTTATTCTAAAGAAGTAAATTGCTTTATATGCATTAAACTATACTTAGTAACAAAGCGCAATGAAAGTATTTGGAAAACATGGATTATGATTTTTGCACGTTGACTAATTATCTGCAGTACTGCGACGTAGTCAGGAATAAGTAATATGAACGATAAACATAATTTTAAAGTGTGTCTCTAAATTGCAATATTACATCGACCGACTTTCCCGTAAGGTGTTACTTTAAATTTAAAAGAATCACTTACTTTTTAATCGACCTTGCTTCTTGTTCTTCCTCGTTATTTCGCTACAAGGATGTAAATAACTGATCAATTTTTCTCTCCACTCAAGCGAACTGAACGCTTTGATTACTCACGCAATACAAGGTCTATTTTAAATGCCGTTAAATACGCGAATCGCGCAGCACAAATATCCCACCAACACCAGCTGTATTGTCAATGTCAACATGACGGATGTCAACGAATGACAACATGTCAGGAGACGTTCAAAACCTAATTTTGTAGATGCTAAGTAGAATAACTTGTTTTCTTCTTATATTAAAATATCATATTAATTCATAATGCGAATCCTTATTTTAGGTTAAATTAATTAATACACTTTATAAGTAAAAAAAACGAACTTTACTTTTTTTTTTTTTTTAATTTATTTTCAAGAAAATACAGGTACATTTTATTTATATATAAATTCGCCAAACATAGTGTTTATTGGCGAAGTACTGCACTCACTTTCACATTTGACATGTACCCAAAACGGTTTTACCCGTTTCCCATAGATAGACATGCCATCACATATCCATCCATAGAAAACACATAAATTTATAAAATAACTTATAACTATATGTCTAATGTATCAGTACTTTAAAGATCATTCGAGTATTGTGTTTCCCTCGCTGACCTTGCTACCCACTACAACTATGATGATTTTAAGGTATCTAATAGCAACTTTTTTAACCTAATTTTAAAACTATTTCTACTAATACATTCATCCTCTGAAAAAAATAGATTAAATATTCGCGGTGTTATGTAACTACGCATTCTTTTTCCGTAATAGTTGTTGGCCACGGGTTCCACGTACCTCCGCTGCGTCGTGGCCCTCAGAGCGCGGGCGTGGGCTCTAGGGGTTTTAAATTCGAAACTATTAAACTGCTCTGTTGCTATTTGGTACCTCACTTTCTCGTGCACTGGCAGAATGCTTAGCTTTCCAAATAATGGTAAGTAATTTTTGTTACAACTTTCTTTCGTTTTATTATCTACTATATTTTTTAAAATTCTAATTTGTAAGTTTAATACCCTGTCTAAATAGGTTTTAAACGTACGTCCGTAAGCTGTGATTCCATAACCAATAACTGCGTCTGCCAATGCATGATAGATCATACACAGTATTTTCTTAGTAACTACATTTTTTAGACTTATAATTTTATAAAGTATTGATCTTAACTTATTACACAGTGTATCTATATGAATTTTCCAATTCATACATTTGTCTATAGTAAGACCTAAATATTTATATTTATCCACAGTTTCTAAGCTTTTACAACTACAAGCGTGCTTATGGGAATGCAAACAATCATACGTATGTCCTACAATCCTTATTGGTTCATAGCGTTTTTTTAAGAAGGGGGAGCTTATTACCATACACTTTGTTTTTTCCATATTTAACAATAGACCATTGTCGTGTGACCATTTTATTACGTTTTCAAAGTCTTCCTGTATTTTCTTTTCTACACTTTCAATATCTTTATCCGCATAAAGTAGGCATGTGTCATCAGCATACATAAACACAGAACAGTTCCGCACCACATTTGCAAGACTGTTTACATGCATAATGTACCCTATCGGGCCGTAGACGGATCCGGTCGGGACACCGCTCAGTATCTCTGCCGCTGCGCCCCCGACTCCGTCGACCGACACGCGCAGGGTGCGCTTCGACAAGTAACTGCGGAATAGTGCGGAACCATTCCAGCATTGGACCACGAACACCGCACTCGCTCATAGCTTGCAGCAGTTGTTCGTGGTCCAATGTGTCAAATGCTTTTTTGAAATCAATAAATAGTACCCCCACATACCTCCTATTATTTAAGTTGCCATACACTTCATCTGTAAATTTTGCTAAAGCAGTGGAAGTGCTTCTGTCTTGTCTGAAACCATGTTGGGTATCCGATATCACATTATTTGTTTCCAGAAAATTTCTTATTTGGCCTACAATTATTTTTTCCACAATTTTATTTATAACAGATAAGATTGCAATCGGTCTATAGTTCGAATAATCCAAATGGTTTCCTTGCTTGTATATCGGCCTAATACGTGAAACTTTTAGTTCCTCCGGGTATTTCCCCGTTTGAACGCACATATTTACAAAATTTGCTAAAACAGCACTAATATCTTTAAGTATGTACTTTAAATCTTGTATTCTTATACCGTCAGAACCAGGTGATTGTCTAGAACTCATTTTGTTTATATTTTTTTCAATTTGGGTTTTGCTAACTTTTTGGTATCTAAAACTCATATTACAAACGTTAACATAGTTGCAACGCTCTAAAAAATTTACGTCACAGTTATGCTTAATTTTGGAAATTTCTTCTGTAAATGTTTTAGCAAACTTTGTACATATGTTTTCCATAGTTTCTGTCTTTCCTAGATGTTTTAAGATAACCATGTCTAGGGAGGGTTTGGTAGCCCCAAGCCAACTGTTTATAGTAGTCCATATTTTTCTTACATTATATTCACAATTTTTAATTTCATTTCGCTTATACTTTTGTTTAGATATGTATATATATTTATTTGTTAGGTTTCTGAAATTTGTATAATTTAATCTTTTAGTGACATTTTTTGGGGACTGGAAATACCTAACCAAATCTATCCGCGTTCTGAATATTATAATAGAAACAAGAATAATTAACAAACAAACAATGAGCCACCTGTGAACATTTGGCATCAAGCATTGTGCCGGGGTCACAACGGCACGGCATTCGGCGAAGATTCGTGATGGCACCTTACTTCAACATAAAGAGAGAAAAAAAGAGACCAAAACCAAACCAACACGTAGTTTTCAGAAATTCCACGCATGTGGCCCCAGCATAGGTACTCGGGTTTCTCAACGCCTTTTTATTACTACACGGGACGTAAAATGACGTTTGGGAGCAATTGGAATGTTTTTTCACTTCTCACGCTGTAAAATTACTCATTATAGCTGTGTATAGGCAGACTAAAGCGATGCATTTAATCTCTAGGGAGTAAAATGACACTTTAGTACCTAGGGATTAAATGCATACGTGCTAAAGTACTTTTTCTTTTTAATTCCCTCGAAAGTAAAAGCCTTGGAAAACCGTAAACAGCCAGATACCTGTTGCCATTTTATGATGTTGCCTTTGTTGTTGTCGGAGTGCGCGTTGGAGTCGGTGGACGGCACAGGCTGGGGCTGGGCATACAACCTCCATAGTTAAAGGCTTAATGAAAACAAAATCAGGATCGCGTCCTTTGTGTAACGAAAGTTAGTCATACAAACTATATGAGTTACTCTCGTTACACAAAGGAATCGACTAAGTTTTGTTTCAACTATAGCCCTTAACAGTTAAGGGCTATAATTAAACAAAACTTAATTGATTCCTTAAGTACATTGTTACAACTTTTTTTTTTTGAAAACGTACCATACTAATGTTTTGTTCGGTCCAGTAAAACTCAAAAAGGTGCATTCTATGGGCTGCGATGTTTACCACTGGAGAAATAAAAATAGATGTATTATGTTATGTCGTCGGACGATTGCGTAATCCGTATCGTCGCGGAAAACCCGTTTCTTGGCGGGAGAATGAATTATCGCGTCAAGGAATTATTACCTAACAAGATCGTTCGGATTGAATTCAGGATTTTCAGAAAAATACGAGAATCTATTAAACTAAACCAGTTAGGGTGAGACTATGATCGAAGTTTGGACAAACTGGAGAATCAGGTTATGTTGCTATTGTTTTTTTACACCCACCGATAATACAGTTAACAAAACACGGTGTCCACTCATTATTTTACCCTTTTTAGTGGCTTTTCAAACACTTATATCTATTCGATCGAGTCTGTTATCTATTTACAATACAGTTTAGTTTGTGAACTCGAATTCCGTTCAATTAAGAGTCTATATATTATACCTACTTATATATTTTTTTAACTTTGGTCCGTGCCTTCAACCGCGGCCATTCATGTGAAATTCCTTGTTTCTTTTCATCATAATATTATGATTGGGATGACATTCGAAAATAGAATTGCCAGTTAACTGAGTAGAAATTTAATAAAACTCACACAAAGTACCTATTTGACGACATGTAATTTCCTAATATACCTAGGTACCGATACTAAAGCCGATACTAGCGGCAGACTACGAGTAGGTGTATACTATACGAGGTTAATTTCCGTTCCCAATATTTATACCACGCATGGATTAAATGCGTCAAACGTTTTCATTAGAAGTTAGTAATCTATCCGCGGGTTGACTTACCAACGTATAAGTCTACCCAGACAGTGTAGTGTCACCTTTATCCTGGCCAGGAATGCTATATTTTTGTCTTTTTGTTTTTTTACTTTCTATTTAAATTATTATATTGTCGTCTATATATGGACCAAAAAAGAAGATTTCTTAGTTAAGTACATAGGGCTAAATCAGAGACATATTCTTCTCTTAGAAAAAGGCGAGGTGCCCGAGTGAAATATTTCTAAAGGAGTGCGAAGGCGGCACGTGCCAAGCCTTTCCTTCACTGCTCGCCAATTAGGACGAACAGTCGGGGTCAATCATTCTTTCACAACCTAAATTATCTATTTTATCAGCCTGTTTTCGTATGCCCCCATCCTTTTTAAAAGGGAGCAACAAAAATGTCGGAGTGATTTTCTAGAAGGTCATTTCGTAGGTTAACTACTATTTAATCCAAGACGACTGTTTTATACACAGTCTTATACATATTGTTACGCCGGTAGATTAATCGTAAACAAGGTCGCAACGTGTAACCTTTCGGCAACGAAAACTCTAGATTATCCTCGGCGGGTCAAAGTTCCAGAATACATTCTGGAACGGTCGGGGATTGAGACTGTGAAAGGTGGAACGATTGCGGCTACATCATTCCTTACTTGCACAGCGAACAGTGCGAGCAAGAGCGAACCAAGCATCATTCATGTATTCGAAGCTTATTGTGTGATAAGATAATTGTTTGTAACGGTTATGTGCGTGCGTTAGTAAAGTCTAGCTTTTAAGTAGGTAATTATCGATGTAATTTATGTATTTCGATGTACCTATGCATAGATAGGGTAAGTAGGCAATTGTTTTTTCAAGTAGTAATTGTAAAAATCTAGTAGTAGTTTTAAAATCATCTGGCCCAACCAAAGAAGAAGAAGAAGGTATGTCTCCAAAGTTTAATTTTATATAGGTAGGTTAGGTTAGGTTAGGTAATTATTTTTTTGATAGTTTCATTCAGCCGACGAGTCCAACATGGAGGCGTAATCGACACGCACAAAAATAATGTCGGAACCGAAAAGGATGTGTGGGGGGGACACATTTGTGCGGGGACCTAGGTTTCAGTATGTGTGTTATGACTTTAATATTTTTACCATAAAACTTTTAAAATTTATTAAAGAAAAATCATTTATTAATAACAACACAACAATAACAAATGAAATATAATGATAAACTCAAAATTTACAGTTGTTGCGAAATGGTCCCAACTGTGCTGACGATTAAACCAGCGCTCTTCCGTTGGGACCGCTCGGTGACAGCAACGGACGGTGAGACAAAAAAAACACATTTAAAATAAGTTCACCGCACCGTTCAGACAATATGTCTTACGATATGTTATGAAGTCTAAGCCCTAAGGATATGAATGAATGACAGCGGCTTTAATAATCACGCCGCCTGACTTGACATTGGCTAAGTGCCCTGCAGCAAGAGCCAAAAAAACAAGGAAAAAAAAAAAAATAATAAGTTCACACATAAACAATAATATCACGTCAGAGCTTTCTTAGCTTTTAGCAGAGCTTCCTCATTAATCACAGGAAATTAGAGTAAAACAGCTATTGGTGCCGCCGGCAATGAATTGCCGTTAGAAGTCACTCGTGTAAATTCACCATAAAATATCTCCTGATTAATAAAGCTGGAATAGTCTGTACGATGATAAAAGTATTTCTTTGCTGTACTTTTTGGTCAGATGAAGTTAGGAATCTGCGGGTCGCCGTGACTCGAGCCCAAGGGATGCTTTTGGGATGGTAGGCATTGGCAGTTTCGACAGTATTATAAATGACTTTTTGGGATTTACCTATCGTTCAGATAATGTTCCTACTTAAAGGACAATGGGCAGAAATATCCCCACCCACCATGCAACAGAAATGAAACATGACTTCAGTTTATAGATCGTGGCAACATGATATTTTTTTACTAAATATAACGACGATCGCACTATAAGTAGGGTTGTCTTGGAAAATTGTCCTAATCGTATTGTATGGAATTGGGTAAAAAATAAAACCCCATCGACTTTGCATGTACAATGGGTATATTGTATTTTTTTGGGTCCTAATGAGCATAATATTGATATGCATCCCATGACTTTGTCCGCACTACTCTGCACAAAATCCCACATCATCCTATAAAAAGTCAGTAAAAGTGACTGCAAATTTTCGTTCAGCTTTTTAGGCCAATGATTAATCAAACCACAAAATAAATTATTCAGCAGGATTTATGCCTCCTACATACATTCATACATACTATCACGCCTTCATTCCCACAATGGGGTAGGCAGAGCTACAGAAATAGCAACAACTACAAAAAGAGATGTCGGTAATTCTGTAACCACATTTTGCACAAATACTATAAATTATTACTATTACTATATTGACTGAGGTAATTATGAATCCGGCTTGAGGCGGATATTTATATTATCAAGCAATTGGACATTGTAAATTTACATAAGACATGACGAGAGTAACTTGAACTTCGTTTAACTTACTAAGCAAAAGTCAAGAAAGATGGATGAAACGATCGAAGTGGATTTATTTCAGGCTGCCATTCAATCATTTATACATACGTGTTGCAAACTCCTACCTCTCCAGTGGCAGTCGGCAAAGGTACGATAAATTTAAATTCGTCGCTTCACTTGACAAAACATAGAACTTTGCAACGCGGCCTAACTTGTTTACCCACTCAAAGGCGGCTTGACTCACGGCAGCGCCACAGAACAGACGATATACGTTTTCAAAAACCGACAAGCAAAAGAAAATAAGTTTAGAACCTAGTTGCGTAGCTCCTCTTTGTATCTTCAGCCTCAGTTATCCATAGTTGTGGGGCGGGACGTGAGCGGAATATTGCACTAGTTTCGGAGCTATTTGTCCGCTACAGCTCATAGTGTCTTATGAGCGCGGGAAAATTAATATCGAGGATTGATTTTGACTCAGAATAATTGTTGCTGACTTAAGACGGGCCCTTATTACCACGTTAGTGTCGGTGTCGGGTTACAGTATCACGTTCCGGCCTATCGGCGCAATTGTATTAATTCTTTTAGGATCGTTCCCGGCTAATGAAAATGGGCGGTACGAGGAGAATGCTGATTATGATCATTACCGACTCGTCTCAAGACAAAATTGATACTTACATCAAGTTTTATTGTAATTTTAACAAGAACAGTTTTGTTCAGTAATTTGTTCTACTTCATTTAAATAAATTTGGTAATATTAAAGTTTATTTCGTTAAAAACACAATCACAATTATTATTTTTAAAAACGTTTTACATTTTCTTTTTAGAGTTTCTTAGTGTAACGAGGAACAATTATAGTCTACTAGCGACCCGCCAGCGGCTTCGCCCGCTGCAATTTTTTTTTCTTGACATTTTTTTTTACTTTTTTATTTTTTTTTAATAACAAGTATTCTATGTTACTTCTGGTACCTCCCAGAATATGTGTACAAAGTTTCATGATGATTCGTCAAGTAGTTTTTGCATGTTAGCGTAACAAACATCCACGCTTTCACATTTATAATATTAGTAAAGATATATCAGTCTGTATGCCAACACTGCCTTTATAAATAACATAAGGGTCATAAGTAAAGATTTGTGCAATTAATAGATCCCTATTGCATTAAGATCCAAATTAAAACCTTTTTTTTTGGGTGCTTCCTAATCACGTGTAAAGCGTAGCGGTAATTTATTTTTTATCCCATATATGATATTTATTTATTACTATTTAAAACCATTTTTTACATTATTATTTTTACAATTTGATAGAAGTAAACAAGTCGTTTCCATTTCGTGAACTAATTATTAATCGACGAGCCTATGCTGTCTCGTTAGGATATTAGTGCGTGAATTTCAATTTAATCAAGTTTTAAAGTACGTAACATATTTTTATGTACATATATTCGGTATAGTCGAGGAATTGTTATACCATTATGGGACCCTGCCATAATGACAGGTCAAACCACATGAAAGAAAGCTAAAATTAATGATTAACGCTGTCATTACCTCAGGGTTCCATAGTGACCTAACAATTAAAGTCCTTGACTGTACCCACTTACTATTACATTAACAAGTTATTACTACTATCCCAATTTAACGCTCACCCATTTCTTTGTGAACTTTAATATTCTTAAATACAGGATGTCTGCTACAAGATATTGCCCATCTAATTTTCTTTTAACCCAGGTCGTAACTTTCAGAGATATAACTTACAGGGAGCGAAGTTGACGTTCCGAGATACACCCAGGATATTGCAGGGGCGCCTGCGACAGGTTTAAAAATAACAAAGTGAAAAATGGAAAAAGGAACGTCAGTCGCAATATTGCCATTTTACATGAAGGTACATGCTCTCACTAGCATGCAAATGTATCCCCAAAGTGGTTCATCTGTAACACCACGTCTTGTTGATTGTATAGATTGTTTATTGATGTTCCTTTGTTTGTGGCACAGTAGTGGTATGATTAGAGTGCGTCTTCGGTGGCCTAGGAGGACCTTTGATCGTAAGGTACCGAGTTCGACACCCACTGCGGCCGCCATTAGCTTTTATAACTTAAGTAGATTATCCGATACAGTTAAGGAAAAACATCGCGACGAAATCTGTATACTCGTATTCGAATATCTGAGTGGGGTTCCGCAATAGTAAATTAACATCAGCATAATGACCGCAGTACATTTCACTGCAACCGCGAAACCGCTAAATGACAGGCGTACCATATATATATCTATATATAGCAATAAATGATGTCAATAAAACTTTGTAAACGGTATGGTGTTTCCTTAAAAATGCTTTTAATTAGTTCTCGCTGGGATACCACACCGTCATATAACCAAAGAAATTGCGGTGACTTCTTTTACCACTACATGCTCATCATATAGCAGTAGGTAGGTACCACTACTCTAGGAAAACCTAGTTCTATCGTCTATAAAAATCTGCCATTTAGCCGAGGTCATAAAAAATCTTTATTCAGTATATTGGCAAAATTATATAGAGGCAATCCACACTAGCGCTTTGTACAAGACCACACAGATAGAAAAAATCTCTTCAGCCAAAGAAACCTATTTAAGTCAAGAGATTTCCAGTTTCCCATATCAGGAAAAAATTAATTACTTGATATAAAACTCAAAATGTTTCGAACTTTATTACTTACACTAACAATTTTATATCTTTACGTTGATTAGTAAAAAAATCTTTTTTTTAAAACTTTAACATTTATTCCAAGAGCGTGACCGTCTTGTTCAGTGATAATTGTTATTCAGAATCAAATCAGCCAATTCTTAACAACAACAAGAATCTTTCTTGTTTTTAATTGAGAAAATGGCTCATATTAAGAGTTATGACGGTTCTTTTTAAAGAGTTGCACATAATTGAAGTAAAATTTAGTGTTTCTTGGGGTGAAACAAGTAGGTACTTATACCAAATACATTAATTTCTCAATTTCAAAGTTGTTACGGTACTAGGTAAAGAGTTGACATAATTGAATTAAAATTTAATGTTTCTTTGGGTGAAACAATAAGGTATCTTGTACCAAATATATTAAGTTCTGAATTTAAAAAAAAAAGACTTGAATTTAATATTTCAATTTCTTACCTTGAATAAACCTATTTTTTAAATTAAATTTTTTAAATTTTTTTAACAAGTAATAAAATCTCTTGGTTGTATATTTAAGCTTTTTCTGTAGAGATCGAATATATTTTATTGTAAATTTTACGTTTCTCTAATTGAATTAATAAATATCTAACTTCTATACTCTTGAACTTTTTAGACAAGTAATGAAATCTTTTGATTCTATATTGATGCCTTTTGAGTAAAGAATTAATATTATTTCATTGATACTTTTTGTATTTCTAAGTAAGATACAATATTTTTTGTCTAATGTCAATTGTTACTCGATGCAAAAGGGTAAATATTTTTCTGTAATTCCGGAAATGTTCAATTAAAGAACGTGTGGTACTTACTATACAGCACGACCTAGGGTACAAATTCATAAAAAAGGTACTTTTATGTACTTTAGATTGTAAGAAATGTGCTCTTATAGTTTCGACGTTGGTCGTGGTCGTGCTTGGTAGACGCTTTTTGGCACGACCACGCGAGATTAAAGATACACAGGTGAATTATAAAAGTCACAAATAATACAAAATAATGTACTCAAAATGTACTGTTTATTTTTATTCTATTGCCGCTCTATTGCTTATTTCACTATAGTTTTGAGTGCTTGCTTGATAGAGAACACGCTTGTAAAACAATTTACTTCAGGCGCTCAGAACATAAGAGAAAAGTAGACTAAGCAATAAAGAAACACTAGAATAAAAAAAAATATTTTGAGGACATTTAATTTGTACAATTTGTGTAATTCACCTCAGTATCTAAAATCTCGCGTGGTCGTGTCAGAAAGCGTCTAACTAGCACGACCATGTTAAAACTATTAGAATACATTTTTTAAGATGTGAAGAACATAAAAGTACATTTTTTAAATATATTTGTATTGCCAAAGAAATAACAAAATTATCCTTAGTCGTGCTGTATAGTATAGTACCACACGACAAAACCTATTACTGTTCTCAAGTTTACTGCGAGTGAGATTACTGGTATTGTTAGTGTTGTTAAAATAGTGGCGAATATTTGTTGTTATTATCACAGTACAAATTCCGTCACAATCAACAAAAGCAAACCTCAGTTACATGTAGCGCCATCTGGTTAATCTAAAAACAGTACCTTTTATCAACACTTGTTTTAACTAAACATTTATTAATATAAGCAATCTAATCAATCCAGAATAACAGAAAAATATAGAGTGTAGGAATAATACAAGATATAAGAAACTGAGAAAGCTATATATTATGCTATAAAACAGTTCGACAAAATTACAATCATATGTTCTCGAGTACAATCATTGAAAACATTATATAAATTCTGTGCTTAAAGTTGTCAATGAAACAACTCTAATTTTTCGCCATCGGAATTGTGTCATTGTATACCATATTACTTAAAAGTAGATCATTGTAGGTACAGGAAAATAAGAGTTGTATCATTAAACTCACGGAGGAACAGAACTATCCATAGAAATGGTTATACTGTAGGCCTCATCACAAAATAAACGAAAAGTGGTGAATCTAGGCTCAAAGTCATCATAAAAAATATGTTGAAAATCTATTATTTTTTTAATTTGGTATTTATGTGTATTATTTAGAGATGTTTGTTATTTTCATAACCGTTTTTTTACAATAAATTTGACTTTACTTTTACCCAGTTTCAATATCTACAATAATATTTTACAATACAATTTCTCCTTTACTATTTTTATGAAAGCGTCGACACAGACTGATATACTTGAAAATGAAAAACGATTTATTGGTTATCTTATCACATAATTAAAAACAATACAAAGATTGGGCCCTTCTAGTAAGCATAGGAATATACTTGTGTCAGAAGGCCCCGCTCTTCCAGCAGCAATAAGAGGTATAACCTAATAAGATACCTACTTATCAAAATCAGTAAAAGTTAGTAATATAATACTTCTAATACGGCTTCCTTATTCGTATCTAAAATAATGTCTGGATGAATTGATGGTTCTGTGGGTTAGAATCTATTCTATGTCCTAAATGAGGACATAGAATAGATTTTGAACATTAATAGATACAAACTACAACTCTTTTATTTTCCAAGACCAGAGACCGTGAATACCACCCACTAGATTTCAACTACATAGTAGACCATTCTTGATCTAGAAATACGCCAACTCCTGACTTAGATATATACAGACAATATTGCCACAAAGCCTCAATTTCATTTGAGACATATACAAGTAGTTTAAAGGAATCTTATACCGGGAAGCACTTCAAGCGCCTCATTTCAATTTGCCCCGGTTAGATAGAACTTAGGTCTATGGTCTATTCTATTAAGTGTGTGTCACAAAACAAACAAACAATATCAACAATTTCTTTTGTTACATAAATAGATAATAGGAACCTACCCAGTGGAAATAAAAGTATAATAACTTGAATCATTTAAAAAGGCTATTCCCATTAATACGTGAATAGTCCTTGTAAATTATTGAAGCAAGTGCCTTTAGAGCCACTGCACTACATAGTATAAAACAAAGGTCGCTTCCCGCTGTCTCCCTGCCCCTATGTATGCTTATATCTTTAAAACTACGCTACGGATTTTGATGCGGTTTTTTTAAGGGCATACTTTTTACAAAATAAACATAGTCAAGGACTAAAATTAAGAAATTTTAATTTTTCCATTCCGTTACGAAAATTAACTGTACTGCTATAAGACAAATGGTGGTATCTCAGACCAAACTCTTGTAGCAAGTGCAACCATATTACTAACGTGTGAGGATTGAATCTGCTTCAGTTATTGAATTTGAGTTACCGCCTATTGGCGTATGAGGTCAGTTTATAAATGTAACACTAATTTTCGTAACGGAATGGAAAAGTTAAATTTTCTTAATTTTAGTCCTTAACTAGGTATGTACACTTTTTAAAAAAATATGCCCTTAATAGGTAGAGTGATTCAAGAGGAAGGTTTATATGTATAATAAATACATGCTGGTTTATGTACGTGTGTTACCGAAGTGAAGCGAGGGCGGGTTGCTAGTTATAAATAAATAAACTATTTGTAAAATGAAACATAACACTTTCCGTTAACAGAACGAAGTGGCATAGGCAAGCAATCGCGACAATCTGTTAGAGATATTAAATCACAATTAACGTCGTCACTGCTTTCAACATGATATGCTTTAATATGTTCACTATAGTCACAAATCCGTAATTTGTTACATAACAGTAATATTGACTTTAAATCAATGTTTTTCACAAGTATACGGCGGGTAATTATAAATACTGGCTCATCGTTTACATATTTATGAAGCAAAACACTTGATGTGTCGTAAATTATGCCGTTGATTTCATATGACGACGCAGAACAGTAATCATTCTCCAATCCATTGGGAATATTTAAGTGATTTTGTTTGCCGATCTTAATATTATCTTCCAACCCTTTTTCAGAAAGAAATCTTGCACAACTTTTCAATTCACACCGTAATGCAATGGAATAAGATAAATTTTTGCGACACGTTATTGACTGTGCCACACGTTTTAGATCTTTATGCTTAGCTTCAAATTTAAATGTAGAGAAAAATATAGGTGGACCGGACTTTTTTATTATGGACGGGTAATGTAATAAGAAATGATATTTTGGTTTCAAATGAGTTTGGAATAATTCCAAATACATAATATGGTGTTCTTTGATAAGTTGTGTTAAATATTCGACATGTTCTATCGAAATAACTTGACTTGTTAAAATTTCAGTCAACTCTAGTAAGGCCAAGTAATATTTCCATATTTCATCATCTACAATGACCAAGTCACCAACGATGTAACGAAAATTTCGTACAAAGCATAACATTTCGGAAGCCGAAATAATAATTGAACCATTAGCTAAATGTTGTTTATTAATAGGTGGGGGGTGATTGTTCTCCATTCTGCTGTAATTAAAATATTTAATTCTAGAGTTCAAGTGTTCTAGTGTAAAATAACCTTTGCCTAATAATGATTTAACTATAGCTGCCATGCTATATCTGTGAACTCCCTCACAAAGGTCGTGCATTACATCAACACTTGTGTTATCAAACATATGAAATCGTTCTGAACTGTTCCACACACAGTTTTCTTTCAGACCCATGTTGTTTTCTAAGTAATAATTGTAATCCTGTTTATTGCGGATTTTATTCTGATTTTCAATTACTTCGGTTTGACATTCTGTTTTGTTTATCGTACAAATTCTGCAAAACATATTTGCTGAAAAACTCTCTACACAGCCTAAAATTGAATTCAAACCTAGGTTGTCGCCGCACAAAACTATCAGTGTAAATTTAATATTTATTACTTTGTTAACGTGAGAAATGTTGATGCCAGTTGTTTCAAGAAATTTTAGTTCAGATAGTAATGGTTCAAAAATTTTTTGATTTCCAAATTTGGTTCTTTGATTTGAATAGAAAAGTAATGTTAAAAATACATTTTCCAATTTGCTGGCATATTGAGGAGGCATACTGCCTAAAGATGTATACACGGCACCTATTTTATGTTTTCCTGCGTGACTACCTAAGGGGTTACCGCTTTCGAAATCATCGTAATAAACATAAAGAGGAATTAGTGTATCTGAACAATTTTCCATTTGTATTTTCCACAGAGTTCCATTGACTACACTTCGTAATATCCCGTTATCCATGCTTAATTTTCTCTGGTAATCTAATACAGTATTTAGAACGTTTGGTAATTGCAAAAACATTTTTAAAGTTTTCCTTAATGGCAAAAGATACATAAATGCCTCTTTAAGTTGCATTAAGACAGTATTGCTCCTTTTGTGTTGTGCTTTGGATACACCAATTTTTATTTTAACAGGTTGCACAAATTTTCCTACCCCATTAAAATAATTTATTATTTTATGTTCTGTATCAAAATAATCAAAACAGTTTTCAACCGCTCCAATAATACTGTTTATAGTTTTGAAACAGTTTTCATCAAGCATATAGTTACTTTTTAAAACGTTAATCGTTTTCTTCAGGGGAAAAATAATATCCGCTAGCAATGATTTGAAGCTGTCTACTAAATGTTTTACTTTACTTCGAGGAATATTAAGCATACTGTATAAATTTATTACAAACCCAACTACATTTGAGTTAAGACTTTTCTTAACTTGATTTAACTCATCTTCTAAGGTAAAACCAACATCACAAATTGGTCCTGTCACTTGTGGCCCAGTATTTGTGACCGTATTATTTAAATTTAAAGCTTCACAATATATATTTGAACCTGTATCACCCATACTTCGTGTTTCTTGAGTTACATCTATTTCATTACTATCAAGTTTACGCTCTTTAAACAATTTGTGAAAAACAGTTAAATGGTCTTTCAGGGAATATTTCGTATCATAAGTTCGTGTACAATTAATTACAGGACATACAAAATAGTTGGTAATTTTATGTACTATGTCTAAATGCAATATGTACATTTTAAAGTTCTGAATAGTTTTATTACACTCGGGGCACAACATATTGACGATATTTTAGGTTGTATATCTCCTTAACTACAGGTTTAAAATCTCTACGATATGTGGTGGTATTTTGTCAAATTTAGTCTTAATTTCATATACTTTTATCTGTATAATTAGATAAAGGTAATCTGCTGCCTGTGGGTACTTAGCGTGTAGCACGTGGTATATTTTGAACAATGTATCAAATGCCGTAGCTGCGGACTGAAAGACGTACTTTACATCGTCAATTATAATGTAAAGTGCCGCAAAATTGTGCAAGCTCCCAAATCTCCTTTTGGTTTCGAATCACTTTATCGATGTCACCAGCACTCTGAAAACAAAGTATAAGTACTAATCAATCATAAGCACAGAATCACTTTATCTGCATACACAATTGACAACAGGAACGTTTTTAAAAGGTGTTCTGAAAAAAATCATGCTTATAGAATTTTGTCTCAAAAGTGTTTTTTAAATTTTTTTTGATCATTATTTACTGAGAAAATAAATAAACAAATATCTGCTATTGGCTAAAGAGCTTAAACACCATATATGGTACAACTGACGTCACAGCTAGTGCTAGACTTGAAAAAACAGAACGCGGTTACAAACAAAATGACGTCATTCCGACCACTATTCCAAAGCGGGCGTAGCAAACGCTGACAATATTCAATATTTTTTCTCGGTAAATAATGATCAAAAAATATTAAAAAAAAAATAGTATACTTTCGAGACAAACTTCTATAAGCATGATTTTTTTCAGGACACCTTTCAAAAAAGGTCCTGTAGTAGTCAATTCTTTGAAGTTTGAAAGTTTAACTATGAGGAAGAGTTTCAACTTACATTGGTTTGTACAAGGAGGCTCCCTATTGCCTCTGCTGAAGAAAATTTAATTTTTCTCGAAAACCGTCCCTTAGGTGGTACTAAGTACCCTAATAAGGCCATCTGCACAGGTATTTTTTTATCTAAAAAAAAAATAGTTTGTAGATCTACACACATCAATAATACCTACGCTCAAGACTCATGATGAGCTCAACCAATTCACTAATGGAATATTCCACATTAAAATATAAGTATTCAAATCAAATATGATAATAATTAAAACATGACTTTCAGTTATAAATAATCAACGCTATTTATAACATTATGTAACTTTTTTGAAATTATGTAATACATTACGCATCTAAAAATAATTATATTTATAAGGATATTACCTTCATCAGTTAATGCACCTGAAGTTTCTAACAATGAAAGCCCGGTTGCATTTTTAACCTCTTGTTTGAATCCAGCAATTCATGGATGTGGGTTTTTAATAACATTCTTTGTCCTATATGAGGACACAGTTCTTTCAGATATGCATCGGTTAAATCTTTAAATTTTTCAATCAAAATATCATTATCTAAAAATATAAAATTTAATAACATTATAAGCACAGTCTACAATTATATTTTTGGAGGTAAGAGCATGTTCAGATAGGTATTTTAGTCCAATCAGATCACAGCATCCCCAAAATGACCAAGTGCACTTGTCAAGTCTCAGCTATCCATCGCATTCCTGTTACATGAAGTGAGAGCAAGATGGAAATTTTCATCTTACAAGTGTACTTGATCGTTTCCAGGTCCATAGCAGCGGCGGTCAATCGCAATGCGTTTAGCGCTGAATACCACAAAAGAACCGCGCGCTTAACGCACTGCCGGCGGCAACGGAGCGGAGCAAAATACTTCAAAGTAGTTCAGAGGCAGCTATGACGCGATTGTTAATGCCGTTTAGATCATTATACTCGTAAATCAGTAGGTACATATATAAAATTCGAGTTGCGCCATTTCGCTGCATAAACCGTGCCGCACCGCGCCGCTATCTATACCTACCTATAGCCGGTTTGAACTTTAAAGCCTAAAACGTGGCGGACGGAGACAGTTTTTTGAACGAGACCGCGCCGCCTCCGGTCTCTGTAACTTTGAGGCTTAACCTCCTGCCGCCCATGGCAAAAATGTTGTTAATCGAAATCAGTACATAGGTACTTACTAATGAAAGTTTAAAATTAGATTATCGATTATCAAAAGGCCTTTTAAAAGGCCTCTGGGCGCTAGGAGGTTAAGGCATAATAAGGAAAGGCGATTGGAATCGTTATATGGACGCTTCACGCTGGAAGTAGGTAATTACCTACCACTACCCGGTCAAGTAGCTTGCTTGGGTCACGCTACTATATAACATAATTAAGTATATTATTAAACATTAATATTTACTTGAATAACTGAGAATTAAAACTTACCAAGGAAATTCTTTACTACCTCAGGTGGCATCAACCAAGAATGAAGCAAGTTGCTCGTTTCTTCCATTTGTATTATATTATTTCTTCTATTTGTCCAGCCAGAACCAAATTGCACAGATTAGAAGAGTACCTGTCTTTAGCAGCCACGATCCACATTGGAAATGAAATGAAATGCAGACCGTTGCAAACTCAACTTGGAACTTAGTTAGGTACGCGAACGGCGGGAAGCGGGAAGGGAACTTTCTTGTGCATCACTCACTCACTGTCGCAGACCCAGTCGTGTTGCCAGTTTATAAATTTTATTTCCCGATAAGTTTGTTTCAAAAATATTTTTTTTTTGTCGAACTAAGTAGTTTGTTTCTGACTTTATAGTATTATGCACCTATTGAAAGTAAGACTCGATTTTCTGCGAATCAATCGTAATAAAGCTAAGGTAGGTATCTACTTATTAATTATTAAACATCATCTTTGGATAGATCACAAAGTATTAATATAATCTATACTAATATTATAAAGAGGAAAGATTTATATTTTTGTATGTATGTATGTAACGAATAAACTCAAAAACTACTGGACCGATTTCAAAAATTCATTCATCATTAGTGTTGGATTGTTTATAGTATCCCTTATAACATTGCTTTTAATGTTTACCCATTATGACAGATAGCAACACTGCTATCGCCCCTTCCTTTTTCCGCCTTCTGGGACGATGGTTGCTTTCTACGTTGTGTTAAAATGTTTATTAAAATAAGTGACCGCTGTGACCGTATATATAATAAATATTATTACTGCAACGTCATGCGCACCACTGTGTATTAATCAAGACCTGTGCCTCTCTCTCCGTTCACTTCCACAAACACAAATAGTGCTAGTGCATTCACATGCTCATTCTAATAATTAGAAATATGCTACAATTATCGCTGAACACTATCGCTAACATAGGCTATGTTTTATTTTTCTACGCGGACGAAGTCGTGGGCAACAGCTAGTATAAAATATTTTTGTAGATGTTTATTAATGAACTTTTCTTGTACCGATAGGAAAATATTTTTTTATTGATAGCGCTTTCAATGTGTTTATTGATCTATATAAAGTTCCTGCGTAGGAAGTCATCAAATTTTAGTTAAGAAAATTCATGGATTCCCGTTTTCACTGTTCACAGGACTTTTACACCAATGGCATACCATGAAAATGGCAGACCAGTATTAATTGTACGTGAAAATATTTCGATTAGATAGAACACCAATATACAGTCAGTACATCATACAGTGTTTGCTTAGCGTGGATTCGACCAAACTGAAATAAGGTGTTATACCCAGATTAAACGCCAAATTTCTATAGACTAATGTAGGAGTAAGTCTTATTCCACTTTTTAGTCGGATAGAATTAGCCGAAAGACGGTCCATTAAAAAATAAATTGTTAACCACCGTTTTATTATTTATCTGTAAGAGACAACGTCACGATTAACATATTAACATATATATGTTAATCGTGACGTTGTCTCTTACAGATAAATAATAAAACGGTGGTTAACAATTTATTAATCCAGGACCGTACTCGTGTTCAAATCATATTATGATTTGAACACGAGTACGGTCCTGGATTAAACGTTTTTTTGTGTTTTACAAGAAATCTGTTCATCGTAGGAAGAAAAGTGCTCTGACTGAAAGACAAATAAAATGAGACTGGACTGAGATTATTTTTTGAGGGTGGGGGGTTCTTTGTTAATTCTTATTAATTCTTCTAAATTCTTATTAATGAAAATACGTGTAGTATTAAATAAGGAACCCCCATCCCTATAAATATACCCATTTTATGAAAATATTTTTTAGTGGCAACACCACAAGAAACTAGTAACGCTCTGCACACCGTTAAAGATCTTACTGTTTTAAATGGAGCATTATTTCTCTATTTAAACATCTTGAATCTTCAATGTAGTAGTTTGGACATTGTAGAATATAAAACTAAGAGTTAGTAAAATCAAGCCAAGAATGTACTTAATCTTGACGTAAAACCGTGTTATTTTTTTGATTTAAGCTTCTTGTTTCTCGAATGGAGCTTGTAAACATCAAATCAAGAATTTGTAAAATGAAACCAAGAATGTACACAATCTTGACGTAAACCCATGCTAATTTTTATATTTAATATCTTCTTGAATTTCAAATGGAGTTTATAAACATCAAACCAAGTATTATTAAAATCAAGCCAAGAATGTACTAAATCTTGACGTAAAACCGTGTAATTTTTTGATTTAAGCTTCTTGTTCTCGAATGGAGCTTGTAAACATCAAATCAAGAATTTGTAAAATGAAACCAAGAATGTACACAATCTTGACGTAAACCCGTGCTACTTTTTTATTTAAGATCTTCTTGAATCTCGAATGGAGTTTATAAACATCAAACCAAGTAATATTAAAATCAAGCCAAGAATGTATTAAATCTTGACGTAAAACCGTGTATTTCTATATTTGAACTTCTTATATATCGACCGTAGATTGTAAACATCAAACCAAGAAGTAATGGTTTACACTTAAAAACTTAACAATCTTATAGGAAAAATTTGGTGTTTCTTCTTTTAACTTGGAGGCATCTTTGGTTTGATGAAGGTTACTTGAAACAAATACGTTTTTCAAGAACTAGCATATTCATACTAAAACTGTATAATTTTTTGCTGCAAATAAATATTTTTTTAACTTAAATCGTTCCTATTTGCTATGATGATATATAAAGATGGAACTGAACAATTTTGGTTCTTCTTTGAAAAAGTATGATCCCTTTAGCTAAAGACACTTTTATTAGATGAAGCGTTATATTATTCTATGTAAAAAACAGTGTTTGAGAGGGTTTTCCCTCTTAACTTAAAATATATTTTCTATCTGTGCATCATTGCGGAGAAGAAGCGCCACAAGAAACTCCAGCAGAAGGTCATTTTTAAAAAAAACCATAATCATCATTCCAACCATAATGATCATGATAATAAAATAGACCTAGCGGACTAAATTTAACACAGGACGTTTTGCTTACAGTACGATCTAATCTGAATTGATCACGCCTTCATTCCCAGAGTGGGGTAGACAGAGCTACAGAAATACCAACAACTCTAAAAGGTTTCTTGTTAATTCTCTAACCACATTTTGCACAAACAGGCTAAGACTTTTACCAGTGTATTAGTGACAGGTTGCAAGCCCATCGCCTAATAGTGCTACAAACCTTTATTCCCTTAGTCGCTGTTACGACATCTCCGGGAAGACATGGAGTGGCACTATTCTAACCCGGAAACCACACGGTAAAACCACTCCGATTAAACTAGCTTACCTGCTACCTATTTGTTTGGGAGCTACGATGTCTCAGATAGGCACACATACATGTTAAACTTGTAACATCGCTGTTTCCGTCAGGGGATTTAAAGAGGATCGGGGCAATAAGAAATAGGATAGAAAGGCTAATCTAAGGTAATCGCCTTGATCTTTTCCAAATAGTATTGTATAACAAAGTCGGTGTCAACGAACACCGACTTTATGCTTAAAACATTTTAATAAGGTTTCTACCATCTACATATTAATTAAGAAAAGCTTTCCGGAAAGATTTCATGTATTTAAAATGATTTGAAGAGCGCCTCCGTCATCGGTCCTTCAATAAGGCTTTTTTTACTAAGATTTTTGTGTATTACTAAGTCCACGTAGCAGCGAAGGTCCGAGATCCGCGTCATCCATAATTTATCATCTCATATGCGACAGGAAGCGTCCGTCGTCTTGTCTGCCTAGAATGGCGTAATATCCGGAACTACTGGACCATTAACGCGAAGCCTTATGTGACGCGAGCCTTATGTTCTTTGGCTTGAATAACACCATCATATGGTTGTGTTTTTTTTGTTATAAACCTCTTCCGTGACTGATTAACTAACACACAAAGCACCGCCTAAACATAGGGTACACTAAGAAAGTAATTTTACAAAATTCTTCTTTCTACTGGACGAAACGAAGAGAGGGGGAGGGGGGGTATCGGGAAGCTAATTCTACGCGTACAGAGTCGCGGGCGTCGTAAAGTATAAACCCGGTGTAATCTGAATTTTAATAGTGAAATATAAAAGCGGATACCTAAGTGTAAAAACGGATGTCGGACCATGACGAAGCCATTACTACCGACACGAAAAAATATCCCAAAAAAACCACGCGTATGCACCATTTTTGTTTTTTTTTTCATTTTATAGTTATAATTGCGCTTTTGCTGTAGAAACTCTTGGACCGTGGGGCCCGGAGGCACGAAAACGTTCTATGAATTTAAAGAAAAAACAGATTCTTGCCTTAGGTGACAACAGGGCTGGCTCTTTCCTCGGCCAAGGGCTAGCAATAGCTGTCCAACGAGGAAATGCAGCCAGCAATATGGGCACCATTCCCGGTGGCAGTGACCTAGGGGACATTTGTTTGTACATTTCATAGTTTTAAGTAAAAATTAACTTAACATGAAATAAATTAACTTATTCTGCTTAAATATACTTAAGTAGAATAAGTTAATTTATTTCATGTTTGTATTTAGTTTTAGTTAAATACTTAAGTTTTTTTTTGTTTGTTCTTAGAATAAATTATTAGGTACTGTCTTAGATTGTGATTATAGTCTCCAGTATCTCAGGAATCAATTCTATCTGCTTACAATTAAGTTTTTTTTGTCAGATTTGTATGACTTGTAATTTGGCCGCAAGTTTAGCGAAAACGACACTGCTTGAGTTCAATACTTCCTAAACGGTGGTCCCACAAATCTAAACCCCATGTTAAACGGTCACATGGACATGGCAAAACTACATAATGAGGTTTCCTTGATGAATGTTTATTATGTGCAATAAAGAGTTAACATACATACATACTACGGAACCCTATAGAGGACTCCAAGTTGTATACGGGGTTGGGTACCTATTACTTAGATCCTATTGAATTTCATGTAGCTACAATACAAACCGCACACCGCAACGAGCTATCCCAGCGTGTAGAGAGCACGTATACTTATTGCACGTAAATTATTTGAAGGATGCGGCCGTAGTGGTGAAACTCAACAATAATTCAAAGCAAAATTGGTGCACACACGTATAACAATGCATGTGTAAAACCGATTTTCAGTTGCGATTGCCGTCTATATATAAGAACATGTTTACACAACGATTACAAGCGCAAAGTTAGAGTGATTTAACTATATACAACACGATCAATGTTCATTCTTGGCACCTATTGTGAATAGGAAATCCTTACAAGGCCTTTTCTTTCCTATAGCGTTTGTAAAGGATAAATCGATTTCTCGAGTCTAGTTTTCTACAGTGTAAAGTATTAAAACACGTGTTAAAGGCTACGATGCTTTGTTGTCTAAATTTAAAGATCAAAATGCGGTGGCTTGTAATTCGTGGAGGAGTGCTAGTTCAATCGTTTGTTTTACACGTCAGTCCGTTTGATTCATAGCGGAAGTTAGAAGCGTCGATTGAGTTAGTTTCCGTATGTAAACTAATGTCATTTGAAACAAAACCGTTACCATCACTAATACAAGACAAGACTGTTATAGGAATAAAAAGAACTACGACATGTATGAACGGTATGTTGAAGACAATAAATAAAAGTATGTTAATTTCAATGCAAGATTAAAACATATACGCAAGCTCTTTAAAAAACAGTTTATAATGAGTAATGCCTATTTATAACAAAGGTAACGCGTGTACAGGGAAAGGAAAATCATCAAGTATCTCTCGAAATTCTAAAAGCACCGTCTACTTATCCTCTTGTTGGTTTACGAAGGAAATAAAATAATTTGTTAGAGGTAACAAAGCCAGATTGCTGGCTTTACAGCGATTGCATCTGTATTTGTGGCGCGGCGTGGTTTAGAGCTGTGGGATAAAAAAGGCAATGAAAAGCGTAAGCGTAGGAGTGTGGGGCTGCGAGGACGCAACAGAACCCGCTCGCCGGAGTTTGGCGCAGCTTCGCTATATTCTCATGAGAAATTAACTGTTCCATTAGTTTTAATTCATTTGACGCCCGCGCCGTGCGGTTCTTATTTTCGCTATATTTGGTATAAAATGCGTTGAAACATGCGCGAAACTTAGGTATAAAATTAAAAGTTCACTGGTTTATGGCCTGCTGTAAACTCAAATTTTACACCATCCCTCGTAATTTCGTAGTTTTCAACTTCGCCACGTTTGTCATCAACTGAAGATATTTATAAGTAACATAACAGTAAAATGTCAGTTTTGTTCTAAGGTTTTTTATTTGTATAGTATTTCAGATCGCGACTTCGTCCGCGTAGAAATAGAAATTCTACCATCCTACTGGGCTGGGATTCAACACGGTAATAATGATATCGTCTTTGACCTGTTTCCGTATTGTCAACGTTTTGATAACTCTTATGTCATTTACAATAATGACGACAGTGACATAAACGATTCAAAAACATGTCAAAAGCGATATCATTATAGCACATGAATAGAGGCCCAGGAACAGTGTTTTTTTTCGGTATTACTCAGGGAATAACCTATCTTTATTCCAAATTTTATTCAAATCCAACCAGTTACAGCGTACGTAAAAGAGTGACATCATACTAACTCACGTACCGGTACATAAACTTTCACATATATAAATATTAAAATAATCTAATATGTTGTACAAATTAACAGCTTCATAAACTTATAACTAATGAATATTATAGCAGCACCTAATTAAGTCTGCCCACATCTTATTAAAATAATAGCCAAGGATGCCCTGGATATATTCAAGCTTAAAATACCTAATATTAGTTGGCTAATTGCCTGTCCGCAAGTTGTCTCATTTCATTAAAAGTGTAATATTTCCGCAAGTCTCATTACGTCGCGGCCAACGCGGGGAAACTACACCGCTTGCTGGAAGGGAGCACCTTCGTCCGAGTTTATGACCAGCCTGCAATATTGTGCGTGGAAAGTTAATGAAAAGGAAACACCGCAAAATTACACACGCAAGAAAATACACCAACTTTATCCCGCACAAATAACACGGGACTTGGGAAATTGTAGAGTGTTTCTATCTACGTAAAACATCAAAAAGCGTTCAACTTATTAAGTAAAACCGTGACAGGAATACGGCAATAAAAGCCAATGAACGGAAATCGATTTCACTATCAATTTATAACAATTTAATATGGCTGGAACGTGAAAAGCGTTTTGTGGCAAAGTAAACAGAAATCACTTCGAGACGAAATCGTTTTATAAAATAAAGTAAGTCCAATAATTCACCACTTCGTCGCTCCTAAAGGGGCGAGAGATATAAAATGGAGAAAAACGTCCCTAATTCAGTTTGCCCCGTCGAACGGTGTACTTGGAAGCCACTAGGTCTTTACCTCGAGCGGCGGAGGAAGTAATATCTATCAATGGACGGGACTTTACTCCAAGTGCTGGAAGCGATGACTTCACTTACTCACCGAGATCTTTGGAGCTGTCTCGCGTTGTTTTAGACATTACCTTCCTTTCAGTTTTCTACCTACGATTTTCTTGGGCTTTTGTGATCGGCAGTTTTATACTTTACCCGTATAGGTAGGTACCTGATTTTGGCATAACAGAGGAAAATCTCCCGGTAAATAACTAAATAAATAAAACTAACCATTGAAATTATAAATGTTTTGAATAACTTTATATGTTCCATATTGTTTTGACGAATTGATGGCTACTATTAGTAAGCAACTGATATTAATTACGTATACAGTAGCTTCTTATTTAAATAATATATACGACAGCTATTAACATACTAATGATTATTGATTGTAATGACAACATTATTCACCAAACAATCAATTTTCAACAAAAGTCCTACACAAAAAGACTAACGAGATCCAATCTTTGCTTTCGCCAAGTCAAACTGCGAAATCAACGGACGCGAACTAAAATCTCCGATTTCAACCGGTTTGAACACTAGACGAATTGAGTACATTATCCTTAGTTACATAGCCTAGCTAGTTAGCTGGTTGTTCGTAGTAGAAACTTGTCTACGTCGGGAGACAAGATGAGGGGGCGAAGTGCCTTATGCACCCCCCTCCACGCAAATTGTAGCCTTCTAGCTTGATTGTGAGATGCATGCCATGTTATTGTTTAAGACTGGGGTCCGCGAACTTTGCGATCCAGAACATTCTTGAGGTAACTGATGTTCGTAGTTCTTATGTGTTTTAATGATGTTTGATTTGCGTTAAATACAACTTGCGTCTCTTAGGTGGGCGTTTTCCAAAAATACTGAATTCCATCTTTTTAGGACACAACTTAAAATTCCGAAGTCATAATTCCGAATATTTGTTTGTCCGAATTTTAATTTTTCCGAAATCTAAGTTAAGTTGGAGCTTTTTCAAATTAAATGCATAATTTAGTTGCTAAACGTTAAAAAGTTAGGTTTGATTTATAAACGATATCAGAAAAGGAAGTCTTCTATAAAAAAAAAGAATTCGGAATTATGTAAATTCGGAATTTTGATCAATTAGGAATTATGACTCTTCGGAATTATATATAGTGTACCCATCTTTTTTATCCTTTTATAACTGCTTTAAAAGTTTTATGTAGAATTTTCAACAAGTAACAAAAGAATACCTTGGTGGAAGGACCTTGTGCAGGGTCCTTCCGCATCACTACCACCATCTTACCCTCTAACGCAGCAACAGCGGTGTTCTTATTGTTGTGTTCGGGTGTGGGGGTTAGACAATCGGGAAAATGACTAGCATAGAGAAATCCCATCTAAGTCCTTAGGGTTGGCAACGCATTCTCGGGTGTTGGTGGTCATCGTAAAATTTAAATCTAAAGATCCACTAAGCATCAGGTGGGCTTTGTGCTCATTTGCATTGTCCATGCCGTTAAAAAAGTGAACAATTATAGGTAAGTGACTAAAAAGTCCTGAAGATTTTACTATTTAGACCTAGGTACGTGTTTCTTCTTTTAAGCTAAAGGAAATAGTTATACAAGTTGATTTGTTTGTAACAGAGAACCGTACAGCCACACATGGTAAAACGGTGCTTGTTTACGTGGAACTATTCGCTGATGTTTTCGTATTTTTTATCGTTGTTTGGATAGTGTGCCGTCGGTTTCCTGTTGCGAAGCTGAATCTACGTTCCATACATATGTTTTGCTCCCGAAAATAGGCACTCTTTTCTGCGAAAGAATGATTAAAAATATCAGGTCTCGCCCCGTACAATGTTGGCTGTTTTGTATTTAGTTCCGCTGACTAAAGAACTCATTAAAATATTTTTACTCCTACAAATGCTAAAGAAATTCACTTTTCGGACTCATAATGAACTACTGCTTTACTGGCGTTAGTGAGTTAGTGCTGTAACTTAAGCTCCTTATTTACGAGTTGTTAATAACTATTAATCAAGAAACGTTCTTGGCGTAGTTAGTAAAAGGTTAGGGTATCTACTTATAACAAATCCTAAGTAGTGATCATACATTTAAAATTGGAAGATGTATTCCCTGGGCTAGGATTCTAGACGGTAATAACATTATCGTACTTGACGTGTTTCCGTGTTGTCAACGTTTTGATAACTCTTATGTCATTAACAATCAGTTCTGTCAACGTTTTATATGAAAATAGCTCTTAACCAGGATCCGTGAAACTTTCCGGGATAAAAAGTAGCTTATGTGCTATATCTGAATATAGTTGATCTCTGCCAAATTTCATCAAGATCCGTTCATCTGCTCTGGCGTTAAGAGTGTCAAACGTCCACCCATCCAAAATAGTAGAAGGGGTACCTGGGCGACCGAGCTTCACTTGGTTGTATGTAGACGACACTTAAATCTCAATTTGATAGTGTCGTTTATATAATGTCAAATATCTCGGAACCCGAATTCCCAAGATGACGACTAGACAGATCGATTTTTTGACCCGAAAACCCTTACTCCGCAAATTTCATCAAAGTCGTTACAGATAGATGTACATACAAATATTGCTCGTTTTAGTAAATGTTGAACACAACTTGATCCGTTTTTTGCGTACTTAAAACATGTATAAGCTGGATTCAGCTCAAGTTTTTTAGTAACCACGAGGTAGATTTCTAAATTTACAAGTTACTTAGGTAGTTAAACCATACATACATACATACATAAAGTCAAGTCACGCCTTTATTCCCAGAGTGGGGTAGGCAGAGCTACAGAATTACCAACAACTCTAAAAAACTTGTTGATAATTCTGTAACTACATTTTGCACAATCAGGCTAAGATGTTTACCAGTGTATTAGTGACAGGATGCAAGAGCATCGCTTAACAGTACTACAAGCCCTTATTCCCTTAGTCGCCTCTTACGAAATCCACGGGAAGACATGGAGTGGCACTATTCTAACCCGGCACCACACGGAAAAAACCATTTTATCTAAAACATTCCTACATAGGGTAATTTCACCTATAACGCTTTATTCACATTCATAATTACGTTCTCATACATTAAAATGCTGACAGACTCATGAATACATTATTCATCAGAAACAAACGTCCTTAACATTTTTTATGTAAATGGCCGTTTACAAAATAAATACCATTTTTACCCGACTACAAGAACAGCGAAACGTAATGATGTACTTTTCGCTTGCCTTTGTGTTTAAAAATATGATGCTCCAGCTCTGGACAGAACAAGTTGATCTAGCCTATTTTAGAGCATTGCTATGTTTAAATTATACTTAGATCCGACGAGTCAGTATTAGTATTTTTTAACGCATAAATGAAAATATAAGAGGCCAGATAATAATATGGCAAAGTGGGTAGTGTTCCATGATCTGGGGAGTTATTATGAGATAGCTTTGCAGTTCATTTTACGGTGAGCGTAAAGGACAGAGCTATGGCAGTTATAAAGCTGTGTCCTTTTCTCTGAGCGTAAACAGAACTGCCATAGTTATGTCATAATAACCCCCCTGGATCCTAATAACCCTAACTCCGTCTTTGGATAAATTAAACTTGGTTATATTTCCTTGAGACTGTTAAAAGTGAAAACTCGATTACAAACCAAATCCTCGATAGTTTTATTTTTCAAACATGACACCTTTTCCGGGTATTTTGGTTGAATTTTCGAAAACGATCTTTAACAATGATTTTTGATTGAATAGTTCAGTTCTTATAATTCCTGATTTCTTTTAAACAATTTTTTTAATAAATGTTTTAGTTTTGATGTAAAATGCAATTATTTGCATTTGACGCTGCCATCAAGGCGCGTGCAATCTATCTCCATCTCATGTTCTTCACGCGGAAGCACATAAAGCCATCCCTTTTGATTCTTGAAAGGTCGTGGCAGCATATGTGTCCTCTTAACATTATGATTAACTTTTAAATTCCAAAAGGAGCTTTGGACGCTGGCGCTCTTCTATCCATAGACATAACGAGGACTACATTTTCACGAATTAGCTGCTTGAGCAAAGTTGCTGAACATCAGCGAAGTGGGTCTCTATTCTACTGCATTATAACGATATTGAGTTTGACGTGTTTAAGAATCGTTTATGACTTGGTCGCCATTATTGACGATGACATAAGAGTTATCAAAACGTTGACAATACGGAAACACTTCAAAAGCGATATCGTTTTACCGTGTAGAATCTCAGCCCAGATTGTACGAAGACAAAGTAACGGCAAAGGCGAATCAATAATAAAATTCCTAAGTGCTAAATTTGTTTTACACTAAAATTCATTCCACAGAATTCAATAATCCAAGAACAGATGTAGTGAATAAAACGGTTCACTGTTGGATGACATTTTTTTTTTACGCATTAAGTTTTATTATAATTATTATTAAAAAAAACTAGCCTGACCTAACCTAACCTAATCTACACAATACATGTTTATTAAATTCTGCAAAAATACTTTCACCCTAAAAGGACGTTACGCGAAAAGCTTTTATGCGTTTCAATGGGATCCCGAATAAAACATACGACAATTTAGGTGTCATTTAATTTAAAATTCGCGTTTTTCCGACCGTGGCTTTGTCTTTGAGGTTATATAGGTTACATTTGAAATAAATTGATTGTTAAGGATTATAACGTTAAAAGGTTGAATGGTAGAGAAGTTAAGGCAATGAGTCCGTCATTTGTACTTACTTTTGTACTGTGCAATAAAGTTTAAATAAATAAATATAACACGATCCTATCTGGGATAGCTTGCGTGTGTAAACCCATTTTGTGTCATCTACGTCCAATGCAAACTGACATAGCGCCAGTACGTAACCACGGGGATAAAAACGACACAAATTATGAATAGTGTTTCGTTACACCATAATAATGATGTAGACGTAAACTCATTGTGTAGACCCCTTACCCCACATGTTGTGGGAAGGAAAAATCAAGTTTTATAACTTGAATTGTATCCTTTGTCGCGTTTACAGGGAGTTGTAAGAAAAAAATGTGCTTCAAATGCCATGGATGGATTTGAATCGAATTGGTTTGAACAATAGATACTAGTGATCTGAAACACGTATCACCTATTTAATACCCTTTTAGGGCTATTAAGGCGGCGTGGTTAGGTTAGGTTTAAGTAACAATGTTCCAGTGGATAAAGTTGATACAAAATGCGTATTCATCGGTTATTACATCGTTATTTTCATAGCCTTTTTGTGCAAATTATCAAAAAGTTTTTTTAGAGTTGTTGGTCTGTTGGTGTCTCTGCCTACCCCACTCTGTGTGTGTGTGTGTGAATGTAAATTTTTGATCTCAATTATATTTTTCTTTCGATACTGTTTTAAAAAGACAAATATCTTAATTTCACCTTATCAAACATCTAATATGACACCAACTTGTACATTCAATTCGAAAATCGGCCCGGAAATTAAACGCCGAAAACAATCAACTTTATTTGGAACCTTAAAACTAAGCGCCGCCAGATTTGTGCATCATTAAATTAGATAAATGTATTTTATTTGCCTTAGGATTGCTCAAACTTGTCTGGGGAAACAAATTTAATTACAAGGTGCCTATAGATTTACGTTACCCTTTATTAATCAATTATTGTAGCTAATAGTTGGGTTTTGTTAAACAATACAAATATCTGATATATTATCTCTGATTTTGAAACGTTGAAACATATTTTAGAGGTCTTAACAAAGTCGAGGCAAGAAAGTCTTATCATATCAAATAGAAAGAGTGACAGCGTCGGTGGCCTAGTGGCTTAGGGGTCGACTCGTGATCGTAAGGTACCGAGTTCGAATCCCCGCGGTCACCGTGTACCAATGAGTTTTTCTAACTTAAATACATAACCCGATGCTCTTACGGTGAAGGAAAAACATCGTGAGGAAACCTGCACATTCGAACAGCTGAGTGTGTAAGAGGGTAATTGCACAAAATTGTTCTCCTAATAAAAAAATAATAAAAAAATAAAAGATCCTAAAGGGGTCGAAGTGTATCCGAAAGGGCCCATCTGTAAGATAAGATAAGATAAGAAATAGGAAGAGAGCGAGGTAAATCGTAAAGCAATTGATCAATTTAAATGTCTGTTGTTGTTTTGTTTTTTGGTGAGTGCAAATTATTAATTCTGATTTGGGTAAGGACCAAAAAATTGGGCACGCTAACTCACTCAATTAAATTTCCTATGAAACTTTTCCGTTGTGACACGAAAATTAGCCATACATTTGTAGGCATAACTTTCGTGTCACAACGGAACTTTTTCACTTTTGCTGTTTGTATGGTTAACTACGCTTAACTATGGTCCAACTATTTGTTCCTTACCCATTTAGAGGTCTCAACAAAGTCGAGTCAAGGAAGTCTTATCAAACAGAAGGAGTGCGAGGGTAATCGTAAAGCAATTGATCAATTTAAATGTCTGTTGTTGTTTTGTTTATTGGTGAGTGCAAATTATTAATTCCGATTTAGAGGTCTCAACAAAGTCGAGTCAAGGAAGTCTTGTCAAACAGAAGGAGTGCGAGGGTAATCGCAAAGCAATTCATCAAGTTGAATGTCTGTTGTTGTTTTGTTTATTGGTGAGTACAAATTATTAATTCCAGTGGCAACAAAAACTTCAGACATGACCTAGCAACCTAAAATAGTACGATAATTATTTTATCAGTGTATACATACATACTTAACGCATGTGTAAAGTCATTCCCCCCTGCGGCTTAACCCGTGGACCGATCTTGATTTATGAGATGTCGCTGGATTTGTCCGAATGATAGTCTCTAAAAATAGCAACAACATGTATACGTAGGTATCATGTCAAAGGATGTGATTTGAGGATTTAATATGATTTGAATGGAAACTGCGCCAAAAGTGTCGAAGTGATGACAATGCAACCGGTATGAATGTGAAAATGTATCTACTGGCTGCCCATAACGGAATATTTAGTAGACTACATTTTGCCTTTTTTTGCCTACTATCTTTTCGGAATAAGACATCTGCGCATTGTCTCAGAAAATTATTTAGATAACTTTTGACGACACGGTGGTCTAGTTGGCAGTGACCCTGCCTCCAAAGCCAGCGGTCCTGGGTTCAAACCCCCGGTAAGGGCAGATATTTGTGTGATGAGCGCGAGTATTTGTTCCTGAGTCTTGGATGTTTTCTATGTGTTTAAGTATGTATTTCTCTTTCTACCTGTTTATCGTTATCTAGTACCCATAGTACAAGCCTAGAGCTTAGTTTGGGACTAGGTCAATTTATGTGAGGTTGTCCCCTGATATTTATTTTTGCCTAAAATCTCATGGGCATCTCCATTAAACGTGAATTGACTTACTAAAGCCCAAAAATTAGCACTCATTTCTACGTTTATTTTATTAGATCACGTTGAATACTATTTAAAATTCAAGCCCGCATTTTGTCTAACATATTTTACATTTTCCTTAATAAATTAGGATCGGAGTACGCCAGCTCAAAGCTAAAATTATTTTTCTGTAAATAACTGGTGCTCTGCAGTTGCACTTTGATGCGTCTTCTTGCATCTGCGTGCGCCCGTCGGCCGGTACGTTAAAAGCCACTAATCCATTTGCCTTTCATACCAGGAAAATGCACTGATATTGCGAGAAAAATATTTCAGAATGTATGAACATGGGGCAGATGTAAATTGAATGTGATGGTTACTTTACCGGCCACCAGACACGCTGCGCCGTGTTAACGCAGTAACGAACTGTTCATAAAAAATGCAGTGCACAAAGGACTAGTACATAAAATATTGGAGCTATAGCAAAATGTATTCGGGATTGCATAGATAATTGAATATCACTGTAGGGTGGCCAACTATAGGTATGAAGTAGAGTGCTTTCTTATAATACGTTTAAACGTTACGTTGTTACTATTTTTTTAATAAGCTATTATTTTTAAATTGTGTTTTTTTATTTATCTAAACAAAAACAAAATGTTCTTTACAATTAAAAAGCAGTAAGTTGGAATTTTTAGTAAAAAAACTTTAACTTATTACTTACCAAAAAAAACGAGAGACATCCAAACGAGACATCTTGTTTTCAATCTATTAAAGGAAAAATTGGCTCCTCAATTTTTCTCTAGGCAATGTTACCTCGTATCGATATCATAATCGATCTGGTGTAAGAGTCGAAAGAAATAAGATTCTAAAAACCATTATCAGGGATCTCCCTTTTGTATTCAGCCCCCACGATCCACTTACAGCCGAGGCACGGCGATGACAGTTTACGGGATCCAATATAGGACGTATTTATTATTCACTGTGCTTCCATATTTCATGACGTTGGCGCTCGTCGCTAACTTAAAACGAGTAAATGATGCGGGCAGAGCAGCTAGGTGGTTCAGTTGAGGAACTCACTTTTCACACTTGCAATTCGCTGTCGAATTATTTAGCAAGACTAAGATCTGTGTATTGTACGTGTGCAAGTATGTATGGATGGTTCTTAGTTCCCAAGTAGAGGCTAAAAGGATGGCTCGATTTTATTAAAAGAGCTGTCGTTAAATAGAGCCTAAATAGTAAGTGCGTTAATACTTAAAAAAAAAAACGACAATATGGCGGGTTTCAAAGTACAAACGATATCGTATAATTATAATAAACAAATACAAAAAAATATATTATAGTGACGACAATATCAAAGCAAGCAGTCGGTTTTTAAAAGCTTTACTTGCGTTACTTCTTGTTTTGTGCATGTTTCGACAACGAAGCATAAAAACACGCGGGACTACTTTAGTTTACAGGTTAATATGTCGTTGTCGAATTTAGATGTGAGTTGTTTAGGAAAAAAACATCCCAGATCTAATCTCGCCGGCTCGGCTGCAGCACGCACTAAGACAAATACGACTTTACATCTTATGCATGAACTTGGACCCACTTTTT
This sequence comes from Acleris holmiana, assembly GCA_949316455.1. Classification (NCBI taxonomy): domain Eukaryota; kingdom Metazoa; phylum Arthropoda; class Insecta; order Lepidoptera; family Tortricidae; genus Acleris; species Acleris holmiana. The sequence continues at coordinate 8,675,647 of OX438770.1, read as the reverse complement.
TAAATTTAAACAACACTCGTGTTTCTTCATTGCGGTGTGACATATGGTTCCTTTTATCCCTGTTGAAAATGAAATTTATGTTGAAATTTTGTTGGTGTGTGTCTTAATTTACTTGAAAACCAGTTGCTTTTGTTCGTCGGGGTGAAACTTTCAGTGATGATAACTTATGATGAGGAATGGGAGCGTCGGTGGCCTAGAGTGGCGTTTTGGTGGCGACCGTGCTCCGTTATAACACTACATAATTCCGAAGAGTCATAACTCCAAAGTGATCCAAATTCCGATTTTTCATGTTACCGAATGCAATTTTTTGGAAGACTTTATTTTTTGATGTCGCTAATAAATCAAACCTAACCTAAGCTACGTAAAGCAATTTAATTATATATTAATTAATTTTAAATAGTTCAAGCATAACAAAGCTTTCGGAATAATGAAAATTTGGACTAATGAATATTCAGAAAAAAATACTTCGGAATTTAAAGGTGCTCGATGTATAAAAGTGCCGAGTCCGAAACCCAGCGTTGCCATACTCGTATACTAATGAGTTTAAAGATTAATTACATACCCGATGCTCATACGCTGAAGGAAAAACATCGTGAAGTAGCTACTTGTTCTAACAGCAGAGTGTGTAAGAGAGGTAATAGAGAACATGCATGAAAATCAGAATTGAGTTTCATTGATACACGTGTCAAAGACGATATCGTTTTAACGCACCTGAATAGAGGCCCTGGTCTGTTTCCCTTGCAGCGTAGGCTGGAGAATTATCGTTGGTAATTGAAATTTACTTTGCTATGTGGGCGTCGTTCATTAACTATTTCCGAGAGAATAGTTGAGAAGCTAATAACATACCATTCCACTCTTTTAAATTTTAATGGTTAACCTTTTTAGGGTTCCGTAGTCAACACGGAACCCTAGTTACGCCATGTTCGTATGTCCGCGGATTTACTCTGACTTTTGGTACTACAGAGCTGTAGTTTGGCATTTTTTCTTGTACCTACCTACATCTAAAGCAAAGGTAAATATTTTACACTATAACATCGAGTGAAGTATAATTGCATACCTAGGTCTAAAAAAATATTATGCATATGCTATTATCAATTTTTAGATTTCGCTAGATTTGCACGTCACCCCCTTACAGCCGAAACTAAATAGATTTTTTTAAGGTTTTGGATACAAACTTATCGTTTTTGAGATAGATTTCTGGATTTGTTGTAACGGCTTCGGAACCCTACAGTGAGCATGGTTCGACATTAGTGACATGCCAGATTTTAAAATTTTTTGATGGTTCTTCTTCGAAAGCATAGACGCGTTAAGGTAATTGCCGCCAAGTTTCAGACTCATACAATTAATACAATAATCATCACCTGTCACTTTGAGAAAAAAAAAGCTACACGACGAGTGAAAAAGTCTAGCATTTAGCGACACCATTTCACACGGCAGATTTTTGTTCTTTGCCCAAATTGTGCGATATCAACACGGGACAAAGCTTTCTCACTTGCGAGTGATGGTGTCGAATGGTTTTAACTTGATTGATATCAATACCTTATCATGCCCGTGTCTGTAGACATGTGATTAATTTATCTGCTTCAATTACACATCATCGAAATTTTGCTTCGACACCGCCGTTGAGGGACGTCCATCTCGTGCGTCGACACTGAGTTGGGAAATTCACTGAACCAAATGTAAATAGTGGCAATAGATGGAACTTCTTCATCAAACACCGACTTAAGCTAAGTTGTCTTTCATAGCTTTCTTTCTGATTTAGTCCGCAACAGAGTTGTAAAACAACATAGTACGGAAATACTCAAATGCAAGCAGGTTATTTAATTTTCCGCGTTCGCCTAGTTTTTAAACAGCCACCAAAATTGCAAAAGATATGTTTGTCTCATGACAGGATTAGTAAAGTAATGACAGGAGTTCCATTTACAAAATTCTAATTTGTTATTTTATGCTTATTAAACGTGGCCAATTCTAAATAAAATCAGTTTCACATGTCTTACGTTAACATTAGCATCTACTTGTAAGTATGTACATGCTGACACACATATTTATTACAAACGTAAGGCTAAAGCGACCAAGAAGTTGGTATATCTTGATGCATCAATATCCCGCAACCCGCTAACAAGAATAGATAGGCACCTCATGAATTTTAATGTAAAAAAAGCATTTTTGTACACACGACACGTCCTTCCCCTGCGTCTCGTTTGAACCAAACGCCGCAATGGTCCTAATTGCAGTAATTATGAAACTCTTCGCTCGTTGATGGAAGTAATTTTTCTGCAGGGACTACCAATTAGGCGTTACCAATTAGTCCGAGATGCGCAATTTGTAACGTGAACTTCGAGTTATACCGATAAAAATAACCTTTTTATCAAACTCTTTCATTTAGGTCTCAATACTGGCCATTTTATACAGGGTGTTTTTTGGTCGACAACTTCCAAAACAGGAGAGATAGTACAATTAATGCTTAATCCGAATATATTATTACAAAATAAAAAAAAACCTAAAGAGGCCGGAGAAATTGCATCTTCAATTTTTCCCATTATTTGACTTAATTGTGGTTACCATGCGCCGTGTTTACCGAGACTTTAATGACGTAATCACCGTGCACAATGTTATGATTCATCGTCATACTTGTTACGGGCTTAGGACCGTCAAAGATAACAAACACGGTTTAGGTTAAAAAAATGTGGATTATTGTGGTGGTGTTGGTGGTTAAAATGGTTCTGAAATGGCATTTAACTGCAGATAACGGTATGGATTACAAAACCGCAAGAGTTTTCTTTGGCGTATTTAAAAAGATGATAATGTAATACTTTACTTAACAAGCACTCGCTTCGAAACAAACACCGAACTGACGTCGTTTGCACATAGTTTTGTGAGGGTAGTATCAAACAATAACATCGTGACGATAAGCGGCCTACCCCCTTCGTAGCTACAGACGCGAGAGACTATGATTTATAAAATAGCGAGGACATTCTTTCGCCTTTTGACGAAAAAAAATTAACTAAAATTATATCTTTTTTGAGCTCCGAAACATGAATATAGTAACCCCTATTGTGGAAGTTGCTGACCAAAAAAACACCCTGTACTTTACTAGAATGCTGTGTAAGAAGAGATAGAAATAATTACGCTAAGAATTCATTGTACGTCTCTTACAAACCAAAACCACATTGCTTTTGACATGTTATCGATTGTATTGTTAACTTTATGATAGCTCTTACTTGACAGCAATGGCGGCCGAGTTTCAAAACGATAACATGTCAAAGGCAATATGGGTAAAATCCCAATAGAATAGAAAAACCCAGTATTACTTGCTAGTCGAATTGCGGGTTAAAATACGTGTGGGTATTAAGCCTAAATATAATATAGAGAATTAAAAAAAAAAGTTAATGTGGCAACACAGACGACTTGTTAAAAACAATATTTAAGAAAATAATATTAAAATATAGAGCCACGAAATGAAAGTAGTTTATGTGGAACGCTTACTAAACACAAACATAGAATTGACGTAAGCCACCGAGATAGTCACGCGGTACTATCTCAATGGCTTACGTCAGTTCCATACATTTTTCAATCGAAACATTCAAGCGTTCTACATTAAAAAACAAAATAGCTGTTCAAAAAATTAATTCACTGCCCTTTCGTCATTAATCGCATAAGAGTTATAAAAATGTGGACAAAACGGTGATACGTCAAAGGCAATATAGTTTCTGCTGTGTAGAATAGCCCTGTTTTTAACACTCTATACTTATTTTTCCAAAGTTTCGGTCTGCTTTAATTTTATTCGATTTCTGCTGAAAGCAGTAGAGCAACACTAAGTAAATGAATATCAACCGGGGAATGTTGAAGTTTGGCTCTGTTGTTTTATTCAAAACTTGTTTACGTTACTTTGCAAGTCGGGTGCGAAATGGGCGGCAAATGTCTTGTTTGCGTATATTTTCATATTAATTATAGGCTAACATAATCCGTACTAATATTATAAATGTGATAGTAACTTGGTCTCATGTTACACTTTCACTGCTAAACCGCTGACCAGATTTTAATGAAATTTTATATGGATTACCTTACACCACAAAACAAAAGTACTTATTTACGCGATTAGAGATAAAAAAAGACTTCTACGCGGTCCGAGTCGCGGGCAACAGCTAGGAATTCTTAAATGTAAATAACTTAAATAAATATCATGAGACAATGTCACACAAATAGACCTAGTCCTAAACTAAGCTCTAGGCTTGTGCTATGGGTACTAGACGACGATAAACATACTTAGATAGATAAATAAATACTTAAATACGTAGAAAACATCCAAGACTCAGGAATAAATACTCGTGCTGATCACACAAATATCTACCCTTACCAGGATTTGAACCCAGGACAGCTGGCTTCGGAGGCAGGGTCACTCCCAACTAGGCCAACTTGTCGTCAAAAATGTGAAAATAATGTGAAAGTTTGATGAGTTTTAGATTTTTGAATGACTGTAAAGAGCCGAGTTGGTGCGGTGTTCCCATGCCAAAAACTGTGCTCAAAGCGTGGTGGAGGCTTTTTTAGTATGAGAACGCGCCGCGCCGCACCGGCCCCGCTCTCAATGCGTCTGCAGCTTTAATGACTGAATCACGCATGACGGCTTAAATCCAAAATGAAACCAGCATTTTCTTGCGAATTTGGTAATTAGAATTAAAAAATGACTTATGTCCGTCTCCACAGAACCTAGGCTATCTCAGTACCAAATTTCCCATGAACCTGTGAGCTGTGAAGACGGAGCAAATAAACAAACAAACTCACTTTCGCATTTATTATATTATGTCCGTAGAACGTAAGATACTTTTCGAGATGGTTCAAAGAAATAAAGATAAACAAGTTCCACGGAAAGTCGTGAAAGAAGGTGGTTGGAAATAAAATGTAGAAAAACCTGGTGACTGAGATTATCTTTAATGAAGGTTCTTATTACAACTAATTATTTCCGGATTTCTTGGAAGCGCCGTTGATAGCGAGCTCGGTGCAAGTTTTGCATAACTCGGCTGAAATGAACTAAGTGGATTAGTTCTCCCCTAGAAATAGAGATAGCTTTTAGTTAGCTGCTGTTTTAAATGACAGTCATACGGATAAAGTGGTACTTATACAGTCAATAAGTTTTATTAAATCGTGTAGACAAAACCCTGAGAACAAAATATATACACAATGTCTCTTACCATGGGGCTTTAAATATAGGTATCGATTCTATTCCTCAAATGGAACTAATTTTGTTCTTCAACTACAAAACAAATTAATTTACTGGTTTTCGTAGTAAAGATTGAAAGTTTGAAAACGTATAACTTGCTGTAAATTAAGTTATTTTCTGAGTCATATAACAAAAAAGTTGCATTTGAGGAGTAGAATTGATACCTTTTAATAAAGCCCCATGGTAAGAGACAACTTAGGCCCTAGCCAAGATGCGTACGCTAACTAGCGTTTCTATTCGTTTAGTTTTTAAACCAATAGCGTTACGGGTAGATCACGTCATATGAAAAGTCTCGTGATCCTCTTGGCGTGGGCCTCTTGTATAGTGAAAGTGGTTAGGTTAGTGGTTGTAGGTTTTCATGGGTCCGTCCAGATCGCCACTATCTTATCCTTTTGTTTTCACTGTCGTGTTCGGCTCGCGTGAAATTGATGAAATTACAAGCATATAGGCATTTCATCTAAACCCTCAGGCTGTTGTCCTGAGCTTGCAAATAAATCTTCTTCTTTATGCTATTAAAAAAACACGTGATAGGACATGTTATAAAGGTCACTAGCGGTCTCGTAATAATACTGAGCTATATAACTAGGTATTTTACTTGAGTACCTACACTGTAAAGTAGGGTAGAAGTACCTTTTGGCCCACTGTACCTTTTATGCCTACTTTATTTCCAAATCATTGTTCGAAACATTTTATAAATACATAAAATGTATTTGATTTTGGTATAATGGTTAAAGTATCAAAATTTTATGAAAATATTATTTTAACATTAAGACTTTATTGACTTACAGTGACAAAAAAGGTACATTGCCACACTAACTGGGGCTGTGTTCTACTTGGTAAAACCGTATTGCCTTTGTCACGTTGTCGAATTTACCTCAGCCCCCATTATTTTCAAATGAATAAAAGCTATCGTAACGTTGACAATACGATAACACATCAAAAACAATATGATTTCCTGTAATTTTTCACGTCACGCCAAATTTTGGTTGTTAGCAAAGGTTTTGAATTATCAAGGTTGAAGGCCGAACTCCAAACAGCTTAAAAGACGAGTTAGCAGAGTTACACAAACAACTTGACAAACGATTAGAGGGTCAACACCTGTCAAAATGCATTGACTAATGGAGTCTCAGTCGATTAGCATATTTATACTCGTACTCTGCCAAGTTCCTTGTGATCTATTTATAAAAAAACCGAGTTAGAGCATGTCGGAGCATTCTTAGTGCAGGATTCCGAAGCCGTTACTACAAACAACAAGCACAAATAAATTTTCCATTTAAAGTTATTTGGTGCTGTGTTGCTTGAATTTTTAGTATGGGAAAAGAGCCTTACATACGTACACATAAATAATGTCACGCATTCATTCCCAGAGTGGAGTAGGCAGATCTACAGAATTAATAACAACTCTAAAAAAACTAATTACAACTTTGCAGTACCGTCTCTGAGTTAAACTGCGGACAGACGGACAGACGTAGAGATGGACATCAGACAAACAGACGGACAGATGGATATGGCAAAACTAAAGTGTTCCTTGTTGACTACGGAACCCTAAAAACCCCAGAGCTAATATCTTAAACGGTTCAACCGATTTTCATTCCCGGTTAAAACTAGCTTTATTCCGCGTCTGAATCAGGTGATTCCGTTTGGGAGGTACGAAGCCACAGACAGACACACAGATACACACGTTAATTTATTTATTCCTTGATAAAACAGAGTTTTACATGTCAAATTATTCTACAACAATTTCTAAATATTTAATTAAATAAGTAGCGTGCAGGTATTTCGGGTAGGTATAATTTATAATTCAAGTTTATTCACATCAGTTAACAATAAAAATAATCTATAGATACAAAGTATGTCAGTATAATTATCACTAGTTATCAGTTGTTTGGGCAGCGAACCAGTTGTTAGTATACGCATTGAGAAAGTCGTCAATAGTATAATATGCGTCAGATACTAGTTTAGCCTTCAATTTATAAACGAAACGCCTCACATTTGGCGCATTTTTGATTTCCACGGGTATCTTGTTGTATTTTGCTGTAAACATATTTTTGCAACAACGTATGTTTCTTTAAACTTAACTACATATTTTTTTTTAGGTTTTCTTTACTTTTTTACTGCTATTAGACTTCTAATTATCGTGTAGCGATTAGAGCGCTGCTAACGTTTCTATTTCCTATCGACTCGAAATGGATGGAGTAAGATGGATGGATGGATGGTGGATGTATGGATGGTGTGTAGTGGATAAGTGGTCAAGCGATCTGAGATCTGGGGGATTATCATGACATGGCTATGAAGTTCATTTTACGGCAAGCGTAAAGGACAGAGCTATAGCAGTTTTTTTTGTTGAATAAATATATTTCATTTTAGTTATATAGCTCTGTCCTTTTCTCTCAGCGTAAACTGAACAGCATAGGTATGACATAATAACCTCACAGCTTACGTCAATCCAACGTGAGACGTGCATTTTGTCGATTTTCAAAAGTAGCTAATTACACGTTAATATCTTGACTAGGTTCGTTGCATACTTTAATGTTATTAACGTGAAGACATATACGTTACTGGCCAGTAAAGCCATCGGTAACTTTGTAGACAATTTGACTCATTTATTTGTGACTATGTTTACCTTTTGTCTGTTTCAAGTTGTAACAAAGTTTAATATTCATCCAGCTGTTCAGGAACCAGAACGAGAGGGAAGCATACATTCCACATTAAGTGCGAGATATTTGCCTAACTCTACAGTCTAGAAATAAATTTATTTTCCGGCTACTACCGCGAGTACCAACTGAATGTAAAATATTGAAAATTTATGCTCCTTTCAGCTTTCACGTTGACAAGAAGGCCTTCATTTTTATTGCAATGCACTCTTATAATATTGGTTTTATAATGTTTAAGGGTGATATGGTGTTGGTATGGTTGGTCTTACTTGTATTTTGTATATTTTTATCTTATGCTAGCAACCCAAAAAAAAAAAAATGTTATTTAGAATGAACATTGTTCTTAAAAGTAAAACATTTTTATAATTCGTTCAGAAGTTCCAGAGCTTAACCCCAACATCAAACGAAAACAATTTCACCTATTTCAAATATTTTAATAATGTAAATACTATAGTGTATAAAGTGTAGACTGGGCCTCTATTCAACAGCGTTATATAGATATCGCTTTTGACGTGTTTTAGAATCCTTTATGTCACAGTCGCCATTATTGTAAATGACATAAGAGTTATCAAAACGTTGACAATACGGAAATACGTCAAAGACGATATCGTTATTGCCTTGTAGAATCCCAGCCCTGAACGCAAGCAATTTCCTCCTAGAAAGTCGAATAACCGGTAGCCAATAATGCAATAACTACACTGCGCCTCCTCTGTATTTGATAGTGGCCTCTTAACAAAATAATATAAGATTCTCCGCACCGCGCGGAACGCTGTAGTCTTTGTGAATTACGACACCCTAGGAACATTCTTTATAAATCTTTTTTGAGGCACGTATTTCATAAATTGCAGTTTTATATCACTATTATTAGATTGTCATTGTAATAGAAAACGTGTTCCCTCGGGCTATCACGTGAATCAGATGATCAGACTCGTTGACTACCGCTGTAATGATACATGATTGTGTTAGAATCAGGAACTAAAACAAAGAAATAATAAATTTATTTACATACATAGATAATTGTTATGTAAATAACTTTTGTCAAAAATCACATTTTTGTGGACAAGCTTTTGCTGATGACTGTACTTTTTTTCCAAAGTCAATCTGCTTATCAAAACCTAACTAATGAGTCCCAACACGGTGGGTCTTCGTTAAGTAAAGCAGAGATCCTGTCGCCACCTAAGTGGTGGTCGCGTAAGTGGTGGTAGGACCCTGTGCAGGGTCCGTCCGGATAGCTACCACCGTCTTATCCATTAACCTGTCGCCAAGCAACAATGTTCGCATTGTTGTGTTCCGGTGTGGGGATAAGACAACCGAAATTACTAGCATAGAGGCATTCCATCTTAGTCCTCAGGGTTGGCAACGCATTTGAGGTCTTAGGATTACAGTCTTGAGAATTCAAATGTCTATGGGTCTCAGATGCCACTTACCATCAGGTGGCCTGAGTGCTTGTGTGCCTTCTCCTTAACATAAAAAAAAAAAAAAAAAACCTTCCGACTTCATCATCAAACAAGATCTTAAGTTCCAAAATATTACATTGTCATCGGGTTTACATTCAGGTTAAAATTCCAGCCCATTTCATTAACGGAAAGTGGATCAAAATTGACAAGCAAGATTTTAAGCGGACAACTTACAAACCTACGAACAGTGCAAGTTAAATAAATGGTTTGTAAAAAGAAAGCATACTTGTGAACTATCCAAGATATCCTGTTTTAATTTCCTTTTATAGAGTAAGTAACATTTAAACTTATCGTTCGTCGTCTAGAAGTTTTGGTGGGGGATTGGAACATCGCTCTCGAGTCCGTGTTTAGTAAAAAATATCTTTGCACAAACTTTGGACTTGACATTTTGTGTCGTCATCGAGTACCTTCTGAAGTACCTACGTAAAATATTTAATAGAAACTTGAGTTTGTTTTAGAGGTTCGAGTTACAAGTAGGTATAAACTACGTATTCAAATAGTAAATTTAGAAACTCGACGTTTGATCGTAATGTTCGTGATCGACCTACAGAACCGCTTTCCTAAGAGATATAAGAGATATTTTGATATCAGTCTTTCTCATATTGAAATTCTTCTCCTATACGCAACGTTATTTTTAGAATATACGAGTTGGTCCAGGAGATCGCTAGCGTATTTCCGTATTGGCGAATATTCATGATTTTGGATGTTATGTTGACTGCTCGGAACCACGGTCGTCGCAATACGATCAAAACGTCGAGGTAATAATGATATTTATTTTACGCGAAGTCTTGTTTAACCACAAATACTACGTAGACTATATTTGCTACCTATATTGAAATCGACTACAATACGTACCTAAATGTCAACGAATGAATTTTCACAGCTTCGTATCTAATGAAACACGAGTACACATTACAAAAATGACTCGCTCACACAGTTTTGTTTCTATTACCAGTGCTTTTGCTTTGTAATGAAAATGAATGCGTATTCCCTAATGCTTCAGCGTCATAAATAAGCGTACGGAGCGAGTAAACACGTTATCTCGGTTGACTCAGTTTTCATTCGACAAGTAGCAGCGTGAATGTGAAAATAAATTGTTTTAGCAAGTATGTCTGTTGGTACTTAGATTGTGTTGAGGAAGTGACGTATATCACACGTCTGCCATTGTTCCGATAAACACGTGGAGGGTAAGGTGCCGCTACCGACTTGATTGGTTTCGAATACGCTGGGGCCTGATACGGCGCGGCCCGGCGTACACGCCTATCTGATGGACCCGAACATCTGCACAATGAATATTCAAGCTTTCTGCTCTATAATCGCGTTCCCGATCGCTCCCCGAAACATAGTTACCCAATGTTGTTGTTTTCGGGGTTGTTTTTGATGCGATTCTGATTTGTGCGCCCGGCAACAATTAGAATGTTATCTCATAGTTATGTAATATTTTAGATCATGGTTATGGTTGTATTGTCGTTAGTACTTAGTTTGTAAAGGTAAAAGGGACGAGGTTATTATGCACGTTTTAAAATATTTCGCATTTACTCGTATTCTACCAGGATTTATTCAAAATTATAAATGAGAATGGGGCTTATGTCTCGGTGGCGTGTGAATAGGGAATCATTTTGGTAATGTGTCTTGCAGACATTACCATTTTATGGATAAATAATGAAATTATCTTATTTTCATTAATTCGGAGTAGCTTCTTTATTAACGACGACACTATTAATAGTATGAAAGCTATAGGTGATATAGAACGTTAGGTACTTATCTAAACGTTCCCTATCAGCTATTGGCCAATTCTGCTTTGCTCCCCTTAAGATAATCCACTATTGCGTTAAGGCAGTAATTGCCGGACTCCCGCCTATTTGACGAAGTAGTCCATTCAAATAGTCCGTTAAGTGGCGAGGATGGACTTAATTAAATCGTGCTCTCAGGTAACAATTTAAACTTATGGCTCATTTAATAGACAAGCTAGACGGAAGCGAGCTGAAAACCTAGTATAATTTATGACCTTAATTTCAGTTTCCTTAGCATGTTCAAATTTATTATGTGGCTCGCAAAACCATTTCGCGGTCAGCAAAGACGGCCGCCTTGTAAGATTTTGCGCGTAATTCTGCCACAAAATTCTCATAATTTGTTAAAGGGAATTCCAGAAAATGTACTCAAACACGTATAGAATTCAATTACGATATCTCACGTATGTCTCAGACGCAGCGCAATACCTTGATCTCTATGCATTTCCAATGCAATGAAATGCTACGAGATCGCTACGCCGCCGTAGCAAAGCTAAAAACTGATTATGTAGCTGCCTCAAAGGTAGGCAAGCGGATAATGATGTTGCTATCATATGATACAGACAGACGATACTCGCAAAGCAAGATGTCAAAAGATGTAAGTGTCATTTTGTATTTTGTGTTGAGTATTTTTGGTAACATTCAGTTTTTGCTCTCGCGCACTTTTTTGTATGTAACTTCGTCAATAAAGAAATCGCATAGTTTAGTTCTAGTTGTACGAAGTTCTAAAAAGTTTATAAAAATGATGTGGTTCAATACATGATTGAACATGAATGGAATCTTTATTTATTTTGTGTGTTATTTTATGATAACGAGTAACGAGTTTTTTAACGAGTTAGAAAAACTCGTTGCAACAGCTCTGCTATGCGGGCACAAAATAATATTATAAATTGCATAAATTGAGTTTATTATTAAATAAACTGTTTTAAATGTCTCTACTTGAGATGTTATATATCTTAAGCCAGATCATTGTTATAAATGTTATATGTTGTAAAAAACTAGCGATCCCGCGATCTTGTATGATCTTGCTTGTACAGGGTGGGCCATAGCAAAATGTAATTAAAAAAAACTAAACAATCATTAAGTAATATTTTGTATTTTCAAATAAATAATGTATTTTAAATTTGATCTGTTTTTTTTTATTTGAAAAATTTACTCATTAAGGTTTTTTAACGAATGTTCTCCTGTAACTCGGATGTGGTTGACGGATTATTCGAGTATATTTTACTATTCAAGTAACTCCATAAAAAGAAGTCTCCTGGAGAGAAGTCAGGGGTCCTTGGAGGCCATGCGATATCACCCCGCCTGGATATCAATTTATGAGGAAACATTTCTCGCAGAACTAAAATCCATTGTTTTCAAAGAACGCTCGGATGCAAAACGCTAGATGCTCTACCGTCTAAGGCACTATTTTGATTAAAAAAAAAACAATTTTGACAATGACACTCTTCTCGTTCGTCTAGGTTTTTTTTTTCACGAAAGAGGTTGAGAAGAAAAGAGAATTTGTGGCTGGCCCACCTGTATTTCTGGTGTTATCCTTAGGAATATTTTCAAGATAAAAAGTAAATTTAAGATATATGTTTATTTTTTATGCGTGACCAAGAAAAAGAATAATAATTTGTATTAATGACAAGTTTGTTATTTTGATAATTATACAAGTAGCGCAGCCGGGTATCATGACCATGTTTAAAGCTCGGTGTTATATCAAATTGCACTTGTCCGGACGCACTGCCGTGTATCTAGATCAGACATAGTGTTTTTAAGGTTTACACTAGGTCGACTTTTCCTTTCTCTTTGATTTGTCCGAGTTTTGTAACTTAAAAATGTATTATTTTCTAAAATCGTTTCATTTTCCAGGATTATTAAATAAAGATTAAATGAATGTTCAAATTTTTCCGACCAAACTCATCCCTTTATTTTTTATGACATAACAAACATTCTTTCGTTTTCTTCAATCACAAAAATCAAATTCAAACAAAAAAAAAAAAATTCAAACATGTTTTATGTTCTATCTTTATAATACAAACCTAACTTAACCTGGGCCGAGATTCTACACGGTACTAACGATATCGTTCTATGACGTGTTTCCGTATTGTCAACGTTTTGATAACTCTTATGTTATTAACATAATGGTGGCCAAGTCATAAACGATTCTAAAACAGGTCAATCGCGATATCGTTATAACTCATTAGAATAGAGGCCCTGTAGGTTCTGTCGGTAAATTACTGTAAAAAATTAAACGTTACGGTTAGAAAAAATGTTTACCTATCTAATATTTTTTAGAGCAGAACGAAAATTCCACCTCAAGATAGGTTACCGTTTTTAAGTTATACAATTTTACCATACCAGACTAATAGATATGACCTAATAGAGTCTTAACATTCTCGCCCCTTTAACTCTAAAACTAAGACGTTAAACAAGGTTGTTCTAGCTCTAGAATAGCGTTTGTTTTGAGGTCCATACCGAGTGCATCGTCCATTTTATTAGCACGGCGACGGGCTAAGTGAAGGCCGGGGACGTCGACGCCGCCCATTAAGCTGGAATGCCCTCGCCCTCTTTGTTGTTAATGTAATTCCTCGGAACTCCTCCCTAATTCGATAAGGGAGAAATAATCAACGGTGGACAAGTGTTTTCCTTAACACAAACATTTTATTACTACCATCATTGAAGAAAAAAACTCTTTGAGTGGAAACGTATTGGTACACTTTAGTCCTTCGTCACTTTAACGTCATGTTTGAACTGCTGTAATTAATTTGTCAAAGGGGATACAGCGACAAGGTACAATAATGTGCAGACACTTATGATGCTAAGTATACCATTCTTATTTTTAAAATGATAAAATTTGTTTAATCAGTAAGTAGGCCGCACATAGTCAGGCGGCTCTCTTGGCCCTAACCTCTGACGTCATGAACTCAAGGCTGGTCGAGAACTACAGGACACTTTTAAATACTCTGGGTGCAAAAAACAGAGTAATTTTACGTTGGGTCCCAGGGCACGCGGGCATCGTGGGCAATGAGAAAGCTGACGAACTCGCACGGATAGGAGCTAGGGGCACACAGTTTGGTCCGGAACCATTCTGCGGCATCCCTAGAAGCCTAACAAAACTCACCTTGTGGACATATTGCTATTATGCAGCCACTCAACTCTGGAAGACAACTCCAGGATTGAACCATTCCAAGGCTCTCATAAGAGCATTTAGCAAAAAGGCGTCGAAGGAGGCCTTAGCGCTGAGTAGGAACAAAATTCGCACTCTTGCCAGGGCGCTCACAGGGCACTGTTGCCTGAACAAGCTCATGCAGACGATTGGGAAATGTGACACAAGGCTGTGCAGACTCTGCCATCTGGAGGAGGAAACGCCCATGCACTTTCTCACCGTCTGCCCGGCTTTAATGCGACACCGTAACTCCTCACTGGGAAAGCACTTAATGTGCCCAGAGGAGATCAAGTACACACAAGATCAAGTTTACACGTTTAAATTCTACCAGCGCTTCCCAAGAGGAGACCACTGCTGAGAAGAAGCGCCGAAAGAAATCAACAGTAAGTTATTTTTTTAATTAAATATTGCTTATGACAATGATAGAATTTAACCTAGCATTATTCATTTTATCGCATGGAGGCCATCGAGCATACAAGCCACCCGATGGTACGTGGGATTTAAGACCCATAGATACTTGCATTCGTAAAACTACAATCATAAGACGAATCTACAAAGTCCCCTTTAAAAGTAAGTACTTAATAAGTATTCGAGTGATAAGTTCGCCTTTGTACTTGTTTTTTTTTCTAATTCTTAAAATAACAGCATTTACACAAGACTAACGTGCCTTCTCTGTGCTTCCTATCGCATAATTCGTATCCATTCCCGTGATTCGCACACAACTCAGCCGTTACAAAGGTATGCAAGCCGGTGTACCTACTTGTAGCTCTGCACCTAAAGTGCGGATTGCGCCGAGCTTGGGGCCTGATTCCACTTTGCATTTACTCATATTGCTTCACCTTTCTCGATCTCTTAAGGGTTATGTTTTTATTATTAATTATTGTAATGTTTTGGTTTTTTTTTGTACAATACAGTGTTTACTTACATACATACATTGCTATCGTATTGGCGGCCACGTTGAGAACAATACGATGATGATAAGTGTAAAGACGAAGTACAGGGAGGTTACACAAGATGCGTAACGCTAACGTAAACGATTCTCGAAAACTGACAAATTGTATGGAATTGACATAAGTACCTATTCGATTCAATGGTAAAAAACAATAAGATAACTATGTCAAAAGCAATATGGTTTTACCTAGTAGAACAGAGCCCCCGGTAAGACGTAAAACTAAACATAGAACTTACTTAGGTCAAAAAACTCTCTGCGGTTATCTAAAAACAACTCAGAACTTCCAAACCGGTTAACGCGATGTATCAAAATTTATCGTAACAACATTACATCCTTATACCGGACCGAATTACATTCGTAAATATGATTTCGTTTTATTAAGGTAAGTTGGACTCGAAATGGCAACATGAAACACCTGTATGTATTTTATGTGTATGAATTTATTTCTGATTGGAATGTCATTTCTTGAGTGTACAATTTATCTATACGTTTAAGCCCCGTGTAACTAACCGGCGAATTGCCTGTTCATTCTCGATAGAGATTCAAAATGAGGACTAACGGGCTTACTCAGTCAGTCACTGACGATTGTCGTTCCTTAGTTATGAATTTTCATACAAAACTTTGAAAAAGTCACGAATTCATTGTCTCTAAAATGTCCCTGAGTTCGGCGGTAATTTGTATAAATAATAATAAATAAATGGGAAAAACCACCAAGGGAAATGGTCACACAAATTGACTTAGTCCTAAACTAAACTCTAGGCTTGTACAACGATAAACATAATTATATTGAGAAATAGGTACTTAACTACATATAAAACTTGCAAGATTCAGGAACAACTACTTACGCTCATCACAAAAATATCTGCTCACCAGGATTTGATTACCTACCACTAGCATCGTAAGCAGAGTCATTACCAAGTGTTTAAAAACAGTAAATCATTTTAAAGGCAAGGTAACTTATTCGACATAATCATTATCAGCACATTTCCTATTCGAGTGTCCTACGACCCAGGCAGCCTAAGTTATGTGCAACGTCTAGTGGGATCCTCGATCGATCGCTCAACTACCTCTCCTGAACTAAGTGACCCGATAGATTCAATTTGGGAAGCCTGCTCTGCTTTATATTCGAGCAGTACAGACTACAAAAGGAGCAAATATTTTACTATTTATTTGTCGCGCGTCTGTGACTAAATACGATAACATTATTAAATAACACCACAAAAAATAGCACAGGTTGATTCATATAGAATCTTTGTATGTTTTTGTGCGGTCGTCAATAAATACAGATATAGACAAACATACATTACGCTCAAAAAGTTTGTTTTTAATTTGTTGTCTCAGTCGGTTTTAATACACATGTCTAAGCTAGGTGAGAGAGAACTAATCGACAAAATACGATGTCCTACCTACATCTAAAAATCTTTGGAGCGTACAGTAATATAATATTCTATCCACTATAAAAATTGTACGTACATACGTAATGGATGTATCCAAGTTAGTGTCTAGTACCTACACAGATACCACAGTGTTTCATTATCGGAGATTAGTTTACGGCATTATTCAGCATTGATTTCTCTCTGAAACGCTGGGAGATAAACTAGCGTGTAGGAATTCCAGTTATGAATGATTTACTCAATAAGAATTTGCATTTTGAAAAAAAAATGTTCCAATTGGGAAAGTCTAAATTATCGAAGAATAACCACAAAAAACATGCACATGTGTAGTGTGCCATGCATTCTGGTTGCTAAAATATTACGATAGAGACAAATAACGTTTCTAGGGCTAGTTCACGTCATTTTCATTTGTTTATTGTCCCGTGTGGTTAACGGGTTAGAATAGTGCTACTCCATGTCTTCTCGTGGATGTCGTAAGAGGCGGCTAAGGGAATAAGGGCTTGAAGTAATATTCGGCGAAGGGCTTGCAACCTGTCACTGATACACTAGTAATCATCTTTGCCTACTTGTGCAAAATGTGTTTATAGAATTATCAACAAGTCTTTTTAGCCTACCCCACTCTGGGAATGAAGGCGTGATGTTATGTATGTACCTTAACTTACCAGCATCATTTATAATAATAAAAATAATCACTTTTGGTATAAGGAAGTGTCGAATGTTCTACTCGTATTCCGTCGTGTCTAGCGCGTCTCCTAAAGAATTTCAATAACCCGATGTTTCCCGGCGACGTTACATAGGTCATGTACTTAAATGAAACGACTCCAAGTGTCCGCCAAGAGCGCATAAAAGTCGCTCGCCATATGTGCCGTGTCCACTCTATTCCTTACCAGAGGGAATATTACATGTTTGTCCTGCTCCAACATTCTAGCGTGAAAGAGATGAAGGTGGGTTTTATGATTGTTTAGCAGTTGAAACGCCTTGAATAGAGGTTAAGACATCCCCATCTAAATGCATTCGTGTTAACCGGCCAAGAGTAAGAGTTATATATGTAACAAGTTTATATTATGGACGACAGATGGCTCTGCATTATCGTTAACACGTTTTATGCGCATTCTATTTTGGTTAGATACATTTTGACGCTTGTATTTGTTAGATTGCTGACGATTACAGAGTGTCATAAGTCATAACCTGCGTTTCGGAGGACGTCTCTGTGTAGTACCTATAGGGAGAAAGAGTCAATTTTACACACTTGCCAAATAAAACTATGTTTAAATAAGTTACAAAAACTGGTAAATTTAACTATAACTCTTAGTATAACCTGTATTAGCCCAAAACATAGTCCTTTATACTACATGTTCATAATGTTCATGAAACACCGAATATTCTATTAATAATTCATCGGCAATGTACCTGAGATCCTAAATGCTAACTAACACGAGGCTGTGTCACAGTAAATCCTTAATAACAGTACGTTTGTTAAAACAATTGGTTCGTTTCGTTTGTTAATCGTGGCCTTTAGGTTCTTAAAAGCAGTTTCAGCTTATTTTAATTGTAGTTGCAAAGTCTAAAAAATGTCGGGCTGTAATAATTCTCATGGCAAAAATTTAAATGTCATAGGGATACAACATTTTCTTTTATCGACTTTTCCAGTTATCGATATTGTGTAATCAGTAATCTCTTTGTTATTTTAGTTTTGCTTTTATATTTAAAATGTGAATGACATTCTTCATTCGCATTAACTTCATGTTTTTGTTTTGTTTATTGGCTTCAAGACTGAATTTGTAAATCTTGTGCTTTTTTTTTTTCTAAAATATATGTCTTTGTTAACGATAAATAAGAAATGAAAATTAAACTAGAAATAAAACTAAATCTAAGACATAGAACTATAAAGTAAAAATGAAAACTGCACTTACATTTACCTAAAACTATACTAATCTAAATCACCACCACTAGAGGGCATTGTTAAATACATACATAGTACGATCACGCCTTCATTCCCAGAGTGGGGTAGGCAGAGCTACAGAAATACCAGCAACTCTAAAAAGACTTGTTGGTATTTTTGTAACCACATTTTGCACAAACAGGCTAAGATATTTACTAGTGTATTAGTGACAGGTTGCAAGCCCATCGCCTAACAGTACTACAAGCCCTTATTCCCTTAGTCGCCTCTTACGACATCCAGGGGAAGACATGGAGTGGCACTATTCTAACCCGGAAACCACACGGTATTAAATTCCGCCCTCTGATAATAATAATACTATTTGGTCGGTCAGCAATTCTTTATTCACTGTTTCACTTAGGCCCGATTCGACCAAACTTTTATACCGGGGTAAACGCTTACTCTAAGATTAGTAATGTCAAAAAATGACAGTTTTCTATGGCATTTTGACATTACTAATCTCAGAGTAAGCTTTAGCCCCGTGTAAAAAGTTTGGTCGAATCGGGGCTTAATAACTTAAAATAAATGCAGGGTAACTTATGCCAAACCTGAAACCACTTGACTATCGGTTTAGTCATGTTAAATTATTTTTGAATATCCTCAAAGCAAGCGTACTGTTTTCTTCTGATCCTGTGAACTTGTCTGATGGTTGACGCGCAGATGATAATGTCAAATGTCCACTTAGAGATGTATCCAAGCATGTGGCTGCTTAAGTTACATTTGTGTGCATAGTGCCTGCCATTAATTCCGCCATTCATCATTGCAATCAAGGGCCTGATACGCTTTGGCGGAGAAAGATAGCATTATTGCGATTCCTGTAAGAGGAAAAAGAAAAGATTTCCATAGCCCGGTCGGTGAGAAAACTGATAAAGACTTTTGTCTTTATCACCGACCGGGCATTTTTTCATAGTGGGATTATAGGCAGATTTCAAACTGTAAGCAACAAGTGTGCCAAATGTAAACCAGTTCAAATTGTGTAATATGATAAATGTAAATTTTGACGTCATTAGATATCTTTCTCTTACCCCTGGTCGCTCGATGCCAAATCTATAACTATTATACTATATCTATGATTGCATTTTCTTTTTTAATGTTAAGGAGAAGGCACTCGAGCGCTTAGGCCACATGATGGTAAGTGGAATCTGAGACCCATAGACATTTGAATTCTCAAGACTATAATCCTAAGACCTCAAATGCGTTGCCAACCCTGAGGACTAAGATGGAATCCCTCTATGCTAGTTATTTCACCGGTTGTCTTATCCCCACACCGGAACACAGCAATGCATCTCATGTATAAAATATGTATGCATTCAATAAGTACTAACCGGATTACTAATAATAACATACACAATTAAATTGGGTTTGGATAAGCAGTCCACAAGCACAGCGAAGAATCAAAAATATATTAAGTGAAGAGAGATGTTTTATACTTCAGAAAAAACTGGCCGATTCCATTGGTCTCGAATTACTTTCGTATCTCACATAAAGAAAACATACGATAAAATTCAATTTGGAGAGGTCCCGTAATTTATGTGTCAGCTTCTTTTTAGGTTTCATTCGTAGCGTGGTCGGGCAATTTATAGCAATATGTGGTCCTTACGGTGGCAGCCTTGTTTTTCTCCACATACATACATATACATAACATCACGCCTTCATTAAGGCCTAAGATACCTAACGTAACAGCTTAGTACCTATCTAGTCTAGGGGACACGGTTTCTGGGCCTCTATTCAACTGCGTTATAACGATATCTTTTTTGACCTGTTTCCGTATTGTCAACGTTTTGATAACTCTTATGTCATTTACAATAATGGCGACTGTGACACAAACGATTCTTAAACGTGTCAAACACGATATCGTTTTAACGCACCTGAATAGAGGCCCTGTAGGAGAATGTATCGAGACTTTATTTAATTTTTCATTTCATTTAGTGTAGCATCGTCGTTAGTTATAAATATTATTATTATTTTATTTATTTTTTCTTGTGTTTATTAGAAGTTTTGACTTTTTCCTGTTTAACTACGCATGATAAATATATTTAAAAATTATTAATTGTTTTATATAATGCTAGGTTAAGTTCTATCATTGTCATAAGGAATATTTAAAAAAAATGACTGACTTTTGAGTTTCTTGTGGCGCTTCTTCTCAGCTGTGGTCACTTTAAAGCGCTAGTAGACTTTTCACGTGTAAAAGTGCCCGTGCGGCCTACGTACTGAATAAACAACTTTAATCTTTTTTATCTTATCAGTCCCAGAGTGGAATAGGCAGAGCTACAGAAATACCAACAACTCTAAAAAGACTTGTTTATAATTCTGTAACCACATTTTTTACATTTTTTTCTCCGATACCAATCAAAAATTAACTTGCGCGAAGAGTTCAAACTCATACTTCTGAGATCTATCAACATTTTCATTTGTATTGTTCACGAGTGCACATAAAGGAGCGGTGCGGCTGGCGTGTCTTGGTATTGCCCAGCAACTGCACGTTTCACGCGGGTAATGGATTGGTAAATTGATTGCCTCTCTGTTTATGATGTTGTCACGGCGGTGTGGGGAACTAACGATTGATGCTATCTCAGCCGCTGGTAATGAAATGCAAACGAAACCAAGCTTCCTTACTCGCTCACATTAATCTTCAGGCTTCCTCTTTTTCTGTGGCTCTTACAATTTGTACACAGATTTGTCATGATTTTGGCTTTTCCTTGTTTCTAGTGACGCGTTTCCCCGTAATGGTATGATAACGTTAAAGCGTGTAGTGAGGTTTCGTTTGAGTTTTGGGTCGCTGCAGCTTTTAGCTCCATTTTGCGGTAATGGTGTGGAGATGACTTACTCGTACTAAGATGTTTATTCAAATTGAATCATTTGGGGTCTGTTATGTATGCTGTTGCGACTACCTTTGAGTATCTGTGTTAATATTTCTTTCTATTTGGTAGACATGTTGTATATCTATAATTACTAAACATTTTAAAGTTCTTACCGCGGTTTGTACTCAGAGACATTTTAGAGACAAATACGAGTAACTTATTCCTTTTTCAAACTTTTGTATGAAATATCGTCACTAAGAAACGGCATAGTCGTCATTAAATTTACTCTGGTCTGAAGTGCGGCCGTTTGTCACGCAACTGATTGAAAATGTTTATTTATTGTCTGAAAACGTGTTTTTAGTTCTGCTTTTCACTTGCAATAAAATTCGCACATAAATAAAGCAAGGACTTATATCCAGAGTTGTACAATCAAAGGTTGAATGATGGCGAATAATGAGGGGTTCACAAAGGGCAGGAAAGTTAAATGGGCGTTATTTTATTTGCGGGTCAGGGCGGTAAGGGGTACAAATTGAATAATTATCTTTGGCCATTGTCCTCCCGTGTCGATAATCGCGCCGTTGACCCGGTTCCTTTGTTCTGTGCTTTAGGAATGGTCCGCAAGTCGACTGACTAGCTACGCTCGATAGTTATCTGGTGACCTTGCGGGCCAGCTTTTGGAGTAACCTGCATGAAATTGAATGAATGGATTTAATTAGAATACATTTTAAAAGTAAACGGGGTTAACATTTCGGTGGTTGTTTATTAATTTTAGTTTTATTTTCTTTGTTCGGGTAACAAGATGGTATGGTGTTTTGATATGATTTTAAATTAAAATAGTTTATATATATTTGTGTTTACTTTTTTTGCTCATGAAAGGTGTTTTTTGTGCGTTGTTTATTAGTCATTACTTAATCTGGTAAACGATTATTAATAACAAAGTAACTAATTTGACCTGTTGGTTAGCCAAGATGCAAACGCCGCTAACGTTTCTGTTTTTTATCGCTCAAAATGTATGGGATGACAGTCGACCACGTGGTTTATCGAAACGCAGGAGAATGTCACCCCATACATTTTGAGCGATAGAAAAGAAAAACGTTAGGAGCGTTTGCATCTTGGCTAGGCTAGGGCCCGGTTGCGTATAAGCGGTCGATGCGATCTGTCATCAGCTTACTCGTACGACATTAATACATTTTGTCGATTTTTTTGAAGTCGGTAACTTTTTAGTGTTATGCATCTTGACTAGTTTCCCTGACAGTCAGCAAGTGTAAAAACCTGATTTGTTTCTGTCAATCTCGAAATCAATATAAATGAGCCCGTTTTAAGCATAAATACTTGCAGGTAGTAACTCGAAAAATGTTAACATCGATGTTGTACATGAAAACAGAGATTCAAGAAAGGCGCATATTTCCTAAAGTTGGGTAAAAATATTTTATTAATTCAGTTACTGTAACTTAATTTTACGTTCGGTAAAAAAAATATAGGCGCGACCCCGATATCTGCATTTTCACAATGCGTCACTGCGCTTGCAAAAATCGCTATGTATTTGTTTTCACATACCTATAGGATTTCGCACTTTGACTAAGCTGTCCAAGATTTAAAATTCTCCGTGTAAAAAATAACGCATATCGATTTAAAATTCTCCGTGTAAAAAATAGCACACGCAGTGAATGGTGGGTACCGTTTTTATTTCAACTAACTTAAAATGTAAATCTCTTTTTTAAAATGTAGCATACTTCTAATTTTAGCATGACTTTTTCAATACGTACAAAAACGTTATATATATGTGGTCATTGTGTTGGTCTTGGTTTACTTCAGAGAAAATTATAAAAAAATACGAGTAGACAATATTTCAGCAGAAATAATCTATATAGATAATTATAATAGATATGCCGCTGCCTTTAAATTATAATTGACAGTTAAGGTTGAAATGTTTGGGACATATGTGTCACCGGAAGTATACACACACTAAACATTCAAATCAATATCAAATTAGAAATAACAAGGGTAAATGTTAAATATTTCGATAATTGTGGTAATACTGGTATTATACTCATACTACTCAATAAATGAGTACATTTATTGATAATATTATAAAATATTACATGTCGAAATGAATTAAAAACATTTCAATAAAGTGTAAAAAACAAAAATTTGGTCATAGCATTTGGTGGTAGCAAGTTACATTATAGGTAAGTCAAAGTAATTAGTTTAACATAATAGAAATAACATGTCATTATCTGTCTAAAAAATATAATAAAAAATAAAATATCTATAAAGTCCATTAGTGCACTTAGACATAGGCAATGGCTTTGTCTGTCAGTGTAATTGCTATAAGTTGTCATATTGTTGTATTTGTTATTAAGCTGACAATATTATAACTTATTGTAAAACTCATCCAACCACATTGAATTTGACTCATTTAAATGACTTCTGAACGCAATTCATAATATTCATGACTTGACATTGTTAGCAAAAGGGCTTTTGACGTCAAGTGGTTATTGTCATAGTCAAGCCAAAATGAACGTTTATTTCTCGGCACAATGAAAATGATCGCATCGTGATCGATAAAAGATTACTGCCGTTAGGAGTCAAATTTTTTATACAAATGACAAAATTCCTGATAAAATATTTACTTCCAGAGCACGTTTTCGCATAATGTGGTGTCATTATGGTGGTCGTTTCGTAATTTTCAGTCTCCTCAGAAGTAAAAACTAAGTGCATGGCATTTTAAGCGGCGTTTTAGCAAATATTGCAATTTTATACACAAAACATGAAAAAAACTTAATTACCAACGGTTTTTATAAATTATGCATGTACTTAATAATCTTAAAAGATAAATTGAAAAATTTCAGGCTTGTCTCTAGCTCCTAATTATTGTATCCATTGTCCTCTACATTAACTTCTTTATACCGCGTGTGGCCTGTAATAGGAGCAATAAATTGAGGGATGCTTTCTACTCTTTAAACGTAGCAGCGCTTGTTCTATAACTTTAAAAAATATGTAATTTATTATTTGGGATATTTTCGAACAAACTAAATAGGATTTTCAATGTACTCCATCCAATAGTCTAGTTGATATCAACTTCCCACAAACTTCGTAGTTTTCGCAATACATTGCTTGCTTGGAAAATCTAAATTCATTAATATTAAGTTAACAATAAGTTATTTCCAAAAGTTGTAGAATGAATGTTGTTACGTTTGTGGTGTGGAAACGATCCCTCAATTTACTGCTCCTATTACAGGCGACACCCGGTATATGTAGTTAATTGAAGTTCAATTATGTATGTATGTATGTATCTAAACTTTTATTGCACATAAACAATTACAAAACATGTTTGCATCAATATAGATAATTAATCGGGATATCTTCCAGGTAACCCTAAAGTAGAATAAGCAAGGACAATGCAAAAGGATAGACAAAGTAACAAAAAAACAGAAGTAACAAAAATACATACATCCAAGAAGCAGATAAGAGAAAAGTAAACTGCTTTAATAAACTATGTACGAGTATAAAGATGAAACATATTATTTATGGATATTTGAATATGCTTATTTTTATAGGTTCTATTGGTTTCATTAAAATTATTTTATATTTTCATAAATATAGTGTACACTTGTCTACTCCAAGCACAACCTTCCACGTTTCCCAATCTCTCAAGGACTAGCTTGAAGAGAACCTTTGTACATTTTTATCTTTGTTGTATGGCTTTTGTTTTTCTTTTATACAATAATGTGTTTATACGTACATAGCATATTAATGGAGTATAGTCCTAGCTATAGAAATAAATATATAGTAAATTTTAAGAACAATAGGTTCAAGTTCTTAGAAACTGGAATGTTTCCTGAACGCAAATAAAAGGGGAATAAAACGACGTCACGGCACGGAGAAGTGCAACGGACGGGTTGTTAGATTCTACTTATAATATAATATAAATATCATATAATATAAGAAACATAAAAAGAGTTTTACAGCAGCATTTTTTCCAAATCAGTTTAATATTTTGTTATTCATAACATATAGGTACATATTGTGTCTTTCTCTATCTTGGTTATTATTTCAATGCATATATGTTTTATTTTTGAACACATAGTTACAACAAAAAATAAAACCGGGCAAGAGCATGTCGGACCATGCTCAGTGTAGGGTTCCGAAGCCGTTAGTACAAACACAAAAAAACAATAAGCAATAACTAATTATCTATTTAACCTAACTTAATGCCGTCATAGATAATTTCAGTAGGTATAAACACTTTAATTGCCTGTATCTCCACAACCAATGATGTCTACTTAGTCGTGATTTTTTTATTTTATTGTCGTTATTATGCGCTTTCATTGAAGATATTTTTCAAATTTTTAGTAATGCACTATGGGGTAGACGAGGAAGAAAATACATCCCCACGTAACGAGTAAGAGATAAAAAACACAAAAAAAAATCTTACTAGTTTGACTACGGAACCCTTAAAACCTGCTACTCGAATAGTTTCGAGCAAAAACTGCATGAAAGCGCGAATTGTAAATTAATTAACCTAGTTGCACATGTGAAGCCGCAATACGGAATAGCGCAGCCAACGTCAATTCCACGATTCAGAAACTTAGACCCACCGCAACGGAAGTAATTGGGACTAAAATGTGTTCAAAGTATGGAAAATTGCATGCTAATTCAAGTGCCACTAGCATGTATGCAAGCCACAAGCCGCATCCGACGTTCCCGTTTCATTTAACTAATCTCGGGGAATCTTTTGGCTACAGGGAAGCATCGTTAAAGATAAGTTCTTGCTGTGTACGTAAAAGAGTTTGTGCTTACGATTTTTTTTAATTTTTAAATTACCTTCGTTGCGTTCTCGAGATTGTTATAATCTATGCTGTGTGTCTTTTATACTGGATACAAACCTGCTTCTGACGTGTTTGGGTAAGGACCAAAAGTTGGGCACGCTAACTCAAGCAATTAAATTTTTTATGAAACTTTTCCGTTGTAAGTATATCTTTCGTCGCACAACGGAACTTTTTCGGCCTTCGTTGTTTGTATGGTTAACTGACGCTTTTTAGGGTTCCGTAGCCAAATGGCAAAAAACGGAACCCTTATAGATTCGTCATGTCTGTCCGTCTGTCCGTCCGTATGTCACAGCCACTTTATTCCGTAACTATAAGAGCTATACTGTGGAAACTTGGTAAGTAGATGTATTCGGTGAACCGCATTAAGATTTTCATACAAAAATAGAAAAAAAACAATAAATTTTTGGGGTTCCCCATACTTAGAACTGAAACTCAAAAATTTTTTTTTCATCAAACTCATACGTGTGGGGTATCTATGGATAGGTATTCAAAAATGATATTGAGGTTTCTATTATAATTTTTTTCTAAACTGAATAGTTTGCGCGAGAGACGCTTCCAAAGTGGAAAAATGTGTGTCCCCCCCCCCGTAACTTCTAAAATAAGGGAATGATAAATGTAAAAATAATATATGATGTACATTACCATGCAAACTTCCACCGAAAATTGGTTTGAACGAGATCTAGTAAGTAGTTTTTTTTTAATACGTCATAAAAACATTGATCAAAGCTACAACGAACTTTTATATTATGTTACTTGCTGCTACGGAACCCTTCATGGGCGAGTCCGACTCGCACTTGGCCGCTTTTTTTGGTCTTCACCCGTTTCCGTATTGTCTAAGTTTTGATAGCTCTTATTTACTTGGCCGTAATGGCGGCCCAGTTAAAATTGACCTTAACACGTCAAAAGCAGTATCACCATTTTGAAAAGAACCTCTGGTTTTAAAATAGTAATAGTAGTCACGTGTGCTTTTGAAAAACCTACTGTTGTTGAATTTGAATTTTGAATGAAATCCTTTGTAGATTTGTTAGCTCTGACGTTATTTATTGTTTTTTTTACGAAATATCTAATGACTTTTTTCATATGTTTTGTGACAATTTTGAATTTCGGGGTAATAAAGTATTGAGCTCACGGTTTATGTTTTTACCCAGCGGTGTGGCATGGAATCAAAGGAGGAGGTTTGAGTTTAGTGGTACATATATAATGTATGCTTGTTTTCACGTATGATATAAAATTGGATGTTACTTTCTAGCCCCTTTGTACATTAGCAGTTTTTTTAGTTCAGAACCCAAATGGGACCCTATTATTAAACCTTTGTTGTCTGTCTGTCCTGGTAAGCTGCATCTTTTGAACCACAGTACCAACCAGTTGATTTTTTGACAGTATTATAACGGCGAATTTCCAAACAAATGATAAAACAATCAAAAAGTAAAATTATAACGAAGTCCCCATATAAGGAACCTCCGTCATAAAACCGGTAATACATACAACCTTTACATTTGGTGTGATTATAGTGAAAACCCTAAATAAAAACAACAATATAATCGAAGTGCGAGTCACTCTCGCACTTAACAGGTTTAATGATTATCACAACTTTAAAAATTGTAAAAAAATACTATTACACCTAGAACTTTGATTTTTTGGTCTAAATGATATTTTAAGAACTACTAATATCACTCTTCTTCATACCGACAAAGTGGTGTCTTTCCAGATTAACCCTTCATAGACGCATTAAATAAAATTCTGTTGAATTCCTTTTTATAACTACATATGTTCTTTTCTGTATGTTTATACCGTAAGAGTGTGGAAATACAACGCTTCTACCTCATAAGCGCCTTCTAAAAGCTTTGGGTCAACCTTCCTTCACTAATTGTGGAGTTGTGGAAGCTGTTACCAGCAAAAACTTACCAAGGGTTTATTTAGCGCAAGAGAAAACCATAATAATTATTCACTGTTCAAATACAAGCGCAACGTACATTAGGAATTTACAGGTATACTATACTAGGTAACTAAATATTAAAAACAATAAAGTACCTGATACATTTCTATATATGGCCTAAAAATGTGACAAATTCCATCAATCCGTTCACGACTGTCTAAAATACCATGTCATTTTTATTATTTGTGAGAAAAAGAATAAAGAAAAGGAATTTCCTTTATGTATGTCCGTCGATCGTCTATTACTATCCCTTTGAGGACACAAGGGCTTCAGATTACACGGTTGTAAAATAGACTGCCACCTCAGAAGTGCTATTCTTGTGAGCAACACATCGTCGACAAACTCACCAACGACCCAAGCGTGACCCATGAACGCGTAAAAACTATGAGTAAATGTGTGTCTTGATCCTGATCATACACGTCTCTCGATTCGAGTTAGTTTTGCCAAGGTAGTAGATAGGTATCGCGGCATAATGCCTCCAGGCGCAAAGGTCAACGTATGATTGCTAGCGAGTTGATCGTCAAATAAGCGAGGAAAAGTATAAAATGTCCGAGTCACCGGCGAAGCGCACCCGGGACTCTGCACGTGAAATTGAATTGCAAGCCTGAAAGGGGTAAAAAGATAAGACTACCGACGCCGAAGGGTGAAACCTCGGCCATTACCAAAATAAACATTACTTTGATGCAGTGTCTACGGCGGAATCGCATGTTTTGGAACATTGAACTAACATGTTAGCCAAAGACTGCGTTGTAATTTCTTTAGCAAACCCCTAAAAAAAGTAACAACGTGGTTCTATCGAGCTCTTAGCTTAGCTAAATTAATTAGTCCGTTAAACGAGAGGGTCTGTAATGTTATTCTATCTATTAAAGCGTGCCGTAGCCGCAGATCGCTACTGGTATTTATTTAGGTTGAAAAAAAAGGAACAAACACCGCAGTATTTTTTTAGGTGTGGTATGTAGATTCCAAAAACAGGCAGCGAATGAACATTCTGTTTTCGTAGATTTAAATACATTAAAAAGCCTAGCTTGGGGGTAAAAAGAGGCAGTGCCCAGTAGTTGGACTCAAAAACAGTAAAAAAAGCTTTGGTTCGAATCTTTACTGAAGCAAAAGTTTCATAACCTCTGATGACTTATTTTGCGCAATGTAGGATAATAATAATAATATGAATACGGAATATTATCTTAATCTATAACAAGATGTGTCGATCATAGTCCAGCAAGAGCAACTTTTTTTTTCTCGCATATAGTGTGGGTGTCGTTGGATAGGTCTTTCAAAAATATTGCAGGTTTGTGGAAACAGTTTTTCGATTAAGTAATCCGTTTATGAAATATTTAGCTTTAAAGCGCTAATTTTTCGCTCAAGTGACCGGTATGTTTACTCTACGAAATCCTGCAAAAATATTGTTTTTTCTACTGGGTTGATGAATTGGTTGGTAAGTATCTAACACGAATCTTTGTACAACAAGGTTGTTATTTAATACAATCTTTACAAGAGTAGAAGTAAGATTATGTTTATTGGTACTTTAAAAATATTTACACCTTTTAGGGACCTTCGTACCCAGGGAGGAAAACAGCAAACTAACACTCAGCTGTCCACCCATCTGTCCGTATGTCATGGGACTTTTCATTGATCCCTAACAGAATAAGGTACATACTTTTTTATACCTATATTGTTGATACGTTGATCTAAAACCAACTATTCATTATTTTTTTATTTTTTTCAGTGGACACTCAATACATTATCTGTGGATGGACGATACAAAGTCTCGGCTACCCAAGAAAATCCCTAGAGTGCTATATTTCCAGTGCCTCTATTCTACTTAGCTAAAACTTAGACGTGTTTCCGTATTGTCAACTCTCATTCACTTGACAGTAATGGCGGCCGAGTTAAATACAATACCAAAACACGTCAAAGCAATATCGTTTTAACCCAGTAAAATAAAAGCCCTGGCATCTGACTTTATATCTATGACATTTAAAAAAATAAAAAGCATATATCTATGACATTTAAAAAAATAAAAAGCACGATCGCACGACTAAGTCCATGTGCCAAGTGAAGGCCTAAGTGAGTAAACAATCACTCTACTTCAAAGGGTCTTAGTGACAAGGCTGTGTTCTAATCCTACGCTTGTAGCGATGCACTTGGCAGATAGGCAGACAGACAGACGCGCGGGTCCAATTTCCGTTGCCGTTGTCGTTGTCTTCGGAAGCGACTAATTATTTAGCCTGTGGCGTTTGCGCTGAGCTGTTGTTTTTGCGCAACTGAAAACGTTTGTTGTTTTGAAACGGACTGTGTGTTCCAATTTTAAACGAAAACAGCTGCAGAAATGAAAAATGTATTAAAATCGAAGTTACGTTGATAATATTATTTAAGGTGTACATTGGATTTATTGGGTTTATTTTACCTACTATGCTGTTTCTTTGTAAGTCTGAATTATAGTTTATCTTAAAACAGTCTCTTTCTTAAATATTAAACTTTTCGGTGTTCTAAAATCAATGGCTGCGGAGATAGAAAGCAGCCCGTCTCAGCTACAATCGGGCCACACTAAAACAAGAAGAAATAAGAACCAGTTACCAAGGCTGAAAGCTGACCAAACTGCGCTAAACTTAAAAACTTACATGTGATTTTATACCCGCATTTTATAGGTTAAAAGTCACAACATACATAATACATACACCGCTACTGAAAACAAAGCGTTAACTCCAGCCAACGGCAAACTGCCATTAGAGAATAGTTGCATATCGTATCAGTATCAAGTGCACGTTGTCGCGGTGGTAAAACAGAGCGCCGGCGACGGCATATTACGTTACTGCACCCGGGCACCCCCTGCATCCGAATGAACCCCGCGCGAAAGTTACTTGCGCGCTACCTACTACAGCCGCGGAGCTGTTTGTGCAGGAGATGAATATTGAGCTCGACTTGAATTTTCAATAAACTCCCCGGTATTGATATGTCTGACGTCTGAAAGTAGATTTCCAGGGACAGATGCTAAGTGTGTTGACATTTGATTTCCATGCAAAGTTTATGCTTGCGCTGCAGTATATCCCCTTACTTATAAACGTGGAATAACCGTGGGGTAGCTTATGCCATGCTTTGTCCTTATCTGTAGTTGTGACAGTTGCATCTGAGAGAAAGTGTCAAAGCATGGCAATAGCTACCCCATGGTTATTCCACGTTTATAAGTAAGGGAGTACATATGAAAATAACGCATTTTAAATAATTTTTGCCGAGCACAATAAAATAAATACAGAAGCGACGATGGTAATAACCTACTCGAGATCTTGCTCTTGCAAATGCGAGCGAAGCATTTGCTTGAAAGCAAACTTACTAGAGGCTTATCTAATGTGGAGAGGGAGCGCATTCAAGAGATGGATTGCATGAAAAGCAAAAAAGGTTAAAAAACACCAGTTTGGTGAGAAAAAATTGTTTTATGTTATGGACTTAAAACTATTAGAAGGAAGTGCTTAATATGGACTTAAGTATAACTTGTTTCCTATTTTTATTTCCTATTAAAAAAAGGAGGTAATCATATTATGTACCACGATGAAGAAAATCTTTGATGATTAATCACTTGTATTTATTAGGAGATGAATAGGGCACGACAGTTTCAGTAATTAAATATAGAAAACTAGAATAAAGAGTGACGAGTCAAAGTTACACAATCCTTTTACTCCGTGAGGTGGATCAACTTTTTGTTTGCCACTGACGTTAGGTATGGCATGGTATTATTTAAGTTAGTATATGGAGTTAAATTCCAATTTCTTCGGCTTTTATTCACAAATATTTGTGTATAAGAGCCACTGGGTCCATATTGGCTCATATAAAATTATCCTTCGAATTTTTATACAAGTAACGATTTGTGACTCACCATTTCTCCGAAAAATTTTGCTCATAGTTATTTTGTTCATCATTTGTTATTCATAATCATCCCAACTCCTAAAGTGAATATTACTGAAACCGATCAGATTTTAAGATGTTTATAAAACAAACCTAACCTAACCTAACCTTATTTACAAGATGGATATTTTTAAAATCGTGATAATGGTGTTTGATTAATATTAATTATGAAGAGTGATCATTATGATGTAAAATGGTATGAGATACATTTTCGGAGTTCCAATAATCTAATTTGTAATTTTATATGAACTTTGGCGCACCCAGAGCCACTATTACGTCAACAATTATAAGGATAAGGATTACAATGTAGAAAAAAATGGGCCAAAACAACGTGTAAAAAGGGGCCCTGCTAAGGTCGACCTAATAAGTAGCTGCACACTTTAGTGCTTTGTCACTTTGACCCCATGTTTACACTGCTGCACTATCTGTCAAAGGCGTTAATGCGACAAGGTGCTAAAGTGTGCAGCACTAGCCAACTGTACTTACTCTGTCTACATGCGAAGCAGGAATTTTAATGATATTTTATTAAAATAGTACAACATTTATCAAAATTACCAAACCTAATCTGTGAAATTTTGTTGAACACGCTTCTGTAAATGTGTAAAATTAAAATGTAACTTTCCCGAGAAACGTAAGCTTTATTATTTTAGGTAGAGACTGATTAAATTCGTTGTTACGTACTTTTAATTCTGTGGTGTTATTATCTACTATGACAAAATCGAGATCAACGACGAGCTCTATAATTTACCAGATTAATTGGATGCTTGAGCTCTCAAATTAAACACTAGTATGCCTGTGAGATCAAGTATCAAGTTAGGCTGGTATGTGGTATAGAATGAGCTCGTCAGCCTCTTAGTTATTTCTACATTAAACAATAATTTATCATTGTATTTTGCTAAATTCAAATAAATAAATATCAGTGGATAAAAAGTCCATTTTGGAAATATTACCCATAATATTTTTTTGGATGGTATGTTCAGTCGGCCAAATATGTGGTCGGTTACCTTGAGGGTGAATTTCGTGAAGACGACGTAAAATTTAAATCCTTACTAATATTATAATTGTGAAAGCGTGGATATTTGTTACGCTTTCACTCAAAAACTACTTGACGAATCATCATGAAACACACATATTCTGGGAGGTACTAGAAGTAGCATAGGATACCTCTTATTAAAAAAAAAACAATAGTAAAAAAATAAAAGTCAAGAAAAAATAAATGCAGCGGGCGAAGCCGCTGGTAGGTCGCTAATTAGGTTAATAAATTAATATGCGTCAGTCATTTTAAAGGGTCGATTTTAGCGACATGTTATTATCATAACAAGTTGTGTCAAAATTGAAAGACCACTTATTTGGCATCCTTATTACAAATATAGGGCTAGCCGCCCTTACCTGGATTTTACTACAAATATAATACAATGTGATAGGCGCAAGCCTTTATTCTCCCATCTTTTGTTACGAGTATTTCACAAATGCTTTTGAATCTGTAGCGCTACCATTGTTTTACAAAAACAATACACATAGACACACTTCATTAAACGTACTACACCAGAAAGTAAGTTTAGTAATACAATTTCATGAAAAGCTTTAAAATGTCGACGCCCAGAAAATCTACGTAAAATGTATCTAAACTTTTGCGTTTCGCTCGGTCAATGAGAAATTCCGTTTTCCCGCCGACCCGTTTCGACTCTCCGACCAATTTTTTACTGAATTTTTAAAGGCCTTAGATTTTTTTGGTATTGACGGTGATTATGTGAATTATACCTTTAAAGATAAATACGCATTGAAAAATATAAAATCCATTGCACGCTCAAGGAACTAAAACTAATTTGTATCATACAGCTTTGCTACCCCGGAAATGTCCCCACATGCAGCAGTTGAAATGACTGGCAGGCCGGACGAGCCCTGTGTGGCGCGAGGCAGATCTGCCCCAATCACTGTCTACTTTGTTCCCCGTCCGCAATCTTTTACTTAGTTACCCGGCTACCGGATAAACGCACGGGCAAATATTCAGCCTCACTACACTTTAAATTTTGCATGCTTTTAATGAAAACTGGAACTTTGTTTGTGTTGCTTAAATCAGGAAAAAATAGGAATGGAAAAAGTTGGGTTCAACGTTTGTGTTTCTACCGTTACTGTACTAATAGTTGCATGCATAATTTATTTAATGAATAAACTTGGGAAATATGGAACGAAATATTAAAGATGAGTAACATAAGATTTTGAAAATAGCCTAAATACCTCAAGTTTGATAACAGTTATACAATGTGTTGTAATATACTTATATTATATTTTAGCTCAGAAAACTTATCTCTAATGACTGATTCGCGGCCGATATGCTCGTCCTAATATCCCCAAGGGAAATAGGGTTCGGTGACGTCACGAGACCAATTTAACGCAGTTTCATAGAGCGCTGTGTTCTGGATAAACGCTAATGTAAGTATGGTTTAGTAGTAATAACTAATAATGTAGATGGTTATTAGTTATTACTACTAAACCAACTTTAACATAATGTGATTAGTATTTAATATTTTATGTTACATGATTGACTCTTACATTTTAATGTACTTGTGTAAAGGCCTCAAATCATATTATTTATTTTATTTCCCAAAGAAACAAAAATTGGTACTGTAGCAGACTATATTTAAACTTAACGAAGAGCGATCGGATGTTCCAGGGGACCAGTTGCGACATATTTCTCGGAATGCCGATAGCCAATTCCGCGCGAGACGTTCGCAGAACAATTGTACTTGCAGTTGACACGAAGCAAGAGATATTGCAGCGGACGCGAGCTCAATGCATATGAATAAGATACTTTAAAGTGTTGATTCAGAAAATCAAACTCGTCATCGACAAAATAATAACACGCGAGGTTAAGAGGCCGTATACGAAATTTTGCCGGTTTTGCTTATTTTCGTGATTTTATAGTTTAAATACTGTTTTTTTATAAGTTTTAATGCACATCATGATATATCATTTCAGTTATGATCGAATAAATGAGTTACGAATGAATGAGCTACATTTTTATCTTTAACGAGAATTTAAATTCGGGATTTACGTTATTTTAAAACATTATAATATTGCTATTTAATTTTTAAAGTTTGGATGTGTTTTTAAAGTAATGGATTGATTTTGAACTGAAGTTTATTACTGTTCTTTTAATTTTATGAACAAGTGTTTTAAAAAGCCGAAATTTAAAACAATTTTTTATCAATTTTCTATAAAATTTTACCAAGTTCATATTTTTTTTTAACACAAAAAAATATATCAAGGTGGTAAAAAGTAATTCATAAATTTTTTAGACAACTTTCACAGTAATCAATTGCTATTTTTTCATACCTTTAAGACGTCAAAACGATTCGTGAATATGCGATATTCTAAACCTCTTACAGCAAAACTCACGAAACAGTCGCCGGTTTCAGGTCGATTAATCAAAATTTAATAATAAAAACAAAAAAGTATTTCATACATTCGTTGAAAATCGAAATAACTTTCGTGTTGCGCATTAAAATTTGTAGAAGTAAAGTATTTCAATAGTAAAATCACGTCTGTAAAATCACGAAAATCTGCGAAATCGGTAAAATTTCGTGTACGGCCTCTTAAAGTTATTCCGTTAAAGCGCATGAGCGTCATGTGCCTTAAGTTGCGGGTATTGTCATCGAAGTAGCTTGGTTAGTGTGGTGTGGTGGTGGGGTGGTTATGTGATAAATTAACTTACCTATGTAATCTACTAACATAGCTAATAAGGAATTTTACTAACTATTCTATGGGGAAAGCTGAAATAAATAATTTTGATTTGATTTGATTTGGTGCAGTCAGCCAAAGAAAGTGGTGACTCAGTTTCGACGCAATTTCCTATTCAATCAAAATGTCGATCGCAAAAGTCAATCTTTAATTCGCACGGACAGACGCGTAATGTTAGCGACCTTATAAGACGAACCTTGGCATTGGCAGACGTATATTATCGACCTTATTGTCTTATGATTTACAAACAGAATTCAACGGGAGGCAGGTACCATTATACCTAACTTACAATAACTAAAGCTCGCTTTACTCACGATTACTCACGATTCAATGGCTTACTCCTCAATTAACAAGCCAATATTGCAGTGATATTACAAAGGGTGATTCTGGTTACGTCACGTGATATTGTCACAGTTTCTACGAATATAACGCCATGTTATAAGATGCTTACATACATACTATCACGCTTTCATTCCCAGGGTGGGGTAGGCAGAGCTACAGAAATACCAACAAGTACAAAAAGAGTTGTTGGTAATTCTGTAACCACATTTTGCACATACAGGGCCAAGATGTTTACCAGTGTATTAGTTACGGGTTGCAAGCCTATCGCCTAACAGTACTAAGTAGAAGCCCTCATTCCCTTAGTCGCCTCTTAAGACATCCCCAGGAAGACATGGAGTGGCACTATTCTAACCCGGCAACCACACGGGCACGGGTATTGTAAGATGATGTTAATATTTACAAGCTTAGTATTAAGCCGTAAAGAGAATATTATCTTGCGATAGTATTGCTAAATGGTCGTGGCAAAGAATGATGCCTGCCATAACTTTCATGGAATACTTTAATGTGGTTATACCGTTTGAGACCGGAATTAGAATGAAACCCTTAATAACATCGTGTTCTGCATCTGCGACACTGTTCCATCAACGATATATTATCCTGTAAGCCTGAAGGGCCGGATAATTGTTTTTGGCAAGGTTATTAGTTTAAGATCTAAAAGCATTGTCATCTCGACATATACATATTATACTTTGCAAAGTGTGTTTTTAAAGTTGCTTACGTAG
Source organism: Acleris holmiana (assembly GCA_949316455.1). Taxonomy (NCBI): domain Eukaryota; kingdom Metazoa; phylum Arthropoda; class Insecta; order Lepidoptera; family Tortricidae; genus Acleris; species Acleris holmiana. The sequence continues at coordinate 8,638,818 of OX438770.1, read as the reverse complement.
TAATTACCAAATTAATGGTTTAAAACAATGTGGGAAATCGTCCTGTTCGTTACTAGAGTGTTATGTGTTACGTGACATATTGGGATATAAAGTGTTTTCACCTCAGCACCTCAAAAAGGGTGGTTTTGCTGTTTAAAGACAGTGAGCAAAATTCGATTTTGCTGCGAGCGTGAGACAACGTAACTTTTTATTTTTTGTTTAAAGGTGGCCGTGGTGCGGCGCACGGGCGGCTGGGGGATGTCGTTTTATTTTTACCATGTTGTTTTTTTTACCTTATCACACGAGTGTGTTAATGCCTAATTATGTACAGTTATATACACTGCTTTATATACATACATATATTATTATTATAAAAAACAAAACAAACTAAACAATTTTTTGCTACAAGACAAGTGCAACGTCAAAAATGGCGGCACCCGTAGTTTTATTTTAATTCTGAGACAAACTAGAGTCGGCCTCTATTATCATATCGTTCGATATCAAGTAACAAGTGAGATTGACAGAATTGTATGCAATTGACGTTTCATTTCGAATAAAACGTCATCTCGAGTGATAATAGAATCGAGGTCAAATAAAATTGCTTTGTTTTTCAAAGATGTTCGAAATTTTAATGTAATATTGATATCGAATTTGATGTTATTATTAAGCAATAATAACATTTTTACAAATAAGAAATTTGTGCTAACAAAACAGTTTATCTTTATGCTAGTCGTAATTTGCGGTTTTTGAACGCATCATAGAGGGTTTATGATATGTGTTTAGATAAAGGTAATATTTTCTCGATGCTAAGGTGAAAAATTGTATGTGCAACACAAGACTAAAGTTATTTGCATCTCGCGTCTGTGAATCCCTCGCTGCACTCAGGATTCTAACCTACAATAACTCGCTACGCTCTTGATTCTATTCTAGAACCCTTCGCTTGCTCGGGATTCAAAATCAACACTCGCAGAAAAAAACAACTTTGCTCTCTTGTTGCACAAATAACTATTATTGCATAGTAACAAACAACTTTCTAACCCATATGATTTATATTTTTACATGAGAAGTGAATATAACTTTTTATTCTAAAAGCGTCTATTCATACATTTTACAGAGCATAACTTTACAGCCGGTGGCCAATGAGATTATTCCCCTCCTGGGGGGTTTACCATAACATGGCTAAGCAATTCATTTTACGGTGAGAGAAAAAGACAAAGCTATATAACTGCTATAGCTCTGTTCTTTACGCTCATCCTAAACTGAATTGCTTAGGCATGTCATGGTAACCCCCACTTACGAAGCCCTGGCGCTCTACCCCTTCGACTAATGTACGACTGATATACGTACCAATACTACAACTCATGCTAATAAAATCAAAATGTCTTCATAATTGATATAAAGAGGCGTTAAATTAACTTGAACGGCTGTCCAGAATTGCAGGTGAGTGGCTTTTAACATCACGGGCCTTACTACGAAACATCTTTACATCCCACGTTAATACTTAAAATAAGTTTCAGTCAAATCTTTTTTAAGACAAGGTTTTGTTGCCAACTGTACCAACATTTTTTGCATATCATTATCTGCTTATCAAGACCGAACTAATTGGTCCCATCATGGTGGGTCTACGTTAGGTACCTAGCTATAGCGGTAATCCTCGATTCCATCATCAGATCAGCTATTTACATAGATACCATAATAGGGTACATAGGTACCTTATTATGGTATCTATGTAAATGAAATGGGCTGATTTGGGCTATATATAAACCCGATGACAATGGTGTCATCGGGTTTATATGTAGCCCAAATCAGCCCATTCCATGAACGGCAACTGGTTCAAAATTGACTTGCAAGGTTTGACTTAAACTGAGATACATACAAACATAACAACTTTTTGAAAAGCTTGTATAAATACAAACAAAGAAAAGTAAAACAATATTTTTTAAGTTATATAAAATGAGGCTGTTACTACTTACGGTATCTTATCTAATTAACCGTAAAAGTGCAAACTTTACACTAAAAAACAAATATTTGTGGCGGAATTGCATCGAGACAAAATTATTGCAGTTTGACAAGGCGTCAGTAAAATGTATAAACACGTTTCATAGTAAAATAAGTATATTATTCATTAAAAATAAATAAAATATAAATAGATTTTGTTAAATTATTTCCTAATGTGAAACGCGAAGATACAAATCTAATTAGTTCATGGGTGGCGGTGTTAAGTTCTACCAGTAAGTTTTTTACCCTTACATCTAATTCATAGTTTATGAAGTTATAAAAATAAAAAAACTGGCCAAGTGCGAGTCGGATTCGCTTACAAAGGGTTCCTTACCATTATCTATACAAAATTAGACACCATATTATTCTAACTGTTATTAATATCGAGCAAAACACGGCAAAAAAACGTTTGTTGTATTTGAGCCCCCCTTGAGTATATTTAATGGATTTTAATTTTAATTATTTATTTGTAAAGTAAATATACAACTGAATATTGTGTGAATAATTCAAGCGTCTACCTGTTGCCGCGTTTGTTGTATGGGAGCCCAACATAAATATTAATTTTATTCTGTTTTTAGTATTTATTGTTATGGCAGCAACAGAAATAAATCATCTGTGAAAATTTCAACTGCCTAGCTATCACGGTTCATGACAGCCTGGTGACAGACAGACGGACAGTAGAGTCTTAGTAATAGGGTCCCGCTTTTACCATTTGGGTGCGGAGCCCTAAAAAAGGCAAGAGAAAAGTAACAACGCCGAAAGTATTTTGCTTACACTAGTGTGTGTATTCTTAGATTGCTTGTAGCAATGGGAGTTTTAGTTTGAAGTGTCTAGTCTATGGCTTGGTGGCAGTCTGGGGAACTTGTCACTTGTGTCCGCCGCGCGGGGCCCGTGGTAGGGGTCGCAGCCCCGACCTCATTACACCACCAGAGACAATTTTCTCCGTGCAACTTCGCCGACCAATGTGATTACTGCGCTTACAGCTCCAAGATAAAACTTCTGTAATTGTGTATTCAAGAACTTTTTGGTTTCGTAAATCTTAATTCACGGTATCATCCGTGGAAGCTTTGGGTATGATGATTTCTGTACGACTTGAGTTTTATTTGACTAAAAACTTAGTTCTATGTAGTTCTAGTAAAATAATTGGTAGAAATAAAAATACCGTAACTTCCGACATCGGATGACAAAATTAATAAAAAAATATTAAGACTCAAACCTTCTCTTTTTTTAATTTCAAAATGTTTCTTTCCAATCCCTAAATATCTAGCGACCCAAAGAACATCGCAACCATTTTAAACGAATCTATGTAATAATAGATACTAGGAACGGTCATAACATATCGCAATTCAATCAATATAATAGTAATGAAACATTGGATCGGGACAAATCAATTTTTGTATAGGGTGGCCTTCAGTATAAATGCTACTATTACGGTCCCTTCGCTCGGCAGCACTTCGCGTAGCCGGCGTTTCAATCCTATTGAACGTGCTCGGGCCTTATACTCGTACCTACGCGTTCAGCCGAGGGGCTCGCAAAAGAAAGATTCCCTTTTCTGTGTTATCTCCGAAACGCCTATCAAAAAGAGTTCCATCAACACTCGAAATAAATAAACCGGGTGCTAGTTTCCGATCCATCGGCTACAAGTTGAGTGAGATGAAACCAAGCCGGCGTGACTTTTCGTTAAAACAGAATGTTCGAGAGTAAAGGTAAGTTTCAGAAACTGAAGGGTAGTGTTTTAGCATTCAGATATAACACATTTGTGGAAATGGCACAACAAAACCTGACTTATTTTTGGCGGTTATCTTTCTATGCGGCGGCGGTTATGTTTTTTGACGATACGCTAGCCTCGTTGGTAGTGACCCTGCCTTCAAAGCTGGAGGTCCTGGGTTCAAATCCCGGTAAGAGCAAATATTTGTGTGATGAGCATGAGTATTTGTTCCTGAGTCTTGGATGTTTTCTACGTATTTAATTATGTATTTCTCTATATAAGTATGTTTATCGTTGTCTAACTAGTACCCATAGTACAAGCCTAGAGCTTAGTTTGGGACTAGGTCAATTTGTGTGACATTGTCCCGTGATATTATTATTATTATGTATCTAAATAGGTGTATAAAACAGTACCGTGACTGACTGACTGACAGACAACACACAGAGTGTCTATCATTTCATCGAATTTCATTTCATCGAACACTATTTTCTGGTGAATCCATATTGTTTTCAGGGTATCTTAAACATGTTACATAACCTAACCTACGTAATTAATGTTGAAGATACCCTGAAAACATCATGGCTATTGCAGAAAATAGCGTTCGATGAAATGGAATTCGATGTAATGGTACATTCGATGAAGTGATGAGTTACCCAACGCACAGCTAAGCAAGTAAAGGATTTTTAGGTATTCATCCCCTAAGGGGTTAAAAGTTGCGGGCAACTAATACTACGCGTATACGAAGTCGCGGTTGTCCTCTACTCGATTAATATATCTATCTGAAAATGTATGTAGCTCAAAATCATTATCATAATATGTGTCACGGGAACTGGTAAACATAGATCTTCAAAATCATATTTATTTTCTCCTCAGCGGTAGTCGTTGTATAACTGAGCAATATAATTTAATACTATTTTATTTTCATGAAGCAATCATCGGGTAGACACGGATGTCGATCACCGAAAGTGGCGGCGGCTGTAAATTGAAAAGTTATCGAACGCTACACTGACGTGGCAGCGGACAGGACATCCTACCGTGTCGGTTAATCACAGCTTAACACGTCTAGTGCCGCCAACTGGCAACCGGCGTGTGATTTAAACATGCAAGTCGTGTCAACGGCACTGAATATGTCTACTGCCCGTTGCATGGCGAATAGCGTAGCTTAATAATGCTTAAATGATGGTCCTGAAAATGAATGTTCCGGTTTTTGGTCTTTGGCTTGTATACTGATACATACGTACCTCTTTGGTAAATTATTATTAAATCTGTCAGTAGTTTCTTGGAACTACTCTCACTATGTCGATGGAAATGGGATTAAACTTTGTTTAATTTTATTATTATAATGATTGATCTGTCTAAATTATATTGGCCCCACCCGACTTATCGCTCTGATCAATAAGCTGCCTCGGCTCCACGGTTGCCCGCGGGGATTGTTACTATTGCAAGTGGCAATCGCAAATAACCCATCCATTTTTCGGCCGACATTAGGGAAATCCTCACAAGCCCTATTTAGGAAATTGCCTTCTTTATCGCGCTGTGGCTAACACAGTTGGGTCGGCCGGATACTGGGCCCTTCTTATTTTGCAGACTAACTTTTAGTAGTCGTTTACGGGCTTTTGTTAGAGTTGTCGTCTTGATTCTTTGACTGGCCGCTTAAGGGATGTAATGGGTTACGAAGTAACGTACGCATCTTTGATTCATAACTTATTTTATTGATTGATCATGATTGTTTTGACTAGGTTAGATTTACAAAACCAACAAACACAAAATTAACGAAAGAAATCCTAAAACTGTAAGTGAAATAAAGTTAAACATAAGTTACAGATAACATGGATCGTTTTTATTGGTTTCAGTAACACACAGCTAACTACGACTTGTTAATCCAACAGTACTATAATTTATATGTTGCACACGGGAAAAGTGTTATGGTATCCACTTACATTTTCATATCAACGAAAAAATGACGATTCCATACGTAAAAACGAACACAAAAATAGTAAGCGTGTTTTACACATGGACTCTCGAGAAAATTGAATAAGTTTCCCCCATGAAGAAGCGGGCTACTTGTTCGGTTTCCTTAACTAATTTTCAGCATGGAACATAATAAACCTTTGAAAGGTTTCATACGTAATTACGTTGTTTGAAAAAGTTTCCGAACGAAAACAGATTCTAAAAGCTATATACATACAATTATAAACGTTAATTAGATTATTTTGTACGCTTCGGCTACGATCACAGATGCAGGTGTACGTTCTCTTATGATAATGTTATTTTTCCACATGTACGTTATTAAATAGACGGTAAACGTTAAATAAAACTTTCTTACAAATAAATGGGTAAAAAATGTGTATAAAACTTTAGATTTGCCTTCCTTTCAACGCCTTTAGACGGATAATACTCCTCCAATCAGAAATACATATCTTTCCTTTCATGCACACCATTTGCTTTACGGAGTAATGTTTTTCTATGCGCTTACGATATTCGTGAATTTATGGGGCCATAAAATGTGACTGCGAGGTTTCTGGTTACTAGAGTGGCTTAAGAGAATGTATTCCGGTGAGATATTTGCTGTGATCTGTGTTTTATGTGCGCGATACCTGTCGATGGATATAATATACCTATTATTTATTTGAATGGCGGCATTTAAATGATTTAAAATTAAGTTTTCATAGCAATATTAGACAAAATGAGAGTGGTAAGACTATTGAGGAAAGGGTATTTGAATGCATAATACGCTGTCGCTCTGAAAAAAAAAGTACCGTAATTAAAGACAGCTGCATATCCAACAGAATATTATGATCCTTTAACAAAATAAATACGTGTATTTTATTGTAAAAATGATTGATCAGAGAAAAAACAGACCTCAAGGGTCTGTTTTTCGTCTGATTTATAAGTCAGAGAGAAAACATGCCAAAGCGTTTGTACGAAGAAAAGGCCAACCGGATTTCCTCTCAGAAGAGAGCATGAAAAGAGTATGCTAGTATTATTTGTTGCAGTATTTATACCACCAGTCATTGAATAAAGTTCAAGTTTAACTTCCGAGGCTTTGACCTTCATCCACAGCTATTCAGCCAAGCTGAGATAAAAAGAAACCTACTCTTGGCGATTGAAGCGGATTGCTCGGGTTAATGTCTAATCAGTGGATAGAGCTGAGACTGACGGAGCATTAAGGAAATGAATGTGTTCGCCAATGAAACTTCAGATCGTTTTTGTGATATAATATTCAATTCATTGCTATTCACTGGTTGTATGTCTTTCTACTTTAATTGTCTCAAAATGTTGATACAAATTTTCAAAAAGGTTTTTAAAATTAAAGGGATTTAATGAATGTAGGAATGCGTGAAATGGATTGACAGATGACGTATGACAGAGAAACAGAGATAGTAAGATACACGTGTGAACGAGAGTAAAGGGAAGGATGTTTTGCTTTTAATTTAGAAGTATTCCCAAGATGGCGATTCGAGAGCTCAGCGCTAACGACAATGCTTTGTAATTTACTCAATTGTATTTTTAATTAAAGTTAACGGTTAAAAAATAACAGTTTTACTTGTCCAGCTCCACATGAATATTTCTTATTAAATCAGGGCCTCTATTAAGGTGCGTTAAAACGATATCGTGTTTGACACGTTTAAGAATCGTTTATGTCACAGTCGCCATTATTGTAAATGACATAAAAGTTATCAAAATACGGAAACAGGTCAAAAACGATATCGTTATTACCTTGTAGAATTCCAGCCCTGTCGTAATGTCTATCGAATGTATATGTGTGTATGTGTATGTGTCTATGTACCGTAATAGTGGAAATGCTTCAGTCCAATTGACGATTTAAATACTCCTTACGACACAGCCAAGGAGGAAGGTCTTCGACGTGACGTTTGTATTATCTAGACTAGGACTTTAGCTCAAGTTGTCCACGACTTGTTTGTCGCTCGGATATTCCTTCCTAACTATTGTAGCGATAGAGGCGAACTGAATGACAAGAGAGAAAATACATGTGCTACCTGTTTAAGGTGTTGTTACGAGAACAAAACAAAGTTCTCGGCTAAGGGAAGTTGCATTGTTCCAAACGTTATAAATTTAGAAAACGGGAATGGAATTCAACTTACGGAGTTCAAGTGAGTTAGAAATTGTTTCGTAAATCAAACACGTTAATTCTTACATGTGTAAAAACAAATGCGTAGATTGACGAGTAGTTTCTAACTTTCTACTGTTTATTCCTTAGTAGCTAATGCTTCACAATGTGTACAGAATACAGGTGTTAGGTAACTTATAAAGGTGTAAGATACTTGCTTTTGCCCGTGACTTCTTTCGCGTAGAATTAGTTATTCGTCCATCCTATGTTATGGGGATTTCAATTAACATTATTCCCTCGAAACTTTAAAATTCTCGGGATAAACAGTATGTGTTAATCCAGGGTATGCTATCCCTTTTTAAATCTCATCCTAATCCGTCCAGCCGTTGCAGCGTGATAGAGTAACAAACTTTCGCATTTATAATATTAGTAGGATATGATGAGATGTTTATGGTACCCTGGTAGGGCACATCAGTTCACAAACTACATTCTTGTCAGATGCGAGTGCGGTTGTGATAGCAATAGATGGCATAGTCAGTCATCAGAGAGTCAGAAAGCAATAATCAAAAGCGTACCCAAATTAATACCCTGGTTTCACTGTACAAACACCTACAAAAACCACTCTAAACAAAAGATGTGGTACAGCTGACTACCTAGTTTTGGCAGGGCAGTTTCACAATGTGATTGTGCTCTAATAAAAAGGCTTGAAATTAATATTCAGTGAAGATGCACGACTGCGAACCCCGGCGCAGATAATTTAATGAAATAACAATTAGTGCACGCAAACCCGCTGCAGCTATAATTTATCGGTGTTTGCGTCCCGTCAGCATATTCGTTTAACACAAATTTATCGCGAGGCTGGGTCAATGTTGAAAATTTAAATTCTGTTGAATCATGACAAAAAATATATTTTGCTGAAATAAATTAGTATGGTGTACAATTTTAAAACTATGATGAAGATGACTTAATTCGCGGTTTTTATGCGTGTTTGGTGAAGATGAAATTAAAAACACACACAAACTTAAAAATAATAATTAATTTATTTTTATATCCTTCGCAGAACCAACCTTAATTTGTTTCTATTTGGGTCATTCTTTGACTGGTAGAGAATGCCTTAAGATAATAAAAAAATGTATGTATAATAGTGTATGTGTATTGTTTAATAAAATGAAAAATGATTATTTAATAAAAACACATTATTTACACGAAACAGTGTTTTTGGGCCCTGAGCTAGGATGCCCTGTGTTACAGGACCCATAAAGTATGAATAATAAAGTTTAAATAAACAAATCATCATCGTGTTGATGGTATTTACATAATCAACATCATCATCAGAAGCCTATACTAAACCACTGCTGGAAATACGCCTCTCTTATTTTACACCACCAGGCCCGATTTGCGGTCATTCTCATGCAGCTCTTGCTAGCCACTTTGCGAAGATCTTCGCTCTACCAGTCAAAGAGCATCCTACGTTGCAACACATCTTTTAAAAATAAATAAAGCAAGGCAGTTATTTCAGATAAATATAAAGAAAACCAAAATTTATAAAAAAATGATACAGTTTGGTCTTTGTTATGTATTACTTGTTCAATACAGTTATTTACAACTTGAATGTCCGAACCCAAATGCATAAGTCGACATAGTTAAAAGCTGCAGACTTAGTGAGAGCTTACAGGTTCTGCATTAGATATAATATAGATCCTCGACCCGCATAAATTAATTCAACATTTCACGGGGTTGGTAAGAATCCCTTTTTATTATTATTTAGTGTTGTAACGATCCTCTAATATTTACGCGCAGTTCTCAACAAAATGAAGATCTTCTAACTTAAAATAGTAATCCAAACAGTAACACTGATTTATTTACAATAAAGTATTCAAACCTATCTAAATAAAGAGTTTCAGAACTTTATCCTGTAGTATTTTCTGAAGAGAATACAAAATTTACAAGTAAAAGATACTCTTTCTACTTCCTTTTCTGTATCGCAGCCGGATAGAAACAGCCGCCTTACAGGTGTGATCACCGGTCGATCGTCGGGCCGAGAGGATGAACTAGTAAGCTTACCGGGCGGAGGGACTTAGAGTCTTAGGAGCTCTTTGAAAGCCTTTAGAGGTCTCGCTTCGTGAAAAATGTTGCACACATAATGCGGTAAAGTTTATGAACAGTTTCATTCTCTTATTGAGACTTTACACCTTGATATTGCAGGGAACCCTCGCGACGCTGCCTTAAGACGAGCAACTTTAATATTGAGTATTAGATGGCTTTGCGGTAAAGGTCGAAGTTTAAACTTTGTGGCTTACCCACAAGTCATAAATACGGCAAATTTTGAGGATCAGAAACTGAACGAGCAAATTACGGATGATTTGGTATTAGAATTAAAGTAAAACCAATACAGAGACCAAATCGTCTGTAATAACAAAATGTTAATCTTGAAAGCGTTCGCAGCTATCTCCCATCTTTCAACATTTTAATTTCAAATGTAAGTTAAAGCACGAGATTTATGCATGACATTTCGTCTCAATCAGAATGTGAGAAATGAGCTGACAAAGGCTCGTTACGAATGCGAGTGTCGACTTCAACTTTGGGAAAAATCGTTGACGTTGAATTTCCTCGCTATTTTATTACACGGTTCTGCATAAAACTTCAAAGTTTTGACAGCATGACTCATGTACTCTGACATGGATTGATGTTTCATTCATCTCAGGGAAGCAGGGAAATAAACATGTTCAAATTAACAACTTTCCGTATAAAAGTGAAGCCGCTCACGCTAATTTTGAAAAATATGATGACGCCGCGTTTGTAACACCGAGTGCCACTTGTGTTCAGGATTATACAGAAATTAAACATTCCTAACGGATTTGAATGTTTGAATAGCGTTATCTCGTTCACTCTAGCAATGGCTTGAAAGAGACGGCGGTACCTTTTTCAGCGATTTTGTTGCTGAAAAGCCTTTGTGAGTCGGGAAAGCTATTCACTCTTTATTTGTCGTCGGCAGAGCCCTCATACGGTAATTAATAGGACCCGGGCTATAAAAACTCAACGTTGGGGCATCGCCTGCACGCATTCCCTTTTATATACGATCGTTTATTTATCATGATGTCACCTGGAGAATCTACGTGATCCGGGAAACAAATGTTGTACAATTAATTAGGTACTTTCAATGGATTACGGTGGGCTCCGGTTATTGGCCGGAAAATTGAGGACTCACGGATTGATGCGAACGGTGGAATGGACGATACCGAAATTCATGCGTGTGTCGCGCGTTCCAGCATATTCACGCCCAATATATCTTGCTATGACAGCGAGCAATTATCACGGAGTCGTATTAGATATTGTAGTCAATCATCGGTTAAAATGTCTTATCTTGTATTATTGCAAAAAGAGATAATAAATAAAAAGCATATCGATAAATCGCTTAGATCACGTTGAACAATAAGCTTAGTTGAGTATATCTAAGTTTCCGGAAACCTTTATAAGGTCAGTTGTCTAAACCGCCGTAACTCAGAGAAAATAACATTTCCCTGGTCCCGAAAAAGATTCTATCGCATCAGTAAATTCACCTCGTACAAGTCTAGTTGCCATCAAAATACATTATAAGGCGAAATCCTGGTCCCGGCCTAAGTCTATAAACGCGGAATAAATCGTATCGTTACGCTGCGTAATGGCCCAAGGGGGTACAACGAAAAACTTCCGGGGAGCTATTAACTTTATTTAAGAGTGTTATAAACCGTTTTCAACGTTATCACAATCCCGCGAGCCTAGTTTGAGCCGCCCTTGGATTATTGACACCGCGGGACGCCGCACCTCGCCACTACTTGCCTCTCCTTCACGTAATATATTTGAATACGGTAAGAGGGTTTGTACCTCGGTGTCTATATTCGTAAAAAGTTTCTGAAATAAGAACTTACAAGCATTAAAATAAGAACTTTAATATTAAGTGGTAATACAAGTTAAATTATGATTGAATTTGTTTTTGAGCCCTTAATTTTCAAAATTGACATCAGAGAGCAATTTATATTATATTTGAACAAACAAAGTTGAATGGCCGATTCAAAATGGATAAATTGTAGTTGGCTTTACGATTTCCAAGTTAAGCACTAGTAGTCAATACAAAGGGTAAATTAAATAAAACTGGAGGACAATCTTAATTTACTTTAGTCCCGGATAGAGTAGGTAGCGAAGGGCCGGACATCATACCCGGAAACGGGCGTGCGATGGGACATAGAAGAAAATTTAATACCTACGTTGGGAGTGACAACAAATGCAAGGAAATGAGGGACTTCCGACTATTGGCACGTCGATTCAATTTACTTTGAGCGAGCGCTGGCCTTCATTATAGGTAAAGAATTTTATCCAAAAAGGCCTTTACTGAGCAAAAGGTTATTCTTGATTGTTTGAATTTATTCCTTTTGTGAAAGTATCGCTGTTTTCTTTACAATAATAATATACAGTGCCGTACGAGTAGACAGACACATCGTGGGAGCTACAACCATTACTTCTGTAAAGCCTGACAAGATTCTATTTGGCCCTATTTCTATACAAATTTGTATTGAAATAGGGCCAAATAGAATCTTGTCAGGCTTTGCGTCAAAGTAACGGAAGATATTTGTTTGTAAAATTAGTAGGTAACTCGTGCTTTCTTCTTTTAACGAAAAAAATATAATTAAATATCACCTCCCGGGGTCGAACATGCCTACTTAAACGGACGTAATAACTTAATAAGTTAAAAAAAGATATTAGTCACTAATACTATTGAACATTAATAGCAGTATTCAGCATTTTCTTATTCTACAAGGGGTTTTTTTAAAAAAGGAATGGGCACTAGCCGTATTTCTTTTTATAATATTCTTTTATATTATTATATTCTGGATGTTTTTTAGTGCCATCGACGGACAAACAGGCAGACAAATCAATGTAGAGCAAGTCTTTTTACAACTAGGTAATGCAGGGCCTATTACTGGTGTTCTAGCGTACGAAAAGAGAGAGAACGTAATGAGCTTTACAAACAAATCTGATCTTTAGGTAAAAGCTTAATCCAAAACTTTTATTCTGCCAATACATTTTTTTTTTACCAATTGATGTCCCTAACTGTGAAAAAACTTGTGATCTGAGCATCCAGTTAAAGTCCCACCGAGCCAATCACATCAATCCATCGTTTTTATTATGCGTAACAAAAACAAACGCGATGTCGCATCTACGTTATAGCTAAGACAGGGCAATACCTTTCAAAGTGTGACTCAATTTGCTAGCAGCAAAATTGAGTTTTAAAATTTACCTACCGTATCTCGTGAAACGATAAAAACAAGGTCACCCTCTCGTGCAGTAGGTAATCTGATTATTTGTGATAGCTTTTCACACCGCGCTTCGCGGCGTTCATCGGCCAGACCCCCCCCCCCTCCCCTTACTGATAACTAGTTAAATGACTTTGCTGCTGCAGCCGCTGAAAAAAAGCCTTGGCGAGAAAACCTGGGTTTTAATTTTATTAAACACAGTCTAAGCACGTTTAATGCTTTAGGCATTGTAACCGACCGATTATTTATCGCTATGCGTCTTTTTAATTGGCAATGCTAACTAAATTAATCTTTATTTTTCTAGTCGTTTTATTTTACATATAGTTTAACAAAATGTTCATAATTGTATTGGTAATGGGCAATAAAAAATACATCGAGAAAACTTCTTAGCGCAATAAACATTTGAAAAAATAGCAGAAAATCGAAAAAAATAAATAAAGTGTATGTAATAAATTGTATTTAAATAAAAAAGACACGTTTTTGATTAAACACGGCACCAACGTAAAAAAAAACATTTTTATAAATTGGTTTGATCCTATAAATATACTCTACATATTATATAGAACGGTTCTCAAACTAGTTTTTTCTACTAATGCCTCTAGAAGAATACGAATATAAATGAGAGCTACGATAGAAAGATTAATCTTGAATCTTTTTCTTCTTAGCAAAACCGTTAAACCGCTATCTAAATCAATGTAGAAATCGATAGTTTCCAAATCACTTACACATTAAATAGGTAAAATATGAGGCAACGATTTTAAAGCAAATACAAAAGGCATTCCCACTAATCTTTTTCATATTTTCTTCGTGTTTTTCAGTGTCCAGGAAAAAGTAATTTATGTTACGGAAAAGCTGTCTCATAATTTAATGAAAAGAGGATGGTTGTTATTGTTAATTAATGGCCCTGCTAGCATATTGTTACGAAACCCATGCGTGAGAGAATTGTGTGATTGTACAGTGCTTTTTTTAATATTGCAATCCTAAGGAATTTAAATAGATCAAGTATTTTTCATAGCAGAGCCAACCAATTTTGTATTAAACCAACCTTAGAATTATCTTCCTTCAACAAAAAGCAACAGAGAGACAGAGGCGTCAAACTTAAGTTCGCCCTTGTACGTTTCTATTCTGTGAATATTGTATTTGAATTTCTGTGTTTAGTACAATACAGTGTATGCATACATACTTGTTAGACCTCATTTTCGTTAGAGGTGAAGGTTAATAGGGCACAGAGTTGAAGTTACAGTTAACGTTAACTTATAATAAACTAGCCTTTGCCCTTAACTCCGTCCGCGTAGAACTCGTTAATCGCTGCTCTTTCAGGAACCGTACAATTTCTGGGATACAACTATTCTATGTCCGTCCAAGGGACTTAAACTATCTCCATACCCAATTTCATCTAAATCGGTTCAGCAGTTTAAACGTAAGAGGTAACAGACAGACAGACAGACACACTTTTGCATTTATAATATTATTCAATTCTCATAAAATACGTAGCACCTATCTAAATAACTGGGAACATTAATATACCATCGTCTTTTTCAGCCAAAAACGTCCACTACTAGATATAGGTCTTCCCCAAGGATCGATGGTTGATTTTGTGCTACTGACAATCATCCATGACCTTCAGTAGATAGTCGGTACAGATCGTGGAAAGCCTACCAACTCCTAACACAAATGAATTTGATGTAAATTTTCTAAAGATAAGTTTGTTTTAAATTTAATAAACAAAATGAAGCTATACATTTATAAAGCTGTGAAATTAAACCCCGCGCGGCACAAAAATGGGTTATATCTTCTTTTTCCAAAATTGTCAACATTAAAATAAAATTAATTGAAGCCTGTCTTCCTGACAAGGGTTGACATCGAATCTAACGCTAGCCAAAATGATGAAAGGAAGAAATACTCAAAAGGCCTTCCTTAAGGGTTCTGCGTTTGTCTTCATTTTGCGTAAATGGCAGGCGAAAACACCAGGATTCTAAACCGCGGTAACATGTGCATTGTATTGGACGCCTTGTCTTTATCAATAACCACCGATTTTTTTCTGCTTGAATTATTTGTAGGAGATAAACTTATTTTTGAAAATTTGTTACACTGAAAGTGCCAATTAAATGGCCCAACAACGATTCCGTACCGGCCGTGTAGAATATTCTGATAAAAAAGATAAAAGTTGTTTATTCAGTAAGTAGGCCGCACGGGCACTTTCACACGTCAAAACTCTACTGGCGCTTCAAAGAGGCCACTGCTGAGAAGAAGCGACACAAGAAACTCAACAGTAAGTATTTTTTTTTAATATTGCTTATGACAATGATAGAACTTAACCTAGCATTATAGATATAAATCAATTAATAAAATTTAAAATATATACATCATCAGGGTTGTTGTTAATTCTGTAGCTCTGCCTACCCCCACTCTGGGAATGAAGGCGTGACTTTATGTATGTTATGTATACATCATGCGTAGTTAAGTAGGCAAAAGTGTCGAAACTTCTATAAACACAAGAGCAAATAAATAAAATAATAATAATATCTATACCTACCCATGACGATGCTAAACTTAATGAAATAATAATAAAAAAAGCTTCAATACGTTTTCCTACAGAAATGTGTACTATGCTATTACGTTAGGTATCTTACGTCTGTTAGATAATCCTCTACCCTATAGTAAGCTTTAGACATTAATGACTTTTTCAAGTAATTTTTAAGTGTTGAAAATGGTAACTTTAAAACTGCGTCGGGTAATTTATTGACGGGCTATTGACCTACAAATGATTAATATACTTTACACGAAATTTTCTAATGGAAAGAAAGAAAGAAAGAAAGAAAGAAATTCATTTATTTTGCAAACAATTAACAAACCTAAAGAAACTACAATACATAAGAATTGGACACAATTGCATGCAAAAATGGATACCACTCAGCATGAAGTCGAGTCGCTTGTGAGCGCCACGACGCTGATCTTCCGTGGATCCAGGCGCCCGCGTGTGCGAGACAGCGAACAGGGAATTACATAATTAGAAGATAATGACATTGAAATAGAAATTATGAATAAGATAAACGAAAATAAATTATGACATCTCATGTTGGTCTGATATTACAATTGTTGAGAACATTGCTGGGTGATACTACTCTAAGCTGCGCATGTAACCTAACTATTATGTGAATAAAATACAATGAGTATTAAATGCGGGATAACAGGAAATATAGCAATAGAATGTATACAAATAATTTATTATAGTATATTTATAGAGGCGGATGATAAAAGAGGCGAACGATGGACGATGGAAGGAGGCGGGTGACGACACAGAACGGCTATGCTTGAGCCAATTGCAAAGTCAAGAGGTGTTGCTTCAATTTTCTTTTAAAAATAAATAGTGAAGGGGATTTTCTTACTGGGGGAGGTAGGTTGTTCCAGCATTTCGTGGCAGCGTACCGGAAGCTGCCGCGAAATGCTGCCGTTCTATGTCGTGGATATATAAGACCAAGAGCCAGTCTTTCCTGCGCGCGAGGAAATATGAGTTTAGAATAAAGAAACGTGGGCTGTTTATTTTTTATGATGCCAAACAACAGCGAAGCCAGATGAAGCGTCCGTCTAGCCTCCATCTTGAGCAAGGCACCTTGGTTTAAGAAAGGAGTGACGTGCGATCGTCGTGGGATTGGATAGCAAAATCTAGCACAGGCGTTTTGCAGACGTTGTATGAGAACCTTAGTGCGGGCCAGAAGGCACTTGCCGACAACTGTGTCTGCGTAACTGAGTTTAGAGAGAATCAAGGAGTCACACAATTTAATACGCATGTCAATATTCAGATAATTCCTTACACGATACAGTACCTTAAGACGGTAGAAGCAATTCCGTACCGTATCAAGAATGTGCTTCTCAAAACGCAGTGTACTATCCATAAGGACTCCCAGATTCCGAGCCTCAGCTACCCGTTCGAGCTTACTATTATTAATAGCCACAGGTCGATCATGGGATATTATCTTAGAGATAAGGTGTTTTGTACCTAAAACTAAAAATTTGGATTTTGAGGGGTTGAGGACCAAACTGTTGAGATCAACAGCCGACACTGTGTCGTTGGGGTTAAACGAAAAGTATAACTGCAGGTCATCGGCATATAGGTGACATTTGCAGTTCCTAACACAGTCGACAATGTCCGCACTGTAAAGAATAAAGAGTTTCGGGCCAAGGATTGATCCCTGGGGAACTCCTCTATTAATAGCAGCCAGGTCAGAAGCTACGGTGGTCCCATTAGCACCACATACCTCAACCATCTGTTTACGCCCGCTTAAGTAGCTAGAAAACCAAGCGACCGCACTAGGTTCGAAACCATAATACGAAAGCTTGGAAAGCAGGAGCGTAGTGTTTATGGTATCAAACGCCCGCGAAAAGTCTAGCAAAACGAGGATAGAACCCTCCCCTACATCTTGGGCGGCCAGGATATCATCAACAACATCTAGAAGAGCTGTAGCAGTACTACGTTTTTTGCGAAATCCTGACTGTTTTGCAGGAAGAAGTTCATTTTCTTCTAAGAATTTCGAGAGCTGCATACACACGACTTTTTCGATGATCTTAGACAAAACAGGGAGAATACTGATGGGCCTATAGTCTTTTAAATCAGTGGGGGAGGAAGTTTTAGGGACAGGTTTAACAATAGCAGCCTTCCAGGCTTCGGGGAAAACATTCGTCCTCAACGATTGGTTAATTATTGCAGTTAACACATGTAACGTACGCGGCAGAGTAAGGAGTAACATGTCCAGAGAAATGCCATCAAGTCCCTGGGCCTTTGTTTTTATGGACCTAATAATATTCCCAACAACATGCTCTGAGACAGGCTCTAATGTGAATCTTGCCGGACCGTACCTATGGAATTCGAAATAAGTCAATTGGGATAAATCGACTGTGCCTTTTCCTGGTACATCAAGAAAATGTTTATTCATTTTTTGAGGATCAATGTGTGCTACCAGGTCAGTCTTCTTCTCCTTAAAGTCGGCCACATTTCGCTTAGTATTTTTCCATAATGTGCGGGGGTTATTTGCCCCAGCCACTAAAAATTTACAGAAGTAAGCTGACTTTTCCGTATGTAAGGCATTTGCAACTACGTTTTTAAGAAATTTATAACTTCGTTTGTGTGAATCAGACCCAGTACGTTTGTATCGATCATGGAACTCGTCTCGGGTCCTCATAATTTCCCTGACATTGTACGTTAACCACGGAAAAGAATGTTCTTTAAATATAGTATGTTTAGTGGGTGCATAGAGATCAAAAATATATATTACATACTTGCTGAAAGCTGCCAGAGAATCGTTTACATTGCTGTGTGACAATAACCTTTCCCAGTTAATAGAATTCACATGAGCGTCGAAAGTGTCAAGTTGAATATTTTTAAGGGGTCGAAATATGACATGCCTCGGTGGTGATTTAGCTTTTTTAACTAAGATTTCGAATGAGATAAAAGCGTGGCTACTAAGATCCGGTATATGGTCAATAAGAAGATTAGTTACACGAAGATTCGAACACACAACATCAATTAAAGTCTCACTGTGGTCGGTGAAGTGCGTAGCCTTGTCAACGAATTGATTAAAACTGTGGCAATGAAGGAACTGTTGAACTTTCTTAGTGTTAATATCTGATGGATTGAGAAAATTTACATTAAAATCACCCATCAAAACAATGTAGTCAAACGTTGAAAAGGTAGAAATTGAGTCACTAAGGGCGTCCACAAAAATATCGACACCGAGCCACGGCGGGCGGTAAGCAGTGCCCAACGCTAGCTTCACACCATTCAATGAAACATTTAACCACATCTGCTCAACAGACCCAGCGGAAGGATAAGGTAGTAAACGCGCATTAATTCCTCGCTTAAGGTAAAAGCCCACGCCTCCACCCCGCGCGCGGATGCCGGCCCCCCGCGGCGTATGGCGCAGGCGGTATCCGGGGGGCGCCGGCGCCCTCGCCTCCTCACCGATCCGCAACCAGGTCTCGTTTATGGCCATGATGTCCACGGCATGACGATCCATTGCCACTATGAATTCATCATGCCGTGTGCCCAGGGACCCCGGATTTAAAAAAACCAAGCTTTAAATTTTTCCTGATTACGAATTGAATAACATTTGAAAAGACAAAAAGGATGTACTTATTATTTGTTAAATATAGAGAAAGCCGTGTGGCATGACGCCAGTCAAGTCCATGTAAACTAATTGACTTGTACAACACAGAAAATCTGATGTCATGCCACGGCGACAAGGAGGACACATAATTGAACAAAACAGGGCAATAAACACTAAATGATAATAAGTAAATATTTATTTTAGTTGGAATGTAAGGATAGGGAAATAATATACTTAAAGAACAACATATAATGTGTGTTATTTCCATAAAAAAAGTATATATGCAGCATGATTTGGCATTGATAAGTGAATACAGTGCACAATAACTATTATGACAATCAAAACAAATAAACGACATAAGAAAACAACAGGAACAAAAATACCAACTTATGTACCAAGGTAAATGTGCAAAAAACTTTTCAACCAAGCAAATGATTCGAATTTGACTTAGGATAAACAAAGTATAAATTAGGCGCCACTGTACTGACCTAGCCAAATTGAAGCTAGTAAAAAACCCTGCTTATGTCGGCCTCTGTACGGAATCTTAAAGTACGCTCGCCAGTCGCTCGGCGAGCATATACACCACCCTGCCAGGTCCACGCGCGCACCCACTCCAGCCGGCGGGACTCCGACCGAACCATGTAGAAAAGGTGCCGGTTGTGCCGCGTGAGACGCTCGTTAATATAGACACGGCATGGGGCCAGAAGGCCAAAACCCTCAGTGTCAATTATACGTCGAACACGCGCCGCACGCAGCAACTGGTCACGTTGAACTCTCCTCACCAGCCGTAAAACCAGGGGACGCGGTGTGGTGCGTGAGCCGGCGAGGTTATCTGCACCAGGAGGGTCCGGACTCAGACCCTGGGCAGCTCCCACTCGCCGGGCTCCTACTCGACTTACACTTGCGATATCTTGCAGCTCCAAATGCACACCAAGCTTCTGTGCGACAAGGGTGGCCAGGTGGGTCGCATTCTCGTTGGGCGTCTCCGGTAAACCAGTAATCTCTAAGTCACTTAAGAGCAGCTCCTGGTCCCGGTCATTAAGGTCGGCTCGTAATCGCTCCACCTCAGCTGTCAATTTGTGTCCCGAGTCACAATGGGTTTCAGTTTCAGTTAACCGACCTTCCAACGAGGATACGCGATCCTCAATGCTATCCATACGCGAAGTAACAGTAGCTAATGCAGCCGTGAGCGCTTCTAGTCGCACAAAGAATTCAGATGTGAATTTATTTAACAGAGTTGTCACACAAGTTTCTATAGACGACTTTAAACTTTCTTTGAGCTCTGATTTAATAGCAGAGAACGCGGCGCTCAGTTCTTCCTTTGTAGCGGTATCGGGACCAAGTGTCTCAGCGAGACATGGCGATTTTTTTGATCGAAAGGTAACATTTTCGGTGATGCAGCGGGCCTCACTCAGTACGCTAACATCGAGTGACTCGTTATTGCTCGGCGGGGACGGCTGGGACGCCGGGCGCACAGGAGTGTTTTTATTATCTAGTTTCGGCATATTATTTTTGCACACAGGGCAGATCCACTCCGTTTTCCTTGATTTGTCCATTAATTGGAAACGGCTTACAGCAACGCCAGCACATTCCAAGTCATAGTTATTTTTACACTTGCCACAGCACAAACATTGTTTTGTAATTGGCTTATTACATCCAGCACAAATATTGCAGGCCGAATGAGTTGCAGACTTCATTTTGTTATGAGGCAAATTCACAACCGGGCGAGACATGAACAAACTTGAAGGTAGCACAGAGTTGCTTACGCACAAAAGCGACCGGTAGATGTAAACAAGTGCGTCTGTGTGCGCGAATCACGTTAATTTACAACTTTAGACTCGCAAAATAACACTTATACGAAAGTAGTTGAAAAAATAAATAGACACAATGATATTGTTCGAGAAACAAGCTATACGCAGATATATAACACTACTCTTACTGTTGACTATTGGCAATATTTTTCTTAATTTCAACGCGGAGCTCGACAAAAATACGTCCGCACTGTCGCTGTCACGCACACTCTCTGATAACACTCTCTAATGGCAATTTTATTTTTATTTCTAGTATTAAAATTATGAATATCTCAATATTTTATAAAATAGTCATGGTTCTTAATAACATTAATAATATTATCATAAATAAATTGTGACGCTACAGTCAAAATATTAATTTCTTTAAATAGTACTCTTAAGGAATCACGTGAGTTTCATTCGTTCAATATATAACTTAATAATCTTAATATTGAACGAGTGGCCCTGTTTTGTAACACAAATATAGTATGTATATCAGGAGCTTTTCCCCAAACTAGAGGCCTGGTATTCATCAATACAAGGCCTCTATTCTACACTGTAAAACGATATTGTCTTTGAAGTGTTTCCGTATCGTCTACGTTATTATTATTCAGGGAGAGGCTATTCAAGGCTCCAAAGCCTAGTATCACTGCGACCAGGATTGATCTATTGTGATCGCCACAGCCTACAGTTCTCCGCTGAGTCCTGTTATTGCGAAGAACTTCAGGACTTTATTGGCGCCGAGATACTTGATCTCCTCTGGGCACATTAAGTGCTTTCCCAGTGAGGAGTTACGGTGTCGCATTAAAGCCGGGCAGACGGTGAGAAAGTGCATGGGCGTTTCCTCCTCCAGATGGCAGAGTCTGCACAGCCTTGTGTCACATTTCCCAATCGTCTGCATGTGCTTGTTCAGGCAACAGTGCCCTGTGAGCGCCCTGGCAAGAGTGCGAATTTTGTTCCTACTCAGCGCTAAGGCCTCCATCTTTATTTTTATTTCTAGTATTAAAATTATGAATATCTCAATATTTTATAAAATAGTCATGGTTCTTAATAACATTAATAATATTATCATAAATAAATTGTGACGCTACAGTCAAAATATTAATTTCTTTAAATAGTACTCTTAAGGAATCACGTGAGTTTCATTCGTTCAATATATAACTTAATAATCTTAATATTGAACGAGTGGCCCTGTTTTGTAACACAAATATAGTATGTATATCAGCCGCTTTTCCCCAAACTAGAGGCCTTGTATTCATCAATACAAGGCCTCTATTCTACACTGTAAAACGATATTGTCTTTGAAGTGTTTCCGTATCGTCTACGTTACGATAGCTCTTATTTACTTGACAGTAACGGTGGCCGAGTTAAAAACAATAAGATTTTTACTTAGTAGAATAGAGGCCCGGATAGAAAAAGACATTCCAGCGCTTTTGTAATTTTATATATATACAGGGTGACCCGCGAGTAATCGCTTTTGGAGTCAAGGGGTGATAAAGTACGTTATACTGAATAGGCCTATGAAGTTTTCATTCAGCTACTCACTTAAAAAAAAAAAAAACAATATAAAATATTAAAATAGGTGTGTTCCTACCTTTACTATTTGTAGTACTATCATAGTATTTAATGTCAGAGCAGTTCAAGATCAAGGTCACTATCAATGATCACTCATTGTTGACACATGCCAAACTTACCGCAATTTACTTAAAATATTCTTCAACATATCGAGAAATATGAAGTGCGTAAAGTTTTTCTTACTGCATCATACCGTTTGTTAATCCATTTGATCCTCATTCTATCATTATGAAATGATTAACCACGTTCATAAGTTTCCCGTTTCTCGATTTCAAACACTGCATTCTCATAAATACAAGTATACATAATAATAATATGTGTACTTACTAATATTTATTACTTAGTATTTTAATAAGTTTCTATTTAAATAAGCAAATTAAATTGTTATTCAACAAAACTCAAACAAAATATGAAGTATGATGAAATGACAGAAAGTTACGTGACAGTAAGTATAATTTACTTTTAACTAGACAGCTTCAGGCGTTTTTCGTGAAATAGGTATTGAATAAGTAGTTTGAACCCTAAACTATCGTTGTTTAACGACATTTTGTGAATAGAACCTCCTCGAAGTCGGTGGCGCGGTTTAGCGTAAGCACACCTACCTACATAAGTTCAGCTACGCACTGGGCGACCTGACCGCCGAGTGCGTAATGACCTTGATATTATTCATTAGTTTTTTAACACGTTCCCTGGTCCGTTTGGCCCCAATGAGGGCCCCATGAACATTTTTTTCAGGAGTCCGTGCCTCCACGGGGACAGTGAACGTGTTAAGACTACATTGTGCTGTTTGATTAACGGACAAATAAAAATGAGACATTTTTGGTACTTTTTTATTATGTTGACGTAAATAATACTGAGTACAAAAAACACAATGCATAGTCAGAGTGCAGATGATTTGTCACTTTCGGACCTTAAGAACATTGATATAAAACCTAAAAGTAACGAATCATTATTTGAGTGGACAATAGCGAAAGAAGTTTAAATAATAATATTTATAACCGAAAAGCGTTAAGGTGCACTTACCATAGAATAAGATTTAAAGGCATAGACACGTTCACTGTCCCCAAACAAAACGATCTGACACTGTCACAAGTCCAACTGACAGTTTTAAGTCCATTCAGTATGGTATGACCCCACAGTGGAAGCACGGACTCCTGAAAAAAAGGTTCATGACCCCACATTGCGGGCACCCGGACAGGGAACGTGTTAAAGCGAAAGCGTAAATCTATACCCGTCCGAAAATTTCAATACGTAAGTTAAAAAAAGGAAAGAGTACAGTTCTTGCCGTACACAGTTGTCAACTTGCGTAAACTGGACTCCAACGACACCAACTGGGCATCATGGTCGCAGATTATACATGCAACAGTGTGCGACAGCAACATTGTACGACCATGATATTTTAGCTTACAGAGCCGTCTCTTTTTGGCACACTGAATCCCAAAAAGACTGTGTATAACAGCTATCTGTATGTTACCTTTTATTTTATCGCTCCTTCTATGCCTTTAGTTCTTATTCTTTGGCACTTGCACAGGCGACCAATGATTGTTCCGACACACCGGTGACACTTCACTATGGGTGCCACAGGTGCAGTATATTTACGACTTGTTTTACACGTATAAGACGTCCTCTAACCCTAGTTTTTTATCTTATTTCTTTTCTGAAGCAATACAGTGCAATTGAATAGTACTTATAGCTTTTGCATCGTTGCAAACGCGCGACTGTATTGATTCAGCATCGCTACTAAACTTACGCGCGACACTGTTTTGGATGGACAAGTAAAGGAAAAGTGAAAAAATTAAAGGATTTTGCATTATGACTGTATCGATGCTGCATCGCGGTTGTAGCAATGGCTTAGCGGTGCTGTATCGCGACTGCATCTCTGCAGATTTCTGCCGTGGGGTCGATGACGCCCGAAGTAGTATGACAAACAGATGTATTGAAGAGTCATAACTACACCTTTTTTCGGTCAAAACAGTTAGTTTTATAGGGTGGCTTCAGTACTTACCCATCGATAAACTAATTGAGACAGCAGGACGAATACGAACTTAACCGACAGTGTACGATGCGTATGATTATGCATTACATAATGAGCCTCTAATATACTTGGTAAAAAAATATTGATTTTGACATATTATCGTATTGCTATTGTTATGATGACTCTTATTTACTTGAAAGTAATGGCGGCCGAGTAAAAACAATACGATACGGTGTTAAAAGCAATATGGTTTTACCGACAGGTTCTGTAGCTATGCAGGATCGATATGGCTCGCATTTGGATTATTCGTCGGACTTAGTACCATGTACTAGGCTACATGGGTATTATTGCTTTGCTTTATATGCGCAATTAACAAACCGCACCTAACTACCCCATTTTGAGCATTATTTATGAACTATAACTATGATATTAACATTTCTTCTGATAGTTTTGAAGTTCATATTACACTTATAGCTTTATTTTCCTCAAATCATTGTTTCCTTCTTTCTTCCCTTATTTATGATTCCTTATCAAAATTAATAGTCATACGTAGTGTCTCCTTCTTCTTCAGTTAACCTAAAATTAAAATCAATTAGTCTAAGCATAGGTACAACAACAATTTGACAATGTACGTAAGGATCGAGAATATGTAAAAAAGTGATACATTTCCCATGTTTCACTTGACCACATTCAAAATTCCGCCACAAACCGACTCCATCATCAGATCAGGTCTTAGATACCATAAAATAGCATTATCAAATTTTACTCTTTCAAATTTCGTGTACATAACATCACGCCTTCATTCCTAGATTGGGGTAGGCAGAGCTACAGAAACACCAAAAACTCTAAGAATACTCGTTTATAATTCCTTAATGACATTTTGCACAATCGGGCCACGATGTTTACTAGTGTATTAGTGACAGGTTGCAAGCCCATCGCATAACAGTACTACAAGCCCTTATTCCCTCGCAATTGAAAGGTAAAAAAGTAAGCAACAGTGTTAGCATTGTTGTGTTCCGGTGTGGGGCTACGACAAACGGTGAAATTACTAGCATAGAGGCATTCCATCTTCATCCTCAGGTTTGGCAACGCATTTGAGGTAATAGGATTGCAGTCTTAAGATTATAGTCTTGGGAATTCAAATATCTATGGTTCTCAGATTCCAGTTACCATCAGATGGCCTGAGTGCTTGTGTGCCTGCCTCCTCCTTAGCTGTGAAACCATAACAAATAATCAAACAGGCTAACAGAGTTACTTTCGCATTTAGTATTAGTGACCCGCCCTCGGTTCGCTTCGCTTCGGTTTACGTGTGTTTCTGTAATACCCTTACAGAAAAAGGAAATTATTATACATTAAAAGCCTCCCGTGAAAAAAGAAATCTGATAGTGAAAACCGCATAAGAATCCGATGCGTGGTTTAGGAGGAGTCAGCGGATATGCAGACAGACAGACAGATGAAGCGACTTTGTTTTGCACTATGTAATAAAATAGCAATAATAAAGAAAAGATAAAGACGAGTTAATATGGAATATGGACATGGATAGTAAGGAAGGCCCATTTCAATAACAGGACTTGTAACATTTGAACTAAATGTTTTCAAATTGACTTGTAACATTTGAAATAAATGAAAATACTGGCGCACAAACATTATGTAAAGCTAAAAACCGAGCAAAAGCATGTCGGACCATGCTCAGTGTAGGGTTCCGAAGCCGTTAAGTACTACAAACATAAAAACGGGGCAAGAGCATGTCGGACCATGCTCAGTGTAGGGTTCCGAAGCCGTTAAGTACTACAAACATAAAAACGGGGCCAAGGCATGTCGGACCATGCTCAGTGTAGGGTTCCGAAGCCGTTAAGTACTACAAACATAAAAACCGCGCAAGAGCATGTCGGACCATGCTCAGTGTAGGGTTCCGAAGCCGTTAAGTACTACAAACATAAAAACGGGGCAAGAGCATGTCGGACCATGCTCAGTGTTGGTTTCCGAAGCCATTAAGTACTACAAACATAAAAACCGGGCAAGAGCATGTCGGACCATGCTCAGTGTAGGGTTCCTAAGCCGTTAAGTACTACAAACATTAAAAACCGGGCAAGAGCATGTCGGACCATGCTCAGTGTAGGGTTCCGAAGCCGTTAAGTACTACAAACATAAAAACCGGGCAAGAGCATGTCGGACCATGCTCAGTGTAGGGTTCCTAAGCCGTTAAGTACTACAAACATTAAAAACCGGGCAAGAGCATGTCGGACCATGCTCAGTGTAGGGTTCCTAAGCCGTTAAGTACTACAAACAAAAAAACTGGGCAAGAGCATGCCGGACCATGCTCAGTGTAGAGGCACATAAAAATCAACAAGTAATAACGAATTTTCTATTTAAAGTTAATTGGTGCCGTCTTAGATGATTTTAGTAGGTATAAAATCTTTAATGGCCTGATCTCAAGATACCAATGATGTCTACTTAGCTGTGATAGTTTTCCTGTGAAGTTCGTTAAAATAATATTCTCTTTCATTTAAGTTTTTTTTCTGATTTTTAGTAAACAGAAAACCTAGCTTGGTATTTATACCACTTACTACGCATACCATTACATTTCGCTCGTGACTTCAACAGCGCAGAAATAGGTTTTCGTTAATCCTCGGGAACTGTTCTATTCGGGAAAAAATTACCCGTGTTCGTATCCGGGCTATAAAATATTCCATCGATTGGTTGAAGCCTTATACTCTGAAAATTTAACAAACAAACACTAAGTAGGTACTAGGGCAGTAGGGGTAGCGAAATAAGTAGGAATGGTTAAAAACTATCCCACAGAGCCTAAGGCATTTTCGGGGATCAATGTAATACTTTGAGAGACAGACAGACACAAATTCGCATTTATAAAATTCAGCGGAGATCCTATTGCCACTTTCCGATTGTATTTTCAGATTAGCTCTAAGTCATCAAAATGTTGCATTGTCTTGGGATACTATTATACGCTAAAGCCCGCGCAGGTCGGCGCAGAAGTTGTTAATCGCTATTTCATCAGGAACTACGATTTCCGTCTTCCGATGGTAAAGTAGTTTGTGCAGTGTTTAACTATCTGGGATAAAAAATACCCCAGGACCAAAACTGGGGTTAAACTATTTTCTTATAATTTATATGAAAATCGGTTCAGTCGTGTAGCGATGAAGGCCACATAACAAGACAAACATAAGGTTTTATAGACATTGAAACAACAATTTTATACTAGAAACTAGCTAAAATTGAACTCCGTTCACGTAAAAGCCGTTTGTCGCTCTTCCCTCGGGAATTATGTAATTTTCCAACATAATGTGTACCCTATGACCCTCTTCGGGTCTCCGGGCTTCAAGCTATATCCTCAACAGATTTTATTAAATTTGGTTTACTGGTTGATCTGTGAAACCGCCACAAACAAACATACAAACAGACTAATAGGATTACTTTCGCATTCTTAATACTAGCATGGAAGTATGAATCAGTTCGTACTCCAAGAAAAAGAGTCTATTTCCACTATTTCCACATTTCATCAAAAATGGTTTAAGCGTGTAAACTTAATATACATACACCCAGACTAACCAGCAAACTAAATTTGGCATTCGTTTTATAATAAAAGACAGAGAAGACAAGATATTATTACAATAGAGGAGTAAACAGCAAATCTGTGCCAAGCTGAGTGAGTAGGTACTTAACTAAATCGTTCCGGTGTTCTTGAGCAACTGGCTGATACGGATTCCGAGATAGTTCCTTGGAGTCCCGACTTGCACTCTCTTCGTTAAAAGCTTGCATTGGAATACAGTCCCCTTCAATTACTTTTTTTAATTTCATACCTTTGTGCTGTAACATTAACAAATATTTGTTTAAGATCCTTGTATAAAATTGGCTATCCACTACTGAACTTAAGTTTTCTACGTAAGGATCACCTTGAATAATTTTATGCGAATTAAATACTCATCGTAATACTTACTGTATTCATATTTATGTATACTTTTTCAAAAACAGAGAACAACAATGTAAAATTCCTGTGACATTTGTCACATAAAAAGTTCTTCTTCTTCTCTTTTAATGGCAGCCACGGGGCTTGTGCCACATAAAAAGTTAGTCGATGTGTGTCATTTAAGTATGACATGTCATCCATCGTTAATCAATATCACACGAAAAGAGGTTCATCATAAGAATATCATTTTAGTTGTAAATCTTAAAAAACAAGAAACATCTTTGAAAATAATGGTAAGCTCCGGTAGCGCTTAATTTCCTCATTACCGTCAACTTTAGCCAACCTACGGGCTTGGGACGATCATAATTATTTGTCTTCTGTCTGTCTTCAATTTTAAGACTCTAGAGGGCGACTGAGTGCATGGCTGCGTGCACAGCCTTAATTAATTTGCAAATGAAGGTCAGTAGTGTACTCGTTATTAATGTTGAGAAACTTCTCTGTTCCTCTTTCACTACATACTTATAAAGAAGTTTAAAACATCTTCCTTTACGTACTTAGAGTAAGCATTCTACGCCTATTTTGCCAAGATACTGAGGACTATGAGGATTTCTGTAATCGGTATTCGGTTTTAAATCGCAGTCTGGTAGGGTTGTTCCTAAATATGAAACTTCGAAAGCTAGGTATATCCTTTACACTCAACAGTTATAACGCAATCGAAAGAAAGGGAAAGTGCTATTGTAGCGTTAAACTTCGATTTTAGCAGTAAGGCCGACTTTTCCGCCAGACTTTCATTAAATTGCCGTTGAAGTAATAATTATACTCTTATACTTAAATGAACCACTCTTGAAATAATGGTTTTAAAAGCCTTAATTACCGTATTAAGTGATCACTTGGTTTATGTTGCTCGGCAGGCGGTGAAGGTTTGTTAGCGTATACCTCTTTAGAGGATCTAAAAATCTGTCACGACTCGCCTTGGTCTATGGTCGATTGATGAATGAGTTATGACGTTAACTGTTCATCTGCTAAAAATGATTCGGCGTTTTTTTATTAATTGCTGTATAAAAACGGTTTAGTAGTATGATTCTTGTTTTGATAACTTTAGGAGGTGCGTTGGACACCTATGTGTGCGATTTTTACAGTGACGTAGGTTTAATGTGCTTAGTTTGTGGAGACTTAGTCAATCTTAACATTCAGTGTTTACTTAACTGTGTCTCATGTAATTTGAGTTTTAAACTGTTAATATAAACACAGGACATAAGAAATAGTAGTTATTCATCAAATAACTTTCAAGATTAGTTGAGAAATTAGGTACAATTTCAGGCGCAGTAAGTGTTTTTTACTTGTATTTTTACTTCCTAGGTACATTAACACAATAATAACTTTATCTGTGCAAGAAATAAACGTAACATTTCCAATAAATTATCTTTCAATTGCTTTTCACTGAGTAGAGGTGCCTATTAATTGAATTGTTGTGACAGAAGACAAACTTCAATTAATTCCTTATTAAAAATGGTGCATCTGTTATAAAAAATATTGCATATTCAACCCTATTTATAATTGTACAGAGTTTAATATCCTTCAGGTATTGCAATGAAGATGTAGCCTTTTTGACGATGTCAAAATTCCGTTGGTGTCAAGGTTAAAGTTTAATGAACTTTTGAGCTATGAATGGAACCCACATGTCCGTCATTGAGTGTATCGGTTATAAGGGCATAACCACACTAGGAAATATTGATGCTTAAATTAAATTATGAAGAAGCCTAAAATTAAAAAAAAAAAAAAAAAAACTTGTAGTTAGGTTCAGTTTGACTTACTCTATTACCCCTTAACTCAAAAGTCATTTATCGTGGGTCACCCTGTATATGGGCGTTTCTTAGAAAGTTTGTACCTAATTAAGGAATAAATTAGGTAACGTTAACTTTTCCGCTGAGTTACGAAAATTAGCTATATACTTTTATAAGACATATGGTGATATCTCGGACAAAACTCATGTAGCTAGTGCAATCATATTACTAACGAGTGAGGGTTGATTCTGGTTCATTTATTGAATTTGAGTTAGGTACTGCTAATTGGCGTTGAGAGTGTAAAAATATATGACTAATTTTCGTAACTCAGTGGAAAAGTTAACGTTTCTTAATTTTAATCCTTAACTAGGTACAAACTTTCTAAGAAATGCCCATATACATCTCACGCCTTTATTCCCAGAGTGGGGTAGGCTAAACTTGATGATAATTCTGTAACCACATTTTGCATACTCAGGCTAAGATGTTAACCAGTGTATTAGTGACAGGTTGCAAGCCCATCGCCTAACAGTACTACAAGCCCTTATTCCCTTAGTCGCCTCTTACGACATCCACGGGAAGACATGGAGTGGCACTATTCTATTTGTAATTTTAATCTATTTCATTTGCATTCATTGCGAACGGAACGGACGAATTTTTTTCACAAACATTGCCTAAACAGTATTATCGTATCTGTCTCTAAGGGATGAGCTGAGGATGAATTCGAAAGGTGGCAACAGGATCTTTGCCGTTCTTACCGTAGAACCACTGAGTCAGGACTCGTTAGATTGATGTTGGACATTGGGAAAAATAGCATAGGGACTTATACAACCTTTACACGATCTGAAGAAGAAGCAGCTAATGAAAGTGTAAAGAGACACAGTTGCCGAGAAAATAATTGTCTTAAGCGGGCGCCCTCATTACTCTTATTGTGTTTTCTAATAAAGTCTTTACTTTATTATCTTAAAATCAAAGAGCGCTTTACTGTTGTACGAATCAATACGACACGGTGGCCTAGTTGGGAGTGACCCTGCCTCCGAAGCTAGCGGTCCTGGGCTCAAATCCAGGTAAGGGCAGATATTTGTGTGAAGAGCGCGAATATTTGTTCCTGAGTCTTGGATGTTTTCTATGTATTTAAGTATGTATTTCTCTATATAAGTAAGTTTATCGTTGCCTAGTACCAATAGTACAAGCCTAGAGCTTGGTTTGGGACTAGGTCAATTTGTGTGAGATTGTCCTCTGATATTTATTTATTTTATTTGATTTAATACACAATTAATAGAGAATATAACAACAATTGAACTATGAGTGTTGTGCAAATTAATAAGCAAGATTTAGCATACATGACAAAGTTTAATAACCTTTAACCTTCGTGTAGTAAACTAAACGGAAAAAGGTGGCCACTTTCTTCCGTTAAGTTGCTCACTCATAGTTCAATTGTTGTTTTATTCTCTATTAATTGTGTATTAATTTATACAACAGTAAAGCGCTCTTTAACTTTAAGATCTAGACACGCGGCAGCGTGTCCAGCCAAGTTCACGCCAAAAGGAACTGGCGAACAGCAGCCGTGTGTTATTTACACGAACCGTTTGGAGCCACTTTTGACCCCTCAATAACTCCAAATCCATTTAACATAGAAACTTGACATTTGATATGTGTCATAAGACCCTTTAGATCAACTAGAACCCCAAATTTCATAAATATAGGTTAAGCGGTTATTGAGATATTAACGTCCGAAAATGGGCATTTATTCCACTGACTGACTCACTGACTGACTAGTAATCAAAAACCTAACCCACTTCCAGGTGACCTAGAAAGGTGAAACCTGGCATCCAAGTGGGTATTTGTGTGTATACAAATAAAAGAGTCTGAAAACATTGATTTTTAAGTTTTATTATTATTTATGCTTGTTACTTCAGAACTCCGTTATTTACTAACCGATTTGGAAAATTATTCTTTTGTTTGAAAGGGTATACTTCCGGAGTGGTTTCATCATCATCAGGTCCAAATCTGATGATGGAGTCCGGGAGAAATCGAGGGAACTCTTCAAATATTTTAGGTACACTTATAGATCACTCCTGAAAAGCTCCATTTGGTGAAGTAGAATGATGATGAATGTTGATCTAGATCTGGTATTTAAAGTCAAATAGGTCGTTTTTATTATTAAAAAAAGCCGTGGTAGCCCAGTCGGTTTGAAATGACAGCCTTTGTATGGGCTGACAGTTGGCATCGGAATCATAGCTAAGTACCTATCACATTCATACAACAACTGTTATTTCAATCCGATGGCGATAGCGAGCAGAGTTAGACAGTAAGCCTACGGGGCAGATAGCAGATATTTTTATGATGAATACGAATATTTGCTCTCGGGTCTTTAGTGTGTATTTATCTATATAGGTAAGTATATAAGTATGTTTATCCGCTGTCTAGTACCCATAGTACAGGCTTTGCCTAGTTTAGGACTAGGTCAATTGGTGACAATTGTCCCGTGATATTATTATTAACATTTTATTTATTTAATATTTATCGCATTTCTTTAAAAATTAAACGCGTACAACGCGCGCGCGCGTTATTTGACAAAAAATAATGATATCCCATCAAAAACATAAATGTAAAATGGAAGCCAAGTTCAATATTAAGAATATCCGATGCGCGGTTGTCGACTTCGCCGACAAAAAAATTGAAATCTAGATGGGTGCCAAGTTCCGTAGATAATCCTGATATTATATGTATTTATTAAGAATATACAACATTCAAAAATAAATTAAAAACACATTTTCCTATTTTTTCTGCTACAGCAATGTTTGCTATTTAAAAAGTATAACTTCTTAGAACACCAATTATTTACACAAAGCAGATAACTTAGGATAAACTGCAGCTCAAAATTGGACTTGGCTAGTTTTCACGTACAAGGTATCTTGCATTTGGCTAATCAATAAGTTATAGGGTACGCAAGTTACTGTATTTATATTGTGTGGTCATATCATACTCTTCCAAACAATTGGCTTGCTGGTAAAAACTAGCCGAGTCAAATTTTGAGCTGCAGTTTATCCTAAGTTATCTGCTTTGTGTAAATAATTGGTGTTCTAAGAAGTTATACTTTTAAAATAGCAAACATTGCTGTAGCAGAAAAAATAGGAAAATGTGTTTTTAATTTATTTTTGAATGTTGTATATTCTTAATAAATACATATAATATCAGGATTATCTACGGAACTTGGCACCCATCTAGATTTCAATTTTTTTGTCGGCGAAGTCGACAACCGCGCATCGGATATTCTTAATATTGAACTTGGCTTCCATTTTACATTTATGTTTTTGATGGGATTATACTTTAGTTTATTAGAAAACACACTAACAGTAATGAAGGCGCCACTGGACGCTCGGCCATCGCCTTCTAACGTGATTTTTATAAGTAACTTACTAAAACATTGATAAGTCAACGTATGCGGGCATCTAAAAAGTAGTAATTTTATTACGTGGAAACTTGTCAAATAGATTTTCAGACGCTAACTTAGCTACCCAAACCCTTTCATCGCCGACAGGACCAATCCCTTGTTAATTAAAAGTTAGCCGTTAAACCAGCAAGTTCTTTAATTAGACTTTAAAACAAAATTAATCTATAATAATATTTAGAAATAATTATTAACAAGATCTAATCAAATCATGTACTTAATGGAAAATGGTCCCAATAGCAGCAGGCAGGCAGGCGTTGGCAGCTTTAAATACGCTGCCACGCGATGCTGCAACAACATTCCACCACCAAGAAGAAACTCTAGTTCTCTGGTAACTTTTAAAAACAAAATAAAAATCCACCTGCTAATGGAACAAACGTCCCCGCCTAGCCGACGATATAAAATACTATTGTATGCTGCTGTGTATTTATTTATTTATTTATTTATTTATTTATTTATTTATGTATTTATTCATATTAATTATTTATTTATAAGTATTTCTCAAATTTGCTTTTCGCATTTACACTGTACCTTCGCTGAAATGTCTGTTGTATTCTCATCTATTTGGTGTTATTCGTAGTGTTTGCCTTGTTTTTGTTCTTATTTTTGTTTTGTACTGTTTAAATGGATTCAATGAAAATCAGCGTCGAGGAACTTCATGCCTTGACACATGTTTAGTGGACTCCTTTTTGAGACCACCCTTAACTGTAATAACTACTTACCTATTTTTTATTTTTTTTCTAGTTTTAAGCATGTTGTAACGTTGTTGGGTTGTGTTTCAAATAAATCAACATTCATTAATTCAATAGTTCATGCTCATATTGATTCATGATGCATTATGCTTACAAAAAGATAAGTAAGTGCAAATAATCGAAATCTACCTAAGATTCTTCTCCCCTAACCTTCCTCCCCCTCCTGGCGCCGAGATCGCTTCCAGAAATGCAGAGTGCCAAGTGCTGCGTATAAAAAAAAATAATTGCGAAATTTAAAGCGGTAAGTTAATAATTTTGTATGCATTCTAAATATTATCTTCTGTTCATTAGGCAATGCTAAGTAATTGACTCACAAATTGAAATAAATGAAATTTTACCGCAGTTTCTTTGAAAATTAATTTTACTCATTATTTAAATAAAACATAACAATATATTATAGCATTGTGTAAAAAACTAACCATGCTCACATTTTGCGCGCCCGCGTTGTCCGTAGAATTATGCTGTACTCATTGTTACGTCAATTAACAACTGTAAGGGACATATTCTTGCAAATAAATAATTATTTTATTCTATTATATTCTATCCAATTTTCAAGAATAAAAGTACCTACCCTCTGTCTTTCCCCGGGGTTAAAGCTATCCCCAAACCAAATTGTATTCAACTACCGTTAGCGGTTTTCGTGTAAAGGTACAAAAACAAACAGAGTTACTTTCTCATTGATAATATTCGTGTACGTAAAGTATTCGAACGATGGCTGATGAAAGCGCCGAAGATCCCGCCACTCCTTATCCAAATCATCCTAATGCAGGGCTTAAGCCATGTGCGTATTACGTTCGCTCATCATGGCAATTAATTAAATACCGTTTTAGCGCGGTGTCTGAGGGGTGTCGGGATTTGGTTTAATATTAGGGCACACACATTCCGGGCCAACTTCGGGAACTCGTGACAAGCGCTGAAGTATTTAGTGGATAGTTGTTGATCTTTCGCGCCCAGTCTCCCGCCTGCCAACTTAGCAGCTTTACACGGGAAGTAGGAGGTAACAGCACATTTCATTGTGCTCTCAACGGTGTGAATAAGTTTCTTGATTGTAAAAAACTATGTTTTTTTTGTATTTCACTTTTTATTTAAGTATCCATATAACTTTCCATTAGTATAGGTATGTAGTTTGTACAAAATCGTTGCTGAAACTGTAGGAAATTTGGCGATAATACTAGGTACCTGTTGACTTGTGGGTTCACTATCAACGTCAAAACTTAGTGTATTGCGTTTTATATGTTTTTTACATATTCTCCCAAATCGTATCAATGAAACTCAATTCTGTTTTTCATGCATGTTTCCTATTATTTATTAGCTTAACCACCCGCCAAGCAACTGTGTTCGCATTATTGTGTTCCGGTGTGGGGATAAGACAACCGGTGAAATTACTAGCATAGAGGCATTCCATCTTAGTCCTCAGGGTTGGCAACGCATTTGAGGTCTTGGGATTATAGTCTTGAGAATTCAAATGTCTATGGGTCTCAGATTCCACTTACCATCAGGTGGCCTGAGTGCTCGTGTGCCTTCTTTTTAACATAAAAAATAATAAAAAAAAAAAAAAAAAAAAAACTGTATTTTCTGTCCTTGCTCTCCATGTGGTGTTCAATAAAAAGTTTGTATAGGTAGATACGTATAGTATTATATTGTAACTGTCGTACGTAGGCAATGGTGGCAAAGTTGTAGCAGGGCGCATTTTCGTCTCCTGATTAATTTAAATTCGTATTTTTAAATCTTAGCGGTCGATAATTCTACATATTCTCACGCCTAATGTATCATAAATATCATAATATACGAGTGCCCCTACCCGCTCGTAAATGAAATCACCGCGTAAGGGCCGGCGTACAAGCGCTGCGCTTCGCTGTGTGCTCCTGCAGACCTAACGTAATTTGAAGACCACTCATTTATCATCAGTGAGATTAAAAAAACCGGTCAAGTGCGAGTCGGAGTCACTCATAATGGGTTCCGTACCATTCTATCTATACAACATTAGACACCATAATTGTAACTTTTGTTGAAATCACGTTTGTTAATTCGTTATTTTTAAAGTGATGTTACAACTAAATATTCTGTGAATATACAAGCGTCCGGTTGCCATTATTATAATCGAGCAAAAAACGGCAAAAAAATCACGTTTGTAGTATGGGAGCCCGCTAAAATTATATTTTTATTCTGTTTTTAGTTTTTGTTGTTATAGCGGCAATACATCAACTGTGAACATTTCAGCTGGCTAGCTATCACGGTTCATGAGATACAGCCTGGTGACAGACAGACAGTGGAGTCTTAGTAATAGGGTCCGGTTTTTACCCTTTGGGTATACGAAACCCTAAAACGGATCCCGTGTAACTTAATCAAAGATAGCTTTCACTACTGCAATCGTTCAAAATATGATGACAGCTTACAATAAAGTCACAATTGATTTCTCCACTAACGCCTTTCTCACACCTTTAAAAACGTGGTCTATCAGGAATAACTCTTACCTAAAGATTCTCTAATCATAGTAATCATTCTCCCCTCCACATACTCACGTAAGCAACCCACGGAGCGCTCCCAAATGAGTGAATTCACCTGTACACCGTTTTAATGAGTGCTTAATGAAAGTTCCCCAGCAGTGAAATATGAGAGTTGCTGTGAGTTATGAGCTTGTCACACTGTGACCCCGCTCTTATCAATTAACGCTGGTAGGTTGGTACTGCGTCGACGATTATGAATCATTTCCTCTTTGTTTGTAATGTTGGTATCTTGCAATTACTAATTTGAATATGCGAACGTTATTTGAACATTGAATTGAAACGGTGATCAATGAGTAGAAAATCTGAGACGAATTGTGTATGTTATATAATAAATAGGAGATGTTCATGTAGTGTAAGGAAAAAGGAAACAAGAAAACGGTGACATAAGTTAAAACAAATTTTATGGCCTTAAAAAATTAGCGGTATTATTCGAACTGGTTTCAATAATTTTAAACATTTTCGAATTACAACAGCAGTCTGTAGACGTAATAAATTTAGGTGTCAAGCTAAAAGGCCCCCTATTCCCAGAACCATTACGCTCAGTTAGCGGTAATTATTTTTACTAACTTATTCAAATTTTCCCTACAGTGGAAGTGCTCAGTAATTGAGTTGACGATATTATTGTACTTACTGCTTTTCTCATTTTGAAATCCTAATTCCTACTAATGTTATAAATGCGAAAGTTTGTATGAAATTATGTGTGCATGTTTGTTATTCTTTCACACTGCAAAGGCTGGATGGATTCGGATGAAATTTCGAATAAAGATAGCTTATACCCTGGATTAACACATAGACTACTTTTTATCCCAGAAAATTTAAAGGCTCATTAGGGAATAATGATCATCGAAATCTACGCGGACGAAGTCACGGGCAGAAGCTAGTTTAAATATTAATCAACAACTTTGAATGACACAAAATAATGACTATGAATACATTAACCAAAAATAAAGATTTGAATAAAAGGGACCCATAGAAATAAGTGCACGTGGCATTGTTTCCTCCTGAATTGTTACTCTAAATTGCTAATCTTAAGCGAGAGAGCTGCCAGTTTTCGTTCAGCTGCGCTGTTCCTTGAATTGTGCAAGGTAAAGCAAGATCTCATCAGCCAGGTCTCACGTGCCATCGCATCAGGGAGTTGACACCGAATGCAAAAATGTTGTGAACGGAAACCCGCACTTCAAATTCTCACAGAATGTTAAGTATTGTACGATGGTAGAACCCTTTGGGTGCAAGTCCGACTCGCACTTAGCCAGTTTTCTTATTCAAAGCTGCTTCAATTT
Source organism: Acleris holmiana (assembly GCA_949316455.1). Lineage (NCBI taxonomy): Eukaryota > Metazoa > Arthropoda > Insecta > Lepidoptera > Tortricidae > Acleris > Acleris holmiana. The sequence continues at coordinate 8,600,627 of OX438770.1, read as the reverse complement.
CTTCCGCCGCAGTGCTTACTCTATTTACAGTCCTGTGGCGTTTGCAAGTGAGTGGGGTGTTTACGCAGGTGCCTTTGAATTGAACATTATTACTACTTACGCAATGTATAAATTACATATAAAGTTAATTTAATACCATCATTCATCAGGGCCTGGTTGTCCTTGGACATAGGCCTCCTTTAGTTTATTATCTTCTGGTGCCTTTTCGGACTCGAGCACGAATCGTATTTGTATGGAATATTTGAAACCCAATTTCACACTTTAGAAGCCTCATCATACAGGTTATAACATCTTCAAAGTAAACAGAGCCGTAACGTGACCAAATTTGCCCTGGTAATGTTTTTTTTATCTGAAACACCATAAGTTTAAGGTACAAATAAATTCCATTGTTTTCTCTAAAGTTGATAACTTGTCCATAGATTATTTTCGTGTCAGTAAATATTATTTTAGCTATTTATTTCATAATAACTTCTGAAATATGATTATCCTACTTAAGAGAGCTTTCAAATGATATATTTTATGATACGTAAAATATAATAATCGGCGAACACAATAATTTCAAAGGCTTTGTTTGGACCACTAATGCCTACTACAGATGCTCCAAATTTCAGCCCGATAGTTTGAGCCGTTTCAGAAAACACAGATCTCAACAGACAGACCGATTGACGGAAAGACGGACGGATGGACAGACGGACAACAAATCATCATCTTCATCTCATAATGGTAAAAAGGACAGAATTTCCTTCCTGAAATTAATTTCATTGTTTTTGTAGACATACAATAATAAAATGTCAGAGTCTAGTGAACACCACAACAGAGTGTAAATAAAACGCTTACAAAATGCTTTTACATAAGTGTGTGTCGTAGGCGTTAGAACAAGCCATTAGGTGCGTCCCTTTGAGTTGGGTTTACTTCGAAGGGCAGGGTCCATGTTCAAAGGGCCACTTATTTCGTCGTCTTTTCATCTTCCCTTACACGTCATCACACAATTTACTTACCTAGGTGGACTATGACACTGTAGTTATTTTATTACTTTATAATACATTATCTTAACTGAGGTCGTTACTCGTTATACGGGGATACTTAGTTCCTGAACTCCAATTACAGTCACTGAAGTTGGCTTGTAAACGTAAGTATAGAGTTTTCAATTCATGATTTTGATGATTATGATCAGCTGGTTTTATAGTAGGTATCTTGTCGCTTGTCGCTCAGTGCGTCTCTATCGTTACAGATTAGATAGAAAGGGTGATCCGAGCGACAAACAAGTCTCGGACAACTTTTGCTAGCCTTTCTGATACTATAGGTATAGGTAATTATAGTATACTTGACGATTATGCCTCATAAATATGGAATCAGATGTCCGCGTAAATGAACGTTATTAGAGCTTGACCATTATGGCAATTAATAATATCAAATACATTTCACAACAATCCCATTCACTCGATAGAAGTCACCACTGGTCTCGAAATTTGTTATATCGTGCGGCAATTTAGTCAAATTATAATTTTCAAAAAGAGGGGGTCGGTGTTAATGGATTGGCGAAATGGACGCGTCATTATGTGGAGTCAAAAGGTAATATTTAGCGGAAATAATTTCAAAGCTCTAAGTGCAAGTTTTAAGGAATATTACATGCATACATACATAACATCACGCCTTCAATCCCAAAGTGGAGTAGGTAGAGTTACTGAAATAATATCAAGTCTTAAAGACTTACTTATTATTCTAAGGAATATTCACTGACGTTATTTAACCTAATTGTACTTTTATAATTAATAGTGTACAAGTGATTTTGTGACAAGGGCCTATGGAAACGCCCTTTTATTGAAGTTGTTAAAATCATGGATAGATTCGTCAAATTATAAATCCATGCACACCAAGTATTTTGTGCTTAGCAATGCAAATAATTTGAATCACTTGTTAAGTACACGTAGCGCAGTGGGAGAAGGCGAGAATACGAACCAACAACGGGCCGCGAGTTTAAGCCTGCGACTTATCCTTGATTATAGTTTTATTTTTTATGTGCCATTATTTATGTTTTATCATGAGACATTCATTAACGTTGTGTTAAAGTTTTTATTACTGCTATTGATATTTCTCAGCTATTGTAAGACCATTGCATATTGGTTTCTAGAATCCCATCTAAATGTCATCCTTAGGCTTTGTATCATATTATTTAGCAGTTAGATACATAGTAATGTCCTTTGTACTCCGGAAATTATTTGTTCTTCTTCAGCAACAGAGTACCGCATCAACAACTACCGACGTAGATTTTGGCAGTGGAACAAGGTAGTATCCCAAAAGTTACACAGGTACCGCTGGAATATCGCTTAACGATGCGTTTGACTACGTAGGAATATTCCTTGTATTTCAAGCCGTCTTAGGCCATGCCGGGGCTCTTGGGCATATACAAGAATTTGGGTTTCCCCCTAGAAAATAAAAAATATATTACCGCAGCGTTTTGGGCCGGTTAGCATGGGAGCCCTGGGCACTGGCCCCGTGTGCCCTTATGGGAAAGAGCGCTGTTTGTTTGTACTTCCTATGTCCGATTAATAACAATGTATAAAATTCACCCTCGGCTCATTAAAACTCTTGAGTAACTATTAACAACACGATCACCTGTGATTAACAGAGAATCTTGTTAAAACTTTTAATTGACAACGTAAAATATTTGAAGAAATTTCTTAAGTATATACTTTGTATAAAGTAACCGATAATGAGCTCGTTTGTGAGTTAGTACCGAAATTAGCAAATTTCGGTCGAAGTGGAAGTTTCGCAAATGAGAGCTCGGAGCACATTATTATTGAGGAAAGTTTCGTCAGTACAAGATTGATTGCTGTGATTGATTTTACAGAGCTCTTTAGTTAAGTAAACTTTTGCTCTTAGTTGTTACGGTATATGATAGTTAGTAAATACAATTGGGGATCACCTAAAAAAAAAACTACTTGTTTTTATATTTTTATTCGAAAGAATAGACTTTTATAAGCAATAAAAAAAAAAACTGATTTTTTGGTTGCGTCATTTAATTATAAAAAATAAAAACAGATTATTAAATCTGGGACGGATTAAGATGGACAATAACCTTAGTCCGTCACATAATTAAAAAAACAGTGACAGATGTGCCATCGACAGCTACCCTGTCATAAATGAAAACAAACAACATAACCTTCGCTTGTGATTTTACGCCCGCTTCTTTCTCTAAGTTTTCGGAATTTTCTCTGGATTTCTTTTAATTTTTCGACTGCTTACCCACACCGGACCTTTGATATTGCCTGCTTCGACGATAACTCTTGCTTTGTACCCTGAACCTGACCTTGATAGCTGATACGACGACTTGAAACTGATACTGGAATTTGAAAACTGCAAAATATGAATAGAACCACTGATTTTGTTAGAGCGGACACATCAAATCTGCCAAAACTAGATACGATTATGCTTATGGAGTTTATGAACACTAGTGACAAGTATAACGTCGCTGAAATTAGAGGTGCTAAAGCCTTAATGTAAGTACTGAGCTCAACCTAATCGCGTCTTTTCCTCAGTATATTTCTTTATTTTTGAGGTATTCAATTGCGAAAATGTATTTACGAGTTTCGTTTCTATTATTAGTAAGGAAAGTTCTGGAAAATATATTTTGCTTTTAAGGTCATCACGGCAGTCTTATGTAGAGAGTGCAGTTGGCTATGTTGAGGTGAAAAGAACTGAAAGTTTATGTGATGTACGAGCAAAAATCGTTCCTGAACATAAAATAAACAACAAGTACTACACTGTTACGGTCCATCTCAATGAAATAAACGATGTCATCACAGACACTTCATGTGATGGCTGTGCAGCTGCAGCTGGTAAGTTTTGTTGATAAATAACTGGCATCTATCTTGCATATCTCACTTGTGTTTTGTGAAAACTGAAAAATGATTTGATTTTATTTTCAAATATTTTATGGCATACAAAAAGTTTCTTACCCATGGTCCACCTATATTACCATATTCTAAATAAACCTGCCCTGCATTGATTTTATTTTGTGACTTTTCAGGTGGGTGTAAACATACACTTGTCTTTTTATTTTGGCTGCAAAAACGTAGTGCTGAACCATCACCTACAAGTGTGGAGTGTTATTGGGTGAAGCCAAATTTGAAGCGTGCTCGTGAGGAAGTTTTATCAATTAAACATTTAATCAAAAGCAAGGTTCCACAGAAGGGTCCAAAGGATGCGAGCATTCTCGAAAAATTCCGCAACGAAGCCTACAAACATGCTTGCAGAAACAGTTTGATCATGACTCATGATCAGAATATGCAAACTGAAAAATTGACAAATTACTGCATTTTTAATATGATGGTCAACTTTGTACAACAAGAAATAGATCATAGTTTTGAAAAATTCAAGTTATTTATTGACAGAACTGTATGTGGAAAAGAAAATAAAATTAGCCAAGCCACAATTAAACAGGCCAATTCAAAATTATGGCATTGCCTGAGACAAAGTCGCATTACTGGCTACAAACTACATGAAATTGCTCATTGCAAAACTCCAGCTGGGAGTCTAGTAGAGGCGATATTAGGGGGCTACAAGATACAGGAAACGAAGGCAATGATAAGGGGAAAAAATTTAGAGAAAAGTGTTCTAAAAAAAATTCAGGAGGAGACAAACGAAAAAATTGATGAGACCGGACTAATATTAATAAACAGACTTTTTGGGGCATCACCTGATGGCATTTGTAACAATTTTGTTATAGAGATTAAATGCCCCATTTCAGAAAAAACCAAAAAAAATTACATAAACAATGGGCAAATTTGTGATAAATTTAATGCCCAAGTTCAGTTAGAAATGTTAGCCACGGGGAAAAAAAAATGTTTATTTTGTGTTGCTGATCCAAATTTTGAAACCAATGGCAGGATAGAGAAGGTGATAGTCAACTTTGATGCAAAACATTTAAAAAAATTGATGGGTGCTGCAGAAAATTTCTGGGAAATGAATGTGTTTCCTATCATTTTGAATAGTGCCTTTACATAGGTTTTTAATATAAAATAAAACAATTTAACTAATCAAATAACTTTTATTATAGGATCCTGAAGGTTTATCAAGCCACATGCAATTGTTACTAATTCGTCCAAGTATTTCACATGTTTATTATCCACTTCAGAATGAGGTTTTAACATTCGAAACTCCCTTACTCTCCTTATAACCCTTTCAATGTGTACTCTCAAGCTTGCGATAACTTTAGTCTGAATTACCTCTTTTTTTGTTAACTGTTTATTTGTTATTAACAGAAGGAGGTCTTAGCAGTTTAATATTTTTTGAGCTCAATAAGGATTCTATTTCCTTGAACCCTCTGTCTGCCATAATGACAGCATTAGATGGAAGATTATCTATAAAGCCACTCTTCTCTGTTAACGCTTTATCAGATATTCTTCCACCATAACCCTCGGATATAAAGGATATAAATCCGGCGGGAGTGCAATCAATTAAATATTTAACGGTATTACAAGATTTATATTGTGACCAAGTCTGTGCTTGTCTAATGGGATCACTAGGTTTTTGAATTTGAATCTCAAAACAATCAATTATGCATTGTACATTAGAGTACCTTATTTTAAATACATGTGGTAGATTTTTTTTTATTTCTATTTGTGTTGGTAAATATATAAAATTTTGAAAATATGTAGCTAATAAAACAACATTCTTTTGAAATAACAATCTGATAGTAGATTGAGCCATTTCAAATTCTTCACTCATTCTTGCAAATGTGTCATTATTTTTTAACTTAAATAATGTCATCATAATGTGTAATGGCACACATGAATATTGTTGTGCAATAAAGTCTATTATCCACCAAAAGTTTTTAGGCACACCTATATACATTTTAGGCTTATTTTTGATCCTTTTCATAATGTGTTCCCTACCAGATTTCTCATCATAATTTACAACACTAAATGATGACGTAGATTCTAAATTTGATGTTCCTAAAACAGAAGCAGATTGACAGGAAGACTCATCACTATCAGGTAAATGTGACATCAGTGATGGCATAATTTTCTGTTTTTTCTTCGTGGTGCGAAAGTTGGTACTTTTTTCTTCAGTTGTTGGTTTGACCATCACATATTTATTTGCAACTGCTACTATGCTGTCACACTGCCCATCAACAGCAACATCAGCCTAAAACAAACATTTAGGGACTTAGTTACAATATATTCACTTTATTAATATTTCATCCATGTGGAACTCGTTTATCTTGATTCCCTCGGGATTTATCAAATTTCCTGAAATAAAAAGTATCCTCTGTGACAATCCAGGTAATAAACTGTGTGCCAAATGTCATCTAAATCTGTTCATTGTGCTCATGTGATTGAGTAAGTAACATAAAAAACTATCTCATTTATAATAGTAGGGTTATGTTATGTCATGTTACATAATACAAAAAATTGTATCATGCTGCCTGGCAGAACCGCCATGGATTTAACAAATATGTTTTAAATAAAATATAGAGACCTGTTTCCCGCTTTTTTCTGTAGAAGTTGGGTTTGTTGCTTTAAATGGTATATTTTTTAGCATTGCATTTAATTTCAGTCGTGGTTTTACACCAGATATCCATTTATTGTAGTTTTCTAAGTCTTCTTCAACCTAAAAAAAAATCAAGAACAGAATTAGGCTACATACTAATTTATCTAATTTATAGGAGTCTGTATTTCACGCTGTTGAGAATGAGTGTAATTTGTACCCCAAATTCAAGTCACATGAAATGCCTGCGGTCTTGCAGTCGCAGGGATGTGGATAAACAAATCACGCTTATACATTCACGAACATAACATTCGACAGTCGCGGACGACGGTACATCATAGGTCGCGGGTGAAGTGTGGTCAGGCAGACCGCAGCCTTAGGTGCAGTGCTCAAAGCAGTAACAATAATCAAAGTGGCAACTTACGTTAATGTGGTCTTCGCAACAATAAAGACGTCGCTTCGGGCAGTTTCTGTCAGCCATTTCACACCAATTTTCCTTTAGTTCTTTCCTAATAGCGAAGAACCTCTTCTCAGGGGTTTTAATGTCATTATTGGTGCATGTTGGTAAAAAACACATTTTAGGTTCTCTCCATCGTTGGTCTTCCATGGTAATAACAAATTGAATGCCACGAACAGAAGTTCAGTCCAGGGTACAAAGCAAGATTATCGTCGAAGCAGGCAATATCAAAGGTCCGGTGTGGGTAAGCAGTCGAAAAATTAAAAGAAATCCAGAGAAAATTCCGAAAACTTACAGAAAGAAGCGGGCGTAAAATCACAAGCGAAGGTTCTTTCTTCTTCTTTCTTTGCCCCCGCGGCGACTTGAACAGCTACTACCGCGGGGATATGGCGTTTCCACGTGAAGTGATTTCGCCAGTGTCAAGTAAGTATATATAATTATAAATCAATATAGCAATAAAACACAATCCAATCTTCTCTAGGAAGATTGGGGGCAACGTTGTACGGTGATTTGTAGGTCAGAGGTCAAGATAGTTTTAACCTCTGCACCACTGCGAGTCCACTTGAAACGAGAAGAAAGATGCCAGATACACGAAATAAGTCCAAGTCTTCAATCACTGTGCGACACAAAGGCATAAAAAGTACAAATCACTATCAGAAAAGAACTTTGAACACCTAATTACCCAAAAATTAAAGTCTAAAACAAATCACACGTCCGCCATCTTTTAACGTTGCAAATGGCCCCCACAAGCGAAGGTTATGTTGTTTGTTTTCATTTATGACAGGATTGACAGGGTAGCTGTCGATGGCACATCTGTCACTGTTTTTTTAATTATGTGACGGACTAAGGTTATTGTCCATCTTAATCCGTCCCAGATTTAATAATCTGTTTTTATTTTTTATAATTATATGACGCAACCAAAAAATCAGATATTTTTTTTTATTGCTTATAAAAGTCTATTCTTTCGAATAAAAATATAAAAACAAGTAGTTTTTTTTTTAGGCGATCCCCAATTGCACTGCAAGAAGCATACGGACACATATTATGTACGAGTACTTACATCGACTTGGACAAAAAACATACAAGGTATGGTAATTTATTTATTTAATCTTTATTGCACAAAAGAATACACTTAGTATACAAAAGGCGAACTTAATGCCGCAAGGCAGTCGCTACCAGTTGACCTTTGGGCAAAGCAGAGATTGTAGTGGCGGTGCAACATAAGGTGTAACTAATACACTTGCACTTACATATCAATAAGCTATAACAATATAAATACATATATTGCGCTGAATAAATAATAATACATACATATATAATATATATGAGGGTAAGCAAAAATTAATATAGATAAAGCAATCATAATATCAAGATGATGACAATTCTACCTGCTATGAAATTCGCGAACTTTCTTTTTAAAGGAATACTTGTTTGGAGCTTGCTTGATTTTAAGGGGAAGGTCGTTCCAAAGTCGTGCTGCTTGAAGGGCGAAGGAGGTGGACATAAAGTCAGTTCGGTGAAGTGGGATAGAGAGCGTGATATCGTACCTGACAATTGTGAGTGGAACCCAGAAATTTAAAAAGATGTTTGAAGTTCTCGCGGGATTGTGGATCGTACAGAATATTATAAAGGAAACAAAGAAATCTAATTTTGCGACGTTGACGAATAAGAAGCCATTTAAGTTGATTTAAGTTGTAATTGGTTAGAGCACGAATGTGCAAAACTAATGCTAATTTACAGTAGGTACGTAAAGCCAATAGGTCATTAAGACCGCGAATTAGTATTAAAATTTTAATAGTAAAAAGGTACAGTATGTTAAGGATAAGAACGTAAAGCACTCTCAGGTTCTTAATAGGTTTGGTTGGCGATCAGTATCACACTTGCTTTCGCAACCAACAGTAGATGTTTCATAGAAAAACGTAATTCGCTGCTTTCTATTAAAAACTGTAACATGGTTTTATTTGTACTAACTGTTAGTACTGCAATTTATTGAGAATTATGTTCAAACAAAGTAAATGTTCACTTAAAATGAGTAAGCAAAAATAAAATATCGTTCTATTTTTCTAAATGTGTTCCAAAGATAAATTTTGAGTGAGAAATATCAGACACCTTCAACTGGGAGGGCTCACCTTCAGGCCGGTTCACCAATTCAGCGCAAGTAGAAGAGCTGCGATCTAAAGTATATCTACCTATCTTGCTCTGTGCAAAGCGCCGAAAAGGGATAGCCGACTTGCCCTGTGCGATTTGATTCAGCAAATCAGGCTTTGGCCCCTAGAGGACAATTGTCTGCGGTTCCGCTGCATTAAACCCTTTCAGCATGAACTCAGCCATATCTACCCTCAATTCCTTGTCTAACAATACAAAAGCACTTGTAATTATTTGCCTAATGTGAGCCGGTGTAATTTGTTTTGTTTATTTAACTAGAAACGCCTGACCGCGCGGCGCGGGCGCGGCTGTAAATAAAGGGCCCGCTATAATATAACAGAAATTAAAATATGTATCATGATTTTATGAGTTCTCTCTCGGGCCTTTCATTTTATAATTAGTTTTCTACATATTAAACATACATATGAGGGAAATGTTAGCAGATTAGGCTGGTTTTCATTTTTGAATTCCGTACCTTCAAGGTGAAATGGTATATGGTTTGACCCCGTTGGACTCAAGCGGCATGTTTTACTATGAAATCAATACTCGAAAATACAAAAATAAAAAGTTCCCTGATAATCTCATGAATACAATAAAAAACAGATGAATGAGATATTTAATCAGAATTAATTTCAGCGAAATTTCCCTTCGAATCAATCAATAGGCACAAAGCCAGGATTATCGGATTGTCAAATTCTTAGCACATTTTTGTGATTACCGCGGGTACTCAGGTGGGTTGTCCCCGGACTGATTGCCCCCGGGGGCCCGCGGGGCACTCGCGGAACCTTTCATAATGGGGAGGGTTTCTTGCGAATCGACGTAAAATGTCTAAATGGAGGTGTAAATTCAAATTGGGTTAATGGCCTCATTCTAAATCGTATTGATTCGCTGATACTGCCTATTTTCTATTGAAATTTGCTAAGTTTCCTTTTATCAATTGAAGGTCTAATTCGTTCTCAAAGATGTCTTCGACTTTATTTGGAAGATCCTTTCTAAGTCAATCTGCTATTTGGCATTGGCAATGGCTTTATGTTTTACCTCTAGAAATAAGTAAGTATTGGAGTAAGTCAAGGAGGTTTCCGCGGGTCTCTCAGTCACAAGACTAAACTACTTATTGTTTTGACCAGATTAGTAGTAGTTACGACTTTTGAAAATTATTTTTTTTGTAAGGTAAAATGTTTTATTGTATTTTATTGTATAACCTTATAACCTGTATATTAAGACCTAAACCAAAAAGGAGGTGGCGGGATGATTAGGACGTGTTTCAAAGCGACCGGCAGGAGCATAATATGCAATCAATTAGGGAAGAATGGCGAAAAAGCGAGAAGTCGACCCTGTAGTGGAACACTAAGGGTCTTCCCACTTCTATAGACGCGCAATCGGCGTTAGCAGACCAAAAACTCTTTATATCTACGAAATAAGAGCGAAAAGACGTCGAATTGGCTCGGCTGACGTCAGCCGGCGACGGCAGAGCGGATCGACGTCTTTTCGCTCTTATTGCGTAGGTATAAAGAGTTCTTTGATCAGCTAACGCCGATTCCGCGTCGATAGATCTGGGGAGACTCTAACACAGGCTAAAAAATAATGCATTATGATATTTTAATAATATTGTTTGTTCATTCGTGAACTGCCGTTTTCGTCTATTTTTAGCCAAAATAGGTATAAAAAGTAAACCCAAAGAAAAATAAAATCCGTCCTCCATTTACAGATCAATGTATTGTACATTGCTCTGTAAATGGAGAACAAATAAATGATCACATCACGTTAATAATATTAGTTACGATTACAAATTAGCTTTAATGTAAAATTCGTAAAACGGCAAAATAAACTCATTTATAACATCCGCGCCCTGTTGATTTAGTAAACATCACTAATTACGACGTGGATGAGTGGGTAGGTGATGTATAGTTTACAATTACATGGACTACTCGTGTACCTTATACCTACGCCATACGATTCACATTTGAACGAAATCGTAAGCAATATTGTGTAGCAAACTGTTTGCAGGATACAAAGGCCAGCTGTGACGGGAATAAAGTTAAACTATAATTAAGGGAAAGCTGACTACGGAACTCTGTCGAGATAAATTAGTGACCCTTTTCTAAAATGTCAGCACTGGTTATTAAGCGGGGACTGAGCGGGCGGCTGACCACGGGGACTAAAAAAGCCTTTGTGCACTCAATTTTGAATGACACCCGGCAGAGCTGTAGGCATAGGAGTAGAACGAAACTGTTAGTTACCTAATTGGCTGTTTGCAGCAGAGCTGAGCAAGCTTTTCGAATTCTGCAATATTGTTAAATGATTAGAGAAGCGGTTGCGCATGCTACGTATATTTACTCAATCAGCATCAGCATCGTTACAAGATAAATTTAAATACCTAGTGGTTTAGTGGTGGTAGGACCTTGCACATAATCAGTCCTGATCGCTACCACTATGTCATCTTTTAGCCTACCACCAGACAGCAGTGTTTGTATTGTTGTGTAGGTGTGGGGATAAGACAACAGATGCAAATGCTAGCACACAGGCAAACCACCATGTTCCTCAGGGTTTGCAACGCATTTGCAGCTTTAGGATTGCAGACTTAACCTTTTAGTTTTGAGAATGCAAATGTCTATGGGTCACAGATCCCACTTACTATCCGGTGACCTTATTCTACTTTGTCCCTACACGTATTGTTATCTTATTGCTTTAAACTCCGCCGCCATTACTGTCAAGTATCATAACGTTAACAACACGATAACATGTCAAAAGAAATTAGGTTTAGCCCGAATACTAGCCCCAAGTGACCTTTGAGCTCGTTTGTCTTCTCCATGCTATTAAAGCCAGTTTGAAAGGTTTTTTTATGGCAATGAGAAGGCACACGAGAACTCAGGCCTCAATTCTCAAGATTATAATCTGAAGAGTTCAATCCTAAGACCTAAATAGCGTTGCCAACCCTGAGGAAGATGTAATGCCTCTATGTTAGTAATTTCACCGGTTGTCTTATTCCCACACCGGAATACAACAATGTGAAAGCTGCTGGTTGGCGTTAGGAGGTTAATGGATAAGATGGTGGTAGCGATCCGGACAGGGTCCTGCCACCATTAGAACTACTAACTACGCGATAAAAAGTAATTATTTTGTATAGACAGTTCTGCAGAAGGTACACACCCAATACGATACACTGTCAAGCAGACAACCAGACGTAATGGTAATTTGTTTCAAGCTCCCTTGGACGTGACAGATGTTCGAATGAACGAAAAAACTAAAATAGGATTCAGAGACGGGAAAAGGTTTCCTATGTAAAACAAAGTAGATGTTTATTTGCGGCCTCTGCTAGGCCCGCTCTGGCTTTTATCTGTATTTAAATAACAGACATTTTCGTAGCGAGCAAAAATATAATTTTACGTAGTGCTTCTCATTTTGAAAGTGCCCTAAGTTTTCTGCGATTCGAGTGATAATTTTGCGCGCGTATCATACTCTTTTTTTGGGCAGTTGCATAAAACAGTCCGTTTGTTACTAAATTTATAATAACGTAAGGCACGAATCTTGCTACTAAATACAGGTATTCTAATTTCATGTAGTGGTAGTATGCAATGGTTTTAAATGAGCTGTAGAGTGTTTTACTGCCAATAAAGGTAAATGGGTCATACACAGATTTAGGTTACCGTCTTTCCTGTGGACATACCGAAAGTTATCGTTTTTAAGGCCTAATTTTCTGGCTAACTCCATACCCGCAAAAACGCCATCAGGATTCTTTTAGACCTATCATATAAAACATAACTTATAAGCACACAAGCTTTTAACTATTGACCACAGGAGAGACAACTTTTGTTTTTAAGAGTGGTCATGACCCAAATCTCAAGCATTTAAAATGGCGGAAAAGTTCAACACGGCATAAAGTTCTATGATGACCGAAGGGGAACATAAAATTGCAACAACAAATAAGTATAGCAAGCAACTAACCGCTTCGAAGATATTCGAAAGAAATATTATTATTCAATAAATTAATGGTTCTTTTATTTACCAACATAAAGCAGTACAATAGGCTACACAAGATAAAGAAAATTATTTTATCCTTCTAGATCCCCGCATCCATTATAAAGAACGAAATGGACGCTCACTTTAAGTCCTGACACTACGCAAATAAACTCATCCGAAAAACAGATTGTACTGTAAAAAGTACATAATAATTTCCGCTAAAATCAACTATGTTCTCGCGAACGGTAACCATTCTTAAATCAAGCGGCGGAAGGTTAAGGTTTCAAGTGCAAAGTACTTTATAAAGGGCTCTCGGTTTTTAAGTACCTATTTATGACAAAAAAAAAATAGGATCCAGGGGGAATAAATAGTCAGGTACTTACATAAGTGGTGGTGGTCAGGTACACAAACATTTTAAATAAGCATAACTAAAGAGATAACTATAGGTCCATATGCAAGATCCCGAGCCACGAGCTAATGTCAGGTGTTAGTTTGTACAGGTCTTCCGTGGCACCCGGGTAAGAGTGTAGAGGGTAGCGCTGTACAATGTGCTCTATGGTTTGAGCCTATTTAATTATAACACATAATATATGTATAATATATATACATATTTTGCAAAGCAGATGAGAATTATACAGACAATAAAGCAGGAAATCTCGAATTAACGGGTACGTACAATCAAACAGTTTAAACATATTTTTTAACTGGCAAACAAATGGTTCATTTCATTAGAGGTAGTTATAGTATCGATATTGAATTATTGATGTTTTTTGATTGTGGTTATATCGGATTAACGATATTGGTGTAGCTTTGAAGAAACGATTTTAACAAATAAAAATTACTTTTGGAATTTGAGCTGAAAATTGTTAAAAACTGAAATAAATATCGAGTTCATTATTGCAGAAACCGGGAAAAAGGACGTTGCAGGACGAGTATGAGTTATATATGTATAGTTGAGTTAGGAAACCGCCCTTTCCGGCCCAGGCTTGTAGGTACAGGTCTTTTCTCCAATAATGTCAGTAAATATAACAAGATTGCTTATTTATATTTTAAGCACAGTAAGTCTGTACCAAAATTACCTTTGAAAAAAACATTGCCGCTATCAGCATTGATATCCCAATAATGCCATGTATATTAAAAAAAAAGTACGACCTAGTACAAAACTGCATAAAAATAAAATCACAGAATTTAAATTTAATAAATCTAATTTAAATAAATTAGAGGTAAAATAACATTTATTACACGCGCTTAAGTTAATTCGGCAATTTATTTCCTTTATGAACGTAATACAGCTACGTAAAAGAGTAAAATTTTGGGATAGACTTTTTAAATACGCTATAAACGACGTTCTCAAAGGTTGAACCTTTTTAATCTATGACATTTAAAAAACATGGAAAAACATTGATTGTACGAGAGTTTGTCTGTTTGGAGTAAGTTATCCTAGTCCAAACATGGTTTTAAAAAGTAAAAAACGCGGGATGTACCTACTGACATTTCATAAAAAAATTACGGTCGCTGGTAGATAATAACTTTTTTTTAATTTTACTTTGGCCTGGCACGCAGAACTTCACGTGCTGTTTTTACTACAGTAAGCTTAACATTTCCGAGCATGTTGGAGGAAAAGCTATTTACTCGCAAATAGAGAAATAACGTCTGCGTTTGACTTTTGATTATGCTTATGCCGTTTACGTAGCTGGAACTGTAAGAAAATAAACCTTAGATTCAAAGCCAGGAAAGCAATATCCCACGGCAAGTGACCCGGCAAACGACAACTATTACCCCGGGGCAATACATCTTACATTTTTCGCGATAAGTAGCTTTAGCTTTGTAAAATATACTTAGTGATTTATACCTTTAAAATACTTAGGTTTGTAGAACGAACACGCCATTAAGGGTAAAAATAAACTATCTTGGGTACCAAATACTTTGGTTTAAAGGTTCCTATCTAATTCCTTCTTATAAAACAATAATCAATAATTTCACAATAGAAAATCGGAACAATTTGATTAAATACTTAAATACATAGAATAAATACAACTATAAATACTTAAATACATAGAAAACATCCAAGACTCAGGAACAAATATTCGCGCTCATCACACAAATATCTGCCCTTACCGGGATTTGAACCCAGGAACGCTGGCTTCGGAGGCAGGGTCACTCCCAACTAGGCCACCGTGTCGTCAATAGCTCTTAAACTTGACAGTATTGGAGGCCGGATTAAAAAAATTACCAGTATACATCAAAAACAATATGAACCGTGTTGAATATGGGCTTTCGAGTGTACCGATAACGCCAACATTATGGAGATTTAGAACATACCCGACGTTCACGCTTAGGTAAGATGGAATGTCAATGTTAGGATTGTAAACTTTGTACACAATTACTCTCAAGAATGCTTAAGCTTAAAAGGGTAAAATGATTTATATGTACATCTTTTCTTTCTTTTTTTTTTTCTTTTTTGCACTCAGGCCACCTGATGGTAAGTGGAATCTGAGACCCATAGACATCATACGCTTACAACTAATTGCAGTCAGTGACTTTTGAGCCGGTCGTATGAACACAGCGTTATATACCACAGTAAGGTTAGAAATGTAAATAAATTAAGTACCTAAGTATATGATAAAGAGTATCGTTAAGTACTTTCGTGATTTTAATATTACATGACTTTTTCGCAAGTTTCATTTCTTTTTTTTTTGCAACTTAAAACTAAAGTCAAGCTTTACAAGCACGAGACGTGAAAAGAAATTTCAAAAGCGGGTTTCGTAGCTAGCACACTTGAATACAGCCACCCTGTAAATGAAGGGCGTATTAAAGCAATAAACCAAAGTGACCGCATTAAGCGGTAAGTTGATTAAATTAAACAAATAACGCACAGACGTACGTATGCGGGAATATTTATGGTTTTGTGAGTGTAACACATTATTACTTCCTCTCACACTAGCCAGTCGTTTAATCACTGTAACTGCGGCTAATGTGCCACATTATTTCAGACGAAGAAAGCCAGCGAAATATGGCTCGGACGTGTTGTTGTCTTTATCCCTTATATTAAATATAAGATGGTTATACTTGGTGTTGGGACCACAGATTTATCATACATAAATACGGGGCGAGAGCTTATCAGTCCGCGGCAGTTTCTTAATGTTATTACTAGCTATTTACTGTTAACCTTAGAGGTAAATTAATAATTTTCATGAACAATGCTTACAACGTAGGTATTCGTGTTGGAGATGTGTTGTTTTTTAATACTAAGTACATTTTGATGCAAGTGCGGAAAGTACTTGTCTCGAAAAATGAAACTTTTTACACCTTATACAGTTATAAAAAGTGCCACTTTTGATCTACTGTATTAAAAAAACATGTTGTGTTAACAATGGAATTGAAAGCTTTACACCGATACAGCCCAAGTACTTAACTAAAGCCTTGTAATATCACTTTACATGTCAATATTGTTATAAATGGTTAGTATGGTTACATCGAATCTCGATTCGACCCATAAACATTCAGAATACGGGAGAAATGGAAATGCGTTGCCAGCCTATAAGGAATAAGTAGCAAAGTGAGGAAAACAATGTAAAAGTTGCAGTAGGTATATGGAAATAGAGGCGCATTTGACCTCAAATCATTGTCAATAAAAACGCAATTTAATAGTTATGCTTACAATTAAAAACCTATTTTTTTGCCGGTTTTTCCTTTCTGTATGAGTTAACCACATACCCGCAAAGCAGGAAAGTCTTTACATATTTTTTTTTTAAAGTTTGTATATGTGTTTCGTAACGGATTGTAAAGTAAACTAGATCATGACTTGAGAGAAAAGCGCATCTAAAGTAACGCACGCATTACATTTATAAAATGTCATTTAAAACATGACTACATATGATAATTTTCAAAATTTTATCATGGACTAGGTCAGATCAACGAATATAAATATTTTTTCAATATGGGCAACGAAACGCAAGGCTAATTTATATGTAAAACGTGAATGAATAAGTCAACAAAACGACAATTACTGTGCTGAACTTAATCATATCAAACACCGTATTGTGACTTAGTATATTATACAGGATGGCTCGGAATTTACTTTTGAGCTAAGGGGTGCTACAGAAGGTCACATTAACACTGCCCATAGTGTTTTTATTGTAGGTTATTTTCTGTTTTAGACTAGCTAAAAATGGTCTGTAGCGGTGGTTCCTAGTGTTATGTTATTGCCTAAACCTGACAAAAGCAATATCTTTAGTAAGATAATGTTATCGTACAAGTCAGTAGCAACCAGCACTGTCTCCAACCGGCCCAGTGCTCGAACACATTAATTACATCGCACGGCAGTGTCTCGTGAAATATGAACCTGCAGCGGTATCATAGCGGCATTGCATTGACGCCGTTGAATAATTTATCACCAGGCGAACAGAAAACGCCTATGACACTGACCGGAGGTTAGTCATAGATCGTGAATAAATTTATGCCAGGGGTATTGGCAATTGGATATTCCAGTGTCTTTAACAAAAGTTTATAAAGTAATTATAAGTGCGTAGAGATCTTATCTAAGTTAAAATTAAGTTTATTGACTTAAAGTTAAGTGGTATTTCATGGTCAACCGACTTATTTAAGAAGACCTTATGTTAATTTTATTTACAACTTAAAATAAAGGACGGACAAAAAAAAACCTTAAAAATCCCAACACAGAAAACTAAGGGATCTATGAGATTTGACCTCAAATTCATATCTAGTATCAGCACCAGTAACAGTTAGGTGAAATAAAAAATAGGTAAAAGGGTAAACTTATGTAAACAAAACACATTCGTAAAACTAAGGCAATTGTGTAGGTGCTAACTACACATTATAGACAAGTTTCAATCCACAATAGTGAAGCTGAGCAGGTCCGTCGTTTTAAATATTAGATAGCGTAATTATCTTTTGTCGATTATTTTTGTATTTCAGATATTAAGTCCAAAATTACAATTGTATAAATAATAAAAACAACATTTCTTAAAGCTCAAATGTCAGGGAGCCATTATTATGTGCATATAAAATAATTCGATTACCCTATCATTACACTAAGCTTAGCATTCTTTCTATGACGAAAAACGAAAGAGAGATGCTTGCATCATTAAATTTGAGACAGCACCACATTGCTGGAGAAGGATAGAAAAAAGAAAAAGGTAACCTGGTATGACAATTTGTACGACATGACGACGGCATGATAAAGAACATCAAGGAAGAAAATAAAAATGGATTTAAGAATATGAAGCTGTCGCCATGTTGTACGTGGACGTAAAGGAAATAACAATTAAAAAAAAGAAGATCTTAAATAAGAAGAGATAACCATAAAACTATCAAACATGCCCAAACTTACGGGTTACATTGAACACCTTTTTGTTTCGGCTTGCTAGATGCAGTTGTATCACGCCGTATATTTCCGACAAGTTAATACAAAATTATTACCATCATTTTGACCAAATGACATTCACGCCTGGACGTAAATCGACCTCAATATTCGCCTCGATAACGTACCCCGTGCCGCCCGCATCCAGCAATTAGACATATTAATTAGCTAGGCAATAACAGACATCCATTCGTGCTAATTCTTAATGGCTCACTAAATTAGGAATCTACAATAAAGTTAATTAAATAGTAATTCGCACGGTATGCCTGCGCTGTTCATCGGGTTTTGCGGCCAACATAAGGTTACACAGATAACAATGGAAGTTACTCCACCGACAAGAGATTGCTCTTAAGTTGATGATGATGAGGTTAGGTACCTGCATGCTTTTGTTTACTTGAAACCAGCCATCTAAGTCATAGTTATTCATTAGGAATCATAGTCATAGTTATTTATTCTCAATAATTACACTGTGCCGAATTTTAGCTACAGGTTACGAAAATAGCGAAAAAGAGAAATCATTTATCTAAGAAATAAATTATGTCAGCCCTAGCAAGTTGTCATCTTAGTCATTAATTGACAGGGTGACTGCTATGGTTGTTTTTTTTTTTTGTAACACTGATCATTATTACAAACTTAATCTAACAAAGTTCCTTTACTTATTAATATTGGTTTATTACAAGCCAATATTATTAAGTAATTCAACTATGTCAAAATAATTATAAAAAAATCGTTATCAATAACTAGAGATATATTTAACAAAACTAGCCTAAATTGTTACTTAACATTAAATAATAATTTGCCCTAATCAGCATCCCTGGCAAAATACTGTATACTTGATTTGTTTTTAGATATTCTTTAATAACATTTTTATGCAAATTCAACAATATACTCGTACCAGATATATTTCAGTGAGCTGTTTGTAACAAAACCATCATTTAGTTGAGTGGGTTAAAAATTGGTAATATCTAACGGTTACCAACTGCAATAAAAATAGATTCGGCTTTAACACTGCCACGATCGCACCGACTCCGATGAAGCCATTCTGCATAGCAATACACGAGTTTGCATTTATTAGTGCGTGATTGTAATTTGCTGGGCAGTAAAGCTCATTCATTGGACGTAATAGTACCGTTTGCAATCGCAATTAAATAACGCAAATTTGCAGCCATGCCGCTGATTGAAATGCCATGGCTTGGTTCGTTAATAAAGACCCATCAGGGTTCCTTGTTCAACTAAGTGATTCTTCAAAAATATTATTAAAAAAGTTATTGTTATAAAGGATAAAAAATCCAAGGGCACTTCAACAACCAGTTCATCGTTAAACAGTGTAATAATCGCAGCACTCAGAGACGTTTTAAAGACAATTATAGATGAAAAACTTAAGTAAAGGACCTGTTGTGTTGTATGTAGTTCAATGTAGTTGTGTACAAAAGTAATATGGAGCTTACCTCAAAAGACAAATATATAATGGTGAAGGGGATAATATTAAGGTTAAAATAGTAGTTTATTCACCAAGGGGAGTAAGACACGGATTACTAATCGAGTGTGCATATGCTGCTTTATACTTCATTGAAAAATAAATAAAATACAAAAGTAACAAATTAATTCTTCTGAGGAAGAACGAGCGCGCCATCAAACAGGGGCTCTACTTTGAAATCCGTAATTCGAATTTCGTCTATTGCTGTCCTTTTTGCTCTGGATGCGTAACTAATTAGCAAAAAGTGACAGGGCGATCTGAAGTTCGAATTACGGATTTCAATGTAGAGCCGCAGTAACAAAAGTTTTTTTAATTGTGAATTTTGACGCTCCGTTCAGTTTGCGTGCCAAAAGACGTTAAAGAAGGTGAATACGCCTCGATTTGCAGGGTCCAACTTGCATGCGTGTCAAAGTGGGTTGATTGACAACGTCATCTAGAATTTAAAAAAAATACAAAACGGGGTGCCCTGCGATAACAGGGCAGTTATGAAATTTCATTCATTTACTACCCTGATTATTGAGAAGGTTTAATGAACGGCTTTCTCGCCTTTTATTAGGGTAGTAATTATGCACTTACTAACAAAGTGTAGTTTAAAAATAATAAATTACCTGTTGTATGTAATTGTAACACATCTGTATAGACCGTTCGACATTCTATATTTTTTTCAAATTTGACGTTAGTTTCATATTACTTTTGTACGCAACTACATACAACAGGTGGGTTATCATCACATAACAATACAGTTCTGTTTACGCCCAGAGAAAACGACAGAGCTATGACAGTTATATAGCTCTGACCTTTTCTCTGAGGGTAAACAGACCTGCATAGTTATGTCATAATAACCCCCCGGGTCCTTGACTTATGTTTTTCACCGATACAGAGTGCTCCAACTGCATACAACAGGTCATTTACTTAATTTTTTCACCTATAACTAGTTCCTTTTTCAAACATGTGTATAAAAAATCATAACCCAGGAACGGCGTTATTGTCATTAACTGACTGAATGAGGTACTAAATAACAAAATAGGTTCAAAAAAACGTTGGGGTCAAACTAGGAACTCTTATAGTTTTGCCATGTCTGTCCGTCCGTCCGTCCATCCGCAACCTAGCACAGAGACTCTTGGTACTAGAAAGCTGTAATTTGGCATGAATACTCGTATGTATATCAGTCACGCCAACAAAGTGGTACACGTAACGTGGGGATGTTTTTTTCTCGTCTACCCTATAGCGTGGGGTGCCGTTGAATATAGGTCTTTCAAAAATATTACGGGTTTGTCAAAAGAGTTTTTCGATTAAGTAATCCGTTTATGAAATATTAAGCTTTAAATCGCTAATTTTTGTTAGACTCAAGTGCCCTCCCCGCTACAGTCAAAACTACAATTATTTTACTTAAAATCTGAAAAAATCTTAAATGAAAGAGTATATAACGAATTTTAAAGAAAAAATATCACGATTAAATAGACATTATTGGTTATTGAGATACAGGCGATTAAAGTGTTTATAACTACTAAAATCATCTCAGACGGCACCAATGACTTTAAATAGAAAATTAGTTATTACTTATTGATATTTATGTTTCTAGTACTTAACGGCTTCGGAACCCTACACTGAGCATAGTCCGACATGCTATTGTCCGGTTTTTTCTAATTACAAAACAGTCAATCTAAACTGATAATAACGTATCGATTGTCCCATTAATATAATGATTCAAAGTAAGGGACACCCTTTGTTACTGTCCGGCCCGGATCTTCTGTAACGAATCGTAATAAAACAAAGGTCAAAGAACAACCCTTACCGACGACAATGAATAAAGCTTATAATTAGACGCGAATAACTATGCGGAATACCTTCTTTGTCCTGAAAGCCAGCTTGTTTATTGTGTTTTACTGTAACACCGCAACAGAACTCTGCTTTCGTTATTTATAAGTATGATACAATCGTATTTCTGGTAATGAATGAACCGGTCTGCGCCTTTATACAGAACCATTAATGGACGTTGTATAAGCAATATAGAAACAGGATCCGGTTCGGTGTCTATAGCCTATTTGTCATGAATGGTTTCTTTTTCTAATAAAGGGGACGGAAAAAGGGACAATACAATGATTATTGAGGAATCAATTGTTGTAAGTACTTATCGTTTATTTATTTATTACATTACATTTTGTACAAAAGATACTTATTCCTAAGTACAACCCAGTAAGGGTATTGTAATGTTACGGTACAACATAAATAAAATTAAACCATAGTAATTCTAACAACACAAATAGAATTTCTGTAACATTCATAACAGTTAAACATTATCTATTCTTTAAACAATCTATTTATATTATTTAATGATGTCATTATCTTATCACTTATAACTATAATAAAAATAAAGTTTGCTTAGTAGGTATACAATACAATACAATACAAATACTCTTTATTGAACACCAAAAATAAAAAATAAAAACAGAACATGGAACAGTACATTTAGGTATTATTAGTTACTTTAGTTATTTTAAATTGTATGTCATGAATTCTTCTATAGAGTAGTAACATTTTTTGATGAGAAAATCTTTTAGGTTTTTTATGAATAAATTAGTTTTTCCTTCTATTTTTATTTTATCACATATTTTATTATATATATTTATGGAACGGTAGTATGGGCTATTCTTATAAATACTAAGTTTTGGTTCCGGTATTGCCAGTTTATTGTTGCGACGTGTGCTTTTATTGAAAGTATAAAGATGTATATGTTTCCTAACGAATGTTGCCGAGGAGTAGGAGAGTTAGCATTTTATTTGTAATAAAATGGGGTCGGCAGCTATTTCTTTGTTGGATGTTAACAATAATACGCAAGCACTTCTTTTGTACAACAAATAAGTGTTGCGCATCCGTAGTCTCACCCCACAGTAATATTCCGTACCTGTTTTATAGAATACTGTTTTAAGTACTGCCTGGGCTTTTATTTCATTGGATTTTAAACCATCTTTTATCTTAACTTTGTACTAGTGAGCTCTTTCGGCTACACTTCGACCCTAAAATTACCAGAATTAACAAACTTTAGAGACAAAGCCTATAAAGAAAATCATAACAATACATGTAATCTTTTTGTATATTTTTCAGCAAATATTTTGCAGAGGTTTCACGGAACTTCAGGGATCTGTGGAGACCACTTTTAGAATAACTGAGTTAGATAAAGCAGCGAGCACCATTCGACACCTTAAGCCACTCCGCCATCGACGTACTTCAACTATGTAGATTTTGAAACTCAATAAAAAACGAGATCCTTTTTTCTCGTTTGCGTTAAAACCACAAAAATATGATTAGGCCTTGCCACAAACGCAAGTAAAAACGTGGGTCTGTTATGAAACGCTGAATATTTAAATTATTAATTGGTAGGCTCCACGCATTGTTTAAAATTCAGGATTTACTGCAAGCTCCTTCTACTTTATAATCAACGCTTTCAAAAGAGAAAATCTTATGAGGATTAACGTTCCCGCGGCGTCTTAGCTATCGGGAACAAGTAACAAGTCCCAAGTAAGTTGCGTTGCCGTTGCTAGGAGCAGAGATTACTGGAATAGAGTTGGGAAGGATTAGCTCTACTTGCCTAAGACTGTTTGACGCAGGCCTCGCTGCAATACTGTCACTACGCAACAAGGGCCCGTATTATGGTCGCCTTTATCGCGGTGGATAAGCATCCGTCACTCTCGCACTGACCTAACTGGTCAGAAAGTGACAGATGTTTTGTCCAAGTTTATCCTCATCGATAAACACGACCATAATAGGCTCGGGAGATAAGTTACACGCGCAAGAGTACCTATCTACTCATATGAGATATCTACTGATTGTTAATGAGTTCAGAATTTAAATTACTGTTTTTCAACTTTACCTATGAAACAATTTTATTTTTGTACCTAAGATATAAATATGTATCGTGAGTATTTGTATTGTAAGAAACTTTTTTAATATGCGTGATAAATAATTCACAATATGTTTCCTGTAATAATTTGGTTTTTTATATGTATGTTATATTAACATAATATTGAAAATATTGGTACACTATGATTTCACAAGGAAAGTTTGAATTCTAATCGAGTAGTGGAGTCGACACTTAGCAGCGATTGTCATTTATTATTATAGAAATAAATTTACAAAAAAAGAGAACGTACAGGATTTTGTTGATAAAAAAACAACCGTTGTGGAGTGTTGTGTGTGTCTAGTGTGTAGGCTAAGTGAAGAATTTTTTTTTTCATTATTTTTTTGCGGGGACAAGTCTTTGTTATTTTAATGCTAAGCAAGTGTGTTTGTGTGTGTGTTGTAGAAATAAATCTAAGTACATAAGATGCTTTGTGATTTTATCTTGTTTGAAGCAGCGGCTTACATTTTAATTGCTAGACCATTTAGGTTAAAACATCTGTTAATTATTTATTATTTGAGATTGACAAAAAAAAACGGTTATTGTGAAGTTTTACAAATTTGTTTACATCATTGGCCATTTCTTTTGGACTCCGCCTTAAGTAAATTAGTGTCTAATTAACCGTAGTCAAGGTCAAACTACTAAGTTAAATCTGTCCTAATATTTATTTAATCCCATAAGCACGTGTTCACGATTTAATTTGACTGTACATTGACGACTTAAGAATACGACTAATTAGGAGTATGACGAATCAGGAACAAATCATATATAACAGTATAAGAAAGTGCAAAAATATCTTCACGTTTTCAAATGTCGGTTGAAATAATGTTTCTAGCCCTCAAGTTTCAAACTTCTTTTATATCATGTAGATTATTAACACAATCGTATCTTTGGGATTTGATGCGATAAAACTCATCAATCTTCTATTCAAGCAATAATCGTTAAAGGCCAAAACAGACCGACAAATGCTTTTGACACATTCGTTTTAGCGCCTCCACGAAAAGTTTTTGCATTTTCATTAGATGAAGTTGAGATTTCTAACGATTTGCGGAAGTTCGGAGTGTAATGAGCCTTCAGTCCTCCCCTAGAGCCTTATGAATAATGTGAAAACTCGACTTGAAAGTTTGCGCCGGCCCCGGAATCTTACACCACTCATAAATATTGATTGCGCGATTCTGATGAAGGTTATCTTTATGAAAAAAAGTTTTTCTTTGACATATGATGACGCTTACGCACTTAACTTTCTTATTTGAGTTTTTTTACACGCAATCACACAGCTAAAGAGGATATGGAGGTAGTCAAAAAGGCTATTGTCATTAGGCGATTTGGCTGTCGGCATTTTATTAACTTCTTGTACATTCTAGTCTATCTGCTTTTGCCAAAGGAAGATGTAAACATAAAATATAACTTTGACAATATCGCTTGGAAAAAAATACAGCCTAAAAAATCTGCAATGAGCAGCAGTGTCCTACGCAATAGCACTTATGTGACGCGGCTTAATCCCAGAACGTTGACCAGAAGCATCAAAACCCTTCATGACGCGCAACTTACGTAATATAAACTATCTTTCAAGTTAAAAGCCGCTAAGATTCCTGTGGCGCAAAAAATAAATCTCGTCGCTCCAGCAACGCAGCCTCCTAGCAGAGCTATATAACATTTCATTAGTGGTCAGCCGAGGCGCTCCGGTTACACAGACAATAAATTTTCATTTTTGCAGAAGGACAAGTGAAAAGAAAAGATAAATAGGGAAGGAGATTTGCCTTACGAACGCATAAACTACTCCACGAGCTCGGCGGCCGCCCGCGCCGGCCTTTGTGAGCGAAATATTTGATTAACAAAAAGGGCAAGTGTACCGTGCATCTTCTTTTATGTCGTTTTTATTTATGAAGCGCGACGTATGGTGATAATTTCAAATATCAGGCTGTAGCCGGAGCGGTTAATATTGTGTTTAAAATGCATTGAGGAGACATGTTATGTTTATATTAAAATATTAGAGAAAGCAGACGCCTCACTTTAATTTTCGATTAAATCAATAACGGTTATAAATAACTTTGTCATACTGACACGACACACAATTAATATTTTATATAATATTATCGCTTAATGTTATCGCTTAAAGTTGATACAGATGAATTTTTCAAACGCACAAGAAGTTCCCAAATATAATTATGATTACACCGTTTAATTTGCAATGACCAGAGCAGAGCATGAAATATTGTATCACCAGACGTGCCATTTCATAAAAATCCAAGAAATAATATTACTATATGTGTATATAACTTTTATAACACGGATAACGGCTTTTTTCTCACTCATCAGTCATTTATGTAATGTGAAAATGTTGCTATTTTGCTAAGTTAATCTAAAACTTTACCAATTTTGTTTACTTAGTTGAAATTGCCTGTCGTGCAGCGAAACAGCGAGGATTTAAGGTAAACAACGACGGACACTTAAGAGCAATGGTTAGGCTAACTTGCTTTTATATGGCGTCACGGGAGCGCGTTTCAGTAGTAGGTACCGGCAAAAAGAACAAAGTAAATCAAGGTATAAAAAGCAAATCACCGTTAATATTAACACATCATTTGGTGCAAAACCTTTAATAATGTAAAATGTGTTAATCGTTTTTATAGCAATGAGAAGGTAAACGAACACACAGGCCACCTGATGGAATGGAATGCCTATGTGCCAATTCAAACGCTCGGTTAAATTAATTTATTATTTAATCATAATTACTATCGATATCTATACTAATATTATAAAAAGGTAAAGTTTGTGAGTTTGTGAGGCTGCAGGGGGTTTTCTCTGGATCTACTGAGGAGATTTAGATGAAATTTGGTTTGAACATAACCTAGCTGCCGGAAAAGGACATATAATACTTTTTATCCCGGAAAAAAATATCTATGTATTTGACACATAGACGACACTATCAACTTGTGATTACTTAGTATCTACATACCTCCGAGGAGAGCTCGGTCAACCAGGTATACTACATATGAAAGAAGAAACTGATCGCTGATCGAGCAACGCACAGCCGAAACCGCTGGACCTAGGGACTTAAAATTAGGAGGGAATATTCCTTGGATATCCTTGTAGGGGTGCACTGAGAAGGGATTTTTGGAAATTCATCCCCTAGGGGGTTAACATAGATGGAGTAGCGGAAAACTATGCGTTCAAAATCCCAGACTTTTTTAATGTTAAGCAGAAGGCACACGAGCACTCAGGCCACCTGATGGTAAGTGGAATCTGAGACCCATAGATATTTGAATTCTCAAGACTATAATCCTAAGACCATAGAAGATCCTAGTCATATATAAGATATTCCACTTAAGTCAGCTGTATAGTGAGCTGATATGATATCTAAACAAATTTGGGCTCAGTAACAACCTTGATAAAAGCACAACTGTAACGGAGGTGCATAAGGAGGAATGTATTCCTCTCCGAGAATCATAAATCTTACAGCAACTTAGATAATATATATCTTCTAGCTCACAACTCCTCTCAAAGTAACCTGTAATTTCTAGACGTAGAGGGACATTCATGCGTGAAGTAAGCGTAACATCATTATCATCACTATTCTGCGTATGTACCATCGCCCACACTGTAAACTGTCGATCGGTTAGGCCTTATGCCTTTTATAATAAGGTCCACTGATGTAGTTAAGAGTGTAGCTGTTTGTACAATCAAGGCTATGGTCACGTATCGTCCTCACAATGGGATAGACAGAATAGATGGAGTGCCCCGCTTGGGATGCGATCGTAGGTACATATTTGATTTAGAGCGCTGTACAAACACATTGGAATGAGATATATTTTTAACTAAGGTTGATTTCTACGTTTATTTTTTTGTTTGTGAATCATTAGCAGTAGTACTTAAAAGTATTTATACAAGTCAAACTTAATACCAATATTTAATATTTTTACTACTTTCTGATGTCTCATTTCAGGGACAAATTTAATGCAGCCTGAGGTAAGTAATTTTTAGGATTTATAAGTTACTAGTTTTAGCCCGCGACTCCGTTCGTGCAGAAAATTACGACATAGCCTTTGTTATTCAGTAATAATCAGAGATCGGAATTTTAACCATTAATTTGATACTGTCCAATATACTTGACATAAAAATGTTCACTTTTTGTATTTTTTTAATTGATAATTTTTTATGCTGGTTCAAAATCAAATAAGGTTTAAATTCACGACTTTTTTTATTTTTTGCCAAATTAAGGGTTGTTTTTATACCTACAATTAAAAGATTCCCGGAAAAAGCTTTGCAAGTATGGAGTCGGCTTCCTTAAAATATTATTTTAGTTATTTAAGTTCCGGGATTCCTGATTGTATAAAACATCAGGAAAAAGTGATATCTGTCGAAATATTTAGGTTATGACTATTTTTAGCAATTTTGTGAATATACCTACACGTTGGTTAGCAGTTTAAACTACAAACAGGGTGTAACAAAACAAATATGGAGAATTGTTTGAGGGCGTAATGTTTTAATTACGGAATACCAAGAGAAAGTCTTTTCAA
The DNA here is from genome assembly GCA_949316455.1 of Acleris holmiana. Lineage (NCBI taxonomy): Eukaryota > Metazoa > Arthropoda > Insecta > Lepidoptera > Tortricidae > Acleris > Acleris holmiana. The sequence goes on along the minus strand of OX438770.1, from coordinate 8,572,298 downwards.
ACGTAAAAAAAATATTTTTTTGTATGGGGCAGGTCTTCTCTTTTCAATGTATTTTTTCAATACCCTATCTAACGGTAAAAGACGCCGTTTTCAAGCAATTGTTGTACTACCGTCCTTTACTAATTGCTAAACATTAGACAATGATGGAAATGTAAATAGGTATACCACGTGTGTCGCTGTAGGTTGATTACATGTTCAATTTTGTATGTACATTTGTTTTAATTTGGTGATTTAACAAAAAAACTAACGTCAGTACCATTGGTTTTCATAAAAATAATATGTAACTTAACAAATTTAATTTAGTTTGATGTAAAGAATAGTGTAGGTACTGTTAGTTAAACGAACCACATATTTTGTAAAAAGAAACAATTAAAATGTGTTATTTAAATAGTTTAATACGTATGTGTATATGTAACCTAATTTCTGGTATTCTGGGAAATCCCGGAAAAAATATTATCAAAATTAAATTGAGTCCGCCTTCATACTCCTTAACATCAGTAGTCCAGTCATTTTACGGTTTTTAAAACCCTAATTTATACGAGCCTAATTATTTTTAAATGCTTTTTTATAAGATTTTCTAAAACACTACATTCATGAATCCTACAAACTTTCCACCTGGAAGTAGGTATGTAAATATACTGAATAATAAATGCTTTTTTTTAAATTAAAACGGTAATTGTAAATTTTGTGTCTAAACATAATAATATTTTTATCTATAACGAGTAAGAAAGTAATTCTAACAAAATACGGAAATATGCAAAATGAAAACTATATTGTATCTAATTGAATATAAATGAAACATTCTTAATTATTTTTTGTATGATTCATCTCTAATAATATAGATCAAATTTAATAATAAGTACTTAAGCAATATGAAAAAAATATGTTTATAATTATTTTTAAACAAATTTTCACATTTATTTTTATTTTTATATATAATTTTTAAATAAAATCTTGACTCATATTTAGTTGGATTATATTTCTACCCGATAACTAGAATTATAATAGGTATATACGATAAAAGAAAAATCAGCTATGATACTGGCGTCCGTAAAATGACTGGACTACAACGCGGTGAAGGTATTGAGGCCGAGGTTTAGGTATAAAAGCATCCAAGGTTCCGATCCCTACTGATAACATAACATTTTACTGGTGAAAGAGTTTTCAAAGTCGGTCCATTAATTTTTTAGTTTATTCGTTACAATTATGCAAAAATACAAAAACACAAATCTTTCCTCTTTATTATAATATTAGTGTAGAACGAAACTCTTTTAATACAAAAACCTTTTAATTTATTATTTTAAATTGTCAATTTTTATTCGATCTACGGTTAAGGATGAGTGAAATGGATAAACATCAGATTGTTTTTAAATTAAACTACATAGCGAGGTCGTTGTTACTTCCCGTTCAATGATTCGCCGCAAGTTACTAAACCATCAGTCTTTTCTGCTTGAATGCTTTAAAAGACAGTGAAGTGTTATCTAGTTAAAACTTTGTATGTTTATTAATTGACATATTTTTTTTATTAAAAATGTTTTTTTACGTATAAAGCACCTACGTTAAACCACCCGCGAAAATCCCTTCTATTACTGAAGCCTTAAAAGACCGAGCCACTTATAAAAGGGGAAAGCAAATGCTCTTCACAAAACAACCTCGAAGGACAAACATGACTCTTTTAAACTATTCAAGGCGATTTAACCTGCGTATTTAGTTTGTGTATAAACCCTATCATGGTCCCGGTACAAACAAGTCCCTTCCATTCAACAATATCACTCCATGGTAACGTGTATTTGTCTCGTTTGGTCTAATAGTATGGGAAGGGGATAGATGTATATAAGGTACGTTTCAATAGTCGTAATGGACGAATAGTGCCGTAGTGGATAGGTTATAAATTACGCCGCCCATGAGAACCTTCTGCGAAGCGCTTCCGCATCGTTTCCTATTCCCAAAGGGGCAGGATTTATGTCAACAGAAAAACTAGTTGTTTCTGTCTACATACTCGTAGGTGTAGAAATATGATCTGTATTTTATGAACGTGTTTTTTTCTATCAATTCAAATTGAGACCAAACACTCATATCTATTTAGTTAAAGATCATAATTTAAAAAGGCGGACAGAAGTCTGCATATTAATTGCAGGTCATTCTTTTAAAATGCACTGAATTTTCAAGCATACATCTTAAATTAAAGTGTTTCAGTCAGGGACCCGCCCACCCACCGATACTAACCTCTCAATAGAATACCCCACTAAAAGAATAACCTATTGGAATGAAATATATGATTATAATTCATAAGTTATAATCATATATTTCGTATGTATATAAGTTATTTCTTAACCTAACCATTCACTATAAGGAAAACCTTAACAGCTAAAGCACAGATAACCATTTTAATAGCGCTTTTAAAAGCATATTGAACGGCTTTTCTAAGTAAAATCCTTACAAAAACCCATTCGAAACCCCTTGAATGGGATAGCGGGCCCGTCACTGGTTTCTGAAATTGTAAGATTTATTTACATTATTTACCCATGTGGATGCCGGGTTAGAATAGTGCCACTCTATGTCTTCCCGTGGATGTCGTAAGAGGCGACTAAGGGAATAAGGGCTATTGTAAGGGATAGTACTATTAGGCGATGGGCTTGCAACCTGTCACTAATGCACTAGTAAACTTCTTGGCCTGATTGTGCAAAATGTGGTTACAGAATTATCAACAAGTCCTTTTAGAGTTGTTGGTATTTTTGTAGCTCTGCCTACCCCATTCTGGGAATGAAGGCGTGATGTTATGTATGTATGTATGTATTTACATTATATCTTTTCGTAACCTACTTCTATATTGGCCGTAGAACGTATTCGCTACTAATCCTGTTGTTACAGAATTAGTAGCGAATACGTGGCGATAAATTGTGGCAAACATCTTAAATAGTCTTAAATCGTAACATATATATAATGCTTACTTAATTGTAAGTATCCTCAGCATGCAATTATGTACATTCTCAATGCACATACTCGTACGCGTTCATAGCGCTAAGTAATGATTACAAAAAAAAGGTAAATGGGTAAGGACTAAATAGTTGGACCATAATTAAGCGTAGTTAACCATACAAACAACAAAAGTGGAAAAAGTTCCGTTGTGACACGAAAATTATCCCTACAGATGTATGGCTAACTTTCGTGTCACAACGGAAAAATTTAATAGAAAATTTAATTGACTGAGATGGCGTGACCAACTTTTTGGTCCTAACCCAAATATTGTAAGTTACTAAAACAATTATGGGAAGGTCTTTATTTAAGTGTTATGCACAAAGCTAAACAGTCTTATGCTTTGAGCCATCACTCTAAGGTCTTACTATTTATAATGCTGAAATATTTAATATTTATTCGTCCGCAACTAGCACATTGTTAAAATGCTGTACAACGCTGCATAAATAAACACTCTTTTTGGAGGCGAGAGGCCTTTGACTGTTCGTGCACAATAATTTAACGATTTAAGAGACTTTGCATCCATCTTTAGTTATTACTAAGCCTATGCTCTCCGTCTGTTAGTCTGTAACAGTTTATTTTTATGGTAGTATTTAGTTAACACATTTATAACCTCAAAATGCTCCCTTTTCGGCCTGGAATTACAATTTTGTCATAAAAAAACCATCCATAATGTAAAATCAGGGAAATAGTGTACAAAATTTGGTTTCTGGTTGCTTTATTCACCAGAAAACGGCTGTTTAAGCAAACACGATTTTGAGGTTATAATAGTGTTTACTACTCGTAAGACAAGTCAGTTGGTTGGTACTTAAGTAGGTAGTATTTTTTTGTATCGTAACATGTCGTTTATCATTCTCGAACAAATAAAAGATGGTCAGTTTTCCTCAGCAACACCACACTTACACATCACGATTTTTACACACTTTTTAGACTTTTTTTACGCGGCTCCTCATTTTCAAATCCGAGTCGAGTTCATGGAGGCAGAAAATTACATAAAGAAAATTAATCTGTCGTGTAGACCACTTCTCGTATTGAAAATATGTTTTAGAAAATGGTCCTCTTTTTATTTCTTAAACAGCATTCTTTTGAAAAGGCGTCTTTTTATTTTTGCCTTATTTTAATACGCTTCACGTACCTATTTTTGGTATTATATTTATGTGTCGGATATTGTGCACCTAATGACTTTAAGCCTCTTTCTGTCTCGAAAAAGTTTTCCTCGAAAACACATCACGATTTTTCCGCATTTGTAAAGCTACAGGAAAAACGTTATTGAATCATTTCCATTTTATGAAATCATCGTATTTTCACGCACGTTTCTCTATTTCTCGGGTTCCGACTTGACCATTATCGACCCTATTGGCTGGTTATTACGACGGAGTGACTGGCTGCCGCTGTGAATGGGAAACTAGACCAATTGGATTACGTTCACACGTTCTATTCTCTAGAAATACTACTCTACTTCCATTTTTTCTACACTGAAAAACATTGGCTTCCGCAGAAGTAACAAAACTTGGTTACTACAATGACGTTATTAAAACTACGACTACGACTTCGCAAAAAAACAGATGAGGTGACAGGTGAGACAATTGGGTGTTAAGTAAGTATATTTTAAATAATTACGACCCATTTTTCTTTTTTACTGGTGTTAACTAGATATAAAACAAAGCCTTGTTTGTTTTTAATTGTTTTTTTTGTTTGCATGTGTTTGTATGTACTTTAGTTGAATAAATTTATCTTATCTTAATATTGTTTATTAGAGAAATGAAGTTTTTTTGACAATAGAATAACAATGTTTGTATCCATCGGTTTCAAATTAGGTGCAGCCCTTATCTTGAAAACCTGGTTTTTATAGAATACTATACCATAATGTCCATAACACAAATTTCTAAAAGAGAAACAAAAAGGAATGAATTTACTATACTAATAACCTCCTTATCCATAGTCGTACAATAATCCGATTTTAGCTAAAACATGCTGTCACCCCCTGTCAAATGCAGATGTCACAATGAGAGATAATGCCAAAGCATTATTGAAAGCATACTTTAGGTATTGCGCGTATTTATACATACCGCCTCACTCAGGCGGTGGACAAGAGTTAGTTTAGAGTGGTGGCCTAGACGAGGTAGCGAGCGGTTAGCAGTCAGGCTACCTACCTCAGGTCAGGAACATGGTGATCTGGTCAGGATATGAGGCAGAAGCTGGATAAGGCGAGCGCAGGATATCTTGGCACAAGCGACAAGACGCCTATGGACTGCAGTGGGTTAATGTGGGCTGATTGGATGGATGTGACGGATAAAATCATACATGATACCCCTGAAACGTTGCAGTTTATAATCCACTTCCATCTTGGCCTCTATTTAACGCGATATAACAATATTGCTTTTGACGTCTTCTAGTATTGTTTTAAACTAGGCCGCTATTGCTGTCAAGTAAATAAGAGCTAACAAAACGTTGACCAACTCCATTTCGTCCTGCTATAGCTGCAAGTTAACTAAGAAGTCAAATGAATGAATGAATGAATGATATTTATTTTCCAAAGTAAGTCACAGTATACAATGCGTGTTATGTCAAAGTATAAGAAATTACATTGAAATCGTCAAAAAATAAAAAATAAAATAAAACATAATCAATAGGAACACAAAGCACAAGCAATAAAAATAAGTCAATCATTAAAATAATATGTCAAAACATCAGAATTAAAAGGCAACATTATATACGGAATCACATAAAACACATCTCAATTATAATTTTAGGCCCAGAAACTCATTGACTGAGTATAATGGATTTTGTAATAAAAGGTTTTTCAGCCGGCGTCCAAATGCTTTGTCAGAAGATGGTTCGCTTTTAAGTTCGGAGGGCAGACGTTCGTAAAAGGTGGGACCAATCACTCGCGGGTTCTTACCTGCAAGTGCCATGCGACGGGGAACTGTTCTCAAACGCCCAGAGTGGCGGAGCTGCTTGCCGACTGCGTGCACGCGGGCGAACATTGTAATATTTTTCCTAACATATAATATAACTTGGTATATGTAAAGTGAGTAGTGAGTCAATATCCTGACATATTGCATAACTTGAAGTTAATGAATATTGATAATGTAGAACAGTAAAAATAATGCTGCGTGATAATTAGGGTCCGTTCACACAGACCGGAGCCGGTCAGCTCCTCTTGTTGTTCACACGAAGCCCGTTCAAGTATTCTTAAAGACAAAAGAAGTGCACATGCAAAACCCTATGTTTTACTGCTGTTAAGATTATCAATTGCTTAAAAAAAGCACTTATGTTACTGGAAGTAGAATATTTAATCAATTGCCAGAATATATTAAGGCTTATATGGAATGGAATTTTAAAGGGATTTTTTTTAACTTTGTAAAATTATTTTAAATTTATTATATCGTTCGTCCGAAATGGATATACTGTTGGGACCATTTTAATGCATGACATCTTATTATAATATTATGTACACAGTTTGACAATAAATGACTATCTTATCTTATATTATATTATCAATATTCAGAAACATGGTTGTGTAATGCGTGAGGCTTGGCTTCTATCTGCCTGTATTGTGCTGTATGAGCAATTGAGCAAGCCCACATTGCGATTTTCTAGACCACCGGGAGTTCTTGATTAAATATAAAAGATAATAAATCGAACGGCAACCTATTATAGGTTTTAATGGAAATGCGAACGGGATATGATGAAAATAAACCTGTAAGTGTAGGAAAAAATATCAGAGCCGATTTAAATGCATTCGCTGGCTATCCATTCGAGAGAAGTACGTTTTTTGCCTTTTTTTATCCAATAATAACTTGAAATGGTTGATTTATAATTCTGTTTATTGGAATCAAGTTAGTGTGCATAACGCGAACAAAGGAATATTCCACGAAACGTACACTATTCCTACTCCAGCGTTTGTTTACTTTTGTAAAATAATTGTTATTTCAATGTTTAAGAGCAGTTATTCAGTAGGTGATTAAAAATGAGATACTACTTAAGTGAATAAACTACGAGTAGTATCTTTTTCAATCATATCGTAAAACAATCGATAATATTTTTTAGTTTCATAAAACCATAACTTATTATAAGTATAAATAACATGGGACGCAAACGAGTTCAAAGTTTGCCGCGTAAACAGCAAGCTACCCTCAAGTCTTGAATAAAATTCCTAATGCTAACGTTCGCAATTTTCGAAAAGTGACAAAAGGCTAGCATAGACGGATGCTGACGATGCATCACGTCGGCCGTTTATGGCAATTCCAAGCAATTTGCAATTTTTTTATAATCGCTAATATTAGCGTTACTGCAACGTTCACATTTTAAGATATTGTAAGCGGTTTCAGGCGCCATTTTTAATTGATTAAAAATATTTCATATTTTTGTGGCAAGTGTGAGAGTATGAGAAATGAGACGGATACACGGAGACCGAAGCAATACTTTTTAATGTTTAAATATTTCACACTGGATACATACACTACATATCAGTAAGTACCTACACTTATTGGTAAACTATAGTTTTTATAGGTAGAATTTACGTTCCCAATTTGTTATATTTTACCTGGAAAAGTTAGAAATACTTCATTTTCCATCAAGTTATCAAAATGTTGAAAGAGTTAGAAGAACCTATAGGTTCGGTGTGGTTTTTAGGGTTCCGTAGTCAAACTAGGAACCCTTATAGTTTCGTCATGTCCGTCCGTCCGTCCGCAGCCTAGCGCAGAGACTCTTAGTACTAAAAAGCTGTAATTTGGCATGAACATGTACATTAGTCACACCAACAAAGTGGTACAATAAAATGTAAAAAAAATTTTTTTGGGGTACCTCCTCTATACGTAACGTGGGCATATATTTTTATTCTCGTCTACTCTATAGTGTGGGGTGGTCGTTAGATAGGTCTTTCAAAAATAATCCGGGTTTGTGTTAACAGTTTTTCGATTAAGTAATCCGTTAATGAAATATTAAACCTTAGTGCTAATTTTTGTAAGACTCAAGTGCCCCCCCCCCCCTACAGCCAAAACTACAAATACTAAAAAAAACAGAAAAGAAAGTTAAATGAAAGAGCATAACATGCTCCGACATGCTCTTGTCCGGTTTTTTATATAACAATCAGGAAAAGGTAAAAGGTTTTAGAAAAAATATCTTTATAAACTAAAAATCACATAAAATAAAACTGAGAATTGAACAATATCTAAAAATTAAAGCTTAACTAAGCTTAAATAAAACTTAATCTAAGATATGAAAATAAAATAAAATATGAATTTGCATGCATTGCATCAAAGATGCTATTTCCTCTTTGCAATGGATAACATAAAAATTAAAATTACTTAATACTGTATTTGGACGAATGAAACAAGTGAAAACGAGAAATCAAAGTTGAGTTAGGTAACTAGTGGGGCTAGACAAGTTGCATTCGACAACCGTTAGCGATTAACGTTTCATTTGAAAAATTTATGGAATCAACGTAAGCAACCGAGATAGTACCATGTTATTATGTCAGTGGCTTACGACGATCCCGTACATTTGTCTATCAAAACATAATCGCTAACGATTGTCGAATGCGACTTTTCTAGCCTAATGACATGTTTGCTTTATTTGCTTACTACCATGAGAGGTCCAAACGTAAATTGCCCAAAGGCTTGAACAATACAGACATAGACAATGTCCATTAGACAAATTCGCTTTCCAATTTCGTAGCCATAAATTAAATAGAGAGTTAGTCGACACTCGGAGCTTTAAGTAGGCGATGGGAGTTAAATTCAATTCAGGCAACAATTTTCATAGTTGGGAAAGTTTCGCTTTTAAACGCAATTACTCAGCTATCTGCGTTGCTCGAAAGAACTTCAAATTATACCTCACAACTTGGGAATACAATTCAACTTTAGAATACACTTAGAGATGTGACTTAAGGTGCATGCCAACTTTACCCGTTGCCGTTACTGTACTCTATATCTATAATCTATAATCCTAATTTGAATAGGTAGAATTGTTTTACTTTGTCGATAAAAATAATGAGTTTTGTCACAATTTGTAGATTTTTTGAGATTTTATAACTTGAAGTACCTATTTGATACTAATTTGATACAAAGGGGCTCCAGGGCATTATGAATTTATAAGCAAAAACGGTTTAGTGAAGAAAATAAAGATAATTGTATCGTACAAACGGTACAAAATGTAAGAAGTTTCACGTAATTATACTAAATTAGCCTGTGACGGACGGACGGACGACGGACGGACAGCGGTACCTACCGAACTCTAAAAAACATACGCAGTGAAGTTAAATAACTACTTGTAAAAATACCCTGTGTTATTTTTACAAGTAGTTATTTAACTTCACTGCGTATGTTTTTTAGAGTTCGGTAGGTACCGCTGTCCGTCCGTCGTCCGTCCGTCCGTCACAGGCTATATTTTTTGAACCGTCATAGGTAAACATCTGTTTTTCTACAGAGTATGTATTACTGCTGCTATAACAACAATAAACAAAAATTGAAATAAAATTGAGGAGGGTCCTTAATTTTAAAAAAGTGCGGTTAGTGTCAGTCAGTCACTTATTTTCTTTGTAATCTATTTTAAATTTTACACCCTTTGTTCGGATCGACCTAAAAATTTGGTAAAAAATACTTGTATTAACGCAACGACGAAGAATAAGAAGGGGGCAACAGGGTCTCTGTAGGACTTAACGCAGACCAACCGAGTTTGAAGTTTTTTCATTTATTATTACCCCAAAATGTTTCGTCCGTTAACAGAGAATGAGAAGCACACGGAATATTGAACGTGGATTTCTTAACGCCTGGAGTCAAAGACAAACATGGGCCAGACAAAAGCTCAAGTCTAGGCTATTCACCCACTCACGTGCTTAACGTTACGTGCCGCGGGCATTAGTTATTAAGCAATAATTCCTTCAAGTTCCAAGAACCACTTAAAAAGTGCATATACATAACTAAATGTGTTTAATTTGATAACCTATCTGAAACATAAAACGTTTGCAAACAGTTTCTTTTGTCGTAATTTTCACAAGTTAGAAAATATTTTTTTCTAAACCCATTAGCTTTTTAAAGTGCTTTAAAGATAGTATACCTACATAACCTGTAAGATGGGTAAGGTTTGTTCTATAACAATGTATGAAAGTTAAAAGGTTTCAGATAAAAACGAATTCTAACTTATGAAAATTCGGACAAACAAAACAGCGCGCAAACGTTCTTGGTATTTCAGATGGTAACCGTTTAAATTTAACCTTATTTAAATTATATTCGTAATTATGCTAAAGATTTGCGAAGGAGAAAATGTTTGCAGCACCTTATAAAAACAAGCCTAGTTTTCATTTAATCCCATTTAATTAACGCTTGGATTTGAAGAGGGCTATTCAACAAGTCTTACTACGCAAATGTCTAAGAAATGTTATAGTAACGTTACTTGGAAGCAGTTCCGGAGATGTAGTGACCATATAATCCGGCGGGATTCAGAGGAGCCGCGGTCAGCCCGCCGTGAATTGGAATAATTAATGTTAGCATTTGGAGTATTTTCCAGTGCTTCGTTTATCATTTAGTTAGTAGATTTCTAGAAAACGTGTCACGACCAGAAATGTCTTTACTTGATATCAATGAAATCTATTGTGATCATCTAATAATATTGTCTTGCTAATTTTGCTTACATCTGGGCGAGATGTTTATTGTATAGTTTCTCTCATCGCAAGATTTGGAGTGTTTAGTAGCACAAAATGTTTTATTATTAATAAACCAAACAGGAGAGTTCGCATTGTTGTGTTCCGGGGTGAGAATAAGACAATAGATAAAATTACTAACATACAAGCATACCATCTTAATTTAAGGGTTAGCATCGTAATTGCAGTCTTGTGACACGTTGAGACTACGGTGGCATGTTTGCTTTCACATTATAGGGCGTTTTCCAAAAAAAAGTACCTACCTATAGTTAAGGACAAAAATTAACAACGATAATTATTCCATTACGTCACGAAAATTAGTCATATATTTATATACTGCCCTCATAAGCCAATAGGCGGTATTACAAATTAAATAAGCTTAGCAGATTTAAACCTCACCTGTTAGTAATATGGTCGATTTTGCTACAGGGATTTTGTCTGAGATGCCATTATTTCTCTTAAAGCAGTAATAGTTACCTTTTGTAACGTAATGGAAAAGTTACCGTTGTTCATTTCAGTCCTTAACTATACGTATTTTTTTGGAAAACGCCATAAAATAGCTTTAAGTCATTATATCACATATTATAATATTATTTTTCTAAAATAAGCACTCGAACAGAAGTTCCAGCAATCGATTACTAAGTTACAAAGCTAAGTGTGGTCAATCAATCAATTCACGGGAAACTTAGCGTTAGCTAAGAAGTAATCACGATATTACTCGCGTGTTGGAATACTACTTAGTTACTTCGACGATATGTCAGCACACCTACTTTTATACTCGTATCACCTTTATCCTTGTTGGTACTTTGTTTCTATAGTTTGTTTTAATAGCGTAATGAAACTCAGTAACTTTAGTTGAACGTAAATGGATTAACATTTTTTTTTTTTATTAATAATAATAAATGTTATTAAAAACTGATTTGAATTGTACCTATTAACAAAACAAATGTCTGCTCTTGTATATTAGATATTAGTTTTAATTGTTTAATAGCCATATAAACCAGGGACCCGCCCACCCATTCACCGATAAAAGCCTTTGAAAGACTAACCTCTCAATAGAATACTCCACTAAAAGAATAACCTCTTGGAACGAAATATATTACTAAGTTATTTATTAAACTAACCATTCACTATAAGGGAAACCTTAACAGCTAAAGCACAGATAACCCTTATGAATAGCGCTTTCAAAAGCATATCGAACGGTTTTTCTAAGTAAAAGACTTATAAAACCCATTTGAAACCCCTTAAATGGGATAGCGGGTTTTAAAAGCAAATGGAACGGCTTTTAAGCGATACGGTTTTTCTAAGTAAAACCCTTATAGAAACCCATTCGAAACCCCTTGATTGGGATAGCGGGGCGGTCCCTGATGTAACACTAATTCTAAGTCACATTTAAAGCAATCAAAACATTTCAATAACCACAACGGATTCTACAATTAAGCAGCCATTTTATTCGTCAAGCAACTCGCAAACCGTGTAATTTCGAATCGTGCCATATTGCTACTTAATCGAGGGAATTCCGAGCGATAATTAAGGAAATGAAATTATATTACAAAGAGCACGTCACGAACGGAGCTCTTAAAGGGGGGGTAGGACCTAATTTGTTATATCTACCTACTCAATGTAGCTCCGCGTCATGATCCAATTTGTAACACAAAGGCAAATGGTGCAACTCCGTGTAGACACGCCGACTATCGAATTATGCTTCGGTTGTCGGATTTGTTCAGGTGAAATGTCTAACTTTATTTTTACAAGTAACTCGCCCCGGCTTTGCACAAATTAATTATTATTGTATTACATTAAGAAAGTAGATTCGGAACATGGTCTAAACTAAATAATAGTGAAAATCTTATTATCCACCCAAAAGAGTTAGAAATTAGCGCGAACAAACGTACATACAAACATGGTAGACGGATAAAGTTGTTTAAATAGTAAAGGTGTCTTTTAAAATAATAAACACCCTTGAAATGTTTGCAGAATGTCGCTTTAATATTAGACATCGCACGAGTGATAATGATAAAATTGAAAAGGTATTCCTTTGGTAATTCAGGGGTGAAGAAAAAATAATGTCAGACCTCAATGGGCATCCAAACAGGGCCTCTATTCAAGTGCGTTATATCGATATCGTTTTTGACCTGTTTCCGTATTGTCAACGTTTTGATAACTCTTATGTCATTTACAATAATGGCGTCTGTGAGATAAACGATTCTTAAACGTGTCAAACACGATATCGTTTTAACGCACCTGAATAGAGGCCCAGAGAAAACACCTTTGGGTATATAGGTTTGGTTGGCTTATATTAATAAGCGAAATCGTGTGATGTTGCGAGAAATTTCATAATTTTGTTGATGTTTTGTCTTAATATTGAACTTTGTAACTTATCATGTTTGTGCTTTTGGCAGATGCTATTGCATTAAAAATGTTTAGCGCAATTAGCAAATTTTTAGTGTGAAAATAGCGGAAAATTTCGTTGAAAAGTTATCAAAGGGGATTTTTAAAGAACTGACTTTTTGAAGCTTATAATTTTGTTTGTTACCTTTTTGTTAGTTTAGCGTAATCTGTGAATAATACATAATTTAAGTGACTTTCAACGCATCCTACTAATATTATAAACGCGAAAGTTTGTAAGTATGGATGTCTGTTACTCTTTCACGCAAAAACTACTTGACGGATTTAGGTGGAATTTTGAAAGTAGACAGCTTATATCTTGGATTAACACATAAGCTACCCTTTATATCGCTATTCCCTCGAAAACTCATTTATACGCGTATGAAGTCGCGGGCGGAATCTAGTATCTTAATAATATTTCTGTTAACTAAACTTAAACACTGGCACAATATTTTATTTTTGTAGATGATAAGATTACACTATGGTAAAATATAAAAACAACGTTATGACTCGTGATTTTTTATGCAGTTACTTAGCGCCTTTGGTTTTTATATGGGTATTTTTCGTAATACGGGTATTGTGTGTACATGAAAATGTAATTTAAGACGTCGTAATGATAGTTCATCTGGTTTCTTTCTCTGTTAGACCAATTTAATGTCACATATCGCTTATTAGATCATATTTGATTAAAAATTTAAAACAGCAAACAAATGTGCTAAAGAATACGCCCAACGCATTCACCTTCGCTGATATTCCTAAATTGACGTTCAATACCATCTTCGACGACGCTGGTGATAGAGTTAATGGTAAGTTATTTAATTCAGACCCCTTAGTAATTACATCAAGCGCTATTAATTTCATGTTCCCTGAAATCCCAGACCCTCAATGTGGAAGGTACCGCGATGCTCTGTTCTCCGCGGTTTAACTTCGTTACAGCATATTGGTTACTTACTACTTGATTAATGCAAATTTGACACCCCTTTGATATTATGATTTAAAACATCTCTCATGTTATAAAAGTATCGAGATTGCAGTTTAGTAAAATAAAAATAATTAGGTTTTGAACCAAGAAGCGACATATAGTACATGAATATGACACAGGAGATTGCACGGCGAACAACGTTTTAAAGCGAAGAAAAGTGACCGTGAATGACGTCGCTTACGTTGTTTGTCCCTTTCTTTAGCGTAATCTTGACTTATTGAGAAAGGGACAAAAAACATAGGCAACGTCATTCAAGGTCACTTTTCTTCGGTTCAAAACGTTGTTCGCCGTGCAATCTCCAGTATCATATATAAGCTTCTTGACTTAAACCTAGGCCCTTTCTTCGCCGGAGTAGGCTCTTAACAAATTATTTCTTTACGACGCGGTTAGCTTAGGTTGATGGTGACTCGGCTTTGAAGCTGGCGGTTCAATTCCCAGTTAGGACAAATATCGATTTTGAGATTGGATGTGTATTCTGCTCCATTTAGGGGTTTTCTATGTATTAAAGTGTTATTCCTTTGTATAACATTAAGTTTTGTGTGAAGAAAAAATAAACAATTTTGGTAAATTTACAAAAAAATGCGATGTTTTTCGAGTATTTCAAACATTGTGTATAGTTTGTGCAGGGAAATTAGATTTATTGCTATAAATGATATCAAATACTCATCAAATCGTATTACATAAGAGGCATAAAAAAACTCACGTACATAGCAATTTATGAACCTACGAGTATGTGAACTTATATCTTAATATGTATCTACACAGTTGCTCAAAACAGGTGCTTTTTGCAGCTATAGGTATATCGTGTGGAAAGATCGATTTTTCGAACTTACTTTTACATTTTGTAGCTGCATTTGGTGTGGAAAGTTGGATTTATGCACTAGTTAATGTTTCTTACTCTTCCATTTTTTTACCCTTCTTTGTTCAAATTGCACTGTGATTTTTTATCAGACTAAAATTGCAGCACGGGCGAAGAAACCTCGAAGCTCGTTTAAAATGACATATCTGCTTTCTGCACTTGCATCAAAAATTAAATAATGGTCTACTGTATAGCATGCAATCATATTTCTTAACACTACATTTAAAATTTCCCGTTTTCTTAGCTAGGGGTTGTTAACTCTTAATAAACTGTTAGCAAAAAAAAAAACAGGTTAGCTGCAGCTTGATGTCTTAAGTCCAAAAAAGTCGTTAAGTTACTCTAATTGTAAGTGTAGTTTAAAGATCGCTCTACTGATAAGATCACATTTTCTGGTTCCACGCCAGCCCGGCGGCGGCGGCGGTCCGTACGTGATTCGTTTGCGAAGCTAACTAGACTTGGTAATTGCTAAACGAGCGAAATGTTAAAAGCAAAATAAGTACAACTACAAGGCGTTCTTTGGGTCAGAGATAAAAAACGTACGTTTTTTCTTAGTTCGTCCTTCATTCACATAAAATAGGAATTCAAAAATAGACTTTTTATTCTTAAAAAAGTTGAATACGATAATTACGTAGATGATGTAAGTACGCCTTTTTTGACCTGACTTTATTGTGTCCATCGTTACAGCATCCTGTATATAGACGAGTTTTCTAAACAGCATGGGTGTAATAAAAGTATTACGGTGTTTACAATAATGACCATTATTTGAAATTGCGATATTTTGCATCTTGTTTCAGTTTATTAATATTTTTTCCGTAACTTGAGGATGAAACTTACATACATACATACATAACGTCACGCCTTCATTCCCAGAGTGGGGTAGGCAGAGCTACAGAATACCAACAACTCTAAACTTGTTGATAATTCTGTAACCACATTTTGCACAGTCGTGTATTAGTGGCAGGTTGCGAGCCTATCACCTAACAGCACTACAAGCCTTTATTCCCTTAGTTGCCTCTCACGACATCTACGGGAAGACATGGAGTGGCACTATTCTCATCCGGCAACCACACGTAACTCAATTTGTTAAAATTAACGACTATTTCTGATTAGTTGCGCTATAAGATGAATAATTTATTATCCACTGCCACCCGTGGTCCGGTTGCATGGTCCGGCTGACCAATCTTTCTATTTCAAACTTAAATTTAACGGTTTCGACGGAGGTCCTATTTGTGGGTTTTTTAGGTTTTACTGGGTTGGTCCAGCTGAAGAACTAACGTAACCTAAACTCAACTCATATTTATGACACTCATATCGGTCAGCCGGACCACGGGAACTAACGTTGATAGTTTTTTCTTAAATCAATGTTAATTTAATTACACACCGACAGCATATATACTGAGTTATAACAATAATTTATTTTATTAGTTTTTTTCGTTCTCTTTGTTATATTTGTGTTAGTTCTTGTAAATTTTTTTTTTTTTATCTCTTTCTCTCTTTCAATCTTGGGCGTTACAAGAAAAATGTATCATAGTTTGACGCATTATTTCAATGGCAATCTCGTGGCGTACTAGCTTAAAGACTATGTTAAAACAGTAGAAATAAAAAAATATCATCTATACAAATAAATTTCTTTCGTGACTGAATGATAGACAATGCAATTCTGAAATGTTGGAGATCTAGGAACTTGACATTGGAGAATATAATATAGACAAAATAAATGAAAACTTCCACCATTTATTGCTTTACGGTTTTAAAAGGTAAAGAGTTACATAAGTTTTATCAATGTTAAGTATCTTTAATAAGCATAGTAACAGTGAATAAAGGTTTAATTTCCATCAAGTAATATATTTTGAACAACCGAAATTAACATTTTGGCTAATAATTGCGAAGCTGTACCGAACACACGACCTAATAATATGTTTATTACTTACATTATATTTACTGGTATAGTTAACATTTTACCGCAAAAGTTGGCATGTTGAAGATTAAATTGCTGCTTAGTTAAATTATAAATTAGGTGAACAGGTAATACTAAATCATCACAAAATATTTTTTTCAGAAAAGTTGAGTTTTTTAAGTTTAAAATTCAAGCCAAGTTGAAGGTCGCGACTAAGTAATATTAAGAGATTATTAATATTTAGGTAGAAAATAGATAATTAGTGTTTAAAAATTTAAGTGAAACGCAATTCGGGATAAACTAAACTTAAAGTGAAAGGAAACCCCTCAAGTAAAAAGTTCCATCATCTAGTTAACGGAAGTTAATGAAGCCTCACAGCGAGACCAAAAAGCACTCCCAGATAGCTGGAAAGAAATAAAAGGTAAAAAAACTTGTAAGACAAGAAAGGGTATTACATTGCAAATTTATTCGGAGCAATTTGAAATTTAAATTTGAGTTCATCAAAGTTTCTGCTTGGCGAGATACTCGACATGTGAGTGTGTGGATCCCGGTACAACTTGAGTGCCTGGGGATATTCCTCGATTCAGAGGTAAGTAAAATTTCCTAATTGGTTATTACATCCTATTAGCAAATTCCAATTTTGGTAGAGGGAGCATTTTGTATTGGTAAATTAAATCTGGCTTTCAATAGGCCTTAAGGTTTTCCTTTTAAACTTCAGGGCAAATGGAGAATTTTGGGGACACTCGTTGTGAAAAGCATGTACCTTTCAATATTTAAATAAAATAAATTGATATCATTCTTCTATCTAATAATAATTATCGTTGCATTGTACATATATTATTGTAGAGATTATTTCCATTAGGGTAATTATTAAAATAAGGGATCCTTTCAGCACTACTCCATCTATCCTTGAAAAAATATCCTTAAAAAATATCCTAATAATTGAAAGTGTTAGTTTTTTCTGAATTTTGGCAAATACTTTTGTAAGTAATTGTCATTTGTTGTTCGCAATAGAAACAGCCAAGAAAAAAAGAAAAAAGAAAAAGCCAAGCTTTGTTTGACTAGACGAAATGATTTTTTTAATAGGTATAGAAACCTCGGTGCGCGAGTCAGACTGCCAAAATCCACGATGCCGTTTTTATTGTTTATAGGTACTTTTAGCTAGTGCCTTGTAGTTATAGTTATGTATTGCTTACGACGTCTTTTTTTTTAAACTACCGAACAAAAAGCTAGTGAAGATTTTTTTTGCCCGTGAACTGTGTGTTGGTAAAGCGATGGTAAAGCCTCAAATCAAAAGTAAAATTTCCTTTGTTTTCGCCCCTATTGCTATCTTATTATTAAATCTCAAGTCAAGTAGAGCTATCGTAGTTCATAACAATAACAATACAATAAACAATAGTGGTAAAGACAATGAGCGGCAGCAGAATAAGAGTAAGAGCCCTTATAATGTAAAATCATTGAAGTGTCAATTAAAATAGCAATTGGTTATCTTCAATGTTTCCATCAAAATATAATTTGGTTTCATAATAAATTATTTGTTACCTTAATTAAACAGGCGAGATCCGCACAATGTAATTAACGATACAAATTTCAAACTTCATTTGCACTGATGAAATTGCTAAGTTTTGTAATTTAACTTTTCATTTTACATTTCAACTTCAGTCGTTTAGATGATTTTTACTTATATTGGAGGAAAGACGACGAAAATAAATAGTATTGTGATAAACAGTTAGTGAACGAATGGTGTGGAATGAACATTGTATTAGTGTTTTGCTTTCAAATATTTTACCAGAATTAAATGTTAAGTATTATATCTGATCAATAAATAAGCAATTCACTATCTTAAATTAAATACGTACAAACTACAAAGTAAAATAGACATAGGGTAAGAGTGCGGCAGGACCTGATATGGCTTCTGAGTTGGGAAAGGGTCACTTAGTATATAATTTCCATAGAAAGTGACCCGTTTCCATTGCTCCTGAGTGTAGTAGGATTACCCAGTTACCATCAATAAGCGGTGGTTTCAATGGACATTACGTAGATTGGAGCTGGCTGTAAATGTATCTTTAAAATATACAGGGTTATTGGTTGTACATTCCCGTTGAGAGGATGTAGTAGAGCTCATTTGGAGCAAGTTAGGTCATGTAGTAATTTGAATTTTGGTAATTTTCCTTTATTTCCATGTAACGAAAAATTCCTAATGTTATGTTTTATTTCAGAAGATTTTCAGTGGTATCTTACATTATTAGAATATTTTTTTAATACTGAACTTTTTAAGTAATCACTTCATGTTTTTTTCTCCATACTAAGCGAAAAACCAACACTGGGGACACTTAGTATAGAGAAACAAAGTTTAAGTATAAGTTTTTTATAATTACTTAAAAAGTTGAGAATAAAAAAACGGGAATATTAAAATAATGTGAATATTAATCAGTTAACGCATTGACTAGTTTAATGTGTTGCTGCGTATATTATTCATTGTGTCTCATTCATTAATAAAGCGAAATACACCAATAAAGCGCTTAGAAAATAGCAAAACTGTTTAAGGAAGTTAAGTTATTTTATGCAATAAAATTAACTGATTTCTAATTTCGTTTTAATAAACGCAATAGGCGAATGATAACAAACGTTTCGAGATGTTAAATTTAAGTTCCTTGGCAACTCGGACCAAACTTTGCCAATTTCGGATATTTCGCAGCATTGGGCTTTGGTCAAAATTAAATGTTTGATATTCAAATACGTTTAAGCCCAATATTGATATAGTTGTACGAAAGTTACTTTACAGCTAAATAATGACGGAATATTAAATTTCAAGGTATCTTGCGTTGAGATTATTGGTAAGTGTTTTTAAATTACATTGTATGTATTATTTCGTTGTAAACAAACCACTATCCTTATGGTATAAATTTTGCCTTTTAAATAATAAGTGTATTTCACTAAATAATATATATAAAAGAAATAATTGGAAACCCGTGTGGTTGCCGGGTTAGAATAGTGCCACTACATGTCTTCCCGTGGATGTTGTAAGTGGCGACTAAGGGAATAAGGGATTGTACTATGTTAGGCGATGGTCACTAATGCACTAGTAAACTTCTTGACCTGATTGTGCAAAATTTAGTTACATAATTATGAACAAGTCTTTTTAGAGTTGTTGGTATATCTGTAGCTCTGCCTGCCCTACTTTGGGAATGAACGTGTGATGTTATGTATGTGTATGTGTAAATAATTGAAAATGGTTAACGAACTGAGCACGGAAAGCGAAAAAGTTAGACTGACAATGAATACTGCCAAAACAAAACTACTGACAAACTCAGTCCTCGTCCAACTAAGAGTTAAAAAACAACCGCTTGATTGTGGTAATGAACACACCAATCAAGACCTCATCATTTCTCATAAGGACTAAATTACCAAATAAATGAATACTTGGATAGTAAATGGCTGGAAGAAATACTGGTCGTTAAAGGAGGCCTTGAAGTCAATCGATTTGAGCATCAGAACAGAACGTAGTCTACCATAAAATATTAAGTACTGGTCTCATGCTAAACACCATAGAAAAATTTGGAACATTGCCGGACATCCATGGGGAAGAGCATGACCGGTATTAAGAATTACCTTGAGGCACGCTAATCCAAGACACAATAATGTATAACCAATGTTATTTTTCTTCGACTATCACGTTACAAGCTTGAGAATAAAATACATATCTACATACATACATACTCGTAATACCAACAACTCTAAAGTCTTCTTGATAATTCTGAAACCACATTTTGCACAAACAAGCTAAGATGTAGAATAAAATAAACGTTAATTAATTGATTGAATGGAGAATGCCGCTTGTTGAAAATAAATACAGATAACGAAACACAAAATATAAAAAACTACTTACTTCTTTGTTCCATTTTTACATTCTAACAAACCATAGAATGCACAGGACTTTTCGGTGTGATACCGGGAGCTGAAATTTGATTAGCTCCCCTATTTATATTGCGTTATATCTAGTGTTGGCTAGGCTGCCCTAAACAAACGGCTCTAATACTAAGTAAACTAACTACACAACCCCTCGGAGAATTACCTTTACCCTTAAACAAAACTTTTCCAACTCTTATTGCTTTTTGCGACAGAAAGTTGAAAAGAAGGGGGATGTTCTCTTTCATATTTATGATTTTTTATAACGTGTGTTGTGACACAATGATGTTCGTATCCATATATCGTGAATAATGTTCGTCAGTGGTATAAATAAGTAGGTATAAATAAGGGGTTTGTTTCCGAAAATGAAAAATGAAAATTTACGTATAACATGTTTCTTTCATAGGAGGTCGTTCATATCTACGTTTGTAGGACTTTTGGGGGTAGGTACATATACAAGCAACCAACAGGCATTACGCTCACATAAAGGAATATCGAGTTGCTTTTTTACCCAACTGCAGAAAAGGATGGATGCTATATGTTTTCATAAATGCTTTGTCAGTTCATGTCAAAGTCAAAAGTAAATTAACATAATCATTAAAACCATTTCAGATAATATTGCAAGTACTTTAAACCGAGAAACAATTGCATCCTGCCGACATACAAATCTTATTAAGATGGTGCATCAGGTCATCCTTAATTTCTGGGTTACATTTTCTGTAATAATTAAGTACGCATACTCACCGTAGCACATTTGAAGTGGGCACCAAACGGACCCATAAAGGGTTGCAGACAAGTTCGCTTTATATTTGACTATTTCGTGGATGTACAGACTCGGAACCGAAAGTATTTTGATCCATTTATGCCAGCAGTTACTTAAGAACAGTGCCTCTTGAACCCAAAGCCCTTATGACCTACTTACGACTATGTTATTGGTTCCCAACCTATCGCAAACTTCACGTGTAATACATGAGTTACGCACACTTCTCCACTATCCGGTCGGCCCGAGCTAGGGCGATGAAGGGGTGCTGACAAGCCAATGTAGCCAGTTGGTAGCTGTCTTTATGGTTCCTGTAAATCACTTTTACCTACTTGACCCAAGCGTAACCGATAGTGCCCGGACATTAAAGGGTTTGATTTATACCCTAAGTTAGCACATTGTCGCCATGTGCTGCCGTAGCTGAGTAGTTTATTATAAAGGTGGACTGGACTTGCTGCAATGTTGTTTGTTATGAAACTTCCAGGTGTGCAGTTAGGGGATTGGGACTTTGTTGGTTCTAACTGGATGAGGATAGTGTAGTTGTAAAAACTCCATAATTATATGTTCCTTTGATACAAGAAGTCGTAGTCATACGTCTTTCATATTTATTGACGTGAAAAAACTGGCCAAGTGCGTGTTGTACTTAGGGTTCCGTACCAAAATATGATTTATCAATTATTGGTCTTTATTAGTAGAATATTCAAAACACAATTTTGTAAAAAAAAAGCTGGCTTTGGTGGCCTCACATTCCTTTATTTTTTAATATTTATTAATACAAAAAATACAAGATTTATCTACTCTTTTTTGGCTTTATTTGAGCACCCTTAAAAACTTTAAATATTTTTTTTACGTTGCTTGTATGGTGAGATACTTGAACTGTGAAAATTTGAGGACTGTAGCTTACACCGTTTGCCCGTAAAACCTGCACGGCTAACACAAGTTGTGTTATCTCGCTGGTCGCTCAGTGCGTCTCTATCGTTAAAGACTAGATAGAAAGGAAGATCCGAGCGACAAACAAGTCGAGGACAACATGTGCTAGCCCTCCTGAGGCAGACGACGGATGGACACACACACATGGACATTATGTGAGTGACAGCAATAGGGTTCCGTCTGGACCCTTAAGATACGGAACCCTCAAAAGGAAGAGCAAAAGAGCGATATGCGATTGTCTTTGATGCACAGGTTGTCGTCTGTATTCATGTGGTAAATAGGAACCCTCAAAAGGAAGAGCAAAAGAGCGATATTTTATTTTACAGAAACACACTCAGATTTACACACGCATTAACACGTTCACTGTTTCCAAATAAAACGATCTGACCATGTCTCAAGTCCAACTGACAGTTTTATGTCCATTCAGTATGGGAATATGACCCCATAGTGGAAGCACGGACTCCTGAAAAAAAGGTTCATGACCACACATTGGGGCACCCGGACAGGGAACGTGTTAAGTGTATAATTATTGTAAAGGCGTAATAGAACGCCTTCTAAAATAGTTACTAGCTGTCCGCTATGTAACCTACCTACCGAAGCTTATGACAAACACGACTATAATTGTAAAAGTTTTGTACCTTTATTGCTTTTAGATAATTTGTCTGAGATAATGTTACTTTAGCGATACAGTAGCAAGTATACACGACAAGTTTACAAGATATACTGTTACGGTGGAGACCGCTGCTATATCAGTTTCAAAACTCAAGTTAGAGCCCCCGTAGAGGAATTTCTGGAAGTTTCGTCGCCTGCAATATTACGAACCTAATAACAGCGATAACAAATTAGCAGTGGTGATATTACTGGATTATAAATGTCAAGAGGCAAGGGTTAGTACAAGGTTTTATTTAACTTTAGTATGTATTTAAGTTGTTCGTTTCATAAGTTGCAAGTCAATTTTAAACCAGTTCCCGTAATGGAATGAGCTATAATTTGGACCTCATATGTAAACCCGTGTATAGTCGAAATGTGGCGACGGAATCTCCTCTATACTTAGCATAGACCCACCGTGTTGGGACTCATTAGTTTGGTCTTGATAAGCAAATAGGTAACAAGAAGAACTGGAGAATAGAGACTCTAGATATAACTGAACTAGATAGAACTAGAGATAACTGGAGGAAATTAGGGGAGGCATTTGTCCATTACTGGACGAATAGATGCTCGAGATGATGATGATAAAGCAAATAATGAATTTGCAAATAACATTTGCATAAGTACAGTCGGCAACAAAAGTTTATAACCAATTTTTCTGACAGAAATTTATTATTATAAGTCTTTCAATCTGGTAGCTGATTCTCTTAAACAGCTCGTTCTTAAACTCGACGCACCAAATATTACACACCACATTCAAAGGCGTGCATTCTCAGCCTATCGCTTTACCCGTCGAATGAGCGAGTTTGTATGACTTCGCTCACTCGATCGACCGTTCTTCAGAGCGCCTTTCTTAAAAGAATAACGCCTCTGATTGAAACCAAAGCAAGAAGGGTTATTCTTAGTTCCCGCGGGATCTCGATAAACCTACGTTCCAAAACTTGTTTTTGGCTTGGGTTTGTTTGCCTATGCATGTATCAATGTTTGTTTATTATATACGAGTGAATCCAATATGCGAACTTAAGTGGTGACGATGTATGTCATTAATTATTCATTTAAGATACATGTATAAGATATAAGATTTAATGGATAGCTTTTTTAAATTGGCTGCGGTTTAAGTAATGTTATTATAATTATTGGTGCTTTGCTAGACCAAACTTGTTACCTATGAGTGGATACTATTTTGGCTAGTAAATTAACTACTCTTATGTTCATTTTTTTTGTAACTAATATTTATTCCCCTAGTAAGAAATAACTTCACTTTATAGTATTGGTAAAATAATCTGTGTCATAAGAAAATCTATGGTATAAATCCATTGCTGTGCGGTAGTCTCGCAGAAACTCAAGAATGGCTACACTGATTTCAAGTGTTGTTTGTTTGTTTTTGTCAGAACATGGTGTGTATAAAAAAAGGAACACACAGGCGCTGCCGTGCACGAGCAGTTGGTACTTGGTAAAAATAGTTTAAAAAAAATCTGTCAAAAAATAAATTTTTGGAACAAGTTTTTGCTGCCGATTCTACTTTTTTTGCAAAGTTCAGTTATTTTCTGCTTTCCAAGACCTACCTAATGAGTCCAAACACGGTGAGTCTAATTTAAGGTTCTCTGCCTTTTCGCCGACAAATCTTTGACAAATGCATCGTTTCGCAACCTATTCATTTGCCAACACGCATTTCTTTCTATAACTAAAAGTGTGCGATATTTTCGTCCTATTTCAGTTTTCCGAGGTTCAACTAATTATAGGAAAAATAGTTTTTTGTGCAGAGCTGGTCGGAGTTTGAATAGCGTGTTAAGGAATATTGATTTTGACATTTTGGCAAGTAGTATTAATTCAATTAAGAATAAATTAATTTAATATTTTATGAACAATCTTCAAATATGTCATTTTTTTCGGGTGTGGGTACAGGTGCTGGTTGGCATAGTTATTGCGTACAGTAATACTTGGTGGCCTGTAGGTAGTAATTGTTATAAATTGTTTTTCTCTCTTTCACTGTTTAAACGTTTAAGTTATGCTTATTCTGTTTCATAATACTTAAATGCTAAATGTGAGAACCTGTAAGTGGCTATGTTTTGTTAGTCTAGTTTCTAATAAAAAAATTGTAACGCTGTTGGTTTTCCATGGATAAATAAATAAATTACAATTATTTCAGGATTTTTTTAAAACTAACTTTACCTAACCTTTACAGTTTTGGAAAAGAAATGCGGGTTGTCTAATTATATGTTTGTGAAATAAATCATTTGTAAAACATTGGTTATGTAATGATAGGATCACCTCCCGACTCCATCAAGGAAGTGATTCCAATCTTCCTTGCAAAATTTGACCGGAACATACATAGTAATTTACAATGTTTGCAAGTTAATAAAAAGATTGTTGAAAAATGCAATACATTTAATAATGATCTCCCTACTCGTTGATATGTATCTCCCGCATGTAAAGTAACTAGATCTCAAATTTGCCATCGATATTTTATGATTACGGCGACGGGGAAGATGAATACGCACCAGCGCTCATACATTAGCACGAGACATTCTAATACAAGGGGTGACGCTGGGTCTCCAAGCACTTAAGTATATGAAAGGAAATCAGATTACATGACACGTCATAAGTAAAAGTTTTCATTCCCTGTCAAATAAGAGATGTTATTATTATTGTGTTCTCCAATAGATATGATCTTTATTTGACAGAGATGAAGTATAAAGCGAGTACATGACTCATTTTCAATTTACCACGAGCGAGCTAACGTCTGCGCCGCAAGTGGATCCGCCGACATATTAACTTTGCGTTGGTTTTGGCAAAGCGCATATATTTTATCCGCGAAACAATTTTCGTAATTCAAGACAGCTCTTCAACACGGCCAGAATAACAATATCACAATCTCTCGGTGTCACGTACTCGCCACTCGTTGGACCCCCAAAGGAGAAAAGTAATCATTTCTAGCAATCGAAACATCTAAATTTATATTCAGAGACCGTCAATTTTAATGTTTAGCTTTTTCTACAAAACGAAATTGAAGATAAGCCCTTGTTATCTGGAAAAATGTAGCCTCGTAAATTGATTTAACATTTTATATTCGGAGATCCGAGAATAATTTGAAATGTGGCTGCGTTCGCCGAAAATAGATTTTAAATTGTGTTCGGCGGGATAGGTATTAGCAGTTTAAACACGGCTAGGGTGACCTGTGGCCAAGCACCGTTATCTGTCTCGCCCGATATATACAGCGATGATTAACTACGTTACATTTTAAACCGAAAAGGATTATCTAAAATTAAAAATAGTTTTGTCTGTAGCACACAAATGAGGAGGTAGTGAGAAGTTTACTCTAAATCACGACGTTTAAGGTAACATACTCGTACATACACACATAACATCACGCCTTAATTCCCAGAGTGGGGTGGGGTGGGGTTAATGTGCAGAGATGTAAAAATACCAACAACTCAAACAGTCTTGTTGATAATTCTTTAACAACCAAGTAGGTTGCAAGCCCATCGCCTAACAGTAAGAGAAGCCTTTATTCCCTTGGTCGCCTCTTATGATATCCACGGGAAGACATGGAGTGCCACTATTCTAATCAGGCAACCATACGGGCTTAACTGAATAAATAAATATAAACTAATATTTTGAAAAGGTAAAGTTGTGTTTGTTTGTTGTTTCTTTGAAATAAGGAATCCTTTTTGAAATTTCATTGTCTAACAGGGCTGGGATTCTACACGGTAATAACGATATCGTCTTTGACGTTTTTCCATATTGTCAACTTTTTGATAACTCTTATGTCATTGATAATAATGTAGGTCGAGTTAAAGACGATGCTAAAACACGTCAAACACGATATCGTTTTAACACTGTAGAAAGAGAGGTCCAGGAAGTGAAATCGTCCCTGCCTAATGTAAGCATTTACATTGCGAAGCGGTAATTTTCCAAAGGACTTGACTTCGCCATTAAATGTCTGCCATCCTAACCCGGGGTGTCAAACACGAGTCACAGAAGTCAGTTTGTCTCGTAACATTGCCGAAGATTCGCGCGTCCATTTCTTATCTATTATTTCTCGAGCTAGTATTTCATTTTTATTACCTGTATTATTTTATTCGGCAATCTGACTGCTTTTAAATATTTGAGGTTAATCATATTTTTGTTACTGCATAGTTAATAACAAGTTTTCACAGGTTTCCTATGGCAGTAACGTTCATTGTTTGATAGTTTTTTATTTTATTTATTTGAATTATATAAGTTTTGAGGATTATTTTTAATTTATTGCTGTTTTAAGTAGTTTAATAAGAAGAAACTATAAGAATATTTTAGAAATTAATCAATCACGATAATTGTTTACAAATGTCTTCGTATTATTAGGTATTGATTGATTGTTTAGTTTATTAGGTTACCTATCTACCTATAACTAAGAAATTAGGTAGGCACTGTGTTTTGGTGAATGCTTTTGCACAGGCTAGTCTGAAACTTTCATGATAATTTATTTCTTACAAAACTTAACCCATGTATAATGTTAGTGTCTATTTAAATTTACCAAAAAATACGCTTATTTCGTTTGGATCATACTTTTTAACTTCTGCAAGGCAAGCAGGTTTTCAGATAAAATCCGAATTAAGTGGCGAATAGCAGTGTGAATACCGAGACGTGGAGGAAGATCCTGTCCAACGGCGTGGTCGCACGCGATAACGCTTGGTGGATACCATTTTCACACAAGCGTGAATTGAAACACCGCCGCGCTGCTTTTCCTCAAATATCCCCTGGCGCATTTGTTTGTCGCTCGTGGGCGCCGTGGCTTATGGCTGCCCCTGTTTCGGTCTTACAGGCCATTTACGTAGATGTTAACATAACGGATGCTGCTTTTAAATCATCCAGTGCAGATCAAACTTATTGAATAAACAAATTTATGTCTAAACCCAAAATAGATATTAAAGAACTGATGAAGAATGGCCAAATACATAAACATCCTTCTAATATTGGACCTGGGGGTGATTCTCTTAACACAGCGCTGCGTCGAACACAAAAGTGAACGTAAAACTGTAAAATGTGTTTTGTACGCTCCGACGGGACTAATTAAAATTGCCGGATAAACGTTCACCTTTGCGCTCGACGCAGTGCTGTGTTAAGAGAATCACCCCCTGTAACTCCTCATTGTCATCGAAAGGTTTTTTTATTGAAAAAACGCATTAGATGACCCTATGATACGGTATCTATAGGGTTATTGATTATTGTACTTACTTACATATATTTTCTTGGATAGTTTTAGTTTGAGCGATACATTTTGAAGCATAATAATTGTTTCAAAAAACGTTTGTTTTCCACTAAGAAACTTTTCACTAAAAGCAATGAGAAAAAAGATTTACACTAACCGGGGGTCACCTTAATTGGTAGTTATTTAAACTTTCTGTAAAATGGATACATTGGCTAATGCGATACCTACTCGACCTTTAAAAGAACGTAAGCGCACGTTTACGGAGTAATAATCATAAATTCTATTATTTACATGTTTTGTAATTTCAATCGATTTACATGAAACCTATATTTTACGTATTATACAATACCAATCACGCCCAGGCCTTGACAAAGATATACGAGCGTTGCTTGTTTTGTTTTTGTACATCGAACCGTATCGACATACTCCGATACCCTTTGCTTTGAAGTTGTGGGCTTTACAAAAGCGATTAATTAAAAAAAGTTCCTAAAAAAGGATCCAATATCAATCTTTCATTTGAGCATTTGCTTTGTGGCGGTGTTCTGTACGCTTACTCGTACGTAACTTTACTTATGTTGTCCGAGCGGTTTAAATACATATTGAATGTGGAGTTAGGCAAATATGTATGAAACCCCTACGCGGATAACAATTTGCTTATTGAAGCTTACCTATGGAGGTTAATTGAGATATCACAACAAATTCAAAATAAGAGCGGCAGCCCGTAATACATGATATATTTTTATTAAAAAAAACCCCTTGATTTAAAGCAATAATGGTTGCGCTAAATTACTATAATACCACTAAAATTATTAAACGAGTCATTGTACTAACAAGGCCCTGTAATGTTTTGAATTTTACACCATATGCTACGTAATATCCAAAGATGCAAGCTGGGATTTAAACGATCACTGCTTCAGAATTACCAAGTTATTACACTATTATGTATATAAAAAGTAGGTTAATCTATCTTTTCATATAGATGTCGCTTCTTTATACACATAAACTCTTTATTACACATGTAGATTATCGTTTATTAGATACGGAGATTTCCTAGCTTCATACGTACCTAATGTTTAACTTAATACTTACATCGTATTTCACTCCCACATTACAAGAAAGTAAATACATTGCGAGCTTTCGCGACGCACAGTTCGTGCGTTAACGATTACAAACGTGATAGGAAGCGCGGTTATTACACTAGCGACTAGAGTCAACTTCAAAACTATTTTGCATCGCAATGAAACTGTCTCCATTGGATGGAGAATGCTTCAACAAAGCGTCTCTCATAAATTGGCTCCTATTGTTGACTCCGCATATTCCAGGACTGGTTCAAATTGATTTTAAAACCAAAAACCTAATCGCACGATTCCGTTGTTGTCAAAACCGGTTTAGAATACTAAGGCTGGAGGCAGGCCACGACCTGCACAATAGTCGTGGCGACTGGTGATTTGGTAAACGAACAAAAGTCCGGAGAAATTCCTTCATTCGCTATTCTAGTGAAAACGCGACTTTACTTGGCTATTAAACTGAACGAATCGCCCTGGCTCACTGACAATAAAATGCTACTGAATTTCCTTCGGCCGTATTTTCAAATCGCCGGACTCGCCTGGAATGCTTGTTTGAGATATTTAGGACCCCTTACGCCTACAGCTGACTTATGTGACGGGCGCACGAACTACGCTGTTTTCGGCAGCTTGTCTATACGGACAGACACAGAGATTAACGGAAGCAGTTTGTACACACGCTGTAGGTATTTTGAAAGCACTTTTAGTAGTCAGTCAGGAGTCATATAGTCATGGCGTCCGCGTACCGAGAAGCTGCGTGGGTAGACCTCCAACAAGGTGGACCGACGACGTGGCTTAGGTTGCGGTAAACCGATGGATGCAAACAGCGCAAGATCGGTCCTTGTGGCAAACCTTGAGGGAGGCCTATGTCCAGCAGTGAACGTCTTTCGGCTGAAATGATGATGACTTCGTTTATGTAAAGGAATCCTTGTACTCATATGGCGGGAAATCTTGAATACCTGAATGTATGAATAGCAATTCACTGACAGACCATGAATAATACAGAGAATATAGTGGTCAATATACAACATACGTATAAAATCGTAGTACTTCAGCAAATTACGAAAATATTGAGTAGAATTTTTACGTCCGAAAAGCTTTTCTTAATACGTCTACATTTAACTTATTGCCCTCCCTAATTAATTATACTTTTATGATATCTTCAATAAGATCCATTTATTGAAAAAGGGCAAAGCTCCGATGGATGAAATAAGGATTTTTGCGTCTTTTCAAACAAAACCAAAGACATTTCAAACAATAAATCCCCGAAGGGTCCCGTATAAGTATAATATTTGCAATAAATCACAAGTTCTGCCCGAGTGTGTGAAACACCAACGTCCTGTTATCGTCATGCCTGAAGTTAAGTTATTTGGCTTCTGAAATTTTGTTACTCGACGAAAAAAATAAGTTTTTTTCGCACACAGTATGCGATAAAGTTTTTGGACATTCTGGTAGATAAAAAGAATTATGACTAAACCTTAACGCGTTTTAGCACGGAAAAAATGTAACGAACAATGTTCCTCTCGGTATCTTTGTAGATGAACGCGATATTTTGAATCGTTACCTCTGCCGACTAAATTACTTGCAGTATTTAATGCTGTGTTTCATTCAGGTATATAATTATAATGCTAACAGAAGTTTCGTGGCCTTAATCACTCCAACCACAGCAAATTTGGAATTATGCCTATTATTATTATCACTAATAGCAGGGCACCTTAAACTTAGCGCCGACATCCATTGGGATAAGTTAACATGCCACACTATCGTTCCCTGTGGTTTAACCCGACCAATATAAATCATTCGCAGCGTTGGTACAACTTTGTTGTTTTCGGCTATAATTAAACTAGGTGCTCCACAATATATCAGTTGTTATTTAGACATGGCCCCTCGTTAAGGGCTTGTGAACAGCGTTATTCGACGTAGCTTGCCATGGAGCGCTTAATACATTGTATACCTTTGTGCATTAATGTAGTCCTGAACTGTCTCAGACACACGGTGCAATGTCTATGAGTATGTGCGACGGGCTATAAGGCAAATGTCCTAGATCAGCCGTTAATGTGCCAGTGTCTGCTTGGTAGGACAGAACCGACCGGGCCAACCACAAGATCTCTGCAGCGCTCTAGTCTGCCTGCACTAGGTGTAATTTTCACGCGTAAATATATTATATTGTGTAGCATTTGGTGTAGAGTTCAAACTACCAAATAGTAATGGTGAACTGCGTATGTGTGGTATACTAGCTGCAGTATGAAGCTCCCTTAAAACACCAATGTTATGGATTATTTTTGATCGTATTCGTGACCAGTTTCTATTATATACGAGGGTAATATTGTGTTTTACGACTTAAAATTGCATTTCTACCGCACGATTTATAAACATAAACCTAGTTGAATATAAAATAAATCAAGCCAAGGACACAATTTTTTTTACTAATTACGTGTATCTGTTTTCTCTTAACCTTTCACCCTGCTAGCAAAGCTATAAATCTCAGACAAACCAAAGAATGTCAGCCAACTATAACGGTGCCAACAGCCATTATACAAGTATTCGAGGCAAAACTTCCGAGTTGCCTATTATGACCACGCGAGGGTCTTATTCACAAGTTGTTCTCTTCGCAGATACGTCAATGTTCCGACAAGGACAAGGGTTGTTTTGTTTAGTAACCTATAAATTGTTGCGTATGTTCGATTAATATGTACTCAAGCTATATTGTAAGTTCAAAGTCTGTGATATAATAATTTATTTTTAATACATTGTTGGCTTGACTTTATTCCTCGGTTAAGAAGTTCGACTCGTGTACCTGTTCACTAAAGGTTGTAAATCGCCTGGGGTAGAGGTGCGGTTTGTTGTTATTTTGATAAAACATTATTTTTGGTCCCCTTCCAAATGCCACGGCGCGGCTGCCTTACTTACTCAAACAATATTGGCTACGATAATCAGAAAGCTCGGTTTCAGCAAAATTGTATTGTTGCTTATTTAATATGCTTAAATAAACGAAATAACAAATGATTAAATTCTTGAGCAAAGGGCCTCTTGGTGCCGACAGGGCCGGGTGATATAGGTGTACCAAATTTTGCTGTTACCGCAAATAATTTATGTGGAATAACTTTTTCTTTGAAGCACATTAAACCAAACAGGTATGTTCAAATATCTATAATGTAGTATTACATTTTCCCGGTGAGGGCATATATTTATGGGATTATTTTACCCATTAAAAATAATCGTAAAAGAAAAGAGCGTACTCTCATTTGTAAGGCCGGCAACGCACCTAACTCCTCTGGTGCTGCAGGTGTCTATGGGTGACGGTATTCGCTTACCATCAAGCGATCCGTCTGCTTGTTTGCCTCGTATTCCATTAAAAAAAAGTTTGTAGGGTTCCGTAGTCAAACTAGGAACCCTTATAGTTTCGCCATGTCCGTCCGCAGCCTAGCGCAGAGACACTTAGTACAAGAAAGATGCAATTTGTCATAAATATCCATAAGAGTCACGCCAACAAAGTGGTACAATAAAATGTTAAACAAAAACTTTTATTTATTGTTCCGCCCTTACACGTAACGTCACGTTTTTTCTCGTGTACCCTATTGCGTGGGGTGTCGTTGAATAGGTTTTTTAAAAAATGTTACGGGTTTGTGATAACAGTTTTTTGAGTAAGTAATTCGTTTATGAACCTTAAAGCGCTTATTTTTGTTAGACTCAAGTGCCAAATGATATGTTTGAAAATGACAGTTTGGGAAACGTTCTTTGACGAAACATTAGTAAACCTCTCTACTTCAAGCCAAGAGTTTTATTTTGAACTAGGTGAATTTGAGTGAAATTGTCCCTTCATGTTTTATTACGTACGTTTTTTTATACATTCGAATTTGCTTTAATCAAAATATACCTAATTAAATAGAAAATAAGAACTATTTGGACAAGAGTAAACAAAAATGAATATACGGAACTCTCAATGACCTCAACAGCCGGTTTTGTACATTAAAAAGGTTTTAATTACGCTGTTTTGACTTGCAACCTGATTTCTATTCGCTTATATTTTTCGAGTCAAGCCCTTAGTGAAATTGGGGGTAGGTATAATTAAGATGTAAAACGAGCATGGGATTAAAATATTTTTTATTGTTAAATTGAGGCCATTTGAGATTTCGGCTTTGTTTATTAGAGCGGAAATATCTGATTCGTTGATTTTGATCCCCATTTATGAACAGTTTAGCTTTTTCCGGGTTTTAGAATAGGAATTTTGATTAGATTTGAGTATTTGCAAATGTTAACGCGGATAAAACGAGGTTGATTAATGATTATCGTCTTCCTAATATGGTTCTATCTGAAATGCTATAGAATGAGTTAATAAAATTAGTAAATAAGTTTGTTTATCTACTAATTTTATTCACGTATATTTATGAACGTAATTGGAACTCTGGCCGTTATTATTATTACATGTGACTTTTAGAAAATAAAATATTGATGATAAATAATATTTTTGCATTTCACTTAATGGATGATTTAAAAAACCTGTTTCAGATATTATCTATACTTATGAGAAAAACAATAAATAGTTCCCATTATTTATAGTCATGCATGTCAAAGCCTTAGTAGGTAAAGCAATAAGTGAAATATTTTTCTAGAAGTTAAGTTAAAACTTACCTACTTGTTAAATCTGGCAAAACAAAGTTACAAAAACGTCCCTGTGTTCTTCAAGCTCATTAATGTAAAGCATAATCGGCGTATATAAACAAATTACTAACCATTTTAGCGTTTCAACCCTAATCCTAAGCTTTAAAAAGACAAACTTCAAACAAAACGCAGACGAGGGTAATTACAACCCGTCTGCACTTACAGCTATTTGAAGCGTTTTAATCAGTGCAAATCTAACGAAAGGCGAGGCGCAAGTGGTGTTAACTTTACGTACAAAAACAGTAAACGAACTCGATGGAATTAGAGCTAACAAGCTGCAACAACTCTAGCACTGGTATTACAACTTCCAGCGCTTTTCGTGTGCGAACTCCGAGTAATATAATTCTTGTTGGTTCCCACTGCGTTTTTGTTGATATTTTTACATTGGCTACATTCTGGGTTTTTTACGTTATGTTGGCAGCAATACATGCAATAATTCGCTTTTACAGCGTAAATATTACGAGTACACATAAATACATAAACATAACACCACGCCTTCATTCCCAAAGTGGAGTAGGCAGAGCTACAGGGCCTCTATTCAACTGCGTTATAACGATATCGTATTTGACGTGTTTCCGTATTGTCAACGTTTTGATAACTCTTATGTCATTTACAATAATGGCGACTGTGACATAAACGATTCTTAAACGTGTCAAACACGATATCGTTTTAACGCACTGAATAGAGGCCCTGATATACCAACAAATCTAAAGACCTGTTTCTAATTCTGTAACCACAATTTACTCAATCAGGCCAAAAAGTTTACTTGTGTATTAGTGACAGGTTACAAGCCCATCACCTAACATACTACAAGCCCTTATACAATTAGTCGCCTCTAACGACATCCACGGGAAGACATGGAGTGTTACTATTCTAACCCGGCAACCACACAGGTAGCGTTACAGCGTATTATTGTTGCATAATAGTAGATTGTACAATAAGGGCATAAAACAAACCATTTTATCCAAGACTTATCGTATTCGGTAAGTCTTGGATAAATTCGGTGGATATTTAAGTCGAGACTAAAATGGGTTTTAAGACCGCGTTATACACTCTGTTTTTCACTTCAGTTACGAAGAAATACATCAGTGATAATGTTAAAACATTTCTTGGATTTACCTAGTGGTAATGTCTGTTCAATATGTTCTTTTGCACTTTTTCCTTTGGTGTGTTAATTATTTACTGTTTTTTCCACGGTATTTCTTTTTAAATATTGTTTTTTTAATTTTCTGCATGAAATTTTTAACTATGACGAATCCAATACTGCCAAGTCATCACACAATTAACTGTAATGTTTTGTTGCTTATTTTTAATAGTTTTAAATTGTTTTTTTGTTCGATGCAACATAGAAGGCAAATAAATTAACATAAATATATTCAAGTAACAAATTGCTGTACGGCTTTTAATTGTCTTATTGTTAGTCTATATGACGAAAACACTTTATGCACTAGTGCATAAAATGCGATTTAATAAAGAAGAACTTTATGAACATGAAAAGTGGAAAGTTATTTTGTACATGAACATGAAAATAATAAATAATGTTCGAATATCAGAATTCTATGACCCTTTCTTTTGGTACCGCTTCGCGCAAGAGAACGCGCATTAGCACCAACTCTAACAATTAACCAGTCTTGCAGTCGAGGGACCCACAAACAAGTTGAAATTTATTTTTCCCGAAACATTCCGGTGCGCCTCTAAAATCATTAATCAGGCTTCACTTTGGCAATGACCCAACGTCCTTACTTCACTCTCATTTGTATTTACCAAAAGAGTTTCTGACCATAAATCATGCCGTTTTGATAAATGAATCCATTCATTTTTTTAACGCCGGAGAATTGTACCGTTCAAAAATTGAGCTTTGTTTAATTTATTTTGATTGCTTCAATAAAATCTTTACAAAAGAGCTCATTTTCATTTGCAGAATGTAAATAATTTTGTAGCTTTACTCTACTTCTAGTTAGATGGGTAACAATAGTGAGTAAAACAAGGCATTTAGTAGTAAAGACCCTGAATTTAGAGCTACAAGTATGTAATGATCTAGAAATTTACAACTATCGTGACCTTTCCATGCTCTTCAGTATTCCTAAGTACACCCACCCGGAAAAACACTCGCCCACCCATCTTTCGTTCCATAAATTTGAAAGTCGTGTGTGATTTGTAATCACAATATAAGAGAAGTAAATTTATGACTGTTTTAGGTTTCTTTTGAAAGAGAAACAATCTTAAAAAAAGAATATTTGTTGCCCATTTTGGACCTAGGTTAATTAGCAACAAAATACTACAATTTACATGGTTTACGAGTACAGCAAAATTTTAAAAGTTACTCTCTAGTTTAAAAGTTATATTTTTAAGTAGTTGTCTAGTATCTATAGCTTAAGCTTAGGAGACCTTGTATAAAAAAAACTGAGTTTAAGACTACCGTAGTGTGGAATTGTCACCTGCATATTTTTTCTTCCTAAAACCTCCTTATTGGTAAGACTAAATATCATCAAAGGAGTTGCGTGATCCACATAACAAAATCTCCAGTTCTTGACTGTTCGATTAATCGTACTCCAAATAAATGTATCTTGCTCAATTTCCGTTCTTTTCTCAATCGAGAGACAAAATGTAAGAGTTTGAATAGTTGCGGGCATCAGCCGCGTCGATAGCGGGATGAATGGGCCATCTCCGGCGGCGCGAGTGCCGGATGCGCGGTCGCTTCCAGCTGCTTTTACCGCGAAGGAGCCTTCTGATTGAATCGTGCTAGCGCTTGTTCTTAGATCCAAATAATGTCTTAGGAAAAGGGATAAAAACATTATTTTAATTAATTCGCTTTTAACTAGCATACAATTCTTATACTAGTACATTCATTTTATTTGTTGAATATGTTTGTTTGGTGCAATAAACACAAAAATACAAATTTGAGTGCAAAAGGTTAACTTAATGCCTAATGGTATTTTCTAACAGACTTTTGGGCAAATCAGAAAATTGTTGTAGGCGGTGCAATAATGTACGAACGATTGAACGATTAAAAATAACAGAAATAAAAAAACAACATATAATGCACTGGAAATGTATATATGTATAGACAAACATACCAATAAATATATATGTAAATATCTACATAAATACATTACTTTTATTTTCTTCTTTTTGAAAAGATTTCTGATTTTAAACTGGAATTGTCATACATGTTTCTTTTGAGATACGTCGTAGTGGACCTCACGTCGTATCTCTAAAATTATGTAGAGATAGAGCCAGTTGTCTTCATTGGTCAAAATTGATTTCTTGACTTTTTAAGATTACATTTCTAGGAGCGAATAGTAAAATATAACAGTAGGATTGTGTATTTAAATTTTATCGTACTACAAGAAAAACAAAAACAATACAACGATTGTTAGGAACTATATAATTATATAGTACCTACTCTAAAAAACGGAAGGTGGAATGAATAACTAAAAAGTAAAACAAAGACAGAGCAAAATATCAACACTGTAATCACACACGGAAAAGTGACTACCCCATTTGCATCCCGAATAGTTTTTATCAATAAGCCTTTAGTTCAATAGCTTGAATATGCCTTTATGCAGCTCCGGTCGCTCGTTAACGACAAAGCATAACTTTGCAGAATGCTTTACTGCCGTTACCCTAATCTAGGTAGCAATTAATCCCTGTACACATAGCAGGAACATTGCAAACATGTCCGCCTTTGATCATACACAAAACGCAGTAAATACTGGCCAGGGCTACAACATTTAGTACCCCTTCTCGTAGCTAGGTTTACTAACGTAGTCATTTTAATGCTTACGTAAACATAAATAACATACAACGTCTGCAATGACGTTCAAAAGATAACTACAATTTCGTGAGATAAATGTATTGTCCGCGGCAAAAACACATTCTCTGTTTAGTCTTATACGTATAAAACTTTGAGTGAACAACTTCGATACTCAATCCTTTGTGGCAGTACTTTTGAAAAGTTCCAGTATAAGACCGGGGTGGAACCGGTAGTGACAGACCGGAGCCGACCGCAGCGCGGCATCCGGCCTCTCTCGGCCCGGAGATGTACCGTTTATTTCTCTACAATGTTAACCATAAAAATTACGATTCAACTACAAGTAATATTGATCGTAAAAAACACTGAAGAAACTTTTTAAACTCAACGTCCTTAGATTAAACACATAAACTACCTTTCAATTAACCGGTCATCGATTTACCGAGGGTTGTTTGTAGAAGCAGCAATGTCTGGCTCGATCAACCTAATTTGTATTTACATTTCCTTAAGTAAACGAAGATATTAGACAGGGAAATAAAATTACCCTGTAAACGGAGTTTTTTCATTTCACTCTGGGATGTAAAAAAAGCAATATAGAGATAGCCCGGAAAAGTCCGTTGGTAGTCGAAGAAAAAACTCAAAGTGTTCAACAGATACCCCGAGTATCAATTTAGCTTGTAGACTCAGCTGTCTTTTTGTCGCAGTGGGGAGGAGCATATAAAGTCAACATTTTACGATTTCATCGCTGCGTTTATGCTGTTCTCAGAACTACATAGGGTTAAAATTACATTTAGTTACTAGACTTCCGCAACATTATATTAATTCACTCGTAAACTTTGCTAATAACATACAAAATCTTGAAAAGCGGCGGCAAGCAACAGCGGCTTTTGACGACTTAAAATTAAAATGCAGAACAACATGTCTAGTTGCGAGCGTTCCAGCTGAAAATCTCGGATGTTTTGGAGCAAACCGCGGTGTAAAAGCTTGTGTGTGTTTGAATACTGAACAGCATCGCGACCCCTTTTTCTCGTAAGACGTTTCTCACTTATTCTTTTGGGGTTATACCGTCACTGGCGGAGGCCGCACCGAGCTCATCATTTGCATCCAAATAGCTCCTATAAATTCGCTACCCGAATTTTCACCATTCTCCTCGTTCCTTGGGAGCAATTAAATACTTTTTTCTCGTACTTCGGGCCTCGTGCTCGATTTTCCGGTGTGTTCGACCCAGATTGCAGTCAGCGCCAGCTAGCTCCATTAAATTATTTCGACATATTGTGCATTGCGGTGCAGCGCCGCTGAGCTGGCTGTCACGACACGTGCGCTAATAAACCCGCGAGGTTAATCTTGCTCGAATAAAACACAAACACAGATGGTGGGAAGACTAAAAATAGAAGGTAATTAAACTGTGCACCTTTATTTACTGGCGTTTACATACAGTGTAGGTATGAAGGCAAATCAATATTCCGAAGCCAGAAACAGTTAACAATTAGATCAACCTTAAGCAAACATAGCAACAAAGTTACATAGTAAAGAATATAAGCACAACATAAACAAAATAATATCACGATTTACTTTGGCGTGACGCAATAGTTGGCATGGTAATAGTTTCAGAAGTGCTATTATTTCAGCTAAGATGCGCTAAGCAGTATAAATATTATCCAAGTTACGCGAGTCACGTACTTTGAGATCTCATGCGCGACGACAAACATTTTCATGCTGTCGAGACTTAAGCCTTTATGGAATAAAAGCCAGAAACAAATCTGAGAAAGGTGACAAAGTATAAAACAAAGTAGCTTCCCGCTTTCTGTCTGTCCCTATGTTTGCTAAGATCTTTAAAACTACGCAACGAATTTTGATGCGTTTTTTTTTAATAGATAGAGTGATTCAAGAGGAAGGTTTATAATGTATAATAATTTACTCGTAACCCGGAGCGAAGCGAGTGCGAGTCGCTAGTAACAACTAAAATAAAGAAATTAACAGTGATCGTCAACTAAATAACCCTTTCTAATCTAACTTCAGCTAAAAATAGCAAAAAGTAAATTAAATTATGATTTAAAGTGCTCAAGCAATTTTTTTTCTTTATTTTATTTAATCTTTATGTACAAGAAAAGTACAAATGGAGATAATGCCTTATAGCATTCTTTACCAGAGAACCATACAATTTTACAGAAACTAACAAAGTGGTGCACAGTGCTCATACCTATATGTCATTATATAAAAATAATTTGGTGCGGGCTTACTTTTTTATATTCCATTTGTTAGTTTAGTTTGCACCGCCTACCAATTTATTTCTGTTTCTTTGACACTTCTCTTTTTTGTAAGGTTGTCTGGAAGAGATCGCTACTTAGCGATAAGACCGCCTATTGACTCACTTAGTAAGTTTTTATTTGTATTTTACTTTTCATGCTGTATTTGTATGTGGTGTTCAATAAAGAATATTTGTACGGGTATAAATTTACTACTCGCAAAATTATTAAAACGACTATCATTGAACGGACTGCCATTGAGTAACAAGCGCCTTAACTTCAACTTTTTCTTTTGAGTTGCACGGCACCACAAGACCGCTCGTTTGTCACTGAGACACTCGTTTTTTTACACCACGGCAGCATGATAAAAATCGTATTGATTAACACACAAATCATAGAGCGAGTGTGGACCCGCTAAATACAACGCAGATGTCGTGTTAATCTCATTCCGCATGAGTAAATTACAAGATCGTACTGGCCCCGCGCCAAATAGCCGCTCGCATCAGCGACCGCACTTCGCCACCGATAATTTCTTTCAGCCGCTGCCGTTTTGAGAAATTCGCTAAAGTTAAATCATGGGGTTTACATACATAGTCGGTTGCCCGATACAGCGAGCGCTTGTCAAAGCCTTTTTAAAAGTTTGGTGAGATGATATTTGTTTGTTTATTAGAGATTTCAATAGGGCTACATTTATTTTTTTACCGTAACGAATTGATTTAATCTAAAATCTGTAACGGGTCGTAAAAACAGGAACGTTCTAAGGGCGACAGAGGGGTCGAAGGGCAAGAAAATGCATTAATATTTTTACAAACGGAAACTTTCTTCACAGCTAAATTATAAATGTCAGCAAAATTGTATCTCATAAATTTGTTAATATTTTTTTTGTTAGAAGGGTATATTACCTATCTTTGTTATTAAAATAATTAAGTTTTTATGACCGATCGACCGACTATAATTATTTTTCAGTCACCACCTGCTTATCAAGCAGGATCAAAATAACGTGTCTATACAACGTTAAGAAAGCCTATTGCCACCTTCCGACTCAATTTTTACATCTGGGCTGGAATTCTACAAGGTAATAATAACGATATCGTTTTTGACCTGTTTCCGTATTGTAAACGTTTTGATAACTCTTATGTCATTTAAAATAATGGCGACTGTGTCATAAACGATTCTTAAATGTGTCAAACACGATATCGTTTTAACGCACCTGAATACTGCTGCTCTCTGACATCATAGTATGGCGCTGCCGTCGGGTTTATATATTACTTTAAGTATCTACGTTAAAAACATTCTAAAAACGGATTGTTCAAAATTGCCTTGCAAAATACGACCAAAAATCTGTAAGTATAAAATCGCATTAAGTACCAAACTTGGGCTTAGCTTAAAAACCGTTTGTCTCAGTTCCATTTTATCCGGTAAAGATTAGTACGGATTTATTATATTTCCTAGTTCTAGAGCACGCTGGGTCCTATGCCATGTGCTAATAATGTTACTGTCAAAGTGCTCCATACCCTTGATATGGGTCGAAAAGGGTACACAATAGCGAATTGCGATTAAGTCTCGCTATCAGTATTTTACCTGAAAGAGTAGGGGAAAACATGGCCTAAATATGTTTTTTATTGCATTGATCCGAAGACATTTATAGAGAAATACGTAGATATACTTTGCTAGGAATAGCTTGATTAAAATTTAACATTACGAGAATTCCTTAATAATTTCCGACTAACACAGTAACTAATAAAGTTTAAACATTTGTAACCTTTGTGATTGCCTAAAGAAACACTAAAATATAATGGTTTCCAATATAGTATTGTACACGTTAAACGAATACATACGATGTTATAGACAAGAAGAATTCATAAAATATATTTTAAATCTGAGTAGGAAACTGTATGAAATCATAATATGTTATAAATTTAGTTCATGATAGAACTTGCACTAGCCTAAACTTAATTCACACTAAAACAATAATGCGCTTTAACTGTTTTTTTCTTACACCTAAACATACCGGAAAAACCTAAAGTAAGAATATTATACTTCATGAGTTTCATGACAACGTTTGGAAGTTCTCTTTCAATACTAAAACTTACTTGGACCCAAATACTGTTTTTTTCCTTACAAGTTTAAGAACAGTACAGGAAGGTTACTTTCTTGGCCCGAATCCAAGAAAGTAAGTTGAACAACCACAACGCTGCTCGTCCACCTTGAGAGTAGTTCACAGTGACAGGATAGTTACCAAAAACACTAAATTTGAAACCATGTATGCCACATTCTATTGTCTTATTCGTGATTAAATCAAGAGAAATAAACGAAGATACCTTAACTTCAATTTTAAAAGAAAGCCCGGTGCACACCGAAACCCACAAGTTTGCATATTTTCTAGTATAATGTGTGCTGCTTGCGTGTTAATGAACACGAATTATGCGATGAAAAGGGAAGCATAGAGTAGGCACGTTTCACCTAGCCAAAAGCTGTTTTGGTAGGAAGAGTGCCTTCTGCACTTGTACTTTTATGTAATTTCTGTAGCTGGGTCATACACAGATTTAGGTTACCGTCTTTCCTGTGGACACACCGAAAGTTTACGTTTTATAGGGCTAATTTTCTGGCTTAGCCCATTCCCGCAAAAACGCCGTCAGGACTGCTTTAGACCTATCATATAAAAACATAACTTATCTGCACACAAGTTTTTAACCATTGACCACAGGAGAGATAACTTTTGTTTTTAAGAGTGTGTATGACCCAGCTATATCTTCTTCTTAACATGCCCTAGTCATTCAAGCGACGCCACGGTGAATCATTTGCTGTTTTACTAAGAAGCAGAAGGAGATAATAGAAAAAAATAGTTAAAATCAAAAATCAAAATCAAAAAATCATTAATTGTCACGTTGTAATATTTATGATGAACAGCGTAATGCAAAAGGCAATTTTGTTTAAGGATATTTGTTCTACTCTTTGTTGCATTTATTTGCTGTGAATAGAAAATCTTTTAAACCACATTAAATACGAAGGGATAGACCGGATTTACGCGTGCATCGCCAGAAAGTGCAATACTTGAACTAGTAAATAATCTCGAATATAGTTAGTTAGCTGGGCTGCATTTTCCTTCCTAAGAGGATTGTGAAGCTATGCTAAAATCGCGTAGCTGTCAAAAATAATCCATACAAATTAAGCTCCGGGTGATAACGTTTCTCACCCCCTAAATCTAATCGGATTTCCACGGTCTTTGAATATGTTGTAGATATTATGAAAATGTAGCTCTATACGTTTCTGGTTTTGTTTTTTTTCGTTTCACATATTATTTTTTTTGGAAGGGAAAACGTACAGATCTAGTTTTTTACAATGTGTACAACATATTCAAATCGGACAACGTTTAAGGGGAGAAAAACGTTATCGCATTTTGTATGGAAATTATTTGCTTCACAGTCCTCTTAATTTATAACATACATTATGGTATTTCTTTTTACTTTTGCCCACGAATTTGATAGCATAAAAGTGGTTTATCACTATTATTTACCCTTAGAAACTATTTTCGTGACATATGTAAATAAATACCATGTCGATGTACCTACAATTTACGGTCTTTAAGCTATAATTGGTTTATATTTGTATTAAATTTGTGACCCACCTTAGGTTCGAAGTCAATCTGATATTCTACAGCAATAAGGTTGAGTTCCCTCTAAGTTAAAAATGACTTGGCATCTCTAAGGTCATTGACAACTTCAAGTAGTATTTTTTTGAAATGGGTCCTTAATTTACGTTCGTGACCGTACGTAAGTGGATGAAACTCACTACATTGTTAATCAGTGTGAAATAGGTTTTAAAAGTTCGAATTACAAGTTCATGTAAAGGCATTTTCCATTTATCTAAATCAGTTGCTATAACAGTGCGGTATGGTCCACAATTTTAAGACACACTATTATGCACAAAATAAATGTAGAATTTTCATTTTCTTTGTGGAAAAATGTAATTTTGAGGAAAAATACAAAAAATCTCAAAATTATAAAATGTGTCGGATTAGATTAAAACATTTTAGTCGGCTGTGGCTCTAATGATGTGAAGTATGAAATTCTAGCTTGCTGCGGATGTAAAAGGAGAGGAATTTTTGCGCTAGCTTGCAAGGAATTTTTCCAGTAATTTGGATTCAATTCACAGCAAGCAATGGAGGGCAATAAATAAAGTGCAACTCCAAATGAGGCCGGCTCCAGGGGAAATCGAAATTGGAAATAATCCAACTTACTCTTGTACTTTTTGCTTTATTACACTGCAATAACCGGTTCAAATGAGGTCCGCGTGTAAACACTGCGGACTGCTGTAAATTGTTATGAAATTATCCTGTCTTTTCTTTC
Source organism: Acleris holmiana (assembly GCA_949316455.1). Classification (NCBI taxonomy): domain Eukaryota; kingdom Metazoa; phylum Arthropoda; class Insecta; order Lepidoptera; family Tortricidae; genus Acleris; species Acleris holmiana. The sequence goes on along the minus strand of OX438770.1, from coordinate 8,528,038 downwards.
CCCGGGTAAAGTTATACAACATAAAACTAAACAAAGAGATAAGGGAGAATAAAAGCGTTAGTATTACATCATTAGGATAAACAAAAATAGTGTTTTAACCAAACCCTTCTTAGTTGTTTAGAATAAACGCTGGTACACGATAGTGAGAATACTTTATCTCTGGCGTTAAATCAAAACCGCAACGTTTGTGAAGTTAAGTAACAATAAAGTCAGTCGGGTAATAATATTTTAAAATGGAGAATATTAACCATTACGTGAAAAAAAAATGAATTTAAAAGTAATGAGCAACATTCCGGCAAGGGAGACTCCGAAATGCTTGAAATGTTTATTGTATTTTTTTTATCGGTTGCTGGCTCACTATTCATAATACTTTCTAAGTGAGGAAATGCCCTATATGAGTAAGAATGAGTTATCATGTCTTCTCTATGTGATGATGATTTAAGTCTCCTTATCTGTCTTTTATGTAGACGATGTTAGGCAGAACCGTAACTAACGATATTAATTCAGTAAAATACTCGCTCAGTTGCAGCAGTTAATCCCGATCCCGATACACGATCGCTTACGATATATTTCAAATTGTGTTATTACACATTATGACTGTCGAATGTAACATTAATTTAAACAATGATTCATTCAACAACATAACGAATGAAAGTAATAAATAAACGTTTGATCATAAACCGTTTATAAATAATTCAGAATTTAATCGGAGCGTTAATTGCTACAGCCTTTGGTCGGCCTGTGTCCGACTACGATTTAAATGTATTTTGCCAGACAAAGAGAAATCATTTATTCACACTACCGCGCAAATGTGTTATCAAAACAAAATACCGTTTTGCTAGCCGGTCATAAAGTTCAAATCAAAATTAACATCAGAAAGCTTTTCAAATGAAAAGTTTTAAATTGAAAAAATATCCGACTCAGTTTGAGGAAAATCTTAAAGATGAAATTTCGGAACAATATCTCTCGGTGAGTAGAGAAAACTTTGCTCATAAGGTCTTTTAAGTAAGTGGATACTTGTAAATAAATTGTTATTTCGGTTTTTTAATTTGACTTTTTGCTTTTGCTTCTGGTTTTTGTTGTTAGTGGATTTACTACCAGAAACGCTTTTTTCTTACCGCTGCTTAAATGTGTTAATGCGAATGGAGCAAAGAGACGGTAGCGAATACGTTAAAATGTAGTTTTTTTTCTGCCACTTACCACAATACAATACGTGATTTCTTGTTCTGTTAATGAACTCTATCATTAACTTTCAATTTATCAAAATTGGTGCCACCACCAGCACCATCACAAGATTTCACGGCACCAGGCACAATTTAGAGGCTCGAAAGCATATCCAACCCTTATACTCACGGTAAATGATTTTTATCCTTCGTGGTTTTTAAGGACACGGGGTTATTTCTTGTTCTGTTAATGAACTCTTTCATTAACTTTCAATTTATCAAAATTGGTGCCACCACCAGCACCATCACAAGATTTCACGGCACCAGGCACAATTTAGAGGCTCGAAAGCATATTCAACCCTTATACTCACGGTAAATGATTTTTATCCTTCGTGGTTTTTAAGGACACGGGGTTATTTCTTGTACTGTCCGAATCAAATTAATTTACAAAATGTATTTATAACAAGTAAGGACTCAAAATACATTTTTAACTACATGAGGTAGATACGTATAAAGTTATTACAACAATACACTTATTTTTTTTACGTTTAATTGATTTAGGATTTCCTAACAGACGTTTTGGTTGATAAGAAAAAATAACATCAAGTAGAAATTTAACAGGGCCCTTTTTTAGACTTAGTTTAGTAGTAGTAATTAAAACTAATTATCATTTGTAAGTTTTTACAAATTTTGTCTAGTAACTTCAAATTCAAATTCAACTGTTTTTATTTGCATAAACAAGGGTACAAAATGATGTAACATAGTTCTAAAACCGTTTTTTCTACGCTTATAACCTAGGAGGGACCTAAGTTGGTTATGTTTTCCAAGGATACCTGGCAAGATACATAATCTTAGTATATAACTTTTTAAGAAGATTCAATACTTCTTTCGACAGAAATATTACAGCATAATTATAACTTATAACAGAGTTATCATGAAAAAATGGTATTTTTTTCATGGGGCAATCTAAAAATTTTAGGTATATTTATTTTAACCTAAAATGTAACTAATAAAAACTCTAGACACTATTTCTGAGCTCTAAATAAAAAATCAAAGTTTGAAGTTATGTTATCTCTATCCCTTTTTAACGATTTTGTCTATAATGAGGAGCAAAAGGGGTGTTTTCGTAGTAACCACCCAGGTAACGTGAGTGTGAAACAATCTTCGGGCGCGACGACGGCGTCCATTTCACGGCTGATTATGTTCCAGACGCTTCTGCCTCGGTTAGTCGCCTTTACCTGGGCTCATCGTATTACAAACAAAAGGTTATCATGTTTAGATGGTATAAAGCCTCAAATTTTATAAATAAACATATATGGGCTGGTCTAGGAGTATGCGCTTAAGGTTCTAAAGTAAATGGTATATTATGTGGTGTTGGCGTTCCAAACAGTTACTGCTAAACTAAGAGATAAATAATGAAAATCATAGCTATACCTACGTCCAAACTGCTGCACAACCACGACTAACAATAGAGGAATGCAGAATAGGAGTATAAACCTTGTTCGCTCGCTTGGTTTGACGTCTGGATAATTTACAAATGAACCATCAAACTTAACATTCTGGGAGTCACGCTATATAATACACTTACTTATTGGATAAAATAAATACGTACAGCGTAAATGTATGGCCAAGGTTTGTGTGTATAAATCGAGAATATACGGCATACGTACGGTGAATAAATACGCGTGGTTGACAGGATCCGAAAAGTAGGCAGAATATAAATCCCGGGTCAATAAAAGTGTGCCCCGAGGCGCTAAAAAGGGGCCGTTCGGACTACATTAGGGTTTTTACCATTATTTGACTGTTTATTCATACATTCTAGAAGAATATTAGAAAAAAATATAGGGACAGTATTAAAATAAACCATCAAATAAGCTGCTCTACAGTTTTAGTTACTTTTTAAGAGGCCGTAAACGAAATTTTGCCGATTTCGCTGATTTACGTGATATTACAGTTAAAATAGGTACTTTACTTCTACAAAATTTAATGTGCAACACGAAAGATAATTTCGATTTTCAACGAATGTATGAGTAACTTTTTGTTTTTATTATTTTATTTTGATTAATCGGCCTGAATGCGGCGACTGTTTAGTGAATTTTACTGTAAGGGGTTAGAATATCGCATATTCACGGATGGTTTTGACGTCTAAAAGGTATGAAAAAAATTACAATTTATTGCTGTAACAATCATCTAAAAATGTATTTATAACTTTTTACCACCCTCATATAATTTTTTGTCTAAAAAAATATTAACTTGGTCAAGTTTTATAGAAAATGGGCATAAAATTGTTTTTCATTTCGACTACTTAAAACTCTCCTTCATAAAATTAAAACAACAGTAATAAAGTTCAGTTCAAAATGGTTCAAATACATTACCTTAAAAAAACAAACAAAAAATTAAAAAAAATCAATACAATTTATAATGTTTTAAAACAACTTAAATCTCGCATTACAATACTCGACAAAAGTAAAAAAGTTGCTCATTCATTCGTAATTCATTTATTCGATCATAAATGAAATGATGTTTCATGATGTAGAAAAACAGTATTTTAACTGTAAAACCACGAAAAGAAGCAAAACCGGCAATATTTCGTATACGACCTCTCAACATTGACGAGTTATGAATTTCATGCTAAGCAATCGTTGAACTTTACCTACATAAGTTGTATTCTATTGTCTTAAATCGTTTTGATAACTTTATAGTAGTTCTTATTCACTTGACGATAAAGGCATGTATTTTGTCAAAAAGGAATTGAAATATTTCAAAACGGTTTTAAATTAATTGAAACAATGTGGAACAGACGCCGTGTTTGATAAGTAGGCGCTCAAGGTAATTTATAAATGTAAACTAAAAAATACAAAATCCGAATCTAAGTTACGGATTTAAACTATAGACATTTTCGCCAACAAACAAATTTTGGAGCAATCCCAGAATTACGAGCGCAGTAATGGGCCATTCACTTTGAAGCATGCAGTTAAAGTTGAGCAAAACGTGGACATCCGGGGAACCTTGTATTTACTGCACGCCGGGTGCACTTTGAGATGTGGATTCTGGGACATAAAATGATGATATACCGCGTTGGTGGCAATGGGATTGTCTGAAAATAAATGTTGTCTCAATTCAGTTAATGGACAATAGGCAATTTAACTAAACTTAATTTAACTTTGAATACACGTGCATAAGATAATAAAACACAATATTTTATTTCATGTCTTTTAGTTACATCCACGTATTTTTATTTTTACACGAACGTATTCTTTAACCGTTTTACTAAAATTCCGTAAATCCACCATAGTTTTTTTTGCTTAGAAGTATGTGAACAAGTCCTTTAATTTTCAACGGACTGAAAGTAAATCTAATAACAAAAACACATGAAACACACATGGGTCTCATTTTTAACAGACCGAATGTACATCTAAGAACAAAAATAAATAAATATCACCTAGTCACAAACTAAGCTCTAGGCTTGTTCTATGGGTACTAGACAACGATAAACATACTTAGATAGAGAAACAAATACTTAAATACACAGAAAACATCCAAGACTCAGGAACAAATACTCGTACTCATCACACAAATATATGCCCTTAACGGGATTTGAACCCGGGACCGCTGGCTTCGGAGGCAGGATCACTCCCAACTAGGCCAACGTGTCGTGTTACCTTAATAACCTACATAGTGCGTATACTTCAATATAAAAGGAAAATGCATAGATGAGCTTTGTATCCGTTCCAGTTTACTGTCTTCTTTACGAGGCTACTTGGTGCGAGTGTGTCGGGCCCTAAACCCATCCACATGGAACAAGTAGCAAGTGCTTCAAAGGTTTCAAGTTTATACAATAATATAAATGAGTAAGCCTTTAAAACTGTGTCACCAGGTTAGGTCGCAATTGAATTTTACGTATTATTTTATTCATTTCAAATTGTACTATCATCTAGGTACATTTAAATAATGGTGATTATAAGGTCGGCTACTTCCCCTATGCGTATGTAGACGACACTATTAAATCAAAATTTAATAGTGTCGTTTATATTATGTCAAATACCTCGTTTATCGCTAATCCCTTGGAAACTGAAATATTCCGGGTTAAATTATCCTATGTCCTTTCCGGGGACCTTACTTATCTCCGTACAAAATTTCATCTAAATCGATACAGTACTTCCTGAGATTAGCGCGCTCAAGCAAACAAACAAACAAACTCTTCAGCTTTATATATTATTTTAGATAAGGTCAGTCTATGACGCCATATAAATAACTTACATCTACTAAAGGTTTTAATTATAAGACAAAGCAACTTATTTAATTTAAATTTAAACATTTCACAATTAATTATGGTTAATCTTGAAAATAAACTCAATGAACACATAAAACTTAATATTGAAGAGGGGAAAGCTTATGTTGTACTTTTAATGTCAAAATAATTAACATTGAGATTTAGGTATTGAATTTAGTGAAGTATTATTTGGCAGCATGATCAATTTATGGGCATTTATGTAGCTTCTAGAATTTTCTAGTTTTGCCCGACACCACGTCAAACATTATTCTTTGACTACATACTCCAGATATGTGACTTTAAATTACCCATGCCCTTACAATGTGTTAAGGAAAGCTTATCCCAATTTTCCACCAAAATAAATTAATACCAATATGAAAAGCGGGGCACACGGTCTAAAGCTTGTCGGACTTTGCTTAGTGTAGGGTTTCGTCGTCATTAATCGATTTATCACAAAAACACGATGTATAAGTTAATTATCCGCAGGGCCCGTACTTTTCACGCCGTTGACGCAAAAATGACGTCACGCATCATAGAGTATGATTCCAAATAATATTTCTTCATAATCAATATTTATTAAATGCCTCTGAGAATTTAATACTAATATAGATCTGATGCGTACCATCCTCCATTGGGGATTTCGGTTCCTGTGGGAAGCTGTGCGCGCCGACCGGTGGTGGACCGTCTAGATCCCAGCAGTGTGGACTTGCGTCGGGACTGGGACTTCACCAAGGGTAATTTTGAGCTCATGTACAAATTAGTCTCCGAAATAAGTTGGCAGGAAGTTCTCAGTGCTAGCGATGTTGACAGCGCGGTGGACACTTTTTACAATATATTATATAATACTTTTGACCGCTGCGTACCTAAACGGAAACGGCCAACCAGTTTGACTAGACGATATCCTGTGTGGTTCACGGCTGATCTAATAAGTGACATTAAACGGAAAAGTAATCTGCATCGGGAATGGAAGGCTACACGGGATAAAGCCGTCTATCATAAGTTTGCAGAATTGAGGTCGGAGGTGAAAAAACGTCTAGCGGCTGCTTACGATACCTACATTGGGCGAATCCAAGGTACTGTTAAAGTCAATCCCCGCGCTTTCTGGCAGCACGTGAGCAGTCTCAAGACAAATGGTGGTTTTGTTTCCCGAGTAAAGTTTAAAGGCGAACAATTCGTCGGTAGAGAGGTAGCTAGTGCTTTTGCAAACTATTTCGGAGAAGTTTTTCTACCTGACATTCCACTTCTTGACCCAAACTTGTTAGGAAATGCTGATCCAAAGCCTACTCGTAGTGGCAACTGTATTGATATCAAATCAATTACATTACACGAGGTTGAAGCTGGGATAAAGCGTCTAAAGGCCAATAGCTCCGTTGGGCCTGATAATTTGCCGGCGTATATTGTAAAGGGTTGTACGGAGTTCTTAAAGATCCCGATACAATATATTTTTAACCTGGCACTCTCCTCTGGATCATATCCTCGAAGTTGGAAGGTGTCGAGAGTGAGACCGATTCCTAAGGCGAGTGACACTTCCGTCGTCGAGAATTATAGACCCGTGGCTGTTCTTCCCACCCTTGGCAAGCTGTTTGAGGACATACTTCACCGGGCTCTATCTTCACAAGTCCGGCCTTTTTTGTGTGACGCACAGCATGGCTTTCGGCCTAGTCGTTCAGTCAACACGAATCTGTTGATACTAACCGATAACATTGCGGAGCATCTTGATGGAGGTATTCAAGTCGATGTCCTCTATTTCGATTTCGCGAAGGCTTTCGATCGCGTGGATAACGACGTGCTGCTTAGGAAACTTGATAAGATTGGTTTCTCACCCAAGTTGCTAACTTTTTTTGCCAGCTATCTGCGCGATCGGCAGCAGTTCGTCCGACATGGTTGTTTTGTCTCGACTCCTTATCATACCCGGTCTGGCGTCAGTCAAGGCTCCATCTTAGGGCCCTTCCTATTCAGTATCATGGTCAACGATCTCAAATCGGTTCTTCGATCAGCTCAGTGTCTCTTGTATGCTGATGACCTGAAGTTGATATATGGAGTAGAGCAAAGAGCTGATTGCGAGACGTTACAAGGGGACATCGACATGGTGTTTCGGTGGAGCAGTGAGAACAAACTGCATTTTAATCCCGCCAAGTGTTGTGTGTGTACATTTACCCGCTCTCGTACCCCCATATATGCTCAATATATGCTAGGGCCTGCGCCGATAAATCGTGTCTTCTCCGTCAAGGATTTGGGCGTAGTGTTTGACATGCGGCTCACCTTTCACGAGCATATTTCTTCTCTTGCCATGAGTTGCTTCCGAAGACTGGGTTTCGTAATCCGAAACCTCCGTAACTTTCATGACCCGGTGGCCATAAAAATTGTGTATAATGCCTTAGTAAGGAGTAAGCTGGAGACTTCGTCGATCGTATGGAATCCTTACGAATCGGCGTACGTCTTGCTTCTTGAGAAGGTACAAAAAGCTTTTTTAAGGTTTCTCTATAAAAAAATATTCGGATTCTACCCGCATCTGTACCCAACGAAGTATCTTCTCGGCTCCCTTGGGTACAACTCCTTGGAGGTCAGGAGGAATTACCAACTTATGGTCACGGCATGTCGAGCCTTGCGTGGTGAGTCGGACTGCCCCGAAATAGTAGAGCGTCTCTTGCGACTGTTTGTCCCGTATGTCCAGAGGATAGCCCTCAGACCGCGACGGCGCGAGCTGTTGGCCGTGCCGCCGGCGCGCACCGTGTCGTGCAGGAACTCGCCGCTACCCCGCGCTCTCTCACAGCTAAATGCGCTCCTGGCATCGGCACCTGAGTGCGACTTGTTTGCGTGGCGATGGGCGGCAGTGTGTAGAGAATGCTTGAGATTCTGTGAGGCGACGGATGCTAGGTCATCAACAGTTCCATTATAATTTGTTTATTTTCTATTATTGTGATATTTATATTTAATAGTTAAGTAGTCTAAGTTTAATGACGCATTGGTTATACTGTAAGGTCATGTAAACGCTTTTATCAATAAATAAATAAATAAATAAATAAATAAATTATACCTATATTGATTGTTTGTGTAAATTGTTAAAATCAGAAAAAATGTGTCCATCGATTCAAATTTTCTTTTTAACAGGGAAGTTGGAATAATTAAACAAATGTGCGAACAATCAAAACTATGATTACAAAACAAAAGTATTTTTATGAATATCACATGACGTATGAAAACGAAGAGGACGTAAATTTTCTCTGTACGGGATTTGAAGCAAGAAAGATTGTGTGTTTTAAGTTAGAGAGGAAGAATTCTGTTTTGTACTTACCTCTTGAAATGTGGTAACAATAAATACCATTTAAGAAAATGTATGTATCGACATAAAATACAAAACAAATAGTTTTATTTACGTTTTACGTATCAAGTAAATAGGTATTTCTTTTTCTACGAGTCAATAGATTACTTACTTAACTCATTTGTACATGATTAAATGATTGGCGACTAATGGTTAATAATTTCAATAAAACTATTTGAAATCATACTCTATGTAGCGTGACGTCATTTTTGCGTCAGCGGCATGAAAAGTACGGGCCCTGATTATCCGTTATGTTATGTTACGTAATTTTCAGTAGGTATATCAGTCACCCCTAACTGTTCTGCATTTTCTCATTCAGAGTGTATCAGAAGATTCTGTTTTGTTGTAAATAACTGGATTATTGGTATTTATGGGCTGCTTTAGTAATTATGAATCCATAACATATTCGTTTTATGATATAATTAGGTAATTAGAAATATACAGACAGACAGACACATAGACATTACAAGACCATTTACTACGATTCTCTACAAAAATATTAACTTTGAGAAATATTACTAAAAGTCTGGCGAATAAAGTAAAATGTCACAGCACCAAAGCTTCCAAGAATTGAGCTAATAAACCGGGGCCACGTAAAATAAGTCGGGAGGTCAAGTTAAAGAGCGTTACGGTAGAGCGCGCATAAATATCGAATGCCGTATAAAACAGAGCGGATTTATTGTGGTTGTTCGCTACAGAGGGATTACAAAGTATTCCCTCGGGGAGACTTTCTGCATTTATTCCTACATCAGCGTTAAAAAATAACAAGGATTTGCGTCAAAATGTGAAGACAATCCGATAGTAAAAGCTGCAGTGCCGCTGAAAGCAAACACCAAATTGGTCGCTAACTTGAGATTACACGGCGTGGCTGTAACCTTAGACGACTCCCCGTCCCTCCCTTTTTCGCCTCTTTTCGCGCTCCCAATCTCACTTCCTCCTCTTACTAAAGTGTTGGAAAAACTAATGAAACTTGACCGAGTAGTGAACCGTTTGCACAAGGTTTGTCATCTTGATCGTATCGCAAAGTATTCCGGAAGAAGGCAAGTTTTTGTGACCCCGATCGCTCTCGTCCTTTTAATATAATATGGGCTGAACTTTTATGCGCATCGTTGGGGAAACGTTAAACTACCGCGAGTACGAAAGAAAAGAAGTTATCTTTACACAAAACTCTAATGATTAACAAGTTTTGTTTTCACTTTATGTAAGCGTAAAAGTTTCGATGGCGCAATAAATCTGTTTGTTTTGAGCCGACTTTTGTGTTAAAATACGTCTACGACAGAGCTAATAAAATAAGCTGCAATAAAAATACGGCTTTCTGAAAATCTGCGAAAGTAAAATACACTTTGATCACAATGTAAGGAACTGTAATTTAATAAGGCTTGAAATAGTTGAATAATTTTTGAATTAAGTGTATGCATTAGACCTATTAGCTAGGGAAAGCATTTGCTTAAGACTAATCCGAATAACAACAAAGGTTTACTTAAAACTTTACTTACTTATTTTATAAAACAGTTTAATTTTTAAGATCACTTGTCTTTAATTATATTTAGTTTGTCATACTTTTATTTGTATGTATATTTCTATGTATATAGTTTAACACTTTATTGTACAAAAAGAACAATACAAGGGATCTTTATATTGAGTTTATTTCTTCAAAGGATCTCTTCTAGCGAAACCTTGAAAGAATCCCCTTTGAATGATTGCATCAAATTGAAAAATTGCAGATTGTTTGATGCAATTATTAGTTACTTATCCCGGTAAGGGTAGATATTTGTGTGATGAGCGCGAATATATTTTGTTCCTGAGTCTTGGGTGTGTGATATATATATATATATATATAATATAAGTATGTTTATCGTTGTCTAGTACCCATATTACAAGCCTAGAGCTTAGTTTGGGACTAGGTCAATTTGTGTGAGATTGTCCCCTGATATTTATTTATTATTTTTATTTATTTATTAGATTTATTGATTAATGAAACGAAGACTTTCTTTTTTATATTGAATGAGATATCAATGATAAAAGTAAATAAGTACAGTCAACAGCAGAAGTAGGTGGACAGTCGAAGAGCTCAAATTATCTATAAACGATTGTTATTATTATTGTCAAGAAGGTAAGAGCGTGTGTAGATAATTTAGAACTCTTTGAGTGTCCTACCTGTGATGCTGACTGTACATACCAGCCGGTAAATAAAATTGTGTACTTTTTTTTATAATGCTAGGTATTTTAAGCGATCGCAAAAAAAAATACAATTCCCGCAGACTCTGCATGTCATGCACGCTTGTATTATAATTGCATTGACAATTAAGTATTTTGCTTTACACTAAATAACTAACTATTAGCACGCAACAAAGTCTAAAAGTAAGCCAACATATTTTGGATATCAGATTATTCGTATCCAGCTCAAAACAAAAGCCGGTCTAATGCGGATCGGACTCACGCATCATCGCTTTTATTTTGTTTGTACCATATAATTTATAAAACCAAAAAGACTTTAAGGCTGAGTATCAAAAAGCGTGTAACTTTCCAGCTTTAACACTGCTTCAAACATATACTTTTTTTCCATTATTGTCTCTTAAAAAAAACTATGATCGTTTCTGGGGGATCCATTGTGTTGTTGTTATCTTTAATTTCAGAATAATAAAATAAATAATAAGCATTTATAATCTAGGAAGTGACTTCCTTGCCGCTTATAAACATGAAAAAGCGGCCAGGTGCGAGTCGGACTCGCCCATGAAGGGTTCCGTAGCAGCAAGTAACATAATATAAAAGTTCGTTGTAGCTTTGATCAATGTTTTTATGACGTATTAAAAAAAAAAAACTACTTACTAGATCTCGTTCAAACCAATTTTCGGTGGAAGTTTGCATGGTAATGTACATCATATATTTTTTTTAGTTCTATCATTCTCTTATTTTAGAAGTTACAGGGGGGGGACACACATTTCAACACTTTGGAAGTGTATCTCGCGCAAACTGTTCAGTTTAGAAAAAAAATATGTTAGTAACCTCAATATAATTTTTGAAGACCTATCCATAGATACCCCACACGTATGGGTTTGATGAAAAAAAAATTTGAGTTTCAGTTCTAAGTATGGGGAACCCCCCAAATTTATGTTTTTTTTTCTATTTTTGTGTGAAAATCTTAATGCGGTTCACAGAATACATCTACTTACCAAGTTTCAACAGTGTAGTTCTTATAGTTTCGGAAAAAAGCGAGTGTGACATACGGACGGACAGACAGACAGACATGACGAATAAATAAGGGTTCCGTTTTTTGCCATTTGGCTACGGAACCCTAAAAAGGACCCGACGAATTGAGAAACTCCTTATTTTTTTGAAGTCGGTTAATTTATTTTAAAAATAGGCTGAACGTCCACACCTCAACGAAGCAATCCAACAGGCGTGAGTATAGGCCCAACTCCTACTATACACCACTATAGTACTCACCCTTTTCGGGGTTAGCTCACCCTCTCATTATAAATAACGTCTTGTGCGTGTGTAGAATTGATTATGTTGAAATTGGAGTCCAATGAAATCAAACAATTACAGGACTATCCGGTCAATAGGTTTGTTTTTTACCAAATTATAATAGTAATAATTTGAAGATAATTTTTCACGGAAGGTATTTGTGTAAAATAAATGGGTGTTACAGAGAACTCATATGAACCGAAGCGAACCGAGAGAGGGTCGCTAGTTTATTGTTAATATCAAATATTAGATATCAAGTTATTATTTAGTACAATGCACTACACTAACTTATGTTGACTTTAACGTAGGCTAACATTATAATCAATAGTGCGCTTGGAGGAGCGGGTTCTCCTGATACAAGAAATTAATATACTTAATAGGAGATCCCAACCCCCACTTGTACGATATTCCAAAATATCAACAGAAATATTTTTCATTTTCATTTTCACTAACAACAAAATTGATCGTGAATTGATTAAAAGCTATTTTTTTGTTTGAATTGTTCTAGGCATGAACATTCAATGACATGAATTTGGTACCTATTAGGTTTACCATTTCATTTCAGCTAGAGAACCAAGATCGTTGTGCTTCCGTTTGTCTCAGAAATTTTCTAGTAATTTGAATTCTATTCACAACAGCCCAGCAAAGCGGCGAATAAGGAAAGATGCGCCAAACGAACTGGACAGGGTTGCATTATGCCTGCAATCGAGGTGCATTCCACTTTAGTCTCGTAGCCTCAATACTAAACAGGCACGTTTTAGAACTTCTTGCTGGTATTTACACTTTGAAAATTGTTCAATTGTTTAAAGAAATAGCTTTAGTTAACCTACGTTCAGTCCATTATCATAAGTTGTTGCGTTTTAGGAGCTGTTTTATATGGCAATAAAAATCTGCCCCCTGATACTGAGAGGTGACAATTGCACATGGCTCAGCTTATATGAAACCCAGTGATGCATCAGCGTGTTAACTTTGCAATGTATAACGAATTGTCACCATTATAAGGGCAAAATATGTGTGTGATGAGCACAAGTATATATTCCCGTTTCTTGGAGGTTTTCTATGTATAAATACATACAAGTATATATTCCTCTATATAAGTAAGTTTATCGTTGTCTTGTACCCATAGTAAAAGCCTAGAGCTTAATTTGGGACTAGGTCAATTTGTGAGACATATTGTCCTATGATATTTATTTATTTATTATTATCGCGAAATACAAGAATACCTTATTGATTTGGTTTTGCAGCAAATAATAAAGTTATCTATAGGAAATGGCGATGTGTAGGTGTAATCATATAAATATTAAGCGTCGGACTCCGCCTGCCCGACTAAAAATAACTTTAAGGTTCGCATTAACAAACTGGGGGGTTACCATGACGTGCCTAAGCAATTCAGTTTAGGATGAGTGTAGGGGACAGAGCTATAGAAGTTACACAGCTCTATTTCTTTCTCTCACCGTAAACTGAATTGCTTGGCCATGCCATAGTAACCCCCTAAGCTCAGTGCCAGCCTTACGAAGTCAAGTTGTTAAGTATTATTAATCCCTACTAAATACGGCAACAATATGAGTGCCCACTGAGTAAAACTGATACTAATAATTTGCAACGATTAATTCGTTAAGGATGCCCCAGAGGGCTTCGTTACGGCAGGAACTGGTTTCCTGTTACAAGTGCGATCAAATTATCTTAAGCTTAAATAATAATTTAGTAACCCTTCTCTAGCTATGGGGTAACTCGCACAATTTGGTATTATTCCCACTTTTTCAAAAATCATATCGTTACATTTTTAATGCTATAGCGGTGACAGTGAAGTAACAGTATGATAGCAATTTGGTTTAAAACTAAGTACCAAATGTAAATGAATAGTATTTGCCTAAGTATTGTATTAAATTGGGTCTATTTCTAAGACGTAATGATACTAATGATAGCTATTTTTATGCAGCACTTAGAACGAAGACCTACTATTTTTATAACAATGATCGTTCTCCTTCTGTCGCTTTTCGTTAAAACTTTTTTGGTTTTCATGAATGATGAACTCTAAATTAATTTTAGTTAAGGCTTCTCAGTATCTATCTTAATAATTAGGTTTGCATCTTGTCCTGATGACTTTTCAAGTAAAACACTTTTCATGTCTTGAGCTTAATTTTTGAATAGTTCTCTTTCTTTTGTTAGAGTTCTTTTGTTTTATTATAATGTTATATTTTTATAACTTTTAGGTATTAACAGTTTTCTACGACTCCTTCCCTGCAAAGGTTTTTTATTGCTGAACCCTCAGGAACTGAACAGGACGCTTCCTGTATAAAAAGTACCCTACGTAAGTTCCTCGACTAGCTCAGGATTAATAATTTCACGTCGATTTATTGAGACGTTGAACCGTGACGACAAAAATAAAACTAATTTAATTTTAAAATAATAGTTCGTGGTTTAGTTTAAATCTGGCTATTATATTTATAAATTTTAGAAACGTAATTTTCTTGTCATGCTGTTGTGTTTCTCTAATAGATTATATACTTATAATAAGAAGTCGTTAAACTTGTTTGCGTTACAATGGTGACATTTACAAGATTTATTGAACTTGCTTCGCTCGCACGTCTGCCATGCTACTTCAAAGTTTGTATTTATTTTCTCGCACATCTGGATAAGCTTAATTTTGATATTGTACTCCGGGGTCAGCCAGGGCCTCCATTCTACTACCTACGTTATAACTATATCGCGTTCGGCGTGTTTTAGAATCGTTTATGTCACAGTCGCCATTATTGTAAATGACATAAGAGTTATCAAAACGTTGACAATACGGAAACACTTCAAAGACGATATCGTTATTACCGTGTAGAATCCCAGCCCTGATATTGAGCCGCAAGGTGGCAACAGAATCTCCGCTTGGCAAGGATTTGTTAGTTTCGTTCCGATAAGCAGATGATGATGTGCAAAAAAAATACTGACGGCAGCAAAAGCTTTTCTTAAAAAATGACATAAATAATCAAATTAAGGCTGTAAACAAAACATTTAAGAAATATGTACTCGAAATTCCACAATTTAGCGTCATAGCCCTAATTATTAACCAAGCATCTTGCGGCAAATACACCGCGAGTGATTTCGAGTATGCTGCGGCTTGCGCTTAGGTTAAGTCTATATTAACTGAACATTTTGGCATGGGTTAAGGTTTAGTACACGTGTCTTACTCCCACATAGTATGAAAAATAAGGATAGCGATATTTAGTATTATGGAGTTAAGGCACGGTGTTTGTGTATACTGCTCTAGTTTTAAGGCTAATGAACTGCAATAGGCGGATAAATTCCAATAGCCGGCTCATTGTGTGCCGACGTCCTGGTTTCGGCATGATAGCGTTGATTAATAAGCATGTTCGTTCGCCGTAAATTTGAGAGGAGTTTATTAATGACGTTGTTTGGAAAAAGTTTTATGAGTTCAACCTTACAGGTACGTTTTCTCAGTATTTTTGGCTGAGATACCTTATTAAAATGTTTAGATATTGAATACAATATAATGAATTTACAATTTGTTCAAGGTCACTTCCATTACACGTGTACAGGTACCCGGGTTTGTTGCCATGCGACGATGTTCATTAATTATTAGATCATTCTAAAAATGTTAGACAGTTGTTTTAAAAGAAAGGTTTTTAGGAGTTTTATAAATTGTTTGTACACTTACGACTGTTTAAGTGTAATTGTATTTTACACCGTAACAGTTCAAATCGTTTCATGTTATTATCATTTAACTTAATATCGCTGTAACTATTTTACTTTGTTTCCATTAAACTAGTAGGGTAAAATACAAACAAACTCCTAGCAACAAATAGCCGTTGCGTAGGCTATTTGATTTTCATAACACAAAATTGTAGTTAACACAATATTAAGTCTTTTGCTGAGATTCCGCTTGTGTAACTGTTTACATCTCTTTCCGTAAGTACTTGCCACAAAATTTAGCCTACATTATTTTATTTTCTATACATTTCCGCAACCCTGCAACATCAATTTATCTGGCGAGGTGCGCCGTTGTGGATTGTAAAGAAAACCCTCTTTCTAAAAAGGTATATGACTACTTGTTGTTTCGTTTTGAAGTAAATTTATTACGTGAAACCCTGCATTATTAATTTTGATTTTAAAAAATGATTACGAAAACATAGTCCTGTTTTTTATTACGTATGACGACACACTTATTTTTCACTAGGAGCTGTTTGTCGTTTTGAAAACTATTATACCTTACGTTTAAAATAAAAAATACGAAATTTATAACCTATTCTTTCAAATACACACCAATTGTCTAGCTACAAATACATTGTCTTGCATCTAACTGGGCGCGAATAAATACAAATTATATAGTAGAAAGGAAAGCACAGAGTAGGTACGTTAAAAACCCACCAAAACGCTATTTTGTAAGAAAGAGCTCCTGTACAGTGGCGTACATAGAAATTTACCTAGCGGGAGGGGTTGATTTTCTCTGTAACTGACTGTAGGATACTTGTACTGTTACATGTACATAAAAAGACGTGCAAAATGTGCTTAAAAGCAATCTCTTAACGGTGAAGCAAGTGACTGTCTAGAGGTTTATTGTTATGACGACTATCTATTTAACATAAAATGCGAAAGCTCCTAAAACGTCCTTTAAGTTTGTCTTGACTCGATGACTTTGACTTTCTTGGACCCCAAAAACTTATTAAGATCACCCCAGCTTTGCGATGAAGTAGCCGTGAAATCTGCCTCGAAAGTTCTAGCGTTAACCTAACACAAAGACACATTTTGGGTGGTTAGAAGATAGAACCTTGCGCAGGTATATACCCAATACGCCACTAAGCAGCATGTAAGCATTGCTGTGTCCCTGTGTGTGGGTAAGATTGAAATGACTAGCATAGAGGCTTACCATCTTAGTGCTAAGGGTAACGAATTTGCTGTCTTGAGAATAAAAAAGGGGCTTATATAGCTCATCAGGTGGCCTGTATGCTCGCCTTCTTCATGACAAAAAAACGATTTCGATGGATTATGGTCATATCTTCTATTGATAACCGATGAAATTGGAAATACAATTCGTTCAGCCTGCCCCATCCGTCTTGCCCGTCTTTCTAACTGATGGCATAAACATGAACAGATTAGCTCACTTGTTGTCCCCTATTTCAAGGGTACCTGAGCTTGGAAATCGAATAGAAATTGCTTTATTGCTGTATCTTGACCTTCCAAATTCAAGACCATTGTAAATGAAAATAAAAATCTATTAAGTATTTAATTCAAAGAAATCACAATCTGTCGTAATGCCAAGTCGAATCAGGAGGTAAAAAACGCTGTCGGAAAGAAGAGAGACGTGGCAATTACTTGACCGACAAATTGGGGGAGTACGTAAAAAGTAAAACAGGTATTTTGAAGTTTATACAATTGGTTAATATTATTAAACGATATGAGAATGTAGGAGAAAAAAAACATTAATTACTAAATTTTCGTTACAGATAACATTATTTCTGCGGGATTTTTAAAGGTTCCTATCTGCGCGGATATCTAAAACAATCTCTATGCAAATCACGCGTGTTGGCGGGTGCGCGAGCGCGTTGCGCGCGTTGACGCAGTACAATATAGAGCGCAGAACCTTAACCACACTAAGGGCTTATATAAAATCCCTATAGAAGTCAATTGCAAGACAAATAATAAAAAAAAAACCGGGCAAGAGCTTGTCGGACCATGCTCAGTGTAGGGTTCCGAAGCTGTTAAGTACTACAAACATAAAAATCAACAAGTAATAACTAATTTTCTATTTAAAGTCTATTGGTCCCGTCTTAGATGATTTAAGTAGGTATGAACACTTTAATCGCCTGTATCTCAATAACCAATGATGTCTACTTAGTCATAGTTTTCCTTTAAAATTCGTTATACGCTCATTCATTTAAGTTTTTTTTAGATGTATTTGTAGTTTTAGCTGTAGGGGCGGGGGGGGGGGATACCTGAGTTTAACAAAAAAATGCGTTTGAAAGCTTTATATTTCATTAACGGATTACTTAGTCCGGCACCCCACACTATAGGGTAAACGAGAAAAAAAACCTCCCCAAGTTAAGTGTAGGGGAGGTAAGCTAAAAAATATATATTTTTACATTTTATTCTACCACTTTGTTGGCGTAACTAATATGCATATTCATGCCAAATTACAGCTTTCTAGCACTAAAAGTCTGCGCTAGGCTGCGGACGGACGGACGGACGGACGGATGGATGGACGGACATGGCGAAACTATAAGGGTTCCTAGTTTGACTACGGAACCCTAAAAAACGGTTTTATACCGTCTGTCACAATTATTACATGTCTTTTATCTTTTGCATTATAATTATCGCAAATTATAACGTACATACATACATACATAACATCACGCCTTCATTCCCAGAGTGGGGTAGGCAGAGCTACAGAAATACCAACAACTCTAAAGACTTGACCGGGCTTGTAATACTGTTAGGCGATGGGCTTGCAACCTGTCACTAATTCACTAGTAAACCTCTTAGCCTGTTAGTGCAAAATGTGGTTACAGAGATATCGGTAAGTCTTTAAATTATAACGTATTTTTTTTAAAACGAAATTCGACGTAATCGCCATACATATTTTCTCGATGACGATACCTTAACGCTACTTACTCGATAGTAGGTAAAAGTTCGCACTGCGGATACTGGTAGTGTACCTACTATAGTTATGAAAAAAATTGGTAGACGGTGGCCTCTGGGAATCACACTCGGTTTCTTGCCATTTATAGTCGACGCAAGCTTCGAAGCTACTGACGCTCTTTCAACTATACACTTAGATTTAGCATCCTTAAACCAACTCCTAAAAACCAGTTCCAATACTGTTCTGTGTGCACTGTAACCGCAGCAAAACGCGTGCGATAACGTCACGTCGTCGACGCTTTTCAGCTCCGGCTCCTTTTTGCTTCCGCGACGATTTAAAACATATTGTTTTATTGCATTTATAAAAATGCCACCGTTCATTCGCGCTCAGGGAAAGACATTCAGTATTGTAACTTTGCAATGGTTTGAGGTACGTGATGTGGTGTTTGAATAATGTAGAAGCGTTCTGCGTTTTGAGCAACATGTTGTATAACAGCTATTGGACGACACGGTGGCCTAGTTGGGCACACCCTGCCTTCGAAGCCAGCGGTACTGGGTTCAAATCCCGGTAAGGGCAGATATTTGTGTGATGAGCGCGAATATTTGTTCCTGAGTCTTGGATGTTTTCTATGTATTTAACCTCCTAAGGCCTCTCGTACAAAAAATTGTACATATTACGTTCATTAGAAAATAGACCTATTGCAAAGGAAATAAAATAGGTTTTCCTTTGTTTTTATGAGGGACAATCAAACTAGAAAATTTACTCTATTGCATTTGTAATAAGTTCATAGTTCATTGGCAAATTTCGTTGTATGGTGGGTCTTAGGAGGTTAGGTATTTATTTCTCTATATATAAGTATGTTTATCGTTGTCTAGTAACCATAGTACAAGCCTAGAGCTTAGTTTGGGACTAGGTCAATTTGTGTGAGATTGTCCTCTGATATTTATTTATTTATTTATTTATTGCAGCAACTATAAGAGTTAATGTAAAATGTACTTTTTTTCCTTATAATGATAATATTGACATACACTTAGCAGCATTAAAGTTAGCAAGCATTAACAGTTAAGTTGAATGACACTTAAATAACCAATAAAAACAGGCATCCGGATACTCCATAATCCATAACCGTCTTATCCAAAACAAAAGGAGGAACGTTTCGTTGTTTTATTCCACAGTACCCGTCTACTATTGTGGCTCCCTTGAGCTTAAACACGGAGAACGTCGACTTGAGAAACAAAATGTAATTGAGTAGAAAATATTATTTCATATTAGCGTCGAGAACGATACCTACTAAGATTCCGTTGAGCGTGAAAAGAAATACACGGAATTTATTTGTCAAAGTAATATTTCTTTGTAAGAAAAACCCGGATAATCGTTAATACTCTGCCCCGAGCGAAATCCCTTGTATAGATTGCGGTATCACCATAAATAACTGCGTAACTGTTTTTATGGAGGAGAAAATTACTCTTTTCACTCACTGCCTTTTATACACCGACAATTTTTTGTTTACGATTGGTACGCCTTACGAATCGGTCGCGGGCTAATGGTTTCAAATCGGCGTACCTGGGTGCCCTTGCATACCGGTTCAACAGATCCGTCGTCTTTATCGATTTGTCATTAGTCTGTAGCTGAAGACATTCCTAGAAAAAGGGAAGCAGGTTTCTGGTCCTAATGAATCGCAGGTCTTAAATTTTATGAACAATACTGTTCAGGTTTTTTAATTTAATTACGCAATGTATCAATTTCATAAGAGCACAGGAGTCATTAAAAATGCTTTAGGGCAAACAATTATATGAAGTAGATATTCAATACAAAATAATAAATATTACAAATTGGAAAACAGACACAATCGAATCTATAAAAGACACCAAACAAAAGATCATTCCTGTTTTACTGCATTCCTCTATTGCTTCAATACGTATAAATAAATAAATAATCAAATATTCGGGAATAATCTCACACAAAGTGATCAAGTTTCCAAACTAAGCTCTAGGCTTGTACTATGGGTACTAGACAACGATAAATATACTTATCTTGAGAAATACATACTTAAGTATATAGAAAACATGCAAGACTCAGGAACAAATATGTACGTATCCAAAGTGGAGATATCCTCTGGTCACAGATGTTAAAGCGCGGGAAACCAAACATGTAATTACATAAACAATACATTAGTACCAGCGAGAAAGTGGGTTTATCGGAGTGTGCTTAATTAGATATTTATCTCGCCCTTAAGAGCTCTGTAAAACGCGTGACTGTTAATCATTCTGTTTGTTTTAGTACGCTTAAGCACAGCGATGTCATGATGATGTATGCCTTTGTGCTTTGAATACATTTTCCAGTGAAATATTATGAGGTGTACTAGATTATTAAATTGATAATTTTAAGAGTAGAAATAACACTTTTGTTGGTAAGGAATCCTGGGGCCGTATTTAACACTGCCAGGCCGGTGACACTCCGCGCTATTGCCTACTCAATGTGCGGCCTTTTATACAAGGCTAATCAGTTGAGTGTCACGCGAGCGCTCGTCTTAAAGCGCGCTGCCCGTACGCCGCTGCGAAAATAATTCGAGTTTTTGTTTAAATAAATGTACCTATGGCTCCTCGAAAAGCCGAAAGGTACTGTGTAGCATACGGGTGCTTAAATAATGACAGGAATGGCGATCTATCATTATTTACACTGCCAAAAGATATCGAAAGGTAAGATTATTATTAATATTATTTTATAAATTATAACTTCGATCGAGGTAGGTAGTTACGAGTAGCTGTACTTAATTACTGACACAATGATTACAGTTTTGAATCCTCGACACAAAAAGAGCGGAATAATATTATTTATTTTATTAACTACCTACCTCAGTTTCGCAGTTTTCGACTTATTCACATCAAAAATCTATTACCTACCTTACTTAAAGAGCATTCCGCGTAAGTAGATCTCCCAGTAATAGTGACTACCTACTAAAGCAAGGTCAGCATACACTGGTTACCTACCTTCTTACTTGAGTAACGGAATAGGTAATAATAGTGCTCGAGTTTATAATTTTGTCGTGTTATACGAGTTGCATAGTCCAAGAGCCTGATGTAAGATTAGTTTTTAATTTGATATACAAATACTAACGTTTAAATTAGGTTCTTCTTTCTTTCTTTCTTTTCTTTTAGTTTCTGATTTTGAACATTTTTTTGATTTGTTAGCTCTGTTAGGGTATACCTACTCCCGAGGTTGACGGAAATTGAAGTCGGTTTATTTTTTGTTTAAGACTTGTAATTATTATAACAATATGTAGATGGATATTTTCGCTAAAACATGACCCTAGTAATGAGTTACCTATATAATATATAAGAAAAAGTTAAGAAGGTCCGCTTTGTGACTATTTTCAATAAATTTAATATTATAATTAACTTTTGATAAAAAACTGTAATTTTTATTTTACCTTTTACTTAACTATAAATAAATAATAAATATCAAATATATGAAAAAGGAGTTAAAAAAATATGTTATAATTAAACATTTGTAATTGTAATCAATCAGTCACAGATACAAATAATTATAATGTAAATTTTATTATTAAGTATTGCAAGGACAAATTTATCTGCCATTAAAAATTGGCTCTCTCCTTGTATATTTTTAAGTGTAAGAAAGAGTAAATTTATGTCTCACATAAGCTTTACTTGTCGATTGTGAAACAGGCAATAGGACTAATAGGCTTTCCATCGCGGGTTGCAAATGTTGATTAAATGTTATTGATGAAACATAAATATTGTTATAAGATATTAATAATTATTGTTTTTAAATCAAAAATATATTAATCATTTTTTTAAATTTCACCAATCCGGTTTTTTTCCTTAAAATAAATGATTGTTTATCGAAAACGTGACGTGCGTCAGCTCCTAGACTAACATTAACCTACCTATTCCAGTACGGGTAGCACAAGTTGTATTTTCTCGCTTAGTGCGTCTCTAGTTACAAACTAGATTTATATATTTCATTTATTTATTCAATTAAACACACTAACAGTTGCACAAACAAATACAAATATAAAAGACACAAAGAAAATAGTCCTGTTTGTGTACCAAATGCAACAGTATTAGCACAGTTAGGGATGAATAAAACTAAAACTACATAAGAAAACTACAATTAATAATAAGTTTAATGCAATTTGTTTTCTTACAACTGCCACGGAATAAGTATTAACGTATTAATTAGTACAAGTAACTGCCAGCCCTGCGGAGTGAGCGGAGTCAGTAAAGCTCATGGCGGGCGAAATAATACATACTCTCGCAGCACAGATTTAAGCTGCATTTTGCCTCGTTAGGTGCGCCCCCACTATCGATCGCAGAAATGTAACCAAGGTCACTTCCGGCCGTGCACTTGTTTTATTATCGTTAACGCGTTCTGTTTAGGTTTAAATTCGCATGTTTGCTGTCACGGAGTGTCGCTTCTGTACTTGTACTATTACTTATTCTGTGACACTGCCTTTGCTTCTGTTGCTTTCGTATTTATATCATTATGATAGCTCTTATTATCTTCCAAATAAAGACGATCCAGAAACAAACAACGCGATAAAAATGAAAAAAAAAAACACAGGGGACACTCTCACACAAATTGACCTAGTCCCAAACTAAGCTCTAGGCTTGTACTATGGGTACTAGACAACGGTAATAAACAAACTTAAATAGAGAAAAACATACTTAAATACATAGAAAAAAAACAAAACTCAGGAAAAAATATTCGCGCTCATCACACAAATATCTGCCCTTACCGGGATTTGAACCCAGGACCGCTGGCTTCGGAGGCAGGGTCACTCCCACCTAGGCCAACGTGCGTTTGTCTCAAAACATTGTAAAATAAGACCACTGAACTTCTATTTCACTAATCTTGCTTCTACATCCTTAAGTAGCTCTTAATCACTTAACATAAAGAGCCACTATAAAATAAATAACCGGAAGATAGCCCATGTAATTTAAAAATGTAGCTCTTTATTTGGTGACAGGATAAACGGGTCCAGCTCCACCGCTGGTATTAACCCAACGAAATGTCAATATGTACGGGTACTCGTGTGGCTATTGCATTTATTTCGGCCAGTAAGAAGAAATAAACGTATAAATCCCAATTTAAAATTGCCTATTCTGGTTCGCATTGTAGCGTAAAAACGCTCGGGCTCGCAACCGCTCTTTTATGCACCGTGCGTGATGCCTCTCTAAATAACGCCCTCATAGGCCTCCTAAATTGGACTCCCGCTGTCAATGCATGCCGACAGCCACGCATTGAGTTGCACGAGGCGAGGCAATACGGGCATCCATCTAGCCACCGGCACTGTGTGCGCTCTAATATTTATTCTACGGGAACCAATCAAAATCAATATCCACGCGGATGATCTACTGGCTCGTTATTTTCCAATCGCCGCCTATGACCGCTGCGAGATAGAAAATATGCCATATGGAATTTGTCTTGATTTATACCGTTAAAATGCTATTGCACTCATAAATTTTGATTTCCTATAGAGGCAAAAAGCAATAACACGACCGGCTTGCACGGCCATTGAATACAAATTCACGCATGTAAAAGACGGACTATAACATTTTATTACATCCGCAATACTTCACAGGTTAAATTTTAAAGGCTAGTTCGCATCTGACAATGTTTGATTTCATTCGCAGTGACATAAACCACGACACGTAATGAGGTCGCCACTGCATTGTAATGCTAGTGGTCGCTTTATGCTTGGTGTGGTCTATGAATTCAGAATTGTTTAATTAATACCATACCGCAAGCGTTCGGTTTAAAATCAAAATAAGGTAGGGACTACGGCCGATTTGAATTTTTCATCATAAAATTATATTATATATATCTTTAAAATGTATTTTTAATCTACAACTCTAGACCTTTGGATATTATGTTCCCGAAGTAGTATATTTCCGAGAACGCGATTATAAACAAATAATAATTTACCAATACAGCACAGAAGTTTATAGGTTTGTTTGTTAAACATTGTTATGACTGAAACTGTATCAAAACAAGTTTTATTTCCGTAGGTCGTTAAATAAGCTTACTGTCAAAAGTTACCTGCTGGTGTTAAGGAAAAAGCGTTCCCTCGCACACAGTTTTGGCAATGACTCAATATTAGTAATGTTTTAGTGGCAACGAATCATTAAGGCTCAAAAATAAAACAAAGCTGATTTATAATTCATACATAACGAATGAAAAGTATTTAATTTTTTGTGGCTTCATTTTGGTTAGCATTTATGTTAAAATATTCCATGCTGGTAATGCCGGTTCTCACTGGCGCTAAGCATATTCGATTGATTGCAATAGAAATTTCAGTGTACATACATATTTCTCAGTCGCTTATTAATGTTGTTATAGAGAAACCCTACTCGCCCTTCAAAAATTTGCTTACTTTCTGAAAAGTATAGCCACATCTTATATATAAAATTCTCGTGTCACAGTTTTCGTTCCCATACTCCTCCGAAACGGCTTGACCGATTCTCATGAAATTTTGTGAGCGTATTGAGTAGGTCTGAGAATCGGCCAACATCGATTTTTCATACCCCAAAGTGGCAAAAAAAAATAAATGCAGCGGGCGAAGCCGCTGGAGGATCGCTACTTAAACTATAAATATTAAATCATGAAATACGAATAACGCTTGAAATTTACTAAAGATATTAAAAAAAAAAACAAAAAAAAAAAAAATATCAACGACTTAACAGCTGTGTCAAGGAACATAGAATTTAGGATTCATAGACAGCGTAAATGGCACTGAATGAACGAAAACGAAAGTAAAACGTCTATCGACATCGGTAAAAAGACTCTTGTAGGCTTGTATTTGATATCATCCTATGCATTATAAAATAAACACAACTTTATCGAACTTACATCTAGGTTAGTCTGAACTTACGTGCGGTAGGTATTTGATTCATATTTATCATAGCCTCTTCGGTCATGAAAATTATCGTCAAACCACACAGATCTAAAAAGAACTGAAATCCAGATCAGCACTGGAACCTTGTGGTGGTACGACCTGATCCTCCCATAGCACACTCAGCATCTACATCTATTGATCTATTATGAATATTCTCTTTTTAAGTTTTCGTAAACAAAACTTAAATCATTATGCACTGATAAGGAAAAAATACCGCTAAAAAAAGTTGAATTGTAAGACCAGCATTCTACTTAAACGCTTGAATTGAGGAACTACATTTTTAGGGTTCCGTAGTCAAACTCCGGAACCCTTATAGTTTTGCCATGTCCATCCGTCGCGTCCGTCCGCAGCCTAGCTCAGAGTATCTTAGTACTAGAAAGCTGTAATTTGGCATGAATAAAATACATATTAATCACGCCATCAAAGTACAATAAAATGTAAAAAAAAATATTTTTTAGGGTGCCTCCCCTACACGTAACGTGGTGATGTATATTTTTTGTCCTGTCTACCCCATATTTTAAAGCGCTAATTATTGTTACAGTCAAGTGTCCCTCCCCCCCCCCCCCCTCCTACACAGCCAAAATTACAAACACTAAAAAACTATCATGACTAAGTAGACATCATTGGTTCTTGAGATACAGGCGATTAAAGTGTTTATACCTACTAGAATCATCTAAGACGGCACCAAATGAGTTTAAATAGAAAATTAATTATTGCTTGTTGTTTTTTTTATCTTTGTAGTACTTAACGGCTTCGAAACCCTACACTGAGCATCGTCCGACATGTTCTTGCCCGGTTTTTATATTTTCCTGACAGCCGCCGATATAAATAGCACATACGCCACAGATGAGTGAATATTTCTAGGGTTACCGCGTTCACTGCTCATCCAGGACACGCGAGGACACCTCTGCGGTGTAATGAGATGAAAAATTAGGATCGTCCGACTGTGGTGACCCCTTTCGCACCCCTAGCTTTCACTTTGCTCGGTGACTATTAACTATTAATAGGATTACCCCACCACCGCGTTGAACTGGAGCGCTCTATGTTAAGTGTAATTAGCAAGTTTGTGATTAGCTAATAGGGCTAAAAAATTAAAAACTACAGTCGAGATATTTCAATACTTTATTTAATAATAATGGTCTTGATTACGACTTTTTTATCGCTAATATTTTTATTACGTGTATTAATGTGCGTTGGTTCGATATCTTTAACGATGTTGATTATTGGTTTTAAGCGTGCGCAGGATTTATTTTAACGGTAGCTATATAAAACATTGCACTTGTACCTTGCTTTTCTCCGTTATTTTCATGAGCAGAGCGAATTGTACGTCAATTTGCAAAACTCGACGTGTATAGGACAAAGACGTCTTTGAAATTTACGAATTCACAGTCAATTTGAAAGGTTGCTGCAGAAATGTCTCACAGAACATTCCCAGTAGCGTTGACTCCGCACAGAATTACAAAGGTAATATTTTTGTTCTGACACTAACGAAAATGACGCTATAACAGCGCGTAAGCAAGCAAACAAACATATTTGCATTAAATTTTATCAATCTAATCAGTGAACTATAATTACGATAATTTTGTTCTTTATTTGTCCTATAAATGCCTAATTAAATACGAGTGTAATAAATAATATCTGGAAACAATTTCACAAAATAAAAAACCTAGTCCTAAACTAGGCTTAAGGCTTGCACTATGGGTATTAGGCAACGATAAACATACTAATATAGAGAAATAAATGCTAATAGGTATATAGAAAACATCCAGTACTCAGAAACAAAATGCGCTCTTCACACAAATGACCCTGATCGGGAATCGAACCCGAGACCACTAGATTCGTAGGCAGGAACCCTACAACTAGGCTAATTGCATTTGCCTGTTCCTTTTTTCATAATTCGTTAAATACAACATGGTTTCTTAGCCTGATTGTGCAAAATGTGGTTACATTATTATCAACAAGTTTATAAGAGATGTTGGGAATGTAAGAGTGATGTTATGTACCGTAAAACGGTGCAAATAGGGACTAAGGGGTGAATAGCGACACAACCTAAATTAAGACAAAACTTTTTATAAATAAAAACAAATATTAAATGAAAATAACGTTGCATTCAATTTAAGTCTTATAATTTTCAACATGAGCTTTATTTTAGGTTGTGTCCCCATTCACCCCTTAGTCCCTATTCACCCCGTTTTACGGTACCTATCTATGTATATTATGTGATATTACTTATATAAAGTAGAACTTCATAAAGTATCAACTGCTTCTTACTTTACCATAGTAAAAATAACCTATTAAAAAGCAATTTGAGGAAATGAAACTTGGTAAACAAGCTAGATGTGGGTTTCACCGTAATATCGAAGTTTCCAACGATGAAATGCAGTAACTCATTTTGTACATAATTTAACTTTCAAGAGTGTGGAGTTGTAAATCAGGATAAAATTGTCGATAGTTCGTTTACGAGGAGCTGGGGAAAAGCCGGTAAAGTTATGAATTAAGTTTAAATTATCCGTAAAGGTAATGTTCATAAAATATGAGATAAAGCTAAATGCAAGTTTTTTTTTATGTTCAGGAGAAGGCACACGAGCACTCAGGCCACCTGACGGTAAGTGGAATCTGAGACCCATAGACATTTGATTTCTCAAGACTATAATCCTAAGACCTCAAATGCGTTGCCGACCCTGAGGACTAAGATGGAATGCCTCTATGCTAGTAATTTCACCGGTTATCTTATTCCCACACCGGAACACAACAATGCGAACACTTTTGCTTGGCGGGTGGTTTATGGATAAGATAGTGGTAGCGATCCGGACGGACCCTGCACAGGGTCCTACCACCACTAAACGGACTCGGAGTCGGACTTGCCCGCACCTACAATATTTGAGTTATAATATATTATTTTCAATCCTCGACGGCACGTCACTCCACTAAAATTCTCACTAAAAGGTTACGTTCAATATTTTTTGTTTAAATATACTGTTTAATTTACTATGTACACAAATTTTCCACATTCCCAACTGGTTTGATTATGTAGTAGTTCCTGTAATAGAATTGCTTTTTAACGGACAATCTGTCCGCCCTATAAGGGATATACACACTCTTAAAAATAAAAGTGTGTCTCTCCTGTGGTCAATAGTTAATAGCTTGTATGCATATAAGTTCTGTGTGTGTTTGTATGATAGGTCTAAAGCAGGCCTAACGGCGTTTTTGCGGTAATGGGCTTAGCCAGAAAATTAAGCCTTAAGAACGTTAACTTTCGGTGTGTCCACAAGAAAGACGGTAACCTAAATCTGTGTATGATCCATAATTCACATATCTGTCCCGGGTAATATTTCATGGGAAAACCAAAAACTAACCCGACACAAAATTACACAGGATTTATTTAAGACAATAGTGTTGTACGTTTACAACCTACTTACCATTTTTGTCAGATACTTAAGTACCATATTCCTGTTAATAATCAATTCATTCCTTCAGGAATCTTTCTTATTACCTATACATTTTAATTACATTTTATAAGCTCTTACTAAACACATCCATATGATGTGTTTAGTAAGTACGTCAAAAATACTACCTAACCCAACTAATGGCCCTTCTATCAGCATTTCATATCAGAATGTCCGAGGCCTTAATACAAAGTTGAAATCGTTTAGACAAAATGTTCTTGTCCATGACAGTGATATAATCGTCGTTACCGAATCATGGCTGACCCTGTCCGTTGAGAATTCCGAACTTGTGAGAGATGAGTGGAGTTTGCTGCGGCGCGATCGCGCCGGTGGCCGCCAGGGAGGAGGCGTGCTAGTGGCTGCGCGTCCAGGTATCACGTTGCGGCGTAGACCCGAGTTTGAGACTACGAACTGTGAAGACTTGTGGATGTCCTTCATGATGGAGCAAACTATCATTCATCTGTGCGTGGTATATATTCCACCCAATGCCGCGGAAGACGTCTACATGTGCTTCTTTCAAAAAGTTGAGTCTATTATTGACTCGCTAAACGGGATTGTGTTGATTGTCGGTGACATTAATTTAAATCCTAAGTATGCATCTACGAATATTCTAAGTTATTATTGTTATTTCACAACAGTTTGTGATCTGAAAGAGATGAATGAGGTCTTGAATGCGTATGGAGGAGTGTTAGATGTGGTGCTGGTGCGAGGGAGAACTCGTCGTGTAAAGGTCAGTGAGGGTGAAGAGGGTGGACTAGTTCCACACCGCGATGCTTATCACCCTCCGCTGGAAATCTCCATACCGCTTCTCAATGCCGTAACTAGCCCCGCAATGGTTGAGCCCAGTAACGTTGACTCCGAACACGATTGGAATTTCTCCAAAGGTAACTATGAGCTTCTTTACTTGTTAATCTCTGAAATATCATGGGGGGAGGTCCTCGAGTCCCGTGATGTGAACGTTGCTGTGGAGCTTTATTATCAGTTAATTTACGCTATTTTCGATGTTTGCATACCCAGGAAGATACGATCTAGCAAACCCAGCAGATGTTATCCGGTGTGGTTTACCGCGGACTTGATAAAACGCATTAAGCGGAAGGCTTATCTTCATCGACAGTGGAAGCGTACAGGTGACCGTGGCGTTTATGATGACTTTTCTAAGCTTAGGGCGGATATTAAACTGCAGACCTCAATGGCTTACGACCATTATATCAGCCTTATTCAGAGCAAAATTACTTGCAATCCTCGCGCGTTCTGGCAACATATTAGCGGTCTGAGATCTAAGGGTGGGTTTGAGGGTCAGGTTACGTATAAGGGGAGAGGTCATGAAGGCAGGGAGGCAGCCAAGGCCTTTTCGGATTTCTTCTCGAGTGTTTTTCTGCCCTGTAAACCGCTTCTTGACCATGAGAAGGTCATCCGCGAAGATAGGACTTGTTCTGCAAATTATGTGAACATTGATAAAATATCGCTTCAAGATGTAGAAATGGGTATAAATAATCTAAAGCCCCAAAGTTCCCCGGGTCCGGATAACATTCCTACATATATTTTAAAGGGATGTAAAGAATGGCTGAAAAGGCCCTTACTTCACATTTTTAATTTAGCCCTAGGTACTGGGGAGTACCCAAATAAGTGGAAAGTCACACGGGTGCGGCCCATCCCCAAATCGAATGATACAGCCAATGTAGAGAATTACCGAGCTATAGCTATCCTCTGTTCAAGTGCCAAGCTATTTGAATCCATCATAAATAGACTTGTAGCCCCTCAAATAAAGCCCTACCTTTGCGACTCTCAACATGGTTTCAGGCCGAAACGATCGGTCGAAACAAACCTCTTGATCTTGGTTGATTCCATTTCTGAACATTTGGATAAGGGAATACAAGTGGATGTGTTGTACTTCGATTTCAAAAAAGCTTTTGATCGCGTGGATAATGATGTGCTCCTGAGCAAGTTGTGTAACATTGGCTTTTCGCCCAAACTTCTCCGTTTTTTTTTTTTGCCAGTTATCTGAGCGACAGACAGCAGTATGTGCAACACGGGTGCTTTGTTTCGGAAAATTACCACACCCGTTCTGGAGTCAGCCAAGGATCAATATTAGGTCCTTTACTCTTTGGCGTTATGATAAACGATTTGGCCTCAGTCCCTAAGTTTGCCAGATGCCTACTCTACGCTGACGACCTAAAACTAATTTATGGGGTGCAGCAGTTATCAGACTGCGAGTCGCTTCAAGAGGATATAGGCCGTGTCTATCAATGGAGCATAAATAACAGGCTTATTTTTAATGTGGAAAAGTGTTCGGTTATGACTTTTAGCCGTGCCCATAATCCTCTTTATGCCAAATATCAGTTGGGTACTGAAATCATCGCCCGCGTAAATTCAGTGCGGGATTTGGGTGTTACTTTCGACGCGCGTCTCACCTTTCATGAGCATATGAAATTAACCTCTGTTAGTTGCTATCGAACCTTGGGGTTCGTAATTCGGAATGCACGTGATTTTCAGGATCCTAGGGCCATCAAACTCGTCTACACCGCTTTGGTCAGGAGTAAGCTTGAGGCAGCGTCAGTTGTGTGGAACCCACACGAAGTTACTTACTCCTTGCTTCTGGAGAAGATCCAAAAGGCGTTCTTGCGTTTCTTGTACAAGAAAATGTATGGGTACTATCCATTTTTATACCCAACTAAATTCCTGCTTGGCGTCTTGGGGTTTAATTCTCTGGAGGTGAGGCGTAACTTCGTGCTACTGACTAGTGCTGGTAGAATCTTAAGGGGAGAGTCTGATTGTCCTGAGCTGGTGGCGCAACTGGTGCGTCTGTTTGTCCCATCTTTGACGAAGTTCTACTTCCGGCCTCGTCACCACCATCTGCTAGCATTGCCAACGGCGCGCACTGTGTCACATAGCAAATCGCCACTTGTTCGTGCCCTGAAGCTTCTTAATTCGCTCCTCGCATCGGTACCAGACTGCGATGTTTTTGCGAGTAGTTGGGTGGTGTTGAATGATGAATGTTTGAGGTTCTGCGAGGAGATGGATGTGTGTCTGTCGTCAACTAATTGTTAATAAATGTGTGGATTAAATAATTATACTGAAATGTTTGTGCTAGAAACTGTGTTCCCATATTTTATATTTTATATTTTTATATCTTGAAATGTTATGCATTTCACAGTGCCTTAGTACCTGTTACTGTTATACTGTGTTATTGTTAGAAATAATAAATAAATAAATAAATAAATGATACTAGGTAATATTATAAATACGTGCAATGTTGTATCTCTCTGTATGTCCATCTGTCTGTTTCCTCTTCACGCTTAAACTGCTAAACCGATTTAGATGAAATTTGGTTTGAGTCCCGGGGGAGGACATAGGATAGTTTTATATATATATATATATATATGATACTAGCTAAAGCTTTATAAAATGTACCTCTGTTAGTAACTTGAAAAATATACTTTTTAGGTGTTGTTCAGAAATAAAAACAACTTGAGAACAGATAACTTTATGCACCTCGAGAGTATATTTAGGAGGATACGCTAGGGACGTCATAAGCGTATCTTGAGAGTTGTTTCACTTTCTTACTCAAATACACCCGCTAACAATAAAAAGGGGTCTCTGTACGCTCAAATTTATTAAATAGACTAGTGTTCATTACTTTCCAAGAGATGAATTACTCCTAAAATATTGAAATGTTGATTTAGTTTGCTATAAAATAGTATTCCACTATTTTGAGTTGTCTTTCAATTGAATAAAATAAATTACGTTTATATCCTAAAATAAAAAGTCTATACTAATTTAAAAATATGTTTCTCTACTATAAAAATAATGTTTTGATTCATATTGTTGTGTTATTATTAATACCTAAATAATAAAAAAATGTTTTACTTATTTTTAATCGGATGACTTGGTCGTGGGACATCTTGATTTAGCTTCAAAATGTCAAAGATTAGATGAAGCTGCGATTATTACCAACATGTCCTTTATTGCAAAATCAATACAATAAGTAAGTTTTTACGGGCAGTAAAAGTGACGCATTTATACATTAGAAGTTTTGCTCATAACCACGTCTCGTGGAAATATAAAAATATTTTGATCGATTTGTGCTGACGTCGCACACGCCCGAAGGATCACGTCCATAAAAAAATGTCAATCCAGCTGAAATTGGTGACGTTTACGAAGGTTGAAAATATACCTACAGGTTTTTGTTGAATTGCTGAAAGTTTTATTTTTAAATTCTATTTAAACCTAACAAGGTAAAACTTGGTGGTTCCATTACGATATTCAAAATCTTTACTCATATTAATGTAAAAGTTCGTTTGTTTGTTTTGTCTTGTCGGTTCGATATTCTTTCATGATAACAGGGTCTCGGTTGGTGAGTACTGATGTAAGACAAATTAAAAAATAAATCCTCAAATATCTCGTTCCTCAGTAAAATAGGTGATTTATGGGCATATTAATAAACTCGTCTCAGTTTAAATGCGCATCTCAAGATACGTCAAAGTTAACGTCAAACCATAGAAAACCGTCATTTTTGACGTATCTTGAGACGGGCATTAAAACCGAGATTAGTTTATTAATACGGCCCTTAAATACTGAATATGTTAATCACTGCTTAAGGTTGCCTATTCTTAATAGAAGCTTTTAATAAGAGCATTGTTTAAGTAAATAAATGTTTGAAAGTTCAACAGCGATTCAGTATCGCCAGAACAAAGTCGGAAATTTGAGTGTCTATGACACATTGTATCCTTTAACATGCACTATTCGCCTCCATACACCCACTGCTCGTGTCCGCTCTTTAAGGGATTGGTCCATTAGCTTTTCCTTTGCTTAATCGAACTGAGAGCTCAGCATGGGATCTCTATAGTCATTAGTCATATTCGCTATACGGCTGGCACAAGTTTCTTTTTCGCTTGACGTTCAGGGGCCCTAGCCAAGATGCAAACGCTCCTAACGTTTTTATTTTCTATCGCTCAAAATGTATGGGATGACAGTCGACCACGTGGTTTATCGAAACGCACGAGAATGTCATGCCACATGCTCTGTCTTTATGTTATTATGACAGCTATGCAGGGTTTCAATTCTATTGCGTTATAACGATATTCGCGTGTGACGTGTTTGAGAATCGTTTGTGTCACAGTCACCATTATTGTAAATGACATTTAAGAGTTATCAAAACGTTGACTATTTTTAACGGAAACACGTTAAAGACGATATCGTTATTACCGTGTAGAATCCCACTCCTGTTCATTTTACAGCGTGCGTAAAGGACAGAGCTATATTATATAGCTCTTTCCTTTACGTTTACCGTAAAATGAACTGCATAGCTATGCCATCATAACCTCCTAGGACTCTAGTCACGATGTATAGGATTGTAGTAAGCTGGTGACAGATCGCGTCAACAACCGCATACATCACGACTTGATAGAAAACAGAAAGGTTACCAGCGATTGCATCTTGGCTGGGCCCTCGGGCAACTCTCTGCCTCAGCTATGCTTGGTTGCCACAGGCTTTTTGTACTTGTCGCCCAGGTTGCAAAGCAAGTGGTTGGAGGCAAAATGACAATGGTAGTTGATACAAGGCCTCCTCTAATGGGCAAAACCACATTGCCTGTGAAGGAATCCCTTCATTTTTATTATTTTTATTTGCCCTAATGGTCACTGGCTTTAACTTTAATTTTCCCTAATATCACATACCATAATTGAATGTGCCATAAAGGCGTTTTTTGTAAATTCGTTAACCTTTCAGGTAATTTTTCCGTGCCATTGTATAGAGCCCAATAGGTTAAGTTAGGTTTGATTTATTACAATTCTGAATAGTTCACGGTTTCATAAAAAAATGCCTTTATGGCAAATGAATATTATGGCACATTATTGTTATGGCATATAAAATTATGTCATATGAAATTCGGTCAAATGATAGTGACCCGCCTTTGAGATTCCGTTCTCATTTTCTTGAACTGCATTGCAAATAAAGCATGCATCTTGCTCTTTATCTTACCAATTTTTTCCTATGTAACGGTCTCCTAAAATCTTTAAGCTGTAATATATTAATAACTACTACTTTGTATTAAATAACTATAAGTAATAGTACCAATTTCACCATAAGATGTTTTTAATCAATGTCAATTGACTGTTAGTTACATTTTGACAACTGTTAACGCCCTAATCGTCTGTTAAGTGGCTAACATCGTATAGTGAAATTGGTACTTAGTTTATCATATTTACAGTTAACTATGTTAACAATTACAATGTCATACATAGCATTCGCTCATGTTATATAATATAGGGCAACGAAAACACCATAACCTAACAAACAGTATTCGCTAGGTTTTGGCTTTTTCGATGCTCGAAGCTTTTGATCATTAAGTTTCATTATTCCAGCCAAAAGACTGGACATAGGCCTCCCCAAGGTTTGCCACAAGGACCGGTCTTGCCCCAATTGTGTTCCTCGGTGCAGTTCGTACCTACTCCTTTCAAATCTTGGACATGTTGAGCAAGAACCAATTTTATTCCATTAAATTCAATTTTAGTTCGAAAACGATGTCGTTTGCAACTAAGTCGAACTTAGGTTACATTATTATTAAACTCGTTTGAAACTTAACAAAACTCCATCCCCCTTACTTATAAATGTGAAATAACCGTGGGGTAGCTTATGCCATGCTTTATGACATTTGCATCTGACAGAAAGTGACAAAGTATGGCATAAGCTACCCTTAATAATATTACAAAATTTTAATAAAAATAAGTCTGTGACCCAGTGTGGTTGCCGGGTTAGTTTAGTGCAACTCCATGTCTTCCCGTGGATGTTGTAAGAGGCGACTAAGGGAATAAGGGCTTGTAGTGTTGTTGGGATTGTAACCTGTCACTAATACACTGGTAAACATCTTTGTTTACTTGTGCAAAATCTGTTTACAGAATCAACAAGTTTTATTACAGTTGTTGGTATTTCTGTAGCTCTGCCTACCCCGCTATGGGAATAAAGGCGTGATGTTTTGTATGTGTACCTATGTGTATGTGTATTTCTATGTATACTGCGTTTTGATAGCGAGCGTTATGAGAAGTTCAATGCCCAGATAAGATGTTCCTAAACCATAGACATTTTCACTCTCAAGATTACAATCTCAAGACTGAGGACAAAGCTGTTGGCCTGGTGAAAACGGATACAAGATGACTTAGCTTTTATTCAAAAAGGGCTACATCATGTATAGAGTATACTAGACTTATACTGTTTTTCACCTAAACCTCGGGAGACTTATATTCTTTTTCACTAGGGTCACAGAAGATGGAATGTTTCTATGCTAGTCATTGTCTGATGCCCACATTGAAACACATCTAGACTAGACTAGACTAGATATGATTGTGCTAGGTCAAAGCGCTAAAACATTATGAGCACTGACAAAACTGCGTATGCATAGTACGTACTAGTTTACTTTGGTCTTCCGTATTGGTCCAACATGCTTGGCAAAGTTGTACATGCAAGAATCTAAAGCAATATTTTTATCTATTAACATTGCCAGCGGCGCAGAAGACCCTTCTGTTATTAACAAACACCGGATTGACGGGGGCAAAAATGTACCAGTGCTAGTGATTCATTAAATATCGACTTCATCGACCGTTTTTTGGTAAATTCTTTCTTAATGCACCACTAGGGTATCCGGGTCATACACAGATTTAAGTTACCGTCTTTTCTGTGGACACACTGAAAGTTAACGTATTTAAGGCCTAATTTTCTGGCTAAGCCCATTCCCGCAAAAACACCTTCTGGACTGCTTTAGACATATCATATAAAACATAACTTATATGTGCACAAACTATTGACCACACACAACAATTGTTTTTAAGAGTGTGTATGACCCATCCCACGAATATTTCCTCCAAATTGTAAGTCTTTACGCCCAGTCATTTAGGCTGTGCTTTTACATTCAGTCAGTCAGTCAAATACCGCGTAATTAACAAAACTCAATAAGGTGCACTGAACTTTTCTGTGTTTGAAATGTACTTCTTTAGACTTTATTAACTTTTTAGTTACGCGGTTTTGCATTTTAGTCTTATGTGCCTAGGCACCGCGTGGTTAAAGTTACAAGAGCTATCAGAGTACAAACTTTCTTCACTCGGAAGCCATTTAATGGTCTCAAATAAGTTAGTTGGGCAATTCAAAACAAGATGCATCTCTTTTATAATAATTAACTTCATGCCCATTTTTAAAATGAGTTGCACCCAGTATCTACTACTGCAGGAATAAAAAACCGGGCAAGAGCATCTCGGACCATGCTCAGTGTAGGGTTCCGAATCCGTTAAGTACTACAAATATAAAAATCAACAAGTAATTACTAATTTTCAATTTAAAGTCAATTGGTGCCGTCTTAGATGATCTTAATAGGTATAAACACTTTAATCGCCTGTATCTCAAGAACCAATGATGTCTTCTTATACGTGATAGTTTTCCTTGAAAATTCGTTATATGTTTTTTCATTTAAGATTTTTCACAGAATTTTAGTATTTGTAGTTTTGGCTGTAGGGGGGGGACACTTGAGTCTAACAAAAATTTGTGCTTTAAAGCTTAATAGTACATAAACGGATTACTTAATCGGAAAACTGTTCTCAAAAACCCGTAATATTTTTGAAAGACCTATCCAACGACACCCCATACTATAGGGTAGACGACAAAAACAATACATCCCCACGTTATGTGTAGGGGAGGTACTCTAATTTTTTTATTGTTATTTTATTGTAAGTACCACTTTGTTGGTGTGACTAATATGCGTATTCATGCCAAATTACAGCTTTCTAGTTTTAAGAGTCTCTGCGCTAGGCTGCGGACGGACGGACGGACGGACATGGCGAAACTATAAGGGTTCCTAGTTTGACTACGGAACCCTAAAAATCTGTGAAGTGATACGATTTATGAAATGAGTGTCGGAGAAAGGTGATAGTTACAAGAGTAAACCATAAAATCTTCAATAGCGTAAATATTAAAAACAAAATTGATTGAGTACATCGAACTCACAAGTATCTGTACATTTTAGTACCTTGTCGCTTGTAATAAAGTAGTAGTTTAAATTTAGTATATCCATCGCTGTGACAAAGTACTAGAAATTGCAGCGTATTCTGTATTCAACCGTACATACCTAAGCTATACTACGAAAGTGTGGTTAAGTTTGTATTCTACAACTTTTAAATAGTTAATAATCTCCGACATAACAGTGACTCCTACTTACAGAGCTAAAACAGCCCTAAACGGCCAAATCTTTTTTCAGAAAACCTAGTTAAAAACCACCGCGATTAAACAAACTATATACGAATCCGTCCATCAGTTTAGATCTACGATGCCACATTTAGCCACAAAGATACATACATATCGTCACTACTTTGAAAAAAAACCTCGTATCTCATATTTCGTAATTTAGAATCTTACGATTCTAAACTTTAACGTGAAGACGTTTAAATTTAAAATCATTTATCACGAAATATGAGATACGAGGTTTTTTCAAAGTATGCATGCATGTATATGTATATTATTATTTATTGTTAGTTCGACGATGCTATGCTTTTATGTTCTCTCAAAGATGTACCATTGACGGCCATGTGTTATCTCAGACAGCCATTCTACTGCGTGTTCCTAGTTGAAATATTTAACCATAGAGAAAACAGAGAGGTATATCAACCTCTAAAATACCTACACAATGAATATTAAAAAAAAATAGACTACTTCACGGTCTCCTTAAGTTAAAGCTCTTTATAGTCAAGTGTCATTAAAACCAAACATAGCAACATCACGTCCTTGAATTTATTGAACCTGCTTTACTCTTGTAAGACTTTAATTCGCGAAATAATGGCATCTTATAATAAAAGAGAATGAAATTTCAATTGAACAGCATTAATGGGCTTTTTGTTTCTGATTTCTAGGATTTAAATTGTAACAGTAAATAATTGCTTTTTCTCCTAAGACTTACGTATTGATTCATTGTAGCATTAGAATTCGGATCTTATCGCTTATTTTGCAATTTAAATATTATAAAATCGTACGAAAATATTTAGATTTAAATATGATTATATTGAATTGGATCATAATATACTTCTTTTAACCATGTAATTATGAAACAATTCAGGGAAATAAGCCACATTTCAATTCTATAATTTCGTCATAACTAAAAAGTTAATTCGAAATTGAAGCCACTATTGTTTCCCTTTTGATGTACTTATGAGGAATTGGGATACGGTTATTTGAAAACCAATTAATGTCTATGAAATATAATAACACAGAACTTATTATCATACAATTTATACAGCACACTTTTCACGTTTTATCGGAATCGTTGATGTTCACGGCTGAATAAAATGACGGACACAATTTGCATTATTTACATATCCCTGGGAGCCTGAGAAAAACATAAACGTACGGAGTAACGAGGCGTGTTCAAAGTAAATAATGTTGTTAATAAAATTGAATGAACGCAGCAGGAGCGTGGTGAACAAAAATAACGCATCTGGGACGCGCGCGTCACGAATTTTAGTTTCGGTACAAATTCGTTTTACACGAGACTGCCGCTGTATTGAAACAATTTGCGGTACAAATGCAAAAATGAGTGCACATACACTGTGATTTTTGACGAGTCGCGCGCGAACTTTATTTTGTTGTCAGTTTTAGAAGTGCTACGGAATTTTGGTGTGCGAAAAATGTTTAACCATACCACCTCCTGTCACACCTCTGGTGCTAAGTATAAATTGAAATCTGAATCAACATCAAAGAAAGGTAAGATGCAAGTTTTATAAATAACATTCCTACTTAGAAGCTCATTTCAGCTTCTACAACACAAACCATAATTATTCAAAAAGTATTTTTTGCATAAATAGAAGTAATGAACTTCCTTGTCCGTGAGCTAAAAGCTTAAATGTGTAAAATTGTGGCGAGGAAGGCAGGCGGTAAGTAGCAGTTGTGCTTTAAACTTATCAAAAACGTGATGTTCTATTTAGCAAAACAAAATAATTGAAGCATTATTTCGGAAATCACAAACTGCCTTCTAAAAACATACTTTAAACAAATGTAAGTTGAATAACTTATCTAACTCCACTTTATTTGTCTTGGATAATGAAATGAAACGTTTCTACAAAAAGACAAGAAATTGTGGTAGACAGGAGTACTTAACCGGCGCCCTCGTCTCCAATCATTTATTTATTAGAAATGATAGGTACTTCAAACGAAGGATCATTATTCCTTTTATTAATTTCATGGGCAATCGATATTTACTCAATTACTTTAATTGGACTAGAAATAACAACAGTTTTATTTTACATTGGCAATGGGTTGGCTCGTGACCTCTACTCAGTTTACAGTTTCAATTTGAACCCGGGAACTTTTAGGTACGTTTATCAAGTTTTGTTTCTCTAACAGAATAACATACTTACTAAATCTCATTATTAAAGCAAATTTTAGTTAATTCGCACACGAATGCCAAATCCACAGTGAAAGCAAGCGGCAAAACGGTACCCGAAATGAATTAATGGGTATTATAAACTCATTATTTAATTGTGCAAATCCAACTCCGCGAATGAGGCAAGTTAGCGAGTGTGAGCTAAATCCGCCACCTTAAGACCTTAACACTGAGTCTGGGAGCTCGGGAAGAGACTTAGTTAATTTCATGCCATTCACGGCTACTTTAATTTCTCGCTCGGTTGATAATTTTCTGGCGCTGTTGGCTTAAGGATAAAATCTGGGCAAAAGTTGAGTCTGCAATGTTATTTGAATGCAAACGCTGTACGATGCTATTCATATTTTATTACATTTATAATAGTGCTAGCTTGTTAAAAATGCATCTCTGGAATATTACTTTTATAACTACCTATGTAATTAATTTGTTTCAAGCGACAAATCAGGGCTGGGATTCTACACGGTAATAACGATATCGTATTTGACGTGTTTCCGTATTGTCAACGTTT
This sequence comes from Acleris holmiana, assembly GCA_949316455.1. NCBI lineage: Eukaryota > Metazoa > Arthropoda > Insecta > Lepidoptera > Tortricidae > Acleris > Acleris holmiana. The sequence goes on along the minus strand of OX438770.1, from coordinate 8,486,943 downwards.
TGATAACTCTTATGTCATTTACAATAATGGCGATTGTGACATAAACGATACCAAAACACGTCAAACGCGATATCGTTATATCGCAGTTGAATAGAGGCCCAGTTGAGTTATTTACGTCGTAACATTACAAGATATGATAGGATGTTTCTTGTTCTTCTTATTTTTTATTAATGGCGATACATCGCGTAACTCGGCAGTGATTTCGCCAATGTCAATTGAGTAGAGTGAATCAGTAAGTAGAATGAATCAAAAGTAAAAGTCGGACATCTATCAATCGGACATCGTTCCTCCTCGAAGGATAATTCCAATTCCAGATAAAATGCTACAACACAAGCACGTTTTTTATAAATAATGATAGCTGATAAAAGTCAAAGCGAAAGACCACCATCTTTATATATAAAAATTACGTGTCACGTTGTTTGTCCGCGATGGACTCCTAACCTACTGAACCGATTTTAAATTTGATTTGCACACCGTGTGCAAATCGACCCAACTTGAAAGATAGGATAGCTTACATTTCAATTTAAAGTCGTAATATTATTTTATTGCAAATTATTTAATTATTTATTATTTACTTTACAGTCATAATTATTATTTATTTATTTAATCTTTATTGCACAAAAACAAGTACAAATGGCGGACCTAATGCCTAATGGCATTCTCTACCAGTCGACCAAATAACCAATCAGAAATTTAAATTATTCAGTGGGTGTTCAGTGGGTGTTAATTATCTGTTAGCTCCAAAGGATTCTAACAGATGGCGATATCTGTTGACTGGATTGAGTAAATATTCAATAGATTGCGCTATTATCTGTTAGCTCCAAAGGATTCTAACAGATGGCGATGTCTGTTGGCTGGATTGAGTAAATATTCAATAGATGGCGCTATGTTAAAAATACAAACGTTAAATATAAGCTACAATTCAATAGCATAACCACCACGTGTTGCTGAGGTTAAGGTATAACCTAAATTTAATTTGGAATAAACCAAATACAGTGAAATTCAATTGGTCTCGATTTTTCAATTTTTGGTGTTAGCATAGCCGGCCACGTGTTACTTAGACTGAAGTATAAATTAAATGTTTGTTACGCTTTCACGCAAAAACTACTTGACGAATAATCATGAAACTTTGTACACATATTCTGGGAGGTACTAAGAGTAACATAGGATATTTTTTATTAAAAAATTTGTCAAGAAAAAAAATTGCAGCGGGCGAAGTCGCTGGCAGGTCGCTAGTAGACAGTATAATATCATAGACACTACACTTACTACACATTGTTCGCTATCCTTGAGCAAAAACTGTGTTCGTCACAGTTGCAACTTTTCCGATAAAAAAAGATATCTGTATTTTGTACATGTTTGGAAGAATACTGAACCCACAAATATTATTATTATTATTTGCATTAGCATTTTTGCCTTAGTCTTGGATATTTTCTATGTATTTAAGTGTGTATTTCTTTATATAAGTATATGTTAATCCTTGTCTAGTAGTATGAGCCGTGTTAATAAACTGATCTTCAACAAGATGTCCGTCATAAGATGTGTCAAATCATTTTTCTATGACTTATCTATGGCGGTTACTTTGAATTACCTTAAGGCGAGATCTTAGTTAAGATGAGTTTATGAGTACGCTGCTAAAATAGAATAATAATAAGTTTTAATATTAAAGTTATTCATTGTCTACTTGAAGAGTCTAAATAAGTGTGCAACATATCGTGATTAATTAGTGATATTCGAATGAGCGTGAAATTGTATTACATCATTTTCATTAATTATCTCGTTAAGGGATTACCGGCAAAGATTACATTTATAATTAGCATACAAAGTTAACGGTCTAAATATAATATTTGAATTTAAAATAATTTTAATATAGCACTCTCTATATTCATTCCCTGAGTTACTTACTTTTCAAATGAAGTCGACATCGAGTTCTTGGCTCTGGTTTAATTAAGGAGGTATACCGTCGGCCTAAGTAGCTACACACTTTAGTGCTTTGTCACTTCAACGACACGTTTGGACTGCCTGCACTAATTTGTTAAAGGCGTTAAAGCGACAAGGTACAAGGAGCGCAGCTACTTATAAAACTGAATGTACTTACCATTTTAAATCTACTTAGTACGGATATGAGATAAAAAAACGATATCATAGCTCAATGTCGGAAACACCCAATATTCTATGTAAATCACGCTCTAAACCAAAAAGGTTCAGTTGTTATGAAGATTGGAATTGGTATAATAACAGTAAAACACATCAGTCTCATCAAACACAGAAAGTTAACGCTTCACCAAATAGCATGTTCGGGGTGTAAACGAAATCGTTCAAAGCGGGAGAGCCCTGGGAACAAGAGGAAATTGACAGCCGCGTTATTCTAGCTTTTAAAGTTACGTGAAAGCTGCTGCGTTCAACTTAAGCGGGATGTTTTAACATGCAATTTAGTATGTTAAGCTACATACATGTATGATACGTGTATAGGGAAGGATTCATTTATAGATCTGGACTGGGATTCTACACGGTAATAACGATATCGTCTTTGACGTGTATCTGTATTGTCAACGTTTTGATAACGCTTAGAGGACGGAATGAACTATTACCTACCACTCAGTTTAGGATATAAATATTCATATTTCTTGTATTTTTTCAAAATGTCATGGTTCCTAACATTCAAATCGCGATATCTCAAAAAGTTACTAATGTGACTAGACATGTTCTCTCCGTGGACCCTTTATATTATGTACGGTGAAGGAAAAACATCATGAGGAAACCTGCACATTCGAAGAGCTGAGTAGCAGTGTATCGGAAAGGGCCCATCTACATAAGATAAGATAAGAATTATTATTTAATTATTGCATAGTACATGTACCCTACCAAATTTTTTAATTGACTCGCAGTGAGAAAAATAATGCTTAAATAGTTTTTTTCTCTGAAATTATAATTTGTTCACACCATTTGAACTTTTGCCAGATTCCAAATTCCAAATTTCTTGGTGTACATTTTGAATGATGAGAATGAAACACTGACGTGAAACTTAATTTTACTTCTACACGTACAAGCCATGTAGTAACTCGTATCTGATAGGCTGGTTGATCCGAGTGCTATGGTGGGTCTGCATACTTAATTATGACTGACTTACCGATACATCCAATAAACGATAGATAGTTTGTTGTAAAATGAGTTCGAGATGAAGACAAATAATCTGTTCACCAAGGCAAAGTCGCGTCGTATCTTCGACGGAAATGCGGTAAAAGCCAGTGCTAGCAATCAACTTTTAAATCAATAAAAAGAACTAACACAGTTAGATTTTTTCTTTACGCTCTTACAGTTCAGGAAGTTACGATTTTTGTGTTTTCTAGATCAGTTCAGTATTTTATGCATTTTATGTTGCTTGTTTTTAAGAATGTATTTTTTAAATTATACAATTATGTGGGAAGTCTGGAAGCCGGAAGTAAGGGAAAAACACTTTCCAAAAGTTGCTGTTTTTGGTGAGAGGCATGATTCTACTTTGTAGTATAATTGTATGCAACTTTCGGTAGAATTATTTTGCTTAATCACTTAGTATACAATTTGTCACGAGTATACAAGAACAAAGATACAAGAAAAAATATTCCTTACTTCAATTGCTTCAAAAAAACATTAAATACAATCTATAACTCTGCCGTCCTTAAACTAAAAGGCGACTAAAGGATCATACGACCTTTTTGAGTTATCTATACAGCGCGATTCAGCTAATTATTAGCTATCGATCTATCTAGGTTTGGTGCCAATATCTTTAAAAACCACCGAGATACAGCCTTCACACTAGCGGCTAAATGACGATTTTTTGGGCTATTGCTACTAAAAAGGCAGTTATTTGACACTTGCTTAACTTGAAGGTGATTAAAGGTTGATAGCTGCCAATTTTACGTAATACTGTTCAAGACTTAAAGGCGGCTATTTGATTTTCAACGACTTAAAAGCGGCTTTTGGACTTTTGCCGCCTTAAAGCTTATAAACACAATACTCACCTGCAAAGAGGTCACAGATTAAAAGGCGGTCAATCCGTGTATACTTAAGAAAAAAGCGGTTAATGTCCAATAGCCACCTTATTGTTTTGTAAATAAAATTTAATTTTATCAAAATACATACCAAAAATGCCGTCACGGCTTTATAAGCTAGCAATAATAGTAATAAAAATATATCCCTGCTTAATTAAATCACAGCTACACGATATTGCCTAACTAGAAGGCGGCAAGGCGACCCCCGCGCAAGAGTCTCGTTTGAAATTTTCTGCAAGTTCCAAGTAATGTATCTCAGTAAATATTGGGTATTTAGAAATAATCCATAAACCGTATTGTAGCGAATTTAGTCTCTTTATTTTCTGTATAGTAAAACTTCGCTGTTAAACCCAAAGTTTATAACATACAGGGTGCCCCAGATATTGACGTAAATATTATTACATACCCATAGTTTTAAGTTTCTAATACGTTAGTTAGTTTTAATTTTCTTATCTGTTAATTAGTTTACAGGTATTAAGGTTTGAATGATTGTTATAAAAAATGTTACCTTTGCCTCCCTTGGATAAAATTACCTATGATTCGTAATTCTATTTGATATTCAATTCTCAATGACGTAAGTAAATTGCATTAAACTATTATTCCAAAATATTGACGTATTCAGAATAAATTCATACTTTTTAAGCCATCACTATATTTCTCGTTTTTCATTCAACAACTTATGACTTTTCGTACAGGAAAAATAAATTCTTTCGACCAAGGTGGCATGTTCTCAAAAGTTGGCGCAGTTAAACAAAATTTCGAAATTGTGTACAAGCTCTACTTAATATGGGTAAAAAATAATGTTACAGCTTGCTTTTCTTCTAAGTGACCGAATTCAATCGGTTCAATTTCGTACCCATCCGAGGTATTCAGGAAATCTTGGTTTGGGTCGTTTATTGCAATATTAAGTACTAGCGACCCGCTCTCGCTTCGCTCCGGGTAAATTATTACACATATAAACCTTCCTCTTGAATCACTCGATGCATTAAAAAAAACCGTATCAAAATCCGTTTCGTAGTTTTAAAGGCATAAATAGGGACCGACAGCGGCAAGGGTAATGTTTTATTATGTATGTATTTTGTTGTATTATGTAGTGATATTTTTAAACGTTCAGACCTAGTTTTAAATAATATATCTACGACATATTCAACGGTCATCATCAGAAAATCGATTTCAGCCCAGAACCTTTTTAAGTTTAGGAATCAAAAAGAAGTCGCTGGGGGCCAAGTTTGGACTATACAGTGGGTGAATAATAGTTTAGAACCCAGATTCAAAAGCAACAGCCTCGACAATATGAGCAGTATGCACAAGGGCGTTGTCGGGCAGAAGCAGAACATTCCTGGGTAATTTACCCGCATCTTCTCTTTGATTACTTTCTTTAACTGCCGTTAAATATTAGCGTAGTACTGTCCTGTGATATTTACACGCTCTATCTCTATAATCGATCAGTAATATTCCTTCAACATCCCTGAATGTTCTGGCAAAGAGCTTGTCAGCTGAAGGAATGACCTTGAACTTCTTGGGATGAGGTGTTCCTTTAATGTGCCACTGCATGGATTTTTGCTTGCTCTTTCGGTCGTAATGATGAACCCATCTCCAGTAACAATCTTTTGGAGTACCTCATCAGGATTTTCATTGCATAGCTCAGTTAAAGTCAGATCAACAAGCAACAGGAATATCTTTCTGAAGCGTTGTCAGCATTCGCGGCACCCATTTCACACTAACTTAAGTATGATAATGTTAAGATGGTCAAGGACGATATCGTTATACAGTAGAAGTATACATTAATTAATAAGAATTGGTTGTTTGAACTACCGATTTTACCTTCACTCGACCATTCTCCAATATAATTTTCTCCACTTTTTTATACATTTTCCTGTGAAGTAGCTTCGACAGGCCCTGCAGGTCTAGGGTCGTCATCGTTGCTTTCCCTCCCACGTTTAAATTCACTTGACCACTTTTGAATTTTAGATAGTGAATAAGCAGACTTATGACATTCATAAACATAAACATAATCCATCCGTCTCCTGATATTTGTATTTAATTTAATTTTATTATATTATGTTTATTGTATTATTATTACCGTCTTGTTAACCTATATTTAGTATGTAATTCACAGTGCTGTAGTGTTTTACTGTTATGCTGTGTAATTATTTTGAAGTAAATAAATAAATAAATAAATAAAAATAAATAAACATTGCAAATCACTCCTGTAATCAAGTTTATTAGGTAATTGCAGAAAATCAAACCATCGAATATTTGAATTCAACTTTTTAAAATTTTAATGAATGATACTTAGCGGCCGTATTAAAAAGTTTTCTAAAAAGGTTAAAAAAGAGCTTATTGAAGGTCCCTCGCATTATTATGTATAGGCTGTATTTATTTATATATGGGTTCAGCTGAAAACCAGCGCTGCTGCTTCGGCTGCAGCACTGAACATGTGCTGCAGCCAGAACAAAAGCTGGGTCCTATTTGACTTCACAGTGCAGTGCAACAAATATGGTCTAATTTAGCTTTTTTGTACCTAATAATAATATGTCCGTTCTGTTGTAGTGTATTTTTGACCAGTAAATTAACCTAGTGAGTTATAAATTTTCTTAGGACTGCATTTAAATTTCCAACTTTACAGTTCTCAAGTATTAGAATTACAAATTACATATGTTTTTAGCCAGCGGAAGCAAGGGCTAAAAACATCACGTACCGCAAGGTTATTTATTATTATCATGAAAACCATTATAGCTATTAAGTTAATTAATATTATTAGAAAGTTAAAACTAAATTCTTGACCGGTATGGAAGAGGTTTTCTTATACGTAATATTTGCGTTAAATTCTGGGACACCCCTCTATTTAATAAAACAGTAATTTTGCAGTAATTTTACGTATTACGCAGGTAGCACAACTTTCTTTTCCTTGCATAATGTAGTTTCACACTCCTCTAAGGGATCCAAATAACATTGTGGCAGTAACTTCCCCAAGTCATTGGATATAAAAACATATTTTGATTGCAATACATAACAAAAAAGCAGTTATTGTGATTTGTTCTGCAATTAACTGCCTTTTTCTCAAGCATTGAATATTAAAACTATATGTCAGATTCCACCTCATTTACCTTTTTTTAACTAGAAGGCAGTTAAAGTCGCGTGGCCGTTTTCTAGTCATGTATGTTTGCATAGTTTTAACTAGACATACATAGCTAAAAAGTGGCTATGTCATATAACCGCCTTTTAGTTATGTTTTCTATATAATTTTTGATATATTTGTAAAATGTAACGCGGATAACCTAAATTACTGAGCTAGAAGGCCGCTAAACATACTTTAACCGTCATTAAGCTATGTAAAGTATTACATTAAATTCAACGGGTCCATAGCTAAAAAGGAAAATTAAAGATTTTACCAATAAAAAATGAGTAAAAAAATATCAAATTCATATAAAAATATAAAGCAACCCTCATTACTTAGTATATAAAAAAAATTACATCGATATCGTGCACCAGTTTGTAGAGACATAGATTCAAACGTTTTTTGGCCATAACTCAAAATGACCCTCTTGCATTTAACGGCTTTTTAGTTTGAGGACGGCAGAACTTAGCTAACACATTCGGCATTTCAAACAGGTCCAAGAGCTAAAGGGCTCAACCACCACACTGAAGATGGCACAGAAGATTAAAAGATTAGAAATTGGGAACGCGAAGAAGGACTTAAAACTATGGTCTCTTAGATCTAGATCTAGCAAGAGATTCTAGGTACTCTAAGAAGAATAGACATCGATATCTCGTATCTGTGGTGCTAGACAAGTTGCATTCGACAATCGTTAGCGATTATGTTTCGATTGATAAATGTATGGAATTGACGTAGGCCACCGAGATAGTAACGTGACACTTACGTCAATGCCATATATTTTTCAATCGAATCATGATCGCTACCGATTGTCGAATGCAACTTGTCTAGCACCACTGTGGGGTTAGACAAGTTGCATTCGACAATCGTAAGCGATTGTATTTCGATTGAAAAATGTATGGAATTGACGTAAGCCACCGAGATAGTAACACGTGACTATCTCGGTGGCTTACGTCAATTCCATACATTTGTCTATCAAAAAATAATCGCTAACGATTGTCGAATGCAACTCGTCTAGCCCCACTGATTAGTTATTGGACCCAGTGTATGACTCCAAAGCTCTGAAAGTTAGTGACAGGCATGTAAGTTTAGTCCAAAATTTAAATAGGAGTATGTAAGGATAAGACGACCATATGAACTAAACAGTAATATGAACCTTGTTCATAGTTTTAAAAGAATGCTTTCATACGGAAACTTAGGCGTTGGCTTAATTAAAATTGCACGAAGACTGCTTCAAACTTCCTCTAGCGGCGATGTCAAGTTAGATTTCTTCAAAAGCAAATATAGAGGGAAAAGACGAAATTTTCCTTTACTCGGGTCTTGAGCATTTCTGAAAATGTTGGTAAGAATCCGCATTGTCTGGCTTTCCTGCATACGACTCTATTACATTCTATGTGCGTTGATGTCATTCTGTGGATGGCTATAGTATGATAACAACGCGTATATGTTATGCAAAACGGCGGTGGTTACAGTTTATGTGGGAGTTGGGTCTGCATTCTATACTCAATAAAAACTGTTTTCAGCTAGCAGAGGCAATAGTTAAGGTAGAATTTGGGAAATATTTTTTTTATTTGGAAATTACACTTATTTTATAAAATAAAAAAAAACAACTGAGTAAATATTTTCCTCCTGCATTTGTGAAAATAACAAGTACTTTAATTTCGTCCGGGTATGCGATACGCTGTGCAATAAACTGTTGACGAACGCAAGCAATTTAAATATTATTCTGCGTGTACTATATTGTATAACTTTGAAATGTATTGAGTCTATATTTAACAGCTCTTCAATTTTGGCTGCCAATGTTTGAAAAGTTAAAGTATTGTCTGTATCAGTGAGCCTCACAATATTTATACAACCGTAATGTAATATTCTGCCGTAATATCAAAGAAGGTGGCAAAATGCGATGTAGCAATCACAGCATTATACTCTGTTAGTTACTACATAAAATTTAAAATGCTTTCTTTACATTTCTTTAGTATCACGGCAGTATTCATCTTATCTCTAAATTCAAATTCAAATTCATTACATTTATTTGACAAAAACACCGCAACACAACAAATATAGTAAAAAAAAAAGCAACTGGAAAAAATACGTCATAAACAAGATCAGATTATATACAATTTAGAAATGTTGTACTGTAGTGTGAAGTCAAATAGGACTCAGCTCATCATGTGTTTGCCTCAAAACTCGTCCAAATAAGATAATAGACGGCCATAAGGTTACTACTCAGCGGCTTTATTCTACTTGGTAGAATAATATTGCTTTTGACATGTTATCTTATTGTTTTTAACCCAGTCATTATTGTCACGTAGATAAGGGGTAACATAACTTTGACAATACGATAACACGTCAAATGGAATATGTAGGGCCCCAGTAAATTATTCCCCTCGATATTTTTTCTGGCGTCATAAAACAGCGCATACTCCAATACCCTCAAACCAAAAGAAATAAAAAGCCACTTATTGCACGAAGCGAATAAAGGTCACAATCGTATGGATTTAACTGTAGCAACAGTTGATCCGGCGATACATTAACAAAGCGACGCCGAGTGTGTTAAGTGGATGGCTAAGCGGAGGCCACACTGAGCCGCGACGCAGACAACGATTTTATTATATTACTGATTGTGCTTAGCAACGCAATGGCTATAGTTACAAAACAAGGCAGCAATTGTAATCCCCGCAATAGAAGATATTTAGTGGTGGTAGGACTAGTGCAGGGTCCGTTCGCATCGCTACCACCACTTTATCCATTAACCTACCGACAAGCAACAGTGTTCGCATAGTTGCGTTCCATATGGGGATAAGACAACCCGAGATATAACTAGCATAGAGGCATTCCATCTTAGTCCTCAGGGTTGGCAATTTGAGGTCTTAGGATTACAGTCTTGAGATTATGGTGATGAGAATTCAAATGTCTATGGGTCTCAGATTCCACTTACCATCAGGTGGCCTGAGTGCTCGAGTGCCTTATCCTTGACATAAAAAATACTACCATAACACGAAAAATACTTGGTTTTGCTTTTTAGAGTAAATGACAGTCGTTGCCATGCGTGACTGCGAGTCGTTTACTGTATGCTGTAATAAAGCAAAGGTTAATCTCATCGATGGCAAACAAATATATTTAAAATCAATTATATGGGGCGATATTTTGTACTAGTGCGGGGCTTTTGTTTTTTTTTTATCATAACGCCTGTATAATATTTAATCCAAAAGGAAAGCCCACTCGTAAACAGAATCACCGCATAAATAAATTATAAAATTAGTCATGTATCAACTGTGACATTCAAAACTCGCACCCCAGCTAATTTTAGTACGCTGTGTGGAGGGGTATCTATCACTTCATCAAAACACCTTTCAACGAATGTATCATTTCATCGAATTTCATTTCATCGAACGCTATTTTCTGCTGAAACTATAATGTTTTTCTCTGAAAACATTAATTACGTAGGTTAGGTTAGGTTAGATGTTTAAGATACTCTTAAACATCTAATCTAACCTAACCTACGTAATTAATATTTAAGATGCCCTGAAAACATTATAGTTTTAGCAAAAAATAGCGTTCAATGAAATGAAATTCGATGAAATCATACATTCGATGAAGTGAAATTCGATAAAGCAATGAGTTACCTGTGTGGAGTCATCGGGCAGCAAGTAATGCGCCAAAAAAAAAAGTTTGAAAATGAATTTTATTTGACCGCGTTGAATAGGTTGCTCCAAGGTTCAGTGTAGAATCAGCTTAATGGCCCAACAACCATCAAGCACTATTATGTGCCACTCAGTGCACTATTAAATCGTAAACAAAAGCGAATTAATTCGTTGAGAGCTTTTATGACGAAATCGAGTACCAACATTTCAAAATCTGTATTTGTAAAGATTGTTTTATTATATTTAGTATGCATATATTTACTGTTTTTTCTTGTTAGCTAACTGCCATAAATTCTTCTCAATTTATGTAAATTTCAAAATTTTGCCCGTATATTTGTCAATCACAATTCCTTCGGGATCTCTCCAGCTTCAGCCATGTTATTCTGTTAAGGAACACAGTTTTCAACTCGATGGACGAATTATTTACCCGCGAGTTTAAGTTGCTCCGTCAGATATTACGAACAGCATTTTAAGGCGTGCATACTCAATTAAGGGGCTTACTTAACCGTTTGAGATTTGTCAGGATCATAGCAGGTGGAAGTGGTCTCTGCCTACCCTATTCGAAAACAGGCGTGATTTTAATGTATGTGTGTACTTAAGCGTTGATTGACCGATCGACAAGATGCCGTGTTTAAGACTTTTTATATTTATTTTTAGTAAATACACAATTATACTAAACCAAATGTAATCATATGGACAAATTTTATAGTTGGGTCATACGCTGATTTAGGTTACAGTCTTTCCTGTGGACACACCGAAAGTTAACGTTTTTAAGGCATAATTTTCTGGCGAAGCCCATTCCCGCATTAACGGCGTCCGGACTGCTTTAGACCTATCATATAAAAACATAACTTATATGCACACAAGCTTTTAACTATTGACTACATAAAAGAAAACTTTTGTTTTTAAAAGCGTGTATGACCCAGTCTCTTATTCAGTTTGATATTTTTCAAAATATCAATATCAGTGCCCTAAGTAATTAGTACATGAATAAAGTAATTGTATCCGCTTTCTTTTCATTTCTGCTTATGAAAGATACATTTTATCTTATTTGTCGGCTTTAGTACTCATTATCTTTTGTTCCGATAAAAAAATTACGTCCAGACGAGACTGTTATCTCTAAAATGCCTTTTTTTGCAAGGTGGCATTTTTGCCTTGCAATCCATTGTGTAAGTGGAAAAGGTAGAAAATCTCAAAATTAACTGCTTACAGAGGCTGAACGCTCGCCGATGGGAATCTTATCTCTCACCTAATGCCTTTTACTGCGACAAACTCGGGATTCTTTGTATAAGTTGCCCATTGTCTACAAACCGGGAGATTTAAGGCTCATGTCAAAAGAGGATTGATAGAAGCATCGATCATCTAGATCTGTTTTTGTTAAGCCCGTAATATTTTTTCTATACGATTCATAAATTGAAAACTTGACTACAGTTGCGGTGATCCTAACTATTGACTAATGTTTTACGAATTATCATTTGGGGAACCCTAACATTTTACCAACTCTTACTTCACAGAAAGATCCCGCCTAAGTTTTTTTTCCACGTAACTTATGAAATATGCAATAGTTAAAACAAAAATAGTTTTTTATTAAAGAAAAGTTTGTGAAATTGTACATTTGCAAACGTACGTACTTTTGGTCAACCGATACTCAAAAATACACATTATGTAGGTACACTAACTATTACATATTGATCTTTTTCTATTCGGAGTAATAGACATATTATAAAAGGAAATAACTCTTAAAGCTTCTTCCATATACCAGACCTAGAGGATTTATAACGGGAGTGTTAAGTGCGCTTGTTACATTTTGTTTGGCAGATAAGACGAATAGCAAACATCGGCCGCCAGGCTCATCTTGATTTCGGGGAATAATTCACTCAAAAAAGTCAGCAAGGGTTTGCCGAGGACAGAGGAGATAAAGCGGCTTTTGTTGCTTACGTTGATAATAAAGTTACGACTCATGATACAAGTTGAAAGTAAACAAAACACTATCTATAATAAAAACTGAAATCATAATAAAGCGTATGTATATAGTTAAAGAATGTAGTAATAATATAACGTAGTTGATACAGGCGATATTAAAACAGAAAACGCAAACATTAAACAGAATTCTAAAAATTTAAATAAGTAAACATGCAACGAACCAGCAGACGCTCAGGAACAAAGCGTCTCTGCGATGTAATAATATTTTTATTGCTTAGACAAAATCTTTTTCAGTCTTCAAGAAAAGCGATTTAACGAATGTTTCAAATTCAAAGAAATCCAGGGAATAACATTTTAAAGCACTTTTAGAATTGCAGGTAATCTTTCTGTTCGGTCAATAGGAATATGAAGGGGTATAAAATAAAATTGAAAGCAATAAAACGGGTAATTCATGGAGAGTACGGATACCTCAGCTATTCGGGCGGCCATAACTGTTAGCCTGCTATCGGTACTTCTGTAGCCCACTCCGCAGGTTTGTGCTAGGCGCGCCCATTCGAATGAATTGCTATTATGTTGGAATTCTTGAAACTCGCAAGGTTTGCCGACGTCCTGAATATGTTTCGTTACTAAATTGTGTCGCTATGCGAACTAGGTGACAGTTGTATAATAAAATAAGTATTAAATTACTCGTTTGTAAATTAACTTGTCTCTAAATAAAAGTAGTTTTGTAGTTATGGAGAATTTTACAAATATCAAGTGATTTAACAGCAACATGTTTGTATGACTGTGGCATATCAATTAAACTATACCTAATGGCGATAAGCATTCAAGAAATCACATTAAAAATGGTATTAAAATGAATTGCCAACGTCACCACAGGCTGGTTTAATTGATCAACAAACGAGCAAGGGTCATTATATTCGAAGTGGACTGTTCAGGCAAAAACTACTTACAATGGGCATCGAGTTAAATTCAGTAAAACCATTTTCACGAGCATCCCGCTGGACCATGGCTGTTAACATTAGCGGACACCCTAATGGGCACAAATGACCTGGAAGTTCCATGCTAAATACTTTAATAATGCTCAGCCACGACGATATTGTATTACTGCGGTACTTACAGTAAAATCTAGCGGCAAAATTAACGCGGGCAACGCTAGTCATCGCTGCACCGAAAACTTTTGCGATTTGGAAAATGTGAGTTAAATTAAAATGTGTGCCAAGTACGAGTAGATTTTGGAGAGCTTCATTATAATAATGAAATCCTCTTTCATTTACTTGGTTTAATTGAGTGCTTTTACTTCCTACGTCCTACTTATGTTATAAAAGGGAAAGTTTGTGAGGATGTTTGGACATTTGCTAGTACCCAAAGGATATGGTGCGGAAATGGAAACCATATTACCTACTAAGCCTGTCCTGTTCGTCCGTCTGTCTATCAACGGGCTGTATCGTATGAACAGTAATAGGTAACCAGTTGAAAGTTTCGCATATAACAACAAATAATAAATATAAATTAAAAATAGAAGCGACTCGCACTTAACCTGTTTTTTTCACCCACGCATAAACGACTGAATATGTTTGAATGGTAATCAGGCCCCATACAAGCTAATTTTGTATACGTTCGTAGATTTTCTCCTTTTACTCATGAATATTCCAAGTTTCTTCATTACATTTGATAAAATTAACCTTTTAATATACTTAATAGAATTCCTCATCATATATCTCACGACCGCAAAAAGCAGGAGTTCAATGAGACGCCCCGAGTGTTAACTTAATTGCTTCTCTATTCAACGTAAATTATGTGTGAAATTTAATGCTTTGCCAAGTGTCGCAGCGTCTCGCAGCGTTCGAGCGACGCCATCTTCATCTAAATAGGTTTCATAGACTTGTGTCAATCATTAAAATAATATGGAGCCAAATTAGTGATAAATCAAAATATTAAATAAGTTCATAAATAAAATGTCAGGGGACAGTCTCACACCAATTAACCTAGTTCCAAACTAAGCAGAATTAAAAGAAATTATTTATGGAAACGCGTAAAAAAAAATTATTAAGCGTATTGTAATCTCAGAACAATACAATACAAATACTCTTTATAGAACACCAAAAAAAAAAAACAGAACACGGAACAGTACATTTAAATCATAGATATGGTATACAACAGGCGGTCTTACCGCTAAATAGTGATCTCTTCCAGACAACCTTGGATACAGAAATAACTGAGGACACCAATTCATGGCAGGCAACTACAATTGCTTACACTCCATTTATACCTAACAGCGCGGAAGCTAGTTTTCTGCGTGTTTTAGTTTTATCTTTAATTCCTTTTAGTAATGCAAGAGCCTGAAGGCTGTATTTAGATTAAACTTTTAGAAACCCTTGGTCGGGTGCTAGCCGACAAATTATACGAATGAAATACTTAATCCCAAACATGATTGTTTAATAAACTAATTTACTAGTTCAATCGGCCTTATAGGTAGCTGTACGACTTTGTTCCTTATCGCTTTAACGCCTTTGGTAGATTAGTGCAGGAGTTCAAACATAACGTTAAAGTTACAAAGCACTAAAGTGTGCAGCTACTTACAAGTATAATGCTGACCGAACCTTTAATTGGCAAGAGACCGGGTATCCGCTATTTTTGGATGTTCTTCGCTTTAAAAAAAAAAGTTTTCGACCAAGGGGTGCTATCGTTGTGCCATGTCCAAAAATCACTAAAATTGTTACTTTTTAAGTTTATGTACATACATAACATTACGCCTTCATTCCCAGAGTAGGGTAGGCAGAGCTACAGGAATATCAACAACTCTAAAAAGGCTTGTTTATAATTTTGCAAATCAGGCTAAGAAGTTTACTAGTGTAACTAGTGACAGGTTGCAAGCCCATCACCTAACAGTACTGAAGCCCTTATACCCTTAGTCGCCTCATACGACATCCATGGGAAGTAAGAAGTAACCAACAGCCAACCAGATTTATATAACTTTGTCATTTTTATACTCATTTTCCTATCTGCGTAATTAACTAGTAATAAAAGACGCATTATGATAGTTGAACACACCTGAGACATCTCGCATTGCCACATACAGAGACATTCAAACCATTCCTAAAATAATTGAAGCGAAGGAACCTTTACGGTAGGGCTTAATCACCAAACCCTTTTGAGAGGGTTCCCTCGCCAATAATAATTCAATACCGGCATATCATGGGGTTCTTGGCGATAACACAATTTGCTATATTTGTAATATCTACAACGAAGAAAAGTGTACGATCGTGACTAGCATCTTGTTTAGGTAAAGCACTTGGGGGAGGCGGCCATCGGATGTCCGTAAGGCAAAGGAAAGCAATTTAAAACAAAATAGTTATGTGTTAGATTAAAGTATTGTATTTAACCCGACGCGCGTAAAGGTGCTCAACTTCGCTCAACATGTCTGGCGATATCGTGCGATATTTGTCGGCTACAACGTTCGGCAAAGATGGCGACGGTTTACATTCATGTTGCATAAAATGTGTTGTCATAAATTCGTTTCACATAGCAACCCTTGGCAGAATCATAATTTCGCATAATTACTTTTGACATAAATTTGGCACAATTGTCTTTGGTAGAATAGTACATTGGAATAACGTTGATTAGAATAATACTCCTATGGTAGAATAACTTTATTGTTTCGCCGAATTTTGTATGGCATACTATGTAGTTGGCATAAAGTAATAAAAGCAGAGTAATATTTTACTAGGTAAACCTTTATTGTACCTATAATCAAGGAAATTGCATTTATGTGTTCGGTGTTTATTTTTTTTATCTATTTTATCCCACTGCTCCAATTGCAATTCGGTCCTGGCGCTTCGTCGTCCGCTCCCGCGGCACGCTCGCTGCGCTCGCTCGGCTCGCGCGCTGTTATTGTACAACTTCTAACCTAACCTAACCCATTTTACTGGTACGAGTAGTAGTTCGTTACTAATTATTATGCCATGGTACAATTATGAAAGTCAAAATGCTGCCAAATGAATGATATGCGTTATGACAGTTATGCTAAGTATACTATTAAGTATACTTAGCATAACTGCCATAACGCATAACATTCATTTGGCAGAATTTTGACTTTCATAGAAACATTTTAAGCCGAATGATACTTAAGCATAATTGCTTAAGTATCATTCGGCTTAAAATGTTTCTACGATAACTGTTATGCGAAGTGTAGTTTCTTTATAACTTCTCTTCTTTGTAAGGTTGTCTGAAAGAGATCGCTACTTAGCGATAAGACCGCCTATTGACTCACTTAGTAAATTTCATGCTGTATTTGTATGTGGTGTTCAATAAAGAATATTTGTATTGTATTGTACTTTGGACAAGCGATATTATGCCAGATGAAGGGAAGCCGATGGTGACTTTGCCGGATTTAGTTTTACGTATTGCCTTGAATAAAATATTTCAGGGATGGATAAACATATTTATTTGGGTAACAAACAGTCGCTCAGTGGTAAAATACCAGAATTTTAAAATACCACATTCTCATAAGTTCTTACTGGAATCCCAAAATTTACATTTAAATTAAGGTATTGTTGATCATCCTTACCTAATATTTCGAAGTTTGTGTTTTGGGAATCTGGTAAACAGAGTAGTCTGGTATTTTATAATTGAGGGACTTTTAGGAGTGAGCGCAAACAGTCACATTACAAGCACAATAAGACATTTATATTATAAAGAACCATAAAAGGGAATACAAAAAAAAATTCTTAGCCACAATCGATACAGTATTATTATTATTATTAATAATAATAATAATATCACAGGACAATGTCACACTAATTGACCTAGTCCCAAACTAAGCTCCAGGCTTGTACTATGGGTACTAGACAACGATAAACATACTTAGATAGAGAAATAAATACTTAAATACATAGAAAACATCCAAGACTCAGGAACAAATACTCGTGCTCATCACACAAATATCTGCCCTTACCGGGATTTGAACCCAGGACCTCTAGCTTCGAAGGCAGGGTCACTCCCAACTAGGCTAGCGTGTCGTCAAATTATTGTATGTTAACTTGCTTTGTTTTTAAAATTTTAACAAGATATTTTGGTTGAGTGCGGTGTTAACATTGATTGAGTCTAAGATATGAATTTAAAAAGTGTAACTAATACTAAGATAGGTACATAAAAAATATCCAGGACTTAGAAACATCTACTCGTCCTCATCACATCATTCCCTTTAGTTCCGGGAATCGATCCGGGTACCGCTAGCTTTAGAGGTTGGGTTGCAGCTTTACTAATATTGTGTACATAGATACATAATATCACGCGTTAATTCCCAGTGTGGGGTAGGCAGAGCTACAGAAATACCAACAACTGTAAAAAGACTTGTTTATAATTCTTGAAGCACATTTTGCACAATCAGGCCGTGAATATAATATTATGTATATCAAAAAATATGAACTATGGTTATATGCGCTAAATTAAGACAACGTTTATACTTAATTACTTTATCTTTGTCTATTGTCTGTCTGTCTGTTGTATATCCGCTTACCCCTTCTAATCCACGCAACGGATTTTAATGCAGTTGTCACTAGGTATCAGTAAAAAAAACACGGAAGGTTATTATCTGTACAATTTTTGGTTAACTTTTTTTTTTGGTACGGGTTTTACTGAAAATCCACAGAAACCGTCACGAAGCGAATGTCGGGTCGCTAGTAATATTATGAAAAGGTCTAAAAATTAGTTTGTTTGTTGATATGTTAAAGGTTATGTCCAAAACTGATTTCTTTCACTAATGGGAAGTTACATTATCCAGAGCGGAACGAGAGCGGTTCGCTAATACTCGCACCAACTTATCACAAATTTGCTGAACAAGTCATTTTAAGGGAAACAAACAATTGATATTGCTCTCAGCACTTTGTTTACAAGTCACTCATTATAATAACTTCCCTCAATCGTTGCCTAAACAAACTTCCAATGTGTTGACTTTATAAATAATACAGACAATAAGTATTTGTAAAATACATATCTGATCGTTACTTAGGACCAGCTTGTTTTAGACGGTTTTATGCAATATAACTGTCTAACGGCTGCACTCACAGTCAGTTAATGACGACTGTCGTTGCTTGGGACGATTTTAAATTTGAAAAAAGAATAAGTTAACTGTTTCTACAAGTACACAGAGTACAGCGGTAAAGCCGCAAATACACTTTTGCGGCTTTAGCGTTGCTATGCATTCTTGGTCACGCTCTCTGAACGCTTAATAATATGGAAACGCGCCGCCTGCGCTCTCAGACCGTTGGCAGCTCAGGGTGGGTCCACACTATAGGGCTTCATCAGATCGGACTGTGAGGCAAATCTAGAAGACTTTATACGCTAAATTTAGACAGTGTAAATCAAGCGCTTAGGATGAGTCACATCTTACATGACAAATACCGTCCTCATAATTAAAAATGACACGGTTATGGAGCCATGTTATGATGAAATGTCAGAAATATGGCCGCACCTTTAACCAATGCCACCGTTGACTCGACGTTCCGGTTATATTGCAGCTGCTGCGGTCACGTTTATATCAGTGTCACTAAGACGCGTGACTTCATTTCTCATGTTTTGGTGACGGAATAAGGTTCAATTTGCTTTATCTCTTCTTATCTTGTACAGGGTCTTGTTCAGTAGTGGTAGGATCTTGTGCAAAGTCCCATCAGATAGCCACCACCTATCTATGTTTCCTTTAACCTACCTTCTAATGCAGTGTTCGGTTTGATGTATTCTGGTGTGGACATAAAACAATCCGTGCAATAACTAGCTGGAGGGATTCCTTTTTAGCCCTCAGGGTTGGCAGTCTTAGGGCATTTTGGCTGATTAATCCTTCATAAGATAAAGTAAACCTGAAGCCCTAGACGAGTATTTACAGTCGAGATCCGTTTGTGTATCAATAATTATTATTTAAAATTCGGTACTTGTATTTGCCCACGCCCCTGTCTGATTTACCGCAACTAACGCTTCCTTCCTAATGCTTACAGACTATAAACTATCTGTGTACTAACCAACTTTTACGAAGCAAATAAGCACTGCTATTTAAAGAGAGAATGTTACCACTGTCAGTATCAACTGTGTACAGTCGAAGTCATAAATATATACACGTTCCAAGACGCCCAAAAATATTTACACGCCCCTATGCTACTGATAATAACATACGCAGTATACTTGTACATATATTTGGCGCGATGGCAGTATACAGGGTGACTTCAAATTGGTAATACAAAACACTTGATTGTGGCTTAGTTAATGCCACACAGTATAATACATTAACCCCTTTGTTAAAATTAACTGTATTTAATTAATGCTAATTTTCGAACAAAACAAATAATTAAAGTCCCAAAGTGTGGTTACACTACATTTACAATACAATCTTATTTTCTTTGATAAGTGACAATTACTAATCAAAACACGTTTTCTTCATAAATTGTGACAGGTGACGGATAACCAAAGAGGAAAGTGTTCATTTGAAATTCTTTAAACTTCTTTGTTAATTATTATGGTAAAATAACCCTTAATCAAACGGGACAAGATAAATAAAAACTATGAATTAAGTGGGAAATAGTTTTCCAATATTTGTTTAAGGGATAACCATGTAAAGCCAACAAAAATGGGATAATTAAAAAATTAAAAAAAATACTTCTGATTATTTTAAAAGTATGAGACTTAATTGAGGGGCTAAGTTTAGGGGAAATGTGTGTAAAACATTGATTTTGTATTACCAATTTGAAGTCACCCTGTAGATATTGTTGCTTTTGACTATGCCTATATTAATTTAAGTAAAAAACAAACTAAAATCTATGCTTAGATGCCTCTATTAGACGTGGCAGATAGACGAAACTCCAAGTGAAAATGGGTATACGACGACTTAACTCGTACTAAAAAAAGGTATAAATAATTTCCGGCGTACACCAGACTTTTACCCTTTTTCACTTGATATTCAGAAGACCTTTAACCCTTTTTCACTTGATCTTCAGAAATATACAGTTTTTACTTGAGTTTCAGAAGACTTTACCTTATTTCACTTGATCTTCAGAAGACATACACTTTTTCACTTGATCTTCAGAACACTTATAGCTTTTTTCAAATAATATTCAGAAGACCCCTTTTCCATTTGATGTTCAGAAGACTTATACCCTTGTTTACTTGATTTTTAGATAACTTTACCCTATTTCACTTGATCTTCAGAAATATACAGTTTTTACTTGAGTTTCAGAAGACTTTACCTTATTTCACTTGATCTTCAGAAGACATACACTTTTTCACTTGATCTTCAGAACACTTATAGCTTTTTTCAAATATTATTCAGAAGACCCCTTTTCCATTTAATGTTCAGAAGACTTATACCCTTTTTTATTTGATTTTTAGATAACTTTACCCTATTTCACTTGATCTTCAGAAATATACAGTTTTTACTTGAGTTTCAGAAGACTTTACCTTATTTCACTTGATCTTCAGAAGACATACACTTTTTCACTTGATCTTCAGAACACTTATAGCTTTTTTCAAATAATATTATGAAGACCCCTTTTCCATTTGATGTTCAGAAGACTTATACCCTTTTTTACTTGATTTTTAGATAACTTTACCCTATTTCACTTGATCTTCAGAAGACATACACTGTTTTCCTTGATCTTCAGAACACTTAAAGCCTTTTTCAATTCATATTCTGAAAAAGTTTACCCATTCCCACTTCATGTTAAGCACAGTGGCTCTTAGTATTAGAAAGCTGTAATTTGGCATGAATATGCATATTAGTCACGCCAACAAAGTGGTACAATAAAATGTAAAAAAAAAATATTTTTAGTGTATCTCTCTTTAATTGAACGTGAGGATGTATTTTTTTTCTCGTCTACCGTGGGGTGTTGTTGAATAGGTCTTTTAAAAATATTATGGGTTTGTGATAAGAGTTTTTATAAAGTAATCCGTTTATGAAATATTAAGCTTTAAATCGCTAATTTTTGTTAGACTCAAGTGCCCCCTACAGCCAAAACTACAAATACTTATAACGAATTTTATACCTACTAAAATCATCTAAGACAGCACCAATTGACTTTAAATAGAAAATTACGAGTAGTTATTACTTGTTGGTTTTTATGATTGTAGTACTTAACGGCTTTGGAACCCTACACTGAGCATGGTCCGACAAGCTCTTGCCCGGGTTTTACTTGATTTTCAGAAGACTTTACCGTTTTTCAACTTATCTTCAGACTCCATTTTTCACTCCATCTGTCTATCATTTTTTCCTGATATTTAAACATATTTTTACTTGTTCTTAAGGATCTTGTAATATTTGCTGGGATATATTACACTCTATTTTCGTTTCTGTATTATCTTATAACAAAACAAATCTATAGACAATGTAAATCTAAATGCAAAGTAAATAATTACCAGAATGTTATTCCATGTGTTATTATTACAGGTTTGAATTGTAACTAATGGATTTTCCGATACATCGACGGATAATTCACATTAACATAATTCAATAACATTTTGCACGCAGCTTAAACCGCGTGCTCATATTAATAAGTAGTTTATTTAAATAGTCAACATAGCAAACTACTCGATGCCAATAAAAGCACGTAGGTTACCATGTTAGTAAAATGGGTGGGAACGAGAGCGAATGAGTTATTATTATTATTATTATCGTAATGCCTGAGAAGCTATTCCAGCCTAAACGTTAATGTGTGGATACACACACGCACATACTCAAACACACACTAACACACACACACACTAACACACACACACACACACACACACACACACACACTAACACACACACACACACACACACGCAGGCACTAAATGCTATTGATGTCTTGTCTGTTACGCTTCCACGACTAAACCGCTGAACCGTTTGTGTTGAATTTGTTATTGTGATAGCTTAAACTCCGAGAATCGACACAGGACGGATTTCTATGCTGACGGAATCGCAGACAACAGCTAGTAAGTTTCTCTCTTCCTCTCATAGCCAGTGCATGAAATAATATATATATATATATATATATATATATCTCAGTAGTTCATTGTCGAGTTTGCTAGCGTTACGTGAACGGTGATTTCTTGATTATTGAAGTATAACTTATAACGCTTGACTTGGAGAGTAAGCTGGTAAAGGCGTGACGAAAGCGTTACGAAACATTGTGCAAAATGTGGTTACAGAATGATAAACAAGTCTTTTTGGAGCTGTTGTATTTCTGTAGCTCTGCCTACCCCACTCTGGCAATGAAGGCGTGATGTTATGTATGTATGATAATAATGGTTTTATCTTGAGTTTTTTTTTAATTTAAAGCATCACAGTGTGTTGCACTCAGGCCACCTGATGGTAAGTGGAATCTAAGACCCATAGACATTTGGACTCTCAAGACTATAATCCTAAAACCTCAAATGCGTTGTCAACCCTGAGGACTAAGATGGAATGCCTCTATGCTAGTTATTTCACCGGTTGTCTTATCCCCACACCGGAACACAACAATGCGAACACTGTTGCTCAGTGGGTGGTTAATGGATAAGACGGTGGTAGCGATCCGGACGGACCCTACCACCACTAAAAAAGTCAAGTAACAGTTCAATGCATCACACGAATTCAGGTTTAAAGAGCCTATTATGTACGTATGAGCCTATATTTAAATTATTGCTTTTAAGACAAGCATAATAAAGTCATTTTTCAACAATACGAGAAGTTCACAGCAATGTTAGGTTGTCAAACAAATAATGAAAAGGACCAATTTCGTACGGGCCTTACAAATCCACCAATCAGATAAAGTGCTTCTTTATTTCGAACCTATACAGTCACGCCGGCGTCGGTGAAAATATGAAATCCTCAAAACAAAGAGTTCCCTAGAACTACTCATTTCTCACATTCATTTGATATCAATCACAGCTTACAAAGTCTCGGGCGCACTCGGGGGCGCTCGGGAAACTTCGGAACATTATCTCGTAGCGGTTCCACTCCAGTGTGTCTACGCCGCTACGTGAACCGCACGCGTCTACGACGTAGGATCGTAGCGAGGTACGGCCGTAGACGTAATCCTGAGACTGACTGAAAATAAACCTTTTTAAGTTTTTCGCGTAAGTGTTATCGAAATGTGCGCAATGGCAGTGTGTTAAACAGTTTTAAGGATTTTACAGGTGTTTTTTGAAAATTTTACCGGAATTTTATGGTGAGTAATGAAATTTTTAAAACCAATTGCGG
The DNA here is from genome assembly GCA_949316455.1 of Acleris holmiana. Taxonomy (NCBI): domain Eukaryota; kingdom Metazoa; phylum Arthropoda; class Insecta; order Lepidoptera; family Tortricidae; genus Acleris; species Acleris holmiana. Next base: position 8,463,021 of record OX438770.1, on the reverse strand, counting down.
TGTAAAAAAATAATTAACTTTGTATGGTATTGTTTATATTTTTACTATTATGACCGCGGATACAACTTTTTAGTGACCGTCGCAATCTCTTGTTAAGTTCCGGTTGACACATGCCAACCCATGTAGTTTTCTCGGCCTTATATTTGTAGAAGACGCGCAGTTTTTATGACATTAATAGACAAAAGAATAAAAGCTTATGTTATAAAAGAAATAAAACTAAAATGATAGTGTACTTTTTGATTGTTTTGTTATTTTCTTTATCCTTTTCCTGTGGAGAAACATCAATTTTCAATTATCAATAAGAATAAAAAGACTGCAATTAGTGCTTTAGTCAAATAAAAGCAATAAAGACCTAATTGCTGCTCAAGTGTATGTTTTACACCGCAATAGTTTTTATTTTATTTTTACCAATATTCAATATCTACGGAAGCGGACTGTGTACCTAATTAAAAAATAAAATAACCTTTTTTAGAGTTCCGTATCTAGAGGGTTCCAGCGGAATTCTATTATTAAGCTTCCGATGTCCCTCCGTCCTGTCTGTCTGTCTGTCAGTGGGCTGTATCTAATGAAGCGTAAAAGCTAGACGCTTGAAATTTTCACGGAGTGTGTAATACGCAAAACTCGTACTCGTAACAACAAAAAATAAAGTTAAAAACTAAAGGGGATATACAAGTAACGTGTTTTTTTTGGCGTGGTGCGGTTATTATGTATCTTACTTTAATACCCACTTAATAATCCCTGACTATTGTTACTCATGTATTTCTATTACGCTATCATGAACAGGAAATTAAATGGTCCTTCCAAATAGTTTAAATTATTAACACTACGTGGTTTGCATAGAGTGACGCGTCAACTAACTGTGATAACCATTATACAGGGTGACTCAGGGCCGTGGAGTAGCGAAGTGAAATGTAAATTAATATGTCAATATGAAACTAGGTGATTAACAATTTGTCATTTTGTCTTTTCGCACCAGTGTAGTCGACCTTGTCCGTTTTAATTGAAATAAAACCTGTTTAAGTATTACCATTTTATATAAAATAGTAATACCGACTAAAAGTAGGTAATGATAAGCGCGAGATTGTTCATAAATTTAAAGTATTTCATACAAACTATGCACATTGACTCTATTCAATACAACCTTCGCCTGCGCTATGGAATGCCGTTATATTTTTTTATTAAAATATGTTAAGTTGGTATATTATTATTTTTGTATTAATCATAAAAATATTTTCAGAGAAAACTAATATTTCACCCTCATACTAAGACGAAGCCACCGGCGCGGTGCCTCATTTGTTCTGCAGCTTAGGAGCTAGTTAAGTAGAAAACAGAGTAATGCACGAAAAAACATTCATTTTACACTTGTATGTTCCACGTGTTTGTGTGGGCAGGAAAGGAAAATGTAAATTATACCAATCAATAAATAAATCAGAAAGTTTGAGTGTGTTAGTTTGTAACTCTTTCACAATACAACGGCTCGACGGATTTGAATGAAATTTAGAATGAAGATAGGTTATACCCCCTGGATTAACACATTGGCTACGTTTCATTCTGGAATAATTAAATTACCTGAAAAAATAGCGATAATCAAAATATATGCGGACAAAGCCGCGGGCAGAACCTAGTATGAATATACACATACACACATAACATCACGCCTTCATTCCCAGAGGTAGGCAGGGCTACAGAAATACCTACAACGCTAAAAAACTTGTTAGTAATTCTGTAACCACATTTTGCACAATCAGGCTAAGATGTTTACCAGTGTATTAGTGACAGATTGCAAGTCTATCGCTTAGTCGCCTCTTACGATATCCACGGGAAGACAAGGAGTGGCACTATTCTAACCCGGCAACTACACGGGAGCATGAATATAAAAAAGGAATATGATCAAAATAAGAGGGCTAAAATCATCACCCCTCACTTACTATATTTGGACGAAAATAGATTATTATTATTAGACATACAGATAATATGAAATTTATCCTATAAGCACAAAGGGAGTTTTTGTTCCGCACAATTTAATGGTTTCCGAAAGTATAAAAATAAAAATGTCTACTTAAACGGAGTCGCGACCGAAAGTAAGTTTCTTATAAAACAATTGTAACACGTACCTTCGTCAATTTGTTAAAGCGTTTTTATTTAGCCCGGGTTTTTATTGTCTGCCATACAATTAAAGTTCAATTTTTACAGTCCATAACGTTTTTCATCATAGTTAGTGTTGGTCATAATGTTAAAAGTCATGTCATTATATTTTAAGATACGAAAGTTGTTAAAAATGTATTCGTAACTAATCAATATCCACTTCATATTGCTGAAGGAAACAATTGCAATACATAAAAAATAAGTAGGCACCTAACGTTTGTGAGGATATTATGGCATTCATATTTCTGTAGGCATATTAACAAAACCTAATATCCAATGTTACGCTCCCACTTAAGTTTTCTGAACCTAACAATACAATACAATACAAATACTCTTTATTGAAGACCAAAAATTAAAAAATTAAAACAGAACACGGAACAGTACATTTAAATAGGTATACAACAGGCGGTCTTACCGCTAAATAGCGATCTCTTCCAGACAGTTTTGTATTGATCAGGCTTGTACTATTGTTATGCTCAAGTCATTTCATTGGAATTTTATAATACAACGGCATAAATAAAAACAATTACAATTTTAGAATATATTATCGATATATACCTTTGAACGATAAAGATATAAAACATTTAACTTAATATAATATAGTATTTAACATTATGGACCATTAAGGTCCGTAAAAATTATTCATCGTTAAATTTTTACGGACCTTAGCTTTTTGGCTTTCGAAACATATAAATAATAAATAAATAAATAAATAATCACAGGACAATGTTACACAAATTTACCTAGTTCCAAACTAAGCTCTAGGCTTGTACTATGGGTATTAGACAACAATAAACATACTTATATAGACAAATTTACACTTAAATACATAGAAAACATCCAAGACTCAGGAACAAATACTCGTGCTCGTCACACAAATATCTGCCCTTACCGGGATTTGAACCCAGGACCCCTAGCTTCGAAGGCAGGGTCACTCCCAACAAAGCTAGCGTGTCGTCGTATAAATAATAAGGAAATCAATTTCAAACTTACAAAATTAAACGCAATTCAGTTTATGGTTGACCAAGGGATCCCATTGAGCCAGATATTAACTTATTTATTTTAGTCAGAGCCCCTAATTTTGGGGATCAAGATGCAGTCACCAGCTTCTTTGTTTATTATCACGTTGTACTTTATATCAACAACTCACCAGCAATTTTGTAGCATTTTTCTAAAAACTATTCAGAATGTAAAAATATAACGTACATAGTAAACCCAGGCTGTAATATCCGTGAAATATGCGTTTGTTTTAGCACAAAGCAACAGGAAACGTGGCAGACGAAACGAACGGTTCGCGTTCACGGAGAAATCTCAAATATTTCAATACCTAGGGAACTACACGCCAAATAATTTTAACAAAGCGTGCCTAACGTTCGTTTTCTGACGGCGTGTCCATGGATACCACTTTACGCTGGGAGTTGGCAAACGAAAACTTTTTTACGAACATTCTTGTTAGGTAATAAATCAGCCTATTTCGCATTTAACCATAACGGTTTAACAATATTTTTAACGTTATGGCAGCACTTATTTCGTAAAAAACGCAATATCATTTCGAAAACAAGATCAGTCTTAAACAAATACAAGAAAAGAAAATTGGTCTTTATTTTGCGAGAGGGGTTTAACGTAAACCTGACGTATGACATGAATGCGCCACAAACTTGGCAGTCAGGGCGGTCTGATTTTATTTAAAAAACGTAAATACCAGTTAAATTACTCGAAATGAGTTTAAATCCTTTCGGATCTTTATCTGTACTAATATTTTGCTTTACCCAATGGGAACACTATTGAATGGGGTGAAGGAGTAACAAACATTCCAACTCTCTCACACACAAACACAAACTTTCGCATTTATGATATTTCTGTGATTATACAGTGTGTGACATCCATAAGAACATTAATTGTAATTATAACGATAAATTTTGATGCTGTGAACGATTTTATCGAAAATATACAACAATTATCTTTTCTAATGGAGAGTTATTTTTTTTTTAATTTCCTCGAGCAGCAATGTAATGCAAAAAGCCAAACGAGTTAGATACAAACAAATGTTAGTGACAGTAAAGTTGTTCGCTTTGCTACCAATACATTGCCTGGCGAATTAGTTAAAAAAGTGCACATTTTGCTAACAATACACATGTTTTTTATGTTAATTAGGATGCATATTTACTTTTGTCAAAGTATGTGTTCGTATGGACGTCACACACTGTATAGTTAGAACAATATTAGCCCATTCCTCTTATGAGTTTATGCAAAATTTCTCTACCACACGCGGCACTTATAATGTACTTGTACCCGTGTGTACCCAGGCGGTTCAGTCGCTACGTCACGCTTTAATTGACAAGATTGATTATCGTAAGCTGCGCTGCCAGTCGGCACATATGATGAATAGTCGATGTATAATTAAAATTGACAGGTTTCCTGAGATCTAATGACATGTTCGCTGGTGACTGTTGTTGTTTTTTTTTGAGGTTACATTCATTTCATAGAACTTACGACTTCCCAAGATTTTGATTCCGTAAATAGGCTTTGGAGGAGTTTTGATTTTGTGATAGGTATAAGTCTAACCTAAACTACGTATTAATAATTAAGTTAACCTAAAAACAACGGAGGGCTTCAGCAGAAAAAAAAATCGATGAAGTGACATTCGGTGAAATGATACATTCTATGAATAAATCTCTTTAAAACAAGGGGACACCATTTTTTAGGCTAATGATTTGCACTTTACATCCAATATACCAGGCCCTCTATTCTAATGCGTTATGCCGATATCTCGTTTGATGTGTTTTATAATCATTATGTCACTCGCCATTATTGTAAATGACGTAAAAGTTGAATAGAGGCCCTGTACCAATGAAAACGAGTTGAAAATGAGTTTAACGGTCCTTCAGACAATACAACAGAACTCGTCAATTAAGTTTCTAAATTTAAAAATATATCTAACAACGTACCTTTTACATTTCCGTAAGCGACAAATCATGGTACCATATGAAAAGAAATAGACCAGGTTCAAAACATACATTACGTTACACTTTAAAATAGGAACAAGGATATTTCTAATTATAATAATCATTTTAGAAGTTGACACTATCGTCTTAATTCACCTACTGATATACTCTGAGACAGTTTAGAGATAAAATAACTCATTCCGTTTTCAAATTTGCATATAAAAAATCTTAACTAAGGAACGACTTCGTTATCAAGAGGTGTAATAGGGACTTCTCGTCTATCGACTTCCGAAATATATATGTGTATCGATAAATACAGATTACATCTTTTTAAATATGATTACGAGTAGAAGTAAACAACATGAAGTCTTATCGCGAATGAGCGATCTCTTCGAAATAACATTTGGATACCAACTTTTAGGAAATTATAAATAGAAATTAAAATAATAATATTTTATTGTTTCTTATAAATATTCGTGGATTACTTATGCCTTTTAAACAATTTTCGAAAGAAATTGCAACGAGAATTAATATCAAGCCTAATTATATCATGTTATGTACTCATAGGTACTAGCCTTTAATCTGATGGATGACCTTTTTATCTGCATGTGTCTATGTCAATCACTCGTTGACAATTCTTGTTGCAATTTCCTTCGACAGCAAATTAAAAATGCCTCGTAACATTTTCAGCCACTCAAAACTTATCCAAAAGAGATCGCTCTTTAGCGATAAGGCCGCCTGTTGTTTACCTTTAATTTTAATCCTCAGTGATATGTTGTGTTGTGTTCGATGTAATGTATCGATACAATATGTAAATCGGTAGTCGATAAACGAGAAGTCCCTATGACAGCTCAAAATTGCTACCAAAATTCTGGGCTCTGGTTATAATTAATTGACTCTGAGTGCTGCCGTTAGGCACAATCACCTTAAGTCTTCTTTTACTCGTCCAAAACTATTCGCACATACATCTTCATTGGAAGTTCCAAGTACCCTTAATAATATAAATGTGAACATTTCGTTACAATGGTACAACAATCTCAGTGCAGCTCAAGAAAATTTCCATCACGTAAAAGCTATCGGTTGACAACCCCCTAAACAGGAAATTAAATTGAAATTGCAACTCACGTTCTTGAGAAAGAGTTAATGAAGGTGGCATTTCGGGTTGAGAAAAGTTTTTGCACACTCCCGTGCGTCAAAGTAGGTCGGTAGAGTATGTAAATCGGTAGGAGGCATCCATTTTCGCGGGGCACTCATCAACGTAGTCGTGAGAGGTTACTGTGCGGTAATACATCACATTATACTGAGGCACCAGGCAGCGGAATTAACGTGGGCGTTACAAGATACGGAGATGTTGTGAACTAGTCACGGTTTTTTAACGTTCTGTAATAATAAGATGTCTGAATTTTTTTTTTACCTTGCCTTGTCTGTAAAATAAACACTAGCAACACTGTTATACTGTAAATAGAGAACATGCAAGAAAATCAGAATTAAATTTTATTTATATGATTTAGGAGAAAATAGAAAAAGCATAATAAGTTTTGACCCGTTTATTAAGATTTTATATAGAATCAAACTTGTTAAAATTTCAAGTAAAAATATATGCATGTTCCCTATTAAAACAAATATAACTCTATATTTATTTTAGCCGCATTTTTCTTTTAGGCTGCATAAAAATACCTAAGTTTACCATTAAATTTCTAACCATTTACTTTTTCATTCCAAAAGCAGTAGTACGCATAGGTTTAGGAGGAATAATAACTAAAAATAAATAAAAATAAAACAACTAAACCGATAAAATCGCCACAGACAACTACTACGTGTCTCTTCTTGGCTTTTATTGCTGTACGTAGATTTTACAACCTTCCTGCCGGCATGATAGACTTGACAGGCACTAGTATAAAACGACAGCATAATAGTGGATCAGATTTTATTTATGCGCCTGCTTGCTTTAAACTGCCGATTTCTTCAGAACCGGTTTGACGAGAAATACCAAAAATGTTTAATAATTGTGGCAATAATTGAGTTTTTAACCGACTTCAAAAAAAGGAGGAGTATGGCCACACGTAACTTTATACAGAGTTCCGATTTTTTTTTTGTGTTGGGTAATGACATTCAATTGGTTTACACATAATTACATTTTAAGTTTCCATTATTAATCACTAAAATGTGTAAAATTAAATTAAATGTTGTAAAAAAACAAAAAATCGACTTCAAAAACCCAAAAAACCACTTATCTAAAACTTAAGTTGGCGTCCCACAATATTTTTAACCAAGAGACCACTTCAGATTGACTGACCTATAACCATTTGAAAAAGAAAAGTAGGGTTTATTTTTTGTTTTTAATTCATCTTATTTTATTGTATTCCATTTGAATATACGCATGGACGTTTTACTTTCTAACCACTTTTAATCCATAGAATAATGAGTTTCTAAGTAAGTACCTTTTACAAACGAATTATTATTAATAATAAAATTATAATTGTTTCCGAGGTATGGAGCCCTAAAATGTTTTTTTTAAGGTTATACTAGCTTGTAAGATTTTTACATGGACGGACGCACATAACAAAATCACGCTACTAGTTTTTTAAGACGTCAAATTATTTGTTAAGAAGCGTCAAGTCACATTTTAAACTCAGTACTTGTCTTGGTCTAGATTATAGAGATGCCACGGCAAAAGTAACCAAACAATCCATCACAATAACACAAACATCTACGAGCGATTTCTATCAGAACGCAAATAATGTTTACGTAGAGAGTGAATAACTTGAATCGCACAATCGAAACCCTCGGGGTATGACGCGGAGGATAGTCATCGCGCCCTCATCCGTTTTATTGGAAGGCTACCCTGACCCGCGAAGCCTCCTATTGACCCCTGAGCGGGTATGAGGCATAATAATACACCTCATCTATTAGGTATTCAATATTTTGTTCGCAAACTCATCTTTGTTTTACGACTTTGGGAACACACGCGAGAACCTCTGTGAAAGAGGTAGGGAAACTTGGAACGCGAGCAAATAAATAGAATTCAAAATATTGTTGGTGCTCAAAATGCGATGGTTGCTGCCTCATTCAAGTAAAGAAACATATTTAATGAGTATGTTTTAAATCACCTTCATACAAGACAAACAAGGGATGTATTTTATTTTTAGAACCATCCACAAAGTGATTTTTTTAACGACTTTCCGATTAGTTAACGCCCCACAAATGACCACCCAATTCAGTTATTTTACCGCTCAATTTATACCTTAAATGCAATTGAAGGAGGGTTATGTTTTTCGAGCGTATGAAAGTATGTATGTCTATTTCTGGGCTCCCTCTGCAGCCTAAACGGCTTGACGGATTTCAACATATCAGTATGTCATTCGATTCATCTTATTGTCGAAACAATAACATTTCAAAATAGCGTCCGCGAAATAACATATGGAGGGGAATTTATTTTTATTATAGCAATATATAGCTTAAATAAAAGCTGAGAAATAGCCTATAAAATGAGATGCTACCATTTGACAGGAAAAACAAAAAGTACCCATTTCTTAAAAAAAAATATCATTTGCATACTGTGACAGCTGCTCTTACTATTTTCTATAAATTATAGAGTTTGATTTGAGTTTTTCAGTAAATATTCTTATTGTAATCAGTTCTTTGTTTTTTATAATAATTTAGCTTTTTCTGCGTATGCGTATTAATCTTCATTGTTAATCTAAATATTGTACATAGACAAACCAAATTTGTCTATACTGTCCTAACAAACACGGACATTTGTTTCAACACTAATTTAATTTTTACGCAACAATCTAATTTGGTACAGTAACAAAAGTTGTATTTTTAAATTTACTCAATTACTACTTGATTTTACATTAACCTAACGGTTTCATAAAACAGTTGACGTTTTACACGTGTGTGTTTTTTTTTGTTCGATTTAACACGTGTTGTAAAGAAATTTAAGCGAGGCAAAAGGTCCTCGTTTTTTATTTGGTTGACTGTCTTCGTAATTCGGCAGCTCGGCTTGCCAAGACTGATCCACTGATAACATTGCTCGGCACGACCGAGTGAACTACGACTGAGCTTATAAGCCACCGAGGTAACTTCGCTCTTTAAAACCGTGATCCTTATGATCCAAGAGCCAGTCAGCATCGCCGCTGGCATCGATCGGAACTCGCAACTCCAAGATGCTTTACTTCGCTTTTTGTGGTTAATTAATTTGGTACCGACCGTATTTCATCTTGTCATTTGTTAAGAAAAAGACCCGCGGCAATCTCCTAAAATTTGATTAAACGTTCATGAAGATGTTAAGGCAGCCGAAGTATTTTATAATCGTAATTGCGTTACACTGACTGCGTACAATTTCAAAATATAATTTGCGGTTTAAAACATATTACCGGTACATCACAATATGAAGTAAAAGTAAAGTAGGTATTTTGTTTAAAACAGTGTCTTGAATGACAAGCCAGTTTTTCGTATAAGTATAATGAATAACTTGAGAGTATTTACAACAATACTTTCCGTATTTAAACTTCGTATTCTAGCTAGAGGCATCTATTCCGGATTCTAGTGGACATTTTGCGCTTGAAATTTTGAACCAATGATTAAGAGTTACAACCAAAAAAATATGCAAATGTTTAATGCCGCATAGTATACCTGAGGAGGCGCGGAATCGATTTGGATGCTTTTATATTTATATCCTTCAGCCATAAAGCTTACTGCGTTCGTCCGAGTTGATCCGGATAACCGTAAAAATGGGCCAAGTACTAAACTGTTTCGGAAAGTCAATTTAAATTTGTCTGGTCACAATTTATTCGAATTTGACCATGCTTTATTTGATGATCTGAAAATAAAGGAAAAGAGGTACGTATATTACTAACAGTAGTGTCTCAGTTAAAGAGTTTTTTTATTAAATAAACCTTAAAACAAAGCACGAATTTAAAAAAAAGAAAAATGTTGTTATTGACCGTGCATGCATACTGCCGTCCTCAAACTAAAAAGCCGTTAAATGCAAGAGGGTCATTTTGAGTTATGGCCAAAAAACGTTTGAAACTATGTCTCTACAAACTGGTGCACGATATCGATGTAAATTTTTTTATATACTAAGTAATGAGGGTTGCTTTATATTTTTATATGAATTTGATATTTTTTTACTTATTTTTTATAGGTGAAATCTTCAGTTTTCCTTTTTAGCTATGGACCCGTTGAATTTAATGTAATACTTTACATAGCTTAATGACGGTTAAAGTATGTTTAGCGGCCTTCTAGCTCAGTAATTTAGGATATTCGCGTTACATTTTACAAATATAACAAAAGTTATATAGAAAACATAACTAAAAGGCGGTGACATGACATAGCCACTTTTTGCTATGCATGTCTAGTTAAAACTATGCAAACATACATGACTAGAAAACGGCCACGCGACTTTAACTGCCTTCTAATTAAGAAAAGGTAAATGAGGTGGAATCTGACATATAGTTTTAATATTCAATGCTTGAGAAAAAGGCAGTTAATTTCAGAACAAATCACAATAACTGCTTTTTTGTTATGGATTGCAATCAAAATATGTTTTTATATCCAATGACTTGGGGAAGTTACTGCCACAATGTTATTTGGATCCCTTAGAGGAGTGTGAAACTACATTATGCAAGGAAAAGAAAGTTGTGCTCCCTGCGTAATACGTAAAATAACTGCAAAATAACTGTTTTATTAAATAGAGGGGTGTCCCAGAATTTTACGCAAATATTATTTATATATTAGAAAACCTCTTCCATACCGGTCAAGAAGAGTTTTAACTTTCTAATAATATTAATTAACTTAATAGTTATAATGGTTCTCATGATACTGGTAAATAACCTTGCGGCACGTGATGTTTTAAGCCAAGGAGTACCACCCTTGCCTCCGTTGGCTAAAAACATGTGTAATTTATAATTCTAATACTTGAAAACTGTAAAGCTGGAAATTTAAATGCAGTCCTAAAAAAGCTCATAACTCACTAGGTACATTTACTTGTCAAAAATACACTACAACATTACACAACCGACATATTATTATTAGGTACAAAAAGAGCAAAATGAGAACATATTTAGAAATGTTGCACTGCACTGTGAAGTCAAATAAGACTCAGCTTATGTTCTGGCTGCAGCACATGCTCAGTGCAGCAGCCGAAGCAGCAGCGCTGGTTTTCAGTCGAACCCATATATAAATAAATACAGCCTATACAATAATACGAGGGAACTTCAATAAGCTCTCGGTATTGATATTTTTCAACCTTTTTTTTTTTAAAACAGCCGCTAAGTATCATTCATTAAAATTTGATAAAGTGATATTCAAATATTCGTTGGTTTGATTTTCTGCAATTACCTACGTAATAAACTTGATTACAGGAGTAATTTGCAATGTTAATTAAATTAAATACAAATATCAGGGGACGGATGGATTATGTTTATGTTTATAAATGTCACAAATCTGCTCATTCACTATCTACAATAATTCAAAAGTGGTCAAGTGAATTTAAACATGGGAGGGAAAGCAACGATGACGACCCTAGACCTGCTGGGCCTGTTGAAGTTACTTCACAGGAAAATATATAAAAAAGTGGAGAAAATTATATTGGAGAATGGTCGAGTGAAGGTAAAATCGGTAGCTCAAACAACCAATTCTTATTAATTAATATGTATTTCTACTGTACAACGATATCGTCCTTGATCATCTTAACAATGTCATAAGTTAGTGTGAAATGGGTGCCGCGAATGCTGACAACGCTTCAGAAAGATATTCCTGTTGCTTGTTGATCTGACTTTAACTGAGCTATGCAATGAAAATCCTGATGAGGTACTCCAAAAAATTGGTACTGGAGATGGGTTCATCATTACGACCGAAAGAGCAAACAAAAGTCCATGCAGTGGCACATCAAAGGAACACCTCATCCCAAGAAGTTCAAGGTCATCCCTTCAGCTGGCAAGCTCTTTGCCAGAATATTCAGGGATTTTGAAGGAATATTACTGATCGATTATAGAGATAAAGCGTGTAAATATCACAGGACAGTACTACGCTAATATTTAACGGCAGTTAAAGAAAGTAATCAAAGAGAAGATGGGGTAAATTACCCAGGAATGTTCTGCTTCTGCCCGACAACGCCCTTGTGCATACTGCTCATATTGTCGAGGCTGTTGCTTTTGAATCTGGGTTCTAAACTATTATTCACCCACCGTTTAGTCCAAACTTGGCCCCCAGCGACTTCTTTTTGATTCCTAAACTTAAAAAAAATCTGGGATGAAATCGATTTTCTGACGATGACCGTTGAATATGTCGTGGATATATTATTTGAAACTAGGTCTGAACGTTTATAATATCACTACATAGTATAAAACAAAGTCGCTTGACGCTGTCTGTCCCTATAGGTATTTATGCCTTTAAAAACAAATAAATAAATAAATATATATATAAATAAATAAATAAATAAATAAATGTATATCAGGGGACAAACTCACACAAATTGACCTAGTCCCAAACTAAGCTCTAGGCTTGTACTGTGGGTACTAGACAACGATAAACATACTTATATAGAGAAATAAATACTTAAATACACAGAAAACGTCCAAGACTCAGGAACAAATATTCGCGCTCATCACACAAATATCTGCCCTTACTAATACGTAACGGATTTTGATACGTTTTTTTTTAATACATAGAGTGATTCAAGAGGAAGGTTTATATGTATAATAATTTAACCCGGAGCGAAGCGAGGGCGGGTCGCTAGTACTTAATATTGCAATAAACGACCCAAACCAAGATTTCCTGAGTGCCTTGGATAGGTACGAAATTGAATCGATTGAATTCGATCACTTAGAAGAAAAGCACGCTGTAACATTATTTTTTACCCATATTAAGTAAAACTTGTTGCACGATTTCGAAATTTTGTTTAACTGCACCAACTTTTGACAACATGCCACCTTGATCGAAAAAAAATATTTTTCCTGTACGAAAAGTCAAAAGTTGTTGAATGAAAAACGAGAAATGTAGTGATGACTTAAAAAGTATGAATTTATTCTGAATACGTCAACATTTTGGAATAATAGTTTAATGCAATTTACTTACGTTTCTACGTCATTGAGTATTAAATATCAAATTTTAGAATTACGAATTATAGGTAATTTTAGAGCCAAGGGAGGCAAAGGTAACATTTTTTATCACAATCATTCAAACCTTAATACCTGTAAACTAATTAACAGAAAATAAAATTAAAACTAACTAACGTATTAGAAAACTTAAAACTATAGGTATGTAATAATATTTACGTCAATATCTGGGACACCCTGTATGTTATAAACTTTGAGTTTAACAGCGAAGTTTTACTATAAAGAAAATAAAGAGACTGAATTCGCTACAATACGGTTTTTGGATTATTTCTAAATACCCAATATTTACTGAGATACAATACTTGGAACTCACAGACATTTTTAAACGAGACTCTTGCGCGGGGGTCGCCTTGCCGCCTTCTAGTTAGGCAATATTGTGTAGCTGTGATTTAATTAAGCAGGGATGTATTTTTATTACTATTATTGCTAGCTTATAAAGCCGTGACGGTATTTATGGTATGTATTTTGATAAAATTAAATGTTATTTACAAAACAATAAGGTGGCTATTGGACTTTAACCGCTTTTTTATTAAGTATACACGGATTGACCGCCTTTTAATCTGTGACCTCTTTGCAGGTGAGTATTGTGCTTGTAAGCTATAAGGCGGCAAAACTCCAAAAGCCGCTGTTAAGTCGTTGAAAATCAAATAGCCGCTTTTAAGTCTTGTACAGTATTACGTAAAATTGGCGGCTATCAACCTTTAATCACCTTTAAGTTAAGCAAGTGTTAAATAACTGCCTTTTTAGTAGCAATAGCCCAATAAATCTTCATTTAGCCGCTAGAGCGAAGGCTGTATCTTGGTGGTTTTTAAAGATATTGGCACCAAACCTAGATAGATCGATAGCTAATAAGTAGCTGAATCGCGCTGTATAGATAACTCAAAAAGGTCGTATGATCCTTTAGTCGCCTTTTAGTTTAAGGACGGCAGCATACCGTCACGTACATGTTTTCATCTATAAAAACAAAGAAAATTTTCTCAAGACATTGTTCAAAGTGAGTCGCAGCAGAAAGAGCCTTGAAAACGAAACTGGGAATTTAGCCAATAAAGGGGAGAGAGACAAAAGCCTGTGAAAAATAACACACAAAGTAACACACTGTAATATTTCACGTTACTATTCCCCTCTCCGCATAATTTCGGTAATGCTACAGTTATCGAGCATAAAATAATTTGGCGCTCACATGACTGAATATAATATCACAGATAATTGAGCTTGAAGTTGTGTTTCCATTAAAACATTTCATACAGTGTTATAAAGTTTATTACGTTGTTGTTTTAAACATCAAGCATGTAAAAACCTTTTCGAAACTAAAAAAAGTCCGGAGTCATCTTTTCATTGTACTCTGATACCTTTATGAAACTATGATGGATTTTTTCCGTTAAAAAGGGTAGGATACAAATCCTGCATACATCAATCAAACTCTATCGCGAGAAAATTTTCATCGATCAGAATTGAAGAGTGAATATAACATTCATGTATGATATGCTTACCATGACAGGACATTTTACTTTAATACGTGCTTAACCTTTTATAGTACAGCTCACAAAATTAAAAAAAATACGCAAAAACATACTTAATTTCAAATACTATTTGGGTCGTTTTCAAAAAAATTGTACATAGTTAAGGGCTTTAATTAAAACAAAACTTAATTGATTCCTTTGTGTGACGAAAGTTACCCATACAATTTGTATGACTAACTTTCGTTATACAAAGGACGCGATCGTGATTTTGTTTTCATTAAGCCCTTAACTATGTTCAATTTTTTTGAAAACGACCCATTTAGGTTAGTCAAACTGAAGTAAATAAGTAGGCTGTTGTTTAAAAATATTTTATGAGGTCGACATCAGTTTGAATCATAATAGGCTGTTATGTAGTCCCAATTCTCAATTAATAAGAAACTATACGATCTTTCACTTCCCCAAATGATACTTTTTGAGACGTAACTGAAAATACCAAATACTATACCATATGCCTATAATATTTGAGGAGTTACCTCAATTTTTCACGGAATCCCTCGTTGGATACTCATTTAGTGTGAATGGGACCACCTGGGGACATATTAAACAAAAATAGGATTTTCGTATTAAGACTCCACGGAATCCACAATTCTCGAAGTAATCGCGTAACGAATATTAAAAAAAAAACATTCAGTCGAAATGAGAACCCCTCTTTTTTAAAGTCGGTTAGAAAGAGAGCTTATTTTGCTTTTTTGTAGAATGTAAACAAAAAATAAAATTAAGACAAATACCAATCTCGTTGTGTGTACAACGTTATTCAAACTACTGTAAAAACAACTGAAAATGTTAAAAACACCAAAAACATAAATTTAAAAGAGGTCAAGTTCTCATGTGCCGCCAAAAGAAGGTGCCAAGTTTGGCACTAGATTGTTTACAGTCAGATCAAAGTATTGCCACTAAATATATTTCGAGCCTTAACTTATCAGTTTTCTATACAATTTAAGAAAATTGTCAAGTTAGGACTAAAAATACATTTAGTAGCAATAAAATCTGACTGTAAACCATCTAGTCCCGAATTTGGCACTATCACTTTTTTAATGTACTAAAATATTTCTGTTAAATTAAAAAATTAACATAATACTACGTAGTTGTTAACATTTGTGCTTTTTGGTTTTTTTTTCGTCAACTTGTGCACAGTAATAACTATTTAATAAATACTGACAGAACCTTAATTTTCACACTAGGTTACAGAGGTTATAGACCTAAGTAATCTTTTTTAAATAAATCAGGTTCCACAAAAATCAGCTGCACTGAGAGAAAAAGTTAGAAAGGTGGGAAATAGGGCTTTTTTCTTCGAACTTGTCCGGTCATACTGCAGTGTTCCTAGATAATTATAATAACGACTAAGTATACCATAATACATTTTTTTACATCAGTATTATTCGAGTTTAAGTTTAGTTACGATCAATTGATGATCAGTGATCTGCACAGTGTGTTAATATTAAGACAGACCTTGAAAAACTTAATTTGTTAAAAAACATTATCCCGTCATTCCCGTTACATAAACAAATGTACCCATGTTAGCAAACTTGCTTACCAAAGTGCAAGTCATGAAACAACTTGCAATTTTTTGTATAAAACAACTCTTACACCCATTAAATGCATGATAAGTGAGAATTTTCACTTTACCTATATTTTCCGTTCTGGTATACTAGTCATATTTATATAGAATTTATAAAGTTAATTTCACTGTTTATTATTTTATTTCCCGGGGTTTTATATGACTGCTCACCCTAACTTATTGTCCCAAACTTACTCTTAAAGCAAATAGGCTGTCACAAACACCACATAAAAGCATAATAATATTGCGAGTGTACAAAAATGTACAAAAATATCTCCCATTCACCTCGAGGGGAGGCGTGAATGAAGATATTTCAGCGTCACGCATCAATACTGAAACATATCCATTCCCGCTCAGAGAGTTTGAGCGACAAAACTTCCCGATCCGTAATGTATGGAAATGCGATGGAGACATATATCGTCTCCATCGCAGTCTTCCGAGTCTATAGTCTATTACTCGGCTGTAGAGGTCTCGCCACGTTCGGTATTTGATGCTTTTTGCGCGAGAAAACAATGGTACGAGTATTCCGTTTAAAGCGCTCGCATTAAGAAGATTCGAACGGTAGTCGTGAATTGAGTTACGAATGGGTATTGTTTATGCTTTGTTTTCAATAGTGGAAAAACAAAGGAAAGAACAGGAGATGGCGCGATCTTTGTTTAACTAAATCACCACAAATCTAGGCTTTGGCAATATGATTTTCCGTTTGTTTTTGAAATGTACGTAACAATAAGTTTTCTACAGAAGTGTTTTCTCTATTGGAGCATTGTAATAAAATTTTACTATAAGAAACGATTTTTGATTACATTTTAAATTAAACTTTTAGTATTTTGTAAACGTTAATAGCTTTCACTAACGCCAACGCCATTTTTGGGTAATTCTAAAAAAAGTGGCACGTTTACCTGTCAATGAGTTTTTGAATACAAAGTATGTTAAATTTGCAATTTCCATAAAAAATAAAAACGTGGATAGATAAGCACAGATCTTTTATATCGAGGCCCAGCCATTTTATTTATTCAACCTTATTACATTCGCCAAAAAAAATATGTAGATACCATTTTTTACTGTAACCTGTCTTGTCCAAATGTGACATGCTTCCAGTTTTTTGGTCTTTGAAATGTGTGTACTATTTATAAAATATATTTTATAGTATATTTTACAATAAGAATATCATGACATTCAATTAATAAAAATATGGTCTTAAATAAATATTTTTTATACAACAATATTCGCACACGAAGTTTGTCCACCGATTTTTTTACTGTAACCTGTGTGTTCGCGATATTGCATCTCACTTAAAAACGAAGAATAATAGGCACACCATAACCCTCGGTAAATATTCGGCCAGTGTCTGGCTCACTGCCGTACGGAACGGTTGAAGACGATCTGTGGTACTTTTGTGGATATTATTCATCAACGGCGGTAATCTGGAGGTTGTAACGGGTATGTTAACTTTATCTTGTCTCGATTATTTAATTTTATTGGTATGGGAAGGTATTTACTAATCATTTGGACGTGGTAACATGGTATATCTACTTGTGGTACTAAGAGGGGACCTTCGTATTTTCAACGGTTTTAGAGTAAATTCCTTTTAAATCTACTTTTCACTTTATCCTGTGTAACTTTAACCTGTAACTAAAACACAGGTTAATGTGACTCTTGGCAAGCTAAAGTGAATTAAATTTTTAATCCCAGGGAAACTTTCCAGACGCTTTATTAAGCAATATTAACAATGTTCTATCAAAATAAATGTAGGGTATTGCTAATTTATAGTACCTACTTAATCTGTTTGCGTTAATTTCACCAGCGGAACTGATTGCACCGTGTTGTTGTAATTCCTCTGTTCCACTGAGTTCAACTGGAAGTTCAATCAGTTTGTAGTGTTGTGTAGTGTAGTTTGTAATTTCATTTTAAAAGTTGAACTAACCGGAAAAAATTGATCCTTTTAAATCAACTTTCTAATATTTTAATCACAAGTAAGCATTCAAAAATAGATACGGGTTAACAATAAAATCCCGGTTTAATGCAGTCGAGTTCATAAATATTTGTACACTTTAGTACCTTAGTACTTTAATCGCTGTGACAGTTTAAACGTCAATAAGGATACATTTTCTCCAGTTAGTTATATACTTTTAAAATAAAATTACAAAGTTGGAATATTTTTGTCCCATAAGTTCAACTGATTGAACTTCCAGTTGAACTTAGTGGAATAGAAGGGTTGGTGTAATTCATTCGTTATATTTTAGGGCCAACATGGGAAAAAAG
Source organism: Acleris holmiana (assembly GCA_949316455.1). NCBI lineage: Eukaryota > Metazoa > Arthropoda > Insecta > Lepidoptera > Tortricidae > Acleris > Acleris holmiana. The sequence continues at coordinate 8,444,468 of OX438770.1, read as the reverse complement.
TCTCGAGAGGAGCTGTTAGCACAAAAAAGGGAGAATGAAAAGAAAAGATACAAAAAATAAAAAGGAATCCTGAACTTTATGCTGAGTGTATAAGAAAAAACAAAGAAAAATATCAGAGAAGAAAACAGGAAAGAAAAATAGTTAATATACATAATTTAACCCCGAGAGAACAAAGAGCACTAAAAAAAAGTGGAAAGAAGAATCCAAAAAGGCATACCAACGAAGAAAACAAAAAAAAGCAGCAATACAACGCTTTATTGATTGTAACAGTTCTCCAGACAGCGATATGGATGAAATAGCTCTGTAGAATATGGATAATCTTAACCAACCTTATGCCTACCTGTGAGCCTGGATGCTCAAAAACTAATATGCCGCGAACACCGGCGTGTAGCATACTAGCGTGTAGTCTAATGAGTTCACCAGCTTCGTCACCCGGTTCAAGTGTAAGCGTATCACCACGTGCTCGACAGTTGATTCGTAAATTGAGGTATAAAAAAGATAAAAAAGAGATTGAATCTTTAAGAAGTCAATTACAGTCAGTTAAAAATTTTTGTGATATGTATCGTAAGCAACTATCAAGACAACAAGAAAAAAGTTTAATAGCATCTGGTCAGCAGCCTGCCTGTTCCTCCATAAATAGAGAGAATACCCCGCCTTTGAATGAGCAATCTGAATTTAACTCCTCGGGTCGTAATCGTTCAAATGACAGTGGAGCTTTCTCGCTTTGCGAAGGTATTTTTCAATCATATAAAAGCATTAAATCGAGCAAAATAAAGCGGTATGCTTTATTTTGCTCGATTTAATGCTTAAAAAAAAACCCTGTATAGACCAAATGCGAATTGTTGCTGATAGATGTGATTCCACCCTTAACAATTTAGATTAAGCAGTGGGTGTTGATTATGCTGATGAGTAACCAGAAGTATTTGATGAACAGAAACCGTGACACATCGGCAGCCTTGCCAACTTTTGTTCAACATCACATCAAGTAAATTATCCATAAATTCTTCTATTTAGAGAGGTGGGTATAAGAACTTAATGAGATTGTTTGTGTGACGCAGCAGTAAAAGTTTTTGGTATGTAAAGACGTAAAATTATTTAAAAAAACCGGTTAATAGCATGTCGGATGCTCAGTGTAGGGTTCCGAAGCCGTTAGCCGTTACTACAAACATATAAATCAAAAGTAATAACTGATTTTCTATTTAAAGTAATTTGGTGCCGTAACATGTGTTAACATGTTAAATCGTTTCCCTTTTTATCCAGTATTATTTACATTTGTAATAGGTATATCAAGCTAGCATAAAATAAAGAAAAAATACTCGACGGCTCACAAGGTTTGAATTCTCCTTTTTTATTGTTAAAACTGATTATATTAAAATAATGTCTGTCATTGTATGAATGACTTTGTTAAGTAACAATTTCAAATTTCATTTAAATTATGTAAGTAAGTAAATGAATGAAAGTCAAAATTTTAGACTATTTGGAACTGAGATTTTTACTTTGGTAATTCTGGGTATTTCATTACTTTTATAAAAAATACTAAAAATATACGTTGATTATTTTATAATAATTTTCTTTTAATTTTTTATATAAGTTACTTTAATCTGAAACCTTTTCTTTCCTAATCTGTACACCGAAACTTTAACCTGATAACTTTTCTCTACTAACCTGTCTAATGTTACTTTCACCTGTATCTCCAATATTTCAACAAGCCATAATTCTTATATTTTCATGAATATTTCGTTCCCTTTTAAAAATATGTTACAATTGAAACACCAAGAAGCTTATTTTATGCAAAAAAGGTTAAAAAACAAAACTTAAAAAAAAACAAAACCTTTAACCTGTCTGTGCCACTTTTATTAGAACGACCCTTTTGCCCTCAGGAAATTTTAGAAAGCATTGCAAAATGTCAAAATGCCAATACAAAGGAGTGCTCCGGGAGCTTCGCAAACTAAAAAGAATATGACCAAAGTGGTGCGAGATCCCTGACTCCTAGTCACCTTTTGTTCAGAATGCGCGGAGAATAGTCCATATTTCATTTTCGTCCGCTTCTTGAATACGCAACGAGTCCGACACTATGAATACTAACCAGACAACAGTTTAAGCGGTTAATCGTGTAAACAAAAAACTTTCACTTCATATGGAAAAGTCTTCTTGAATTCTGGGAAGGGTAGAAATTATATTATGAAAGCACCGTGTTATGTTTTCTAAAGTTAACGTGAAATAACAGTTATTTTGCGGTATCATAGTAATTTATTTGAAATGTAAATAAACTAACTGTATTATTATGGAAAATACTTTTAGTTCAAATAACAACGAATATACGTAGTGCTTTATTGCTCTCATTTGCGTATCTTTCAGGACCTATAATGTTATATAAACAATATTATTCCCTACTTTTTCTACATTGGTAATAGTTTTACCCTTGAAATAATGTTATTTGGAACTATCTTTAGTTTCAGTTTCAGTCTTTGGTTGTTATAAAAATACACTATTCCTTTCTATAATTGATCGAGGCTTGAACCAGTCGGCAAGTTAAACACTAATAAAACGAGAAGCTCGTCTGTCCGTGGAGCGCCGGGGAGAAAGGCCGCGTCATGCCCAATCATTGAGATAAACATCGGATAAACTGCGCTTTACCGGTGAACCTCATCTCTGTGAAAAACTGTATCGAGCTGTGAGGTTATCAGAGAACAGTATAGCAGTAAATGTCGTTAGCAACTCGGAGGCACGTACGTGGTAGGGTAGCTGGGTTTTTTTATTCTGCAGATGCTTTGTTATTCAATGACGGAGTAGATGCACACCAGTAACATTAATTTGTGATGAATCACATATTTCTGCTATTTAATCATACTACATTACTAGTAGAGAAATTATAATCATACTACTACAACTTTGTTCAAACTTTACGCGCGCATCTGTTGATAATTCGTTTTTTATAATCATTTTTTTTATGGCATTGAGAAGGCAAAAGAGCACACAGGTCATCTGATGGATTTTTTGCGAATAAACATAAATACGTATATTTAGGTAAACGAGAAAAGCTTAAAATTCTTGTCCCGTCTCTTAAGCAAAAATGATATAAGGTGCCTCGTTTTTACGATCTGTCATTCACCCTTAACTTACCTTCCTGACCTTATAATAAAAAACAATGAAGCAACTATTTAACTTTAAACGAATTTCCTTGTGTTTAATAAAAGGTGTTTTATTACATCCAACACAAAATAACCGCATTTCAAAGTATTGTTTAATATTTTTCTTAAAATATGTCGCCCTAAATAAAAAATGTTATTCGAAGTTTCAGTGCTGTGGCGCCATCTTTTGGTATTCGGCAAAACAGGCAACCAAAGATCAAGTGCCTAGCGACAAATAGTTCCATCTCAATTTAACCGAAAGTCGGACAACTTACAGAAGGGCCGAGGTTAAAATGACTTCCATGTCGATAGGAGTTTCGGTGATCGAGTGTCAGGATAAATACAACCAAAGTTCGGTCCTTCGTCTCAATTAAACTAAGGAGCGGCTAAACAAAAGTTTTATGTGTGAAACTAACTATTTATAAAGCCGTGAATATTGTTGCTTTTGTAAAGGCGAACGAATGTCAATGTTACAATAATTGATTAAGCAATCCATTATGAGGATGTAATGAATGAAAAAGTTGTAATAACGCTTTCAGGCCTTAACAAATCTAGATAAAGTTATGAAATGTATTTTAGCTGTAGCGATTAAATTGCTTTTGATTTCATTATAATTAAATACAATACCCCTAATACATGAAAAAATATTAAGTAATAATAAAAACAACGCCGATGTTTTATATCTTGTTATATAAATTATGTTATGCCCATAATTTTTCACTGTTGACAGCACGTTTAACTTGAAGGTTGTTTTATCCTCTTTATTTTTTGTAAGTTTGTAACTCACGATGGATCCTAAGATTCAAGTTTCAAGATACTAGTCAGGTTACATCAGCAAAACTTCCAGCGCGTAGCGTCGGAGAGGGGTCTTATTTACTTAATACTCAAAACGCGGACCTATTATTATGTTAAGGGACTTAAGATCGTATCCGCCGCCTCGGCGTGACATAAGATGATTCGAAAAGCCTCTTAAGGATATTCGAGAACCTTCACAAGTGCAATCCCTAAGTCTACGTCTGCGGTTAAACCTTGCTCACAGTTCAAAAGGGCAGCGAATGAAAATATGATTTTCTGGTTTGTACTCGTATTCATGATTTTTCCTTTGAGTCATCAAGCATTATGTAATCATAGAAACTATAATTCGACATAAAATAAGCAAGCCAAGGTATCTTTAGATAATATTTTGGAACCTTTTCAATTTTCTTCTTTTTGATTTCTTTTGAGGGCTGTCTATGCTTCAATACTATAATTATGTATAATTATATTAAAATATCTGTGCCTATGCAGTCGTAACGCGAGTGTTTTATCTCACATGGAATGTTACTTCATATTCAAAGAATATGTATGGTATGCAAAGTGTTTGACTTGTACTGAAAAGTAGTTTTGTTTGATATTTAACGATGTAAAAGTTGATAATTGTCCTTAAATTGGCCTCGTAAATTTGTTAACCTTTCTAGATTCGCAATGTTTTTATTAATTAATCTCCTTCCACGGCAATTCACTCTCTTTGAAAACACTCTTCATAATTACGTTATGAATAAAAAAAAATCCAAAGCACAGTCTGTCATTATTTAAATATTTCCTACCCTTTATTGCAAATGATCGGATTTCGGGAATAAAAAAATATTTTCCTCAAAACGCATGAGTGAGTCGCTTGATAAGTTAATATCTTATATCAGGTTATATTTTATATGTAATGTATGTTATATGCTACTAAGTGGAAATACTTATCTTTGTGAGACTACATAAAGATTTTCTTTTTCCTGTACGGGGACTACTAAGTTGAACAGTATCACATTATTGATATTTGGTTTATAAACTTTTTCCCGTTTTAAAGTGCCTAATTTCCTTTTTATTAAAGTGTATTGTATTTTTTTATAATATTTAAACCAAGAATATAAATAACCAAATAGATTGTAAGCAGATGGGCAGGCAACTTAAAGTAAAACGTTTTAATAATGCCGCTCATAAAATACGAGGGAGCTGAAAAACACGCAGAGACTTTGCGTAATGGCCATCTGTTTAAAAGTGTGAAATTCGCGAACAGCGCTATCATTCTGATATCGTTCACGCACTCCCCGAGATTTCGGCTCATCACTGTTATTACCGGAGTTTCAAGTGCGGTGATTGATGCGCGGCGCGCGCGTCTCGGGTGACATAAAAATCGCTGTAATCCGCCACCCAATTGCTTGATTATGGCTGTTAATCTCACTGAAACGGAGCTAAGGCGCCTTCTGGGCCTGCCTTTTTAATCTCCTTTTTTATTTCATCCCACTAAACAGATTGTAGTCGTTCGAAATTACTTAGCCAAATTGAAAGGGAAGGCCCGGATGAATACATATGTTCACAACGGATATATTAGATGATTTGTTGCGGAATGTTTGGGGATGTTTTAACTATGCCGACCCGCCGCAGAACCTTTGATTGCTTTTCATGAATGTTTAATTTTATAATTTTGTCCCGGATCAGTATGTTGGCGTGTAGTCATGTATGTACATGTCGCTAATATAAATCATGATAAATATGAGAAAAGCCCACTAGCTACAGCTTGATCAATAGGGTAAGAATGAAAAAAGAGAGTTATGGAATAATCGAGATTTACGAACTCGTTTAAAAAAGTTTCTCTTCTTCTGTATGGTTGGGTTCGAACAATAAACGACTTAAGCTTATGCCAGTAAAAGTGGGATGCGGATTTGCAAGTCGGATAATTAAAATCTAGATGAATAAAACTGAACGATAACATGGGACACATACATAAATTGTTGGTCAGTGAAACATGCCCGTTACTTAGCGAAATGACCAAACTTTTGAAACTCATTAAAATAATCCCCTAAAATGTATAACAGTTCTTTGATGTAGGCTCGGAGAGGTCTTTCATAATAATTACTTGCGCAATGCGTAGGCAAGCAGTGGCACACGGAACAAAGAGAAAACATGTATATTATTTATTTATAGTTAAAATGTAGAATTACTTCCATCATGTTGTAACTTGAACTTTATCACATACATTTTAAAGGATGATAACGAACGCAGATAAATTGTTAATATATCTCTTCCGCAGAAAATCACCTCGACGGATAATAACGAATGAAATGCGACAAACCAATATGCGAGTAAGTGTACGGAGGTCGCAAGCATCCCCAATATTCAACCCACTTATTGCCAATGATGCCGATCGGTGTAATTTTTTACCTTAACACAATGCCGTGAACGTCGATTGACATCACATTTTCTCTAAAAATATAAAGATGTATAAATATTTTTTTTATATAATCCTAATTAGTTTTCTGGCTATGATCAGTTGTTAAAAAAGCACACACACAGTTTGTTATAAAGATTCCTTTTCGGTCTGTTGACGTTTAAGCGCGTCACACTTAGCTCAAGCTGAATGCTGCGAGACCGTTTGGCGTCATGCTTGAAGAATCGTCGGTGTCGTGAAAAAAAAAAGATTGCTGACAAATTTAAGTAACACAACATACCCCTCAACCCTAGGAATATCCTCCTTCCTTTTAAACTGACTTGTCGGTAAGTGATGATGAATATTAATACATTAAGTTGGTACTATCGAGTATCGAAGAGCCACGAACATGTTAAACATTGTAAATGGGTCAAGTTGTCCGCAAGCCGGGATGTGACATCCATCAAAGTGGGCAAAGTAATCGGCTTAAATATAATACTTCCTCAAGTTCAACCGAGGTTGTTCCCAAGTTACTCGATAAAAACGATTTACTTTATGCGACTTTGATGTCTAAATTCTATCTTCCTAAATAAAATCTCGTGGGATGAAAATAAAAGGAAAATATAATGATAGTTACAAATGATTACTTGGAGCTCTGCAAATGTGGATCTACCTACCGTAGGTAGGTAGGATATTAACAGTTAACATTAAAATAAACTATTAAGAAGGCATATTATGGGCCTTCACTCTTCTCGGTTGAGGGCATTTGTAAAATAAAGTGTACCCTATTTAAGGAAAATTAAGAAACGTTAACTTTTGTGACGAAATTAGCCATATAAATGTATGGCAGACGTTCGTCACAAAACTGACAAAGTTAACGTTTCATAATTTTCCTTAAATAGGGTATACTTCCTTTTGAAAATGCCCTTAAACCATATTAGTTTTGGCATTTTATCATTTTTGTCAATAGTTTGTTTGAGTTAAAATCAATACAATAACATCTCAAAGACAATATGGTTTAACCGGGAGCCTGCCGTTTGGCCAAAATGTGTTTGGTCAAATTTATGATACATTTCCCAATTTTTTTATTTGCCAAACCAATGTTATATAAAGTTTTCAGAATTTATTGTAGTACCATCGTGTAGAACCCTTTCGATAAGGTTAAGTTAGCTTTTATGAAATCCAGGGCTGGGATTCTATACGGTATTAACGATATCGTATTTAACGTGTTTCCGTATTGTCAAAATTTTGATAACTCTTATGTCATTTACAATAATGGCGACAGTGACATAAACGATTCTAAAACACGTCGAACACTGTAATATTTACGGTTACAGAAAACAAACCGGTTTGGCAAATGAAAATTTGGGAAATGAAACATTTGACCAAAAACTTTTTGACGAAACGAAGTAACCCGGTTGTTTATACTAGCGACCAGTAGAGTAATGTGGTACTTTTAAAAATATATTATACTAGCGACCCGCCAGCGGCTTCACCCGCTGCAATTTTTTTTTATATCACTTAGGGGTATGAAAAATAAATTTTGGCCGATTCTCAGACCTACTCAATACGCTCACAAAATTTCATGAGAATCGATCAAGCCGTTTCGGAGGAGTAATGGGAACGAAAACTGTGACACGAGAATTTAATATATAAGATTTATTTATCACGTTTTAAAATTTGTGCTCGAGTATTTTCTAATAACACCACACATGACTGTCTTGTGTATGCTAGTGTATCGGTGTGTGGCTGGTTGCTCTCACAGCGTTAGGGAGCTAAGCCAGTAAATTGTGAATTTTCCTCGTTAATGCTGTCGCATGTGCCGTTCTTTGATCGCTCGCTCGTGCGCCCGTTCGACTGTGACTTACCCATTACGGTGGACAGCCCTACACACGCATCTTTTGCATCGCTTTGACTAAAAACAACAAAGACTCCGTTACAAATTAAAGCGACGGGAAAACGAGCGCGGAAATTAACTTTTCAAAATGAAATATCAATCAATTAGCACTTTCGGAAATCTTTCTCGTTCGTACCCAGGAAGTTTCGGAATAATTTAATATAAAGAGGCAAAGTTTATCTTCCGGCAAAGTTATCAGGAAGTTCATCTTTCGAGCGATTACTGCGAGTTTTGGAGGTAGGCTTCGTTTAACTGTGACGAAGGTTGCGGGGGAGCTTTTTGTTCATTAGCTCATAGGTGTCGATATAAATATCAACCTTTACGTGTGATGAATTTGTTGTTAACATAATATAAATATATTTATTTACGCATTTAACACCCAAGCCTTTAATAACCGCACAGCGGAATGATTAATACCAGCTTGTAATGAACATGGCGAAGTCTAATCATAATACGCCTTGTGAAGTCGTGTGTATGAATGCAAGCTCGAGGTATGATCAATCTGAGAGTCTAATTCGTACACGTACGGAGCAGCAAACTAGACAGGGACGGAATACGCTCCTTGATTGATTGCTCCTCGCTCGGATGCCTCGCAATCTATTATTTTTGCTGAGAGCCATGAGAAAATAGCTATCATTTGTATCCAATTGCGTTGTTACACTGAGGACATTAACTCCTGGCGTCTCCGTGGCTGGTGACGTAACGCCGCAACAGTTAAAGTTGCTATAAAATGAGAAACTGAGATACAAAAGCTTTACACTAAACCGCTATATCCTTTAAAGTATGACAAACGACCTCAGAAGGTATGAATTTGTAACATGTTGAACTTAGGTTGAGCCGGTGTAATACAATACAATACAAATACTCTTTATTGAACACCAAAAATAAAAAATAAAAACAGAACATGGAACATAATTAATAAACTAATTAATTAACTAATTAATAATAATAATAATAATAATTAAATGAACTATGACTAAAATTAATAATAATTATCAGGAGACAATCTCACACAAATTGAACTAGTCCCAACCTAAGCTCTAGGCTTGTACCTAGGCATGAGACAACGATAAACATACTTAAATAGAGAAATACATACTTAAATACATAGAAAACATCCAAGACTCGGGAACAAATATCTGCCCTTACCGGGATGACTCTTTAAATGTATCTAATTTAAAGAGTCATGTAATAAAAATCGGTAGGATGATTCGTCAGTTTTTTGAAGAATAATAAATCGGATCTTAAAGTCATCTGGCATTTCGAATATACTCGGACAATAGGGTAAATCGTGTATTATTGGCCACCGCCAGTCATTGGCCACTTTGCAATAATAAATGTAAAGCAAAAGATATGCTAATATTTCTGCGATATAAATAGAGTAACTAGATCCAGAAACATTATTCTGAGTACTGTTAAACTTTCTTTACTAACTGCGTTTATATCGTCGGTCTAGATGTGATACCTCGTAACTATTTTTTTTTTGGTAAAACAAGATTCTGATGCAGAAGGTTTTCTGCATAATATTGAATAAAATTGGTGGCTAGTACGCGTAACTAAATGTCGTTTTTGTAGGGCCAGTTATTGACGATTTATCAAACCGTTATCACGCATTTTTAATACTTTGAACTATGGCTAGGTTTGTACTACTCGTAGTACAAGTAAAAATCACTTTTTAAATGTAGCACTAATTTTCTATGAATTGGGAATGTTCTCACTCTCCCTCTATAACTCTTAATTTATTTATGAGCTATGCTATTTATTGTTTGAGAATTAAAAGCTAAAAGTAGTTAAATTTAGCTTACAGTAGGTATTTCTAATATGGAAGTGCCTCTAATATTTTTTTTGACGAGCCTCTTTAATGTACGAATATTTATTTGGCTTTTGCCGGATATCCTTGGGCAAACTATTTAGCACATAATATGGCACACGTTTGTTTAATGTTCTATCAGCAAAGTAATTATTAACTCTAGGTTCCCCATATTTACCCACAGTTATCGACCTTGTGCCATAATTATGTATTATTTCAAATAGGTTATGCTCTTGACTACCATGGTTATGGACTGACTGGAAGAATTTTACAAATCTTAAATGTTTTCCGGCAATCTTTATTACAGTTTTCTCTAGTTTTATTATTAACGAGTATGCTTATTAGGTTCATTCAGCATGACATAGACTGTTTATTAGGTTCATTCGGGACAAAATCTTATAAGAACAATGATCTAATTTTTATTTACGTTACCTGTAGTAAATCCGAAGTATAATTTTTCAACAGTTTCATTCGCCAAATTGTCATAAGGTAAATGCATTTTCCAGAAACGATTTAAATTTTAAATCCTTTATTTTAGGTTATGTTTGTCTTAAACCTGAATAGTTAAACGGTTAATAACAATACAACTAATGCAACGAAGAAAATTATAATATGTAATTGGAAATGGAATAATCTGTCAAATTATACAGCTACTAGGTCAGTTGAACTGAAGTCTAGAATATTTTAAGAAGCCGACTTTTATTTGAGCCAAAGTTATTTATTGCGATTTTAGAGGCAGTTTTTTGTTTTTAAAAAGATGTCATTTTTATTTTATACTTTCTACATACATACATAACATCACGCCTTTATTCCCAGAGTGGGGTAGGCAGAGCTACAGAAATACCAACAACTCTAAAAAGAATTGTTTATAATTCTGTAACCACACTAACCACATTTTGCACGAATAGGCTAAGAAGTTTACTAGTGTATTAGTGACAGGTTGCAAGCCCATCGCCTAACAGTACTATAAGCCCTTATTCCCTTACTACTTACTTTTACTTTTTATACTTTCTAGTGATCATAATATTATTATGGTGTTATGTTTCTTATTTATTGAGAGAAGGGACCCTTCTCTCAATAGATAAGAAACTATAGGATATTTCTAATAGCTTGCTGTAAGTAACGCCGCGGGAAAGTCATAGTAAAAATATATAAATCATTTAAATGTGCTTCGTCATAGTTGCTCAACTGTTTTCTGTATCTTATCGGCACCCCTGAAATAGTAACCATTGACGAGGTCCGATGTCCATTTGTGGTCTTCATCATCAGTTCCACTTCACCATAAGATACTATATGAAAGCAAATAATATGCGCTGCCATTAAGAATCAGCGGTGTTTAATTAAACTTTATTATAAGTTTGTCTATGCTTTTAGTTTTTTTTTTTGCATTTTTTACTTTTAAATAAATATCTTATCTTATCTTAAATGTCGAATTTGTTATGTGTATAATAATTTGGTGACAATGTGGTCACTTCAGATGAATAACCTATCAAACAAAAGGAATAGTTTTCAAAATTGGTTCACTATTGACGGAGTAATCGCGCAATAAACTTAATAAAACATGCAGTTTAATTGAGAACCTCCCGTGGATAATTCAGTTATAACTCGAACTAGAAATAGATAACCCATACGGGTATTAGACCTCGTGGAACGGCGATACCCTTAAATGCGGGCGGTTTGTAAGATTCCGATAATAGGTGTAGCATGATCGATCGAGCATCGCGGCAGATTACACCCGTCGCCGGCAACCAGGTAGGTAATGTGTCATCCGAAGTGATCGATGGGTACATTATTATTACTTCAATTATCAATTTGTTATAAGAGTCATTTTAAGCGCGTTCGATACTTGGGAGTTTTGTTTTTCAACTTATAAAACAAAAAACAAAAAAATATATATTAAAGAACCAAAAAATGTTTTTTTTGCTGCTATATTTTTTAGGTACTACCTTTAACTTACATTAAGGTTTTCCTTGGCCTAATTTTGCTGATACGAGTTTTATTACTCCTAGATAATCCCTGTGCTGTAATGATATCATTTTTGGATTTGCATTCAAACAAGATATCTCATAGTTTGACTGCTCCGTTAGGACCAAGGCTTATGGAGTCACTTATTAACACCGGGAATCAATTCTTCATAAAATGTTCTTAATACGTTCTGAATTCGAGTAAAATCGATTTATATTTGAGATATATTTCAATATTATACAAAATGAAATGTTTCCCTAAATTTAAACTTCTACAGCCACTGATGAACGAACCGTATTTCATTTTGAGTTTAGTTTAACTGACCAGTAAAAATTAAGACAAAACTTTCCATATTTTTTTTAATGAGAAGGCACTCGAGCACTCAGGCCACCTGATTTTAAGTGGAATCTGAGACCCATAGACATTTGAATTCTCAAGACTATAATCCTAAGACCTCAAATGCGTTGCCAACCCAGAGGACCAAGATGGAATGCCTCTATGCTAGTAATTTCACCGGTTGTCTTATCCCCACACCGGAACACAACCATGCGAACACTGTTGCTTGGCGGGTGGTTAATGGATAAGATGGTGGTAGCGATGCGAAAGGACCCTGCACAGGGTTTTACCACCACTAATATTTTCATTCATAAACTAAGCTTGTGTTAAATGGTGCTGATGCATTTATGAAAGCATCGGTGCATGCTGCAACTGCCTGTGTGTAAGCAGCTGTGCATGACAGGCACCAAGTTTAACCCCAGCGGTTACGATATACAAACAGCATCACTTTTATAATATAACTATCAGTGAGCCTTATTGTAAGGTGACAAGATTTATAAATTGTCAGTTAACTGTGTTACTGACTACAACTATGTTTTTCTACAAAAACATTGTAAGGAAATTGCACATTCGAATAGCTGAGTGTAAAAGAAAGGTGATTGCACAAGAGATCCTAAATAGTGTATACAAAAGGGCTCACGAGGGTAATCTAATAGAATAAAATAAAAAATAAAATAAATATCACAGGCCAATGTCACACAAATTAACCTCGTCCCAAACTAAGCTCTTGGCTCGTACTATGGGACCTAGACAACGAAAAACTTACTTATATAGAGGAATATATACAATACATAGAAAACATCCAAGACTCGTGCTCATCACACAAAATATTTGCCCTTACCGGGATTTGAACCCAGAACCCCTAGTTTCGAAGGCAGGGTCACTACTAACTAGGCTAGCGTGTCGCTAAGGCGATATATTTAGGATAACATGCATTTATACTTCTTTAAACTATCTTTAATAGTACCTAGGTCCACACTTTAAATTCTTGTTAAACTGTCAATGTACAGAAGTGTGAGACTACTTACAAAAGCTCACCGTTCTAATAACCACGATTCAAGTCGCGGTAGCAACTCATTTAATATTCTTAAGATATATAAATCATCTGGTAGCTCTGCCTACCCCACTGGGAATGAAGGCGTGATGTTATGTTTGTTTATATTAGTGTGATGCATATGTCTTTTCTTAACTAACCATAATAACTTAACTGTATAGAGCCTTCTAAGTGAGCATTATCTATTGCAGCATAACTTACACCGATGTAGAGCAATGCGATTAAAGTAATTAATTTCGGGTACGGCCGCAAGCATTAGCAGGGTTCCGGATTAAAATCACAGGCAAAGTTTATTATAAATAACGGTTATACCAAGATCTAAGGTACGGAATTATCGGGGTTATAAATAAAGAGGTTGATGCTCGTACCTCGGAAAATAACACCCACCCGCGCCCGGGGCCTGAGCGAAATAACTTTCAATAAATCAAACCGTACCCGTTCGGGTTAAATATATACCTTTTCCATTATTTGCTTGTAAACTCTGAAACTATTATTACTATACGCCAAGTCTTCAGCCTCACCGCGAAGCTGATAAACTAGTCGGGAATCCTTCAGTAGACAAGTGAGTGCACTTAGTCAAGGCTAGGCAAAAACCACGAAGAGCTCAGACTGCTAGTGTGAGAAATGTATTTCTCCTTATCAAGAGTTGCAATGAATAAGGGCTGAAGAAGTAAAAAAAAAAAAAGTGCGCAAAAGGCAACGGCGGTTGTGTGGCAGTAGGTATAAGTAACTAACGAATAAATGGGTTCTGTACAATGCCGAAAAAAACATGTTTTTTGTATAGGGACACCTTTAAGTTTGAACTATGGCTATGGTTACACACACTTTGGAAATTTCAAGTGTCTAGCAATGACGGTTCATGACAACTAGCAGACAGACGGACGTATAGTAGGCTTAGTAATCAGGTTCCGTTGACACCCTTTGGATGAAAATCGGAATGTTTCAAGCATTTCTTTTCCAAGTATTTGAGCATATTATTCCTTTTAAAGATATCTACTTATCTCCTTTCTCCTTTAAAAGTTACAGCTTTTAAATTTTACGACCTGCGGTATAACATTATTTTCTTCTTCATCCCTTTGCGAAGAATATTAAAATACTTTGTAATTATGACGTAAACGATTAAATGCTTCTTCTCTTTTACAAAATGACTTCCAAAAATTCGCGTATAATAAACGTTCTAGGGAAGCTGTAAAGCACCGTCACTTAATAAAAGTTCTCCCGAGGGAAGTGAAGCAAACGGCTCAATAAGACGACGAGGTATCATCGCGGCAACGAAAAAAAACGTCATAAAACGTAGGCGGGGCCACATTAAATAAATTGCAGACGCCTGCCGCGCGACATCTGTTGACTGACTTCGTGGCGGCGCATCTTGAAGCATGGATCACACATAAACGGAAACATGCCTGCCATTTAAGCAGAGATTATCTTATTTGCCTTGGATTTTTTTTGTTTGCCATAGTTATTATAATACGTATTATGGGTCTATTTCGTTAGTCCAAAATATTTTTGGTCAAATGTTTCATTTCTCAAATTTTCATTTGCCAACCTGCTTTGTTTTCTGTAACCGTAAATATTTCAGGATTTTATAAAACCTAACCTTACTTAACCTATAGGATTCTACACGATGGTACTAAAATAAATTCTGAAATAATTATGTTACATTAGCAAAATGATACATTTGAGAAATGATACATTTGACCAAAAATATTTTGACCAAACGGCAAGCTCCCACGTACTATATTTCCTTGGGGATTTCATAAATATGCAAAGTTTGAAACTGATACGATAGTTAAAAATAACTTTCTACACTTTTTTATATACTTAGCGGTGGTAGGACCCTGTGCGGGGTCCGTCCGGATCGTTACCACCATCTCCATCAACCAACCGCCAAGCAATAATATTCGCATTGTTGTGTTCCAGTGTGGGGATAAGACAACCAGTAAAATTACTAGCATTGAGGCATTCCATCTTAGTCCTCAGAGTTGGCAACGCATTTGAGGTCTTAGGATTATAATCTTGTGAATTCTTTCAAATGTCTATGGGTCTCAGATTCCATTTAACATCAGGTGACCTGACTGTTCGTGCGCCTTCTAATTACCATATAAAAAAAAACTTAATTCAGTAAAGTAACATAAAAAAAAAAAAAAAGCAAGGCAAGTTAAAAATTAATCGTAACTCTTACTGAAAATTTTATAATATTTTTAATAAATACCACAAATCAGTTCGAAATATTATAACACAAGACTTTGTAGTTAGCTGCTTCGTAGACTACTCAGAATTCCAAACATAACGAAGTCAGTACTTACCTCGATTTGCACATTTTAGAAGAAGTTACATAAATAACATTTTATTTCCTCTGGTAATTTTTACTCGTATGATCCTACTTTCATATACTTTTTGTTAAGTCACGTTTGCACTTTTTACACAAAGTTAAAATAAAATATAAAGGTTTACGCTGAGACCACTGAATGCACACAGCTGGCGGAAACGTTGCACACATGGTCCGAACGTACAATATGGTGGGTACGTGTGTTACGTGCCCTATTTAGGTCTAGAAATTAACTTCTTTTCAGTGTAAATAAAATGTTTGTTAAATTTCCTGTATACAAAGTAAATAGTCTCTGCTTACCCTATTGGGAGAGAGGCGTGAATAAAGTAAAACTTTAAAAATTGATAACACAATCATTCGCCTTTTTATACTATTTCATAATTGTTAATTTATCTGTACTCATAACGCTTTATCCTGAGGTATTGTATATGGGCCTAGCAATATAAAAATGAATGATTCTACATTCTGAAAACAAACGAGTTAGTTAACTCGTTTTGGAACGTTTTTTACCATATAAAAATGATATTCAGTTAAAGTGTCAACAGAGTAATGTGACATGAAGTTCGGCGTTTACTTGGTCCTGTCTTTACAGAGTTTTGAATCATCAAAATACATTCTCGTCAAGAATTAAACTTTGAATGACGTTTCTTTTAATTTTATATTGTGATATGTTCATAAAAAACTACAACATAATATTACAGTCAAATTAAGAACCTCTTTATTTTTTGAAAAATACTTTCGTTATATCAAAAGCCGTAAGAACGATGGATAAACTCAGATTATTATAGAAGGTTCTACGTTTAAGTTCGGCCTTCTGCAACTAGTCGATTTATTGCCAACTTATCGGCTTCTACAGCAATTTCCAAGAAAAATAAGAAAATTCTGTAAACAATTCACTTTCTGATAGAATTGTAACGTAAACCAGGTTACCTGCAATTTCTTAGGCGTGGGATTTGTTATTAGCTATTACCCTCCATTTCATCCTGTTAGGGATCGATTTTCAATGTGGACTGAGAGCGGAGAAGCGTGGTGCAGCACGTTCCTATACTAAAAACGCCTCCGCCAAGCTTTTGGAATGCTTTTTAGGGTTCCGCAGTCAAACAAGGAACCCTTATAGTTTCGCCATGTCCGTCCGTCCGCAGTCTAGCACAGATAATCTTAGTACTATCCTAAAGCTGCAATTTGGCATGAATATGCATATTAGTCCCGCCAACAAAGTGGTACAATAAAATGCAAAAAAATATATGTTTTTAGGGTACCTCGCCTACACGTAACTTGGGGGTGTTTTTTTTTTCTCGTCATGTGGGGTGTCGTTGGATAGGTCTTTCAAAAACATTATGGGTTTGTGGAAACAGTTTTTTAAATAAGTAATCCGTTTATAAAATATTAAGCTTTAAAGCGCTAATTTTTGTTACACTCAAGTGTAACACTCCTCCCCCCTGTACAGCCAAAATTACAAATACTAAAAAACTGAAAAAAATCTTAAATGAAAGAGTATATAACGAATTTTAAAGAACTATCACGTATAAGTAGACATCATTGGTTCTTGAGATAAAGGCGCTTAAATTGTTTAGTGGTGGTAGGACCCCGTGCAGGGTCCGTCCGGATCGCTACCACCATCTTATCCATTAACCACCCGCCAAGCAACAGTGTTCGCATTGTTGTGTTCCGGTGTGGGGATAAGACAACCGGTGAAATTACTAGCATAGAGGCATTCCATCTTAGTCCTCAGGGTTGGCAACGCATTTGAGGTCTTGGGATTATAGTCTTGAGAATTCAAATGTCTATGGGTCTCAGATTCCACTTACCATCAGGTGGCCTGAGTGCTAGTGTGCCTTCTCCTTAACATAAAAAAAAAAAAAAAAAAAAAATACCTTCTAAAATCATCTAAGACGGGACCAATTGACTATAAATAGAAAAATTAGTTTTTACTTGTTGATTTTTATGTTTGTATTACTTAACGGCTTTGTAACCCTACACTGAGCATGGTCCGACATGCTCTTGCCCAGTTTTTGATTTATTGGAATGTAATATTTTTGAAAGACATATCCAACAACAATGCACACTATAGAATAGACGAGAAAAAAAAACATCCCCACGTTACGTTTAAGGGAGGTACCCTAAAAAAAAATATTTATTACCTTTTATTTTTGTTGTTGTGACTAATATGCATATTCATGCCAAATTACAGCTTTCTAGTACAAAGGGTCTCTGCGCTAGGCTGCGGACGGACGAACATGGCGAAACTATAAGGGTTCCTAGTTTGACTACAGAACCCTAAAAATTGCCAATAATATTATTAAGAAAGAAACACACGTGACAAACAGACATACAAAAGGTCTGTTGTCACGAAATGGCTCCAACTCAGCGTTATGCATATATTAAATACAGTTAAAAGGCATTCAAACGTCTCGATTTACAACTAACATCCAATCTTACTCATACACAACGCAAGTAATATGTTAAGTGTTTTTAAAATCATGATTGCGGTGTTAAACTTAAATAAAAAACCGGGCGCGAGCATGTCGGACCATGCTCAGTGTAGGGTTCTGAAGTACTTAACGTACAAAGATTTTTGGCTGTAGGGTGGGGAACAATTGACTCTAACAAAAATTCGCGCTACAAAAATTAATATTTTCCCCCCCATCCCCAGGTTAGGTGTAGGGCAGGTACACTTAAAAAAAAAAACATTTTATTGTACCACTTTGTTGACGTGACTATTATGTATATTCATGCCAAATTACAGATTTCTAGTACTAAGAGTATCTGCGCTAGGCTGCGGACGGACTAACATGGCGAAACTATAAGAGTTCTTAGTTTGACTACGGAACCCTTAAAACCGCGACCCTCGAGAACAACCTTTATAAATTCATATTTCGTACACAACTTAATTTTAAAAATTTCTAATTCTGTGCAACGTCTTCCACATTGAGCGTCTTCGATGAGGGCTTCGACTTGTCTTTAGCGCGGCGTTCACGTAATTATGTTTAATGTGACCGTTTATCGCCGTCATTACTATTAGGAACTTTGTGTTTCTCTTTCGACCGAGCGTGTTCGCCGCTTGCTGGATATTACGAATAATTTTCGCCAACGAGGTCTCGCTATAACCGCTAAATTGTAACGCGTTGTGTAATTAGAGCTATAAAGCTTAAGTTATAGCTAAGACTAAGGCTAAGACTAATTTTATTAAACATTTTGTTACTCCGGGACGTAAAACAAAAGAATTATGAAAAATCATTAAATGTTTGCGTGCGCCGCTGTGGAATGTGGTGGTGTTACAAGTGCTAGCCGCAATTATGCTTTCTGTATGGGTAGCACAAGTTGTATTTTCTCGCTTGTCGCTCAGTGCATCTCTATAGTTACAGACTAGATATAAAAGAGGGGGATCCGAGGGAAAAACAAGTCGCGGACAACTTGTGCTAGCCCTCTTGTATGTTTAAGAGTCGCATTAGTGTTTTAAAAGCAATAATTTATTTATTTATAGATGTATTCAATATACAGATTTACATTTAACATTCTGAACAGGTATCATAATATAAACCATGGAAGATTTCTCTATGCACATGGATAGCCGATTTCATCACTATAAACTCAATAGACATGTATCAATTCTATGGCAATCAGTAACCCACAACACAACAACTTAGGTACATCTCATAAAAAATCGTCTCAAACAAAAACACTATAACTGTAGTCATATTTGCCAACCAATAACTCAGTAGAGCTACGTTGAATTTTCAAACACAAATTCATTTCACGAAATTATCGAATTAGCTACAAAGCTAAGCGAAAAAACTTCTTTATTGTAATAAAAAAATGTGAGCGATCCGTAATGTTGACAAAAGCCTGGACAAAGGGAGGAAATAATTGAATTTTACTATCGACGTCCGTCGCATTATTACATTGCGGGCCTAAGGTCGTGAAAATGGTAAGTTTACGAAGAAATGAAGCTTACGTTGCTGAGAAAATTCGTTGCTAACCCGAGGACACGGTGGCTGAATATCAATGCCCACCTGCTTTGAGCGGAGTTTTGCAGGAGCCCCTGACGAAAGATCCCGGATTCATCCTATGTCTCGATAAATTATCTATTCTAAATCGCCATTTATACAAATGATTTACGTTAGTTTATCTTTATTCACGTACATTCCGGATTAGTAAAGGTTTTAATCCTTTTTGTCCATTCTTAATATACACCCGGGACGTACTCGAAAGATTTTAAGAGCGTCTTCTTAAGTTATGTTTTGGAGTTAAAAATGACGTATAAAGTAGACTTGATTCAGTATAGTTTTTGAGGTATATCCATTTTTGTGAAACAAACTTGTTACGAAAACTTAGGTGCAACAAACCCTTACATAACGTGATTAAACTGGGTATTTTGTATCAAATTTGTCACATTTAATGTCTAAATTTCACCTAAAGTAAAGTATCGTATCCGTAGTTTAAATATTGGAAATGGATATTAAAGATTACATGTAAATCTCTGTTAACTGTTTAATTGTAAAATATATCTTTTAATAAAATTCATTGGACATTATGTTAACTGAGGCACAGTAACAAAGCCCAACTGCAATATTTAAAGTATTTTCCTAAAACATTGCTAGGAAAAAGTAGTTTCACATTCATAGTATTATGAGTATGAAACTGTAAGCTGATAAATGACTCATAAAATGAAGAAATTTTATAAGTTTTCTGCTGGTGGCACAGGGTAACACAAATGGTGCTTCTCGAATAACAGTAATTAATATTTGGGATGCCTTGTATCAAGCTAACTTATCTCTCTCTATCACAAAAAATAAAGGGCTTATTGGCTTCCACAGGGTCAGACTATTAAGGCAAACTGTGCCATTATTCCTTAATTACGGATCCTTCCGCCCCTTTGATTTAACTAATCGATTGAGTTTTAGTAGATATCGTGTGGAATTTATAGATACGATCAAGTGTGGAATTGTTGGAGCAGCAAATATATTCCAACCGATCGATAAAGGTCTAGTCTCAGTTGTTGGTTTTCGTAGTGGCATATCCAGTTTCTGTTTGCAGTTCGGTCACAGGCTACAAGTAATTAACCATAAAATAGAAAGAGTTTTGTCTACAATTTTAATATAAATAGATTTTTGTGACTTCACGATGATGCTTTACTACGAATGCGTCAGATATTTCGCCCTATCGCTCATTTTCGTCTGATTCTCCTTATTGCCCTGACAATTCCTTGAGGCTGGCAGGGTAACCAGCACTAGAAGCATAGGTACTTATAAGTGTTGGAAAATGTTCAAGGTTAGTATTCAGGCGCTTAGATCATGTGACTCGGCTAAAGTAGTTAAGCGCCGTTGCCAATGACAATATTACATGTCAAAAACAATATAGTTCTACCAAGTAGAATAGAGCCCTTGGCTTCTTCGTTGATTTTAGAACATTGAGACCTAACTTTAAAACGTCAAGTAGTTTACTAAGGTCAAAAAATTATGAAATGATTGAAACACCGATCGACGGGCCGCTCCCACCCATCATCATGATCAAATAGTTTTGTTAACTACAATCATTGACTACAATATAATTATTATTACACTAGCTGTTCCTCACGACTCCATCCGTAGAAGTAGTTTATCACTATTCCCTCAGGAACTGTCCAATTTTACAGGATAAGAGGTACTTTATATTTTTTCCCGGGACTCGAACTATCTCCATACCAAGTTTCATTTAAACCGGTTGAGCGGTTTATCCGTAAAAGCGAGTTAACAGACTTCATTTCACATTTATAATATTAGTATATTTGCAGCTGAACTGCAGCACTGTTAAGTTATTATTTATGAAACTGTTAGCTAATTAATTGCCAGATGGATTCTGCCACGTCACGTGTTGACCACCGGCCATTAACATATTGGTGTTGCGGTTATTGATGTCACGTCAATCGCGTCAACAGTCAGACCCTATACAGCGTGTAATTATTATAGGCGATAATATTAACCAAGGGCTCTGTTCCACATAGTAAAACCATATTGCTTTTGTCGTGTCATCGTATTGTTTACGTAACGACAGCTCTTATTTCACTAGACAGTAATGGCGGCCGAGTTAAGAACAGTAGGTATGGGTAACATTTCTAAAGCAATTACGGTTTTTCCGAGTTGAAAGAGTCCCAAACTTAGCTTATAACTTTGTAAATATAATTGTAGAAAGAAATTCGTTTTTATTTGTAATTAAAGGAGCGTAATTAGTTTTTAGGATTCTTTTTTATATTTATTAAACCGAATCTATTTTATTTGGGGTACCTGCTTCGGCTGCTTCTGTCAGATGATGATGTGTACTTCTTTATCCTACATACATATTATTATATACCTTTACGCCTCTCTCCCAATGGGGTTGATAGACTATGGAACGTTGTCAATTATAATTATAATTAATAATAATGTTCGTGAATACCTTAACATTTAATTGCACCACAAATGATCCCTTGTGATATCTGACCGACTTTAAATAAGGTTTTAATTAGCTGTAATATTTTTCTATAATAAAAACAATTAGAAATCATATCGAAGGAGGCCCCATCGAAAATGTATGTATCTACAATACTCAAAAACTTGAAAAACAGAGGTCTTCTCGCATACGTGGTTGAAATGCGAGATCCTATTTGATTATTATTATTTTTAATCAGAAGTTTAAAGTCATTCTTGAAACAAGTTAGAGTTAAATTATACAGAATTTCGTTTTTTCTGATAAAAACTACCATGGAGCTTTTGTCTACCTCCACGAGAGCGTTTCATTTAAGATCCTCAATAAAAAAAATCGAACCTTAGAAGTCGAAGGCAAAGTAAAATGCCTATCCCATGCGTATTTTAAGATACATATTCTAATAAAATTGACAATTACTTAATATAGTTTACTTATTTCCTATGTAATTGTTATTTTTTTGTTATCTTTATTATACTCGTAGTTTCCTTTGTTCTCCTTTGTGTTTTTTATTTAAACCCATAATTCGCTGCCTAATTATACAAGGTGTGTTTGACCATGGGGCTTTAAATGTAGGGATCGATTCTACTCCTCAAATGGAACTCGTGTTGTTCTACGACTTTAAAAAATTAGGTAATTTTTATTTTTTATTTTTCATACAAAATAAATTAATTCACTGATTTTACTAGTAAAGTTTGAAAGTTTGATCACCTATATAACTTACTGTAAATTATGTTATTTTCTAAGTCGTAGAACAAAAGATGTAGCATTTGAGGAGTAGAATCGATACCTACATTTAAAGCCCCATGGTCAGACACACCTTCTAATATGTGTTCACAAAGTATTCGATAACATTCAAGGCCTTGTGCAGACCACTAAATACCATTTATTCTAAATAACTGGCACATTAATGGTGTTTCTAATCCATGAATTCTCACCCAACTACTACATTTTACATTATACGCATCCGTTCAACGTCGATTTGAAGGCTTGCCTTTGAGGATTGAAAACACTACTTATAGTACTTTAGAGTATAATATATATTTTAATTATAATTTCAGTGAGAGGTGGGGAAGGCATGTGGGGCGGGGGCGCGCAGTGCGTGCACGCAACTCTGCCGCGCGCCGCGCGCCAGCCCGCGCCCACGCTCAGCGGTGCCATAGCCAGCCGCCGCCCGCCTAGGTACGAACTAAGGTTAACTATTTTAACCTTTTGAACGCCAGCGACGCCTAAAGTATTCATGAGCTGTCGTGCCTACAACGCCACCGACACTTATAGTCAGGGGTCGGAATAGGCAGTGCCTATTTGCCTAAACTTCGCGGAAGGACGTAACTAAGAGTGGTTACTACCACCAAAAACAATGATTTCTTTTTTATTGTATACGGGATTTCCGGGTTTTTTAAATAATACATAAATGTAGAAATTGATACTAAAACTCAACATCACATGTTAAAAACATTTAACCTACTAATATTATAAACGCAAAAGTTTGTCAGTACCTATGGATGTTTGTTACTCTTTCACGCAAAAACTACTGGACGGATTTAGGTGAAATTTGGAACGAAAACAGCGTATACCTTGGATTAACACATAGGCTACGTTTCATATCGCTATTTCCTCGGGAACTGATTTATACGCGTACGAAGTCGCGGGCGGAAGCTAGTTGTAAATATTTTTACATGATCATCAATAACAAAAACATCTTTCAATCTGA
This sequence comes from Acleris holmiana, assembly GCA_949316455.1. NCBI lineage: Eukaryota > Metazoa > Arthropoda > Insecta > Lepidoptera > Tortricidae > Acleris > Acleris holmiana. The sequence goes on along the minus strand of OX438770.1, from coordinate 8,420,613 downwards.
ATCATCAATATCATAATTACTACTATTATCAACATCATCGTAATTATGATATTGATGATGTTTTTGTTATTGATGATCATGTAAAATTGTATACATTTAATTTCTGGTGGTTGTAACCACTCTTAGTTACGTCCTCCCGCGAAGATTAGGCAAACAGGCACTGCCTATTCCGATCCCTGCTTATAGTTGACACAGTTTGAAAGAGACTTTATTTCGAATAGATTAAGTTAAATTTTGTTTAACTTTTAGCACATACAAATAGAATAGAATAGAATTGAATAGAAACATTTATTCGACGATCACAAGAAAAAAAAAACTGTTCAAAGATTACACATAATAAAAATAATGGCAACAAACTCCACATTAAACAAAAAATAAGAAAATAATTGAAAAGAAAACAATTATAGCATACGAGTAGTGTGTGTATGTGTGTTAACATGACATGTTTGGCGTGTGAGTGACGCAGTTGTATTTGACGTAAGGCGTTGAAAGGGTTAACGCTCCAAAATGGGCCAGATGACTGTCAGGGCCTCTATTCTACTGCGTTATAATGATAATTATCACGTTTTACGTGTTTTAGAATCGTTTATGATTCGGTCGCCATTATTGTAAATGCCATAAGAGTTATCAAAACGTTGACTATACGGAAACACACGTCAAAGACGATATCGTTATTACCGTATAGAATCCTAGCACTGGTCGAATCAAGGGATTGATTTTTCAATCTCACTGATGATTAGTAAGTATAATGCGAGCTAACTCACGCGGTGATCTGGTTTAAAGGTATGAAAATATGAACTTTAGAAATCGGTTAAAATCTGTAATTATTGTGAGCATTAGTCACTAGATGAGTTTCAAAACTCGATTACCATTATTTTTAGATATTTTTAGAACAACCCAGATGAAATTGCGGGTTAATAACGGCATATGTGTATGCTTACCTTACGTTGACAATGATAGGTGACAGGTGACATTTCGCTGTACATTGCAAAGCTAATAACCTTTCACATCAGTGGGCTAGTATTAGATGTGCCATGAAGAAGAAGAAGAAAAAGAAACACATTTATTCACGAACCATAAGACACACATACGCATAAAACAAGACTTAAAAGATTAAAGAAATGAAAATTAAGTCAAACACACACACATACCACTAAAATGTCACCTGTCACCTGTAATTGTCAAGACGGTGAAATAGGAGGCTGATTATGTCTAATAACAGTTGCTTTTCGTAAACAACATTCCGTTACATGTAGCTTTGGGTGAAATAACCAGCCGTAACGTCACGCTGGTGCTGTTATAACTTTAATGCTCTATAGTTTTTGCTAAATAAAAATTGTAACGATTGCTACAGCGGGCCTTTCTTTTTCAGGTTAATACCTACAAATTGTACTTTATTTCGTGTACAAAGAAAATTATCATGATTATGTTGTCTTTCTCTACAACATGTAGAAAGTTGCTCTATAAAAGTGGTTCAGGTGCGCTCAAAACAACTTCGGGCTAACAACATTAACAAAAGTAGTGCCTACTTTAAAACTGCCTTTCCTATGTATAGTGGGGGTATTTTAAGGAGCATCTCTATTTAGCAGCTTTATAATAATTTCCAGACCAATCCCCCCTTCACCGACGTTGGTCGCGCAGATCGACTCTTCGGTGGCGTGCCTGTGGCTGTTGACGCCGCTGTCGGCCGGCACGGCGGTGATCGCCGTCCTGGTCGCCGTGTCCACGAACAACTGGCTCCACACCGAGGAGAACATGCTGAACCCCTCGTACAACGGCACCGGACACCACAGCCTCGTTGCCAAGCACACCGTCTCGGGCTTGTGGCGGATATGCCATACAGATCGTAAGTCATTTTAACATTGATCCACAGCTAAGTTTTGGCATTAGAATGGTTAGAATGTTTCTTAATGCTTACTTTCCTACCATATTGTAATAATCTGTAATCCCTACTGATACAATAAATGTAAAACTGAGTTTGCTGAGTTTGTATGATTCGCACACGTCTTCTTTGTTTATTTGTGTTTTGTTGTAAAATGTCAAACCTTATTTCATGGTGTACTAAAACTAGTATTCATTTATTGTAAAAAGTACCGATCATGTTGAATTCCACTAACCAATGGAACAAACTGTTAAAAATCATAAATAGTGTAGTCATAGATAAAATTAATTTAATGTTAATGTATATGTCTTCTTCTTCTTTTTTAATTAATGGCGGTCCACATAGTGATTTCGCCAATGTCAGGTGAATAGAGTAAATCAGTAAACAGAACAAATCAAAATCAAAAGCCGGACATCTTTCAATCGGCCATCTTCCCTCCCCGAAGGTTACCGGAAGACCCCTCTAATGTGTATGTCAACCCGTTTTATAATAGCCGTCAAACATGTAATCGCCTATCTGTTTAATCTTCAGTTCACACCTTGATTAACAAAAATATATTAGGCTTTCATTGTAACATATTTCATCTGATAGCAAAACTGCCAAGTAAATTCAACAATACAAAAGATGGCACCAACTTTGAACACATTTGTGTAAACACATATCTATGAAATAAGCGTATCATGGTTTGTTTCAAAAGTCATATCATAGCGGTGTACATAGAATGGACGCCGCAACTTCCGCGTCTCGGTTACAATGCGTCACCGTTTCCGTCGCGGGAAATGCATTGTATAGCGCCCCATACACCGCGCTCGTTCCACTTCCATTCCATTTGCAAAGTCCGCCGATGCGTCCGTTAGCTGTCCCAGCGTTCATGAATTATTTTCACTTTAATATTTCCAATACTCATGCTGGCACAGTGACTGCATAACTCGTTTATATATTATGTAGTTCTATACGACTGCCCAAGAACAAAGTCTACCGGGTGTGGCCTGTAATAGGAGCAATAAATTGAGGGATCGTTTCTACTCTATAAACGTAGCAACATTTGTTCTACAACTTTAGAAAATTATGTAATTTAATATTTGGATTTTTTTCGAACAAAATTAGTAGCATTTTCAATGTACTCCATCCAATAGTCTAGTTGACATCTACTGTTAGCCTACAAACTTCGTAGTTGTCGCAATACACTACTTGCTTGGAAAATCTTAATTCATTAATATTTGATTAACAATAAGTTATTTTCAAAAGTTGTAGAATAAATGTTGTTACGTTTGTGGTGTGGAAACAACCCCTTAATTTGTTACTCCTATTACAGGCCACAACCGGTATACTACTTTATTGGTTGTATTTTTTTTAAAGTATGTAGGTTGGTATTCATGACTGTTAGACGTAAGGATATTCATTGGATTGGACTTTATCAAACAAGTGTTATACATATAATGTAATTTAACAGCTGACCCTCAAATTCTGATATACCACGTGCTCTCTTCCACGTGCTCGTGGAGGGTTATAGCTAAATATTCAATAAGTATTGACAGGTCACTAGTAGAATGACTCGGTCGCAAAATTACCGACTCGCAAAATGACCCCATCGCTTGTAGCCCACATCTCAAAATGACTGAGTCGTAAAATAACCACATCGCTTGTAGCCTACTTCTCAAAACGTCCGAGTCGCAAAATGACCACATCGCTTGTAGCCTACTTCTCAAAATGTCTGAGTCGCAAAATGACCACTTCGTTTGCGTTAATAGGTAGGTTAGGTTCGTTAGGTAACTTCAAATGCCCGAAGGGCAAATTTCCCAAGAATAGCAGCCCCGCCATGCGGGGCTGCGTCGACTTTGCTAAGACAGGCATAAAATGAAAAAAGCAAAGTGGTCATTTTGCGGCTCAGTCATTTTGAGATGTGGGCTACAAGCGATGTGGTCATTTTGCGACTCGGACGTTTTGATAAGTAGGCTACAAGCGATGTGGTCATTTTACGACTCAGTCATTTTGAGATGTTGGCTACAAGCGATGTGGTCATTTTGCGATGTGGTAATGTTTCAATCTAGTCACTCTACTAGTGACCCCGCATACTTTCTTCGATCACTGCTCTTGATCGTAGCGCAAACAGATCGCAATGTGGCGCTGCCTTGAGCACGGCGTTAAGAGTGTCGATTGTGCGATTGATAATAAACTCACCGTAAAAATACAAGTGAAATGAGTTGAAACTCGACGGATCCACAATGAGCCATTGAGGAGTTTATCATCATACCAGCTCGATGGTACCATATTACTATTATTATATTGTCATGGGCATTGCATTAGTATGCAAAATTTCAATTTAAATTTGTTAATCCGACAGCTAGAAGTATGTTAAAATTGACTTCCAAGATTTTATTAATTGGTTAGTTAGTTCGGTTGTTAGTTATAAATACAAGTGAAGTTAATATAAAGTGCGTTTTTTTTTCATTTCAGCTGGTAGCACAGTGTACAGATGCCTGGACATCCCTTACTTCCCGTTGTCGCGGTACGCACCGGATCCCATCGACTCAACAAACGCAATACCTTGTGAGTTTCAAGTTTTATTACCTTTTATTTTGACACTCGTTACGCTTTAAAATAATACGTTATTAAAACTAGCTTACTCGTTACTTAGAACCTAACTATTATTAACGTCACATTCGTGATCTTAATATGGGAATTAGATTCAATCGAGAGAGGAGATGTCGGTAGGGGATCAGATTCGCGATGTACTGAATAAGGGTCAAATCAAAAGCATCCGAAAGCGACGTATATGCATAAGGAGGTTGGTACATTGTAGACGAAGCGAAAGCTCCATGTTCAGATTATTGCACCTGCCATTCCATATTTTCTGCCTACCATGGGGTAGGTATGTACGTATGTAGATTCAATAGGGAATATGCATGAAAAACGGCATTGAGTTTCATTCTAAAAATGATAGCTTAGTTATAAGCCTCATTGTGCTATAATGTCACACTGTGCGGGATTGCATGCTCCCACAAGCATTATTAAATGGGAGGTAAATAAAATAAATACTATTTATGTATCATGTTACATGAACTGAACGATTTGATTTGATTGATACAATTTAGGAGAAAATGTAAGAAAAAACATATATATAACGCAATACACTTTTGGAACCTTATTAAGATTTTAAATAGAATCAAAACTTGTTAAAATTTTAAAAACTTATTTTAATGTTAAGATTGTTTGTATCGGCATCCACATTTTATTTACGGAATATTTTAATTTAATGATATCGGCTTAACCCGTGGAGCGCCCTATGAACACCATTGTGTTCGTAACGATATTTGAATTTGGAAATCACAGTGGTTCGAATTAAGATTGATATTGTAATACACATATATATGCCATGGCGCTCCACGGGTTAAGCTTAAAAAAAACTGAATTAAATGCAAATTTCTTAATAAGGTCCGTACATTTTAAACATGGAACAGCAGCTTTGACGTCATTCCTGTCTTCGATTTCGTGTAGTGTTTTTGCGGAGGGTCTGAACTATGACTTTTTAAAGCTTCATATCTTATGAAAAATAACACTACAATTGTTTCGCGTATACACTTATCCTTCTCTTCCATGTCAATCCATGGACTACGTTTAATTCTGATATAATTGGGATACAACATATTTTTACAATGTAGGACTAACGCGCCCCGTTTGATTTTCAATAATAGTTTTGTTTGTACTAATTGATTATGATTACCTGGTGGCATTGCTTGTCCCGTGTGAAAAATAGTACGGTCTACAAACCAATAAAATCTACAACAATCCGTTTTTAGGTAATGGTCATTTCTTCCTAGTACTTTGAAACCAGGGATCGTTACCGGTATTCTGACTACCGGTTTTAAATGAGGTATTACCGGTTATAATTGACTTTCACTATTTATACCGCTAAAGCTCTGATTAGCGGTATAATGAATACCGGTATTCAAGTTTATTATCGGTTTAGACAATTGACAACAATACCCCTTTTTGATACTTTACCCCTAAAAACCATAACCAGTAATACCTGTCAGTGTCAATATTCTCGTTTATGTATATGTAAATGTTTTCGGTTCTCTTTCAAAAAACGGGTGTTTCCCCGTGGTCAAACTATTTTGCCAAACTGACCTTAGACGGAGCCCCGGCTGAGGCCGGGGCTCCTGCTTCTGGGTGGTTTTGGCCTTCGGCCATCTGAAGATAACTAACGAACCTAACCTACCTACTTTTTCAACCATGATTCGTATTTGGTGATCAAATCTTGGTGTACTCGTCGTGCGGTTTGGCAAATATAGTTTGACCACGGGCAAACACCTCAAAAAACTTAGACTCGCCTTAGACAAGTCTGAAATTACAGTTCATTAAAGTCTAATTGACATCTCACTTATCAGGTACAATGAATAGCGGTATTAAATACTGTTAATAGTGAATACATAGCGATAAAAACAAAAGCGGAATGACAACAATACCTCAAATTCGAATATAGGTATTATTTTTTAGCGGTAATAATTTGACAATGTAAATACAGGTATTAAATAAAACCGGTTTTACAATCCCTGTTTGAAACTAATTAACTTCCCACTGCGATATTTCCTCAGCACTACTGTAACGCAACTTGACTGTTTCCATGGCATTGCTCATGTTTATGGGTGACGGTGACAGCTTACCATCAGCTAACTATCGTCCTGACAGTGGCAGGTGACAGGTGACACTTTGGTATACATTGCAAAGTAAACAAGTTTTCATATGACTGGGATTCATATTATAAGCTACGCCATGTACGCTAAACTGCCACCTGCCACCTGTGTTATTGTCAGGATGGTGAAATAAGAGGCCGGTGGTCCGTCTCGTTTATCTTTTATGGCTGGTGGCGCAGTTAGCATAAAACCCTAAGCGCCTCGCCTTGCTCGCTATATATTTTGTACGCGTTCGCGCATTCCACAGTTGTAACGATCGATTCATAATCATTTATTAATAATCCTTATTGTACAGTCCGCCATTTTCTCTCTCCAAGTAGCTATACCAACGTATGATCCGGTTCGAAGGACAGCGAAAGCGAGACGCGATCTGTCGTTTATCGCGATGGTTGCGTGAGTGGTCGTCGCGAGTGCGGGCGGGGCGCGGGAGCCGCGCACCGACAGCAATCATATAAGCTTGCGCTTTCAGCCCTTAGGGGTTTTAAGCTAACTACGCCACCAATGGCTATGTAAAAATGTGTCTAACGGCTAACGGAAACAATATTCACGTAATCAACTTTTTTATGCAATTTCAGATGTCGTAACCCGTTCGGCTGCCCCTCTGCTGCTGGCTGTCCTGACCCAGGCGTTCGCCGCTCTCTGCTGCGTGCTGGGTCACTGCGTCAAAGGCCGGCGGCTCTGCACCTTCATAGCTGGGGTCTTGTTTATTATATCAGGTAAGGAGACACAAATAATGTTGATCTACATACTTGTATGCGGTTCCGCGACTACTAATTCAACGCGTACAAAGACGCGGAAGTCCTTTACTAAAAATCAATGGTTATTAGTAATTTTCGTTTGCTTTTATGCGATAATTTTTACTTATTACTACTACAAATGTTTAACGAATTCTCATTTAAGTATTAGGTTTTTAAGATACTTCGCATTTTTAAAATATTCATTTTCTGTTTCTTTTGGTACCTAATGGTTTTTTATTCATAAAATGTACTCGTATTATTACTTATATAGTCTATGTAATAATACGAGTAAAATATAATAATACTTCTAAATAAACTTGTGCGATGCACAACCTTTCACTTTTTCAATCTCTCAAGGGTTAGCTGGAAGGGATGAGTTCGCCTTTGTACATTTTTGTATTATTATTTATTGCATTGTTCTGGTTTTCCTTTTGTACAAACATACATACATATTTGCTCTGTCTGCATGTAATAACACCCTTTCCGAGCAAGTGTGATGAAAAAATCTTAGCATTTTTAGCTATTTACTATCTGCATCAAGCCTATCTAACTATGTCTATCTATGTTATTAAGTTTATGTGTAATGTTGTTTTGTTTTTATTAGGCCCCGTTTCGTCACAGTATGTTTATACTCGTACTGTAGTTTCGTCCTATTATCATCTTATAATACTCACAGCGTGAGTGGTGTCATTTTAAATATTTTACAGATTCACTCACAGATTTTAATGCTGATTTGTGTATTACAATTATAGCAACAAAAAATTAAAAATTTAAACAATATTAACAAACAAATAAACCACTGAAAAAACTGAAACGGCGTCTTACAATATTTTGAACCAAAAGCCGAATTCCCCAATATTTTGAACCAAAAGCCGAATTCAGTTTATTACGGTGAAATAAAAAACATTTTTTTTTGCGTTTCAGTTTCGGTAGTTTAATTTTTAACCGTTCTTTTAATTCACTTTCTATCAAAAGCTATGAAAGAGAAGCTGGGCACTGCTGCTGAATGACACAATAACTCCGTCTACAAGATAAAAAAGGATTTTAATGGACTATTTCTCAGGATTTTAAAATCCTGCAAAATTGTCTATTCTTAATCGTTTCGATAATACAACGATTGAACTCCAGTTGTGACTAATCTTCATTTAATTTTCAGGCCTCATTATGCTGACCGGAATCGTCATGTACATATCAGTGTTCAAGTCCCAAGTGAACCACAAGCTGCACTACATGACGATCTACGCGACGCCGCGGATGTCATACAGCTACGGGTATTCGTTTGGCCTGTACATCAGTGGCTTCATTGCCGTCGAGCTAGCGGGAACCTCCGCAATATTCCTTTTCCTGCAATGGTACCAAAAAGACTGGATAACGGAACTCACAGAAAAGGCCAAAGCTGATGGCAGGGCGTGGGATCGTGAATACGCTTTCTCAGATTTTAGAGAACGAGATTCTTCATTGTTAGAGCGACGAATGATGAAACGGGATACCTATCCTCCCAGTGGTTCGTCCGCCACGACACCGCACGAGCGTCGGCGCTTTGTTTTCGACGGGGATGATAATATGCCGCACTGTTCTATACACAAAAATAGAAGAATCAATTTAAGTTCAGCGTCATTAAAAGATCTGTCCACTTCAACATTGTATGGTTTCCCTCCTGCGCCAAGGCCAACAGCGTGCGATAATTACTTCGAAGAGTACAAAGAGGTTCCTCAAAGTGCGAATACTTTGAGCGGTCTCAGGAGTGCTTCGATATTCCAATCGCAGGCGTCAGTTGCGAGTGGCAGGTTTTTAGATACGTCCGCTGTAGAACCGCCACCGTCGCGCGAGGAAGAGCTGGTGACCTTTGGAGCTGGAGCTAGAGGGGTCGTTGGTGAGACGGCAGGGGGGGCACCGCGCCACGACCGCGCCGTCGGCACCGACCCCTACCGCCGCACCACGCCCGTGTGATCCCACACCCACTCCTACACCAAGCATATCTTTGAGTGATAAGTGACAATTTGCGTAATACTGTTTAAATCAGTGTACCTACTTATATCGCACTTGACGTGCAAGTTAATTAAGAAAGGTGATTTTCGAATTTATGAGCGTACGTGAATAGCGTTTTGTTATTAGTTATATTTTCATTGTTATTTCCTGAAATAAACACTGCCAATTGTGTATTTCTTTTTTTTTAATACAGTCCGAGTTTTAATGCGGTCCCTGGCCTAACAAGAGAGCTTGGACTCTTGTTAGGACATATTCTTTGGTACCATAGAGCTAGGCGTCTACAGTTCCTCATCGTCCGGATCGCATTAGGGCGTGTCCGCTGCGCTAAAAATCTGACAAAACATTTTAGCAAAATATGTTACCTGGTGGGTTCCCCAGGACGGCTACAGACGGCGAGGTAGACCCAAGCGGAGATGTTGGGATGACTGGGGCGCTTTTCAGAAGGATTGGCCGAAGACTGCCACAGAGAGAGAGGTGTCGAAATCAAGGGAGGAGGCCTTTGCCAAGCACACTACAGCAGGGACACTAGGTTAGGCTAGTTGATGATAATGTTACAAAACATGTTTAGGTACAGCTGCACGTCCATTACGACTTTGGAGTGGGGAAACAATGTATTGTTTGTCATAAGTAGTCTTTCTTTCTTTCTTTGCCCCCGCGGCGACTTGAACAGCTACTACCGCGGGGATATGGCGTTTCCACGTGAAGTGATTTCGCCAGTGTCAAGTAAGTATATATAATTATAAATCAATATAGCAATAAAACACAATCCAATCTTCTCTAGGAAGATTGGGGGCAACGTTGTACGGTGATTTGTAGGTGAGAGGTCAAGATAGTTTTAACCTCTGCACCACTGCGAGTCCACTTGAAACGAGAAGAAAGATGCCAGATACACGAAATAAGTCCAAGTCTTCAATCACTGTGCGACACAAAGGCATAAAAAGTACAAATCACTATCAGAAAAGAACTTTGAACACCTAATTACCCAAAAATTAAAGTCTAAAACAAATCACACGTCCGCCATCTTTTAACGTTGCAAATGGCCCCCCGGTATCATAAGTAGTCATAACATTTCACTTTTATTTTGACAGCTGTTATCCCAGTACAATTTGTCATCTTTGACGTTTGTTCACTGTCTGTTTGTAGGATTGTATGAGTTCCGGTAACCTTCGGGGAGGGAAGATGGCCGATTGAAAAATGACCGGCTTTTGATTTTGATTTATTCTGTTTACTGTTTTACTCTACTCACTTGACATTGGCGAAATCACTGCGTACATCGCGGTGGACCGCCATTAATAAAAAAAAAGAAGAAGAAGGAGGATTGTATGATATTTTCTTTATTCAACTCCATTGCAAATAATTATAAATCATATAATTAATTCCCCGTGTGGTTGCCGGGTTAGAATGGTACCACTCCATATCTTCCCGTAGATGTCGTAAGAGGCGACGAGGGGATAAGGGCTTGTGGCGCTGTTAGACGATGGGCTTGCAACTTGTCAAACACTGGTAAACTTCTTGGCATGATCGTGCAAAATGTGGTTACAGAATTATAAACAAGTCTTTTTGAATTGGTTGGTATTTCTGTAGCTCTGCCTACCCCACTATGTAGGTTTTTTTTTTTTTGGCTCTATCTACTATGTATGTGTATGCAAATAATTAAAGCATACTTGACAGTTCTTCACTCAAACTCAAAAAAATTAAAAGTCAAAACATGACCCCTCCCCCGCGGGGATTTTTTTCTATACGTGATGGAAAAAATGATTTTGTGTTTTTAAATAAAAAATATTTTGGACACGCCCTTTTTCTGTTCGAAAAATATTTTAGGTGTTTAATAACATCGAAAACGGCGGCGGCTTTAAGCCTGATAATTGATTCGTAAGGTGCGTCCGGTGCGTAGGTACGTTGCGGACCTGTGGACGTTAGCCTTAAACCATCTATTTTTGCCGACTTATATAGGTAATGAGAATAGATAGTCTCAATTTAAACTGAAATTACTCATAAATCATAATGTATACTTCTTTTTCTTTTGTAAACATAGTGTTACAAAAAGAAAAAAGTTTTTGACACTAGTGACACATCATTTGAGACGACTTTACTGTGAGAAACGATATGGTTTAAGAAAATATTAAAACAATTTAATAAAATGACTGATGCGTAAGTATTTGGCATTCTTGATTTTGATTATGGATATAGTTTATCCGTAATCGAATTGTAAGAGGTGAAATGTGGTTTATTTATTTATTATCTTAATTCGAAATTCCACTGCGGCGCACATTACGCCCGCATGCAATGCACGCTTGAAGCGCGCAGGGCTATAGCCTTCAGTTTTATCTATGCGATTTAACTGTACAGATAAAATGTTCAGTATATCGGCGTTCAATTGCGTAGTATGTAAGCGAAACTGAGAACTTTACAGATAAAATGAAATCGAACCGAACTATAATTAGATAATACTATATTCAGTAAAAACTGAGGATGTAGCAATATGCTGCGCAGTTCCGTCAGTTTTGGCCACATTACCTTTTTCATTTAATCCCTGTTTTAACCCAGTGGACGTCTCTTTATCCTAGGCATTTGAAGTTACCTAGTTAGCTGTATAAATAAACCGCTCGTTACTATCGGTATTTCCCACACTGCCTAAATTGGTTTACTACAAATCTTTTCTAAGGGTCAATAACCGTTTTAGGGTCTTGTAAAAAATCTAGGAACTTGATATATTATTATATTAATTTGCTATATCTGTTTGTCTCTGTCAGACATATTTTTTTTACTCGGGATGAGCTATGTTGAAAAGCTTTTAAAAAAATATATTTAAGCCTATTTTATTGGATATAAAGTTTTCAATATGGGTTAAAGTTTAGGAAATATTAAATATAGTTAGGTGTATTTTTTTACGCCTCCCCCATCAATACGGACATAACTTCAAAAACCTGGAGACAAAAGTGGTGAGACCTAATTTATTGTAATATGTAGCAATTATAATTCACAAATGATTTGTCCATTTCTCAGGTATGGTAGACCAATCCGGCCAAAGCTCAATTACTGTGTGGTACTTTGGAATGTCCTCAAGACCTACTACAGAACAATCATTGGTATTGTTGGAGCAATTGTAATTATTTCTATTTACGCCCAACCTCTCAACCGAAAAAAGGTTAGTTAAGTAACCTTTCTTATGCTAGATCACATAGTAGGCATGTTTAAGTGATCACTGAACGCACCTAAAGTTATCCATAGGGTTACAGTGAAACTAGGAACTCTTATTAAATAGTTTTATATGTCTGTTTAATATGGCTCCATCACTTTTTCAGAGAAACAAATCAGTCACAAGTTGAATTTACATCAATATTTTTTTAGTTTTTGTTGTATTTTCTTCGTCCTGGAGTATGTTTTACGCTATTTCGCTTTCTTAAACGACAAATTTCTCTCAAAAGCTTCCAACCCATCTTCTTTATTTAATTCCTCTAAAGTTTCATAAGCTGCCACTCGAACAAGTTCTTAAAACATATTCACTCTTCCAATTTTCTGTCTTTTCCTATCCGATTTTCGTCCAGGATATAGCAGAACACAAAGTTGTCGAGGACATCAGACAAGGTGTGGAGCTTACAAACTATACAGTCCTGGTGCTTATTGCTTTCTCCAATGATTTTAATGATCTAGATCATACCTTCTTCTTGAGACTCTCTTCCGTCTTGGGGTCTCCTTAGATGCAATCAAATGGTTTTCCCCTGCCTTAGCGACCGTGTTTAGGTTGTCCGTGCTGGCGGTAATCTATGTGACTCGAGCGATTTGATCCCTATAAGGTGGGATGATTTCGCCTCTTCTATTTTCAGTGTTTATCAACTTATTAGTCTAATGTGAACGACCTTACCACTGTAGTTACTCTCCTCAATGAGGATCTGGATCTCATTTCTGACTGGTCGTGTTAGTTTGGCATATCTGTTAATCTCTCAGAATTCGGCGAACATTGTAGGGAGCTCACGTCAGCTTCTTAGGTCGGATCCGGTACTTATCACGTAGAATTTGATTGATGGTACTGGTAGTCCTTTCTTAGATGCGGACAAAAACTCGGCCTCGTCATCGATTCTCGGCTCTACTGGGATGATCGTGAGCTTTACAAGTTCAAAAAATTCCTACCGGTTAGTACCAGGACTTTGCTCGTGTACGCGGGGCGCTAGCGCTAACCACAATTGATTATGGTGTGTTCATCACGAACGTTTACTAAAACTTTCTCAATCATATATACCTTCTTTTCAACATATGGCATACGTTTAATTTTTAGCCTCCGATGATAGTGATATTTTTTTCCACTTTTACCGTCACCTTAATTGGCTTCCTTTTCACCAATGTAGGTCTTTAAGAACTTTGTGCTCTCTTGTTTTTCTACGCTGGTCGGGTCAACTGCTACAGAATAATTCAAATTTCAGCTCGCCCAGAGTGTGAACTATGTTTTTCCCGTTCTCTAAAACTCACTTTGTCTTGTCCCTACTCGGTTTATTGTCTAATTGTTTCACCCTTCAAGTGATGATCCGTATCTGGTATGCGCTCCTTCTCGGCATTCGACATGAATGTAGCAATTTAATTTGTAATGACTATAATTATAAAAAATCCTCAACATTCTCCCTATGTAAAGCAGACTCATTCAAGACCATTAGACACTTTAATATAATTATCATACATCGTTATCACGGGAGTAAAAACGATGTAACGATACTGGAAGACAATGACTATTTATGACAAATTGGCGATTACAGAAGTGACACTCGCACAGTGGCACGGCTTTATAGGAAAGATGTGACACAGTTGCCGTAAAAATAAAAACTGATATTTTATAATTTTGAGTATACCACCGCATTCCTCTATTTATAGTCAGGCCCGAAATTTCTAACTTATATTATCTTTCAGATTAAACCGTTTAGTGTTCGTTTTATTTATAATAATGACACGCACTAGTTTAAACATTATATTAATTGTGATTTTCTTTATGATATTCAGAAAGGCCAGCAAGAAACTCTTAAAGCAGTATGGCTGACGTCGATTTGGTTCTTATTTTGGCTCCCTGTTCCTATACAATCTATTGGCTTTGTGTCTTTCTTTGCTGTACCGCTTTTGGGTATACTTTCATGCGATGACACAATCTTTGCTATGTTTAATGTAAGTAAGCTTTTAATTCAATTGATGATATTTGTTTGTCCCTGTTTGATCTTTGCAATTTTACACAGCTTCCAAGTAGCTATGTTTTGATATTTCGTTATACAGGGTAATTTTTTAATAGGTGCACAAAAATTTTAATATTTGCTTCGCTATTGTTAATCAATTACACATGTTGTGTTATTTTTACTCTAGCTTAAAAAATATTAGAGATATTGCCGATTCAATGATTCCACCAACTTAACGATATTCATGGACCGTCTAATGCAGGGGTGTGAGGAGAGGGGTGTTGTTAAGTAAGTTAATTAATGAAATTTCAAATTTAGAATATCAGTAGGAGAGGGGCTTGTTTGATAAGCTGTACATGAAATTTCAAATTTCGAATATCAATACAGTGTACCGCATACCTACAGCTTGACAACCCATGTCATCATTTCTAGTGTGACTTTGTGTCCACACAAGAAGGTAAAAGAGAGATAATTTGTAACAAAAAAAATATTTTTTGAACTCGTTTTACTGTCGTAATATATTATATTAACGATACAAAATCATATAATGTTAAAATTTGTGCACTGATAAAAAAAATACCCTGTATGTTTTTAGCAAAGTGCCAGACCAAACTTAGCTATAAGAAAATCGACTTATATCAATTTTATACAAAGACTTTGCAGAAAAAATAATTATTTTCCTACTTTTTCCTTTTCTTAACCGTTTCAACCCTCCGTCAAATATCAAATTCGTTTTTTACTTGTGAATGACAGCTGAAAACGCTGATTTTAATATGAACTTATTACGATTTTTAAATTCTGCGAAAGTCCAGGGAAGGAACTGAATCCTTTTCTTGAACTTAGGCCCTTGTTTTGCATTGTCGAGCTTAAAGCATAGCTTGGCCAAGTTGACCTTGACTTGGAGTCAAAGGAGTAATATGGTAACAGTGCGGTTTAAGTGAATGTGGAAAATTCTACAATAAGTAAAACGACACTGTTATCATATTGCTTATATTACAATATGATCATCTTTAAAATATAGTAGCAGTACGGTTTAGGACAAAGTGCAATAGGCCCATGGGCTCTATGCAAGTTTTTTAGCCTATCTAGCTTTTAAATCGTCCTAATATCTTTAGCGTCATAGTAAATTTTACCGTCAAGTAAATAAAAACCATAGCAATATGATTACGATATTAAAGCAATACGGGGGAAAAAAGTTGTATAGAGATCCTGGTCCCGCAACTAGGAGATTGCATAATTTAAAAATAGATAACAATACATCATTGGGGAATCTTGGAATAATAGGCGTAAAAAATATCCGCATTATTTTTCTGTTTTATTTATTTTGCTTAGTTTTCGCCATTATCCTTTTTTTTCCTACCCTTTCACTTTCGACTTTAAAAAGGGAAATATTATCTCTGGAGGAGTCAGTAGCTGCGGTTTTAATTCTGTCAGGCCAGTTATTTAACGTACTTAGACTGCTGGCAATATATATTATACTATTCGTTATATTTCAGGAAATGGTACTTCTAATGCTAATTGGAAGTCATTTATCAACGCTTTTAAATTGTTCTGGAATCGATAGGCGAGTTGCGTGCAATTTACTGTGTATTGATGCATACCATACTTCTACTAGGTATTTTATTACAATTAATTCTTTTTTTTTTGCATTTTCTACCTTTATGAATTTGTAGAGATGAGAGACAAGACAATGCAAATAGATGGTAAAATTAGTAGAAACATGGCTTTCTCCTCTATTTTTTTTCGTTTTTCTATTAGAACAGCTCTCTGTCGAACGGACAATAGAGTAAGCGAAGTCGTACGAGCGGGCTCACTCGATGGGGCCCTTGAATTTTGTTTGTACGTTCTGAGGGGACAACTTCAACTCGCAGGTTAATAATTGGTCCGTCGAGTATAAAAACGAATTGTTTTAGAAAATCACCACCCTATTTTGTACTTGTTTGAAATGTATTATAATAAAATTTACTTTTTAATTTTCGCTGTAAAAATATTAAATTAAAAAAGTGTCGGATAAGTAAAATCTGCTCTAATTCACTATAGCCTTTATGAGAGAAAATATTGTAATAAAGCCTATTTTTATATTATGAATTTACATATCTTATATATAAAATTCTCGTGTCACAGTTTTCGTTCCCATACTCCTCCGAAACGGCTTGACCGATTCTCATGAAATTTTGTGAGCGTATTAAGTAGGTCTGAGAATAGGCCAACATCTATTTTTCATACCCCAAAGTGACATAAAAAAAAAAAATGCAGCGGTTGAAGCCGCTGGCGGATCGCTAGTAGTAAATAAAAAAGAAACAACTCGTAGAAAGCTCGCAATTGCTATCCTCGCCCCACTTCATACGAATTTAATTCTTCCATTATTTTTCATACCAAAGTACCTTTACAAGAGTCCAGAACAGGCACAACTCCGTGGGTGACGTTATTTTATACAATTTAACATAGATTTTCATAAAAGCCATATGCAATGACCTTTATTTAAAACATTTACATTTTACCCGTAATTAAAAGTAAACACGTTTCCGTTTAAATTTCAACCCAATATGTATAAACGTTCAAAAGTTAGCCGTTTTCTTTTATATTTCAGCTTAGCTTCGAGGACGATGATGGCAGCGTTTTTTCTTTCGATGATTAGTAATAGAATGGCAGTTACTTGCCTTTTAATAGATATGGTCGTCTTACCGCTTGACAATTTGGCGGTGAGTAATTTTATAGAAAATAGTGGACTGGAATGTTATTTCATGTTTTGTTGCTAAAGTCTGAAACTGGCGTAGGTAGACGTCAAAAATAAAAATCTGATCAAGTGCCAGTCGGACTCGCGCACCGTGGGTTCCGTACAAACTTATCTAATAAATAAAATTCTCGTGTCACAATGTTCTTTCCCATACTCCTCCGAAACGGCTCGACCGATTCTTATGAAAATTTGTGTGAATATCGGGTAGGTCTGAGAATCGGCCAACATCTATTTTTCAAACCCCTAAATGACATGAAAAAAAAAATTGCATTGAGTTATCTTTTTTTATTTGTCATCTCCTCAAACATATAATCAAACCAGTAATAAACTAGCAATAACTTGAACATAACATAACTCTCTACAGAAGTTGAAGGTTAAGTCACTTTCCAAGACTTTGGATGAGAATTTTTCCCAATAGGTTGAAATTGAGAACGTAAAAAAAATAACATGTATCAAACTAAAAAACAACTTGCTTTCGTATTACATGATCTACCAGTGACGAGATTGGTTTAAAAACAAATTGAATCACGCAAAAAGAGGGATGTTAAAAGTTTTATGTGTAAGTGTGTGTGTGAGAGTGTGTGTAAGTGTATCTGTCCATGGCACCGTAGCTTTTAAATGGATAAACCGATTTGGATGCGGTTTGTAAGATGTATGTGAATACATTTTTTCTTTCTATATGTATTTCTTTTAATTCGTAGTTTAGTAACTTTAACTCATTTATTCAATTATTACCTGCCCATTGCCTTTGTTAATTTTAGGAGCAACAAGAAGCGAAAAAGTATAGCTATGGACTAAAAAAGTTTGACTACGAATCATATCAAGCATTTCTTTGTAGTGCTATAACAACGTCAGCTACTATTGGTAAGTAACTGCTCCCGTAATATGTTTTCACTTTGCAACAAAAAAAATATTTGTATAAAAATAAGTTACTGAGAATCTTGACTCATCAACGCGGATCCAAAATTGCTGAATCTATCCATGCAATTTAGACGAAAATTATGTTGTAATTGTGAGATAACCCCCCGATAATTATATTTTAATTACTATTTAATAGTGTCATGTGGTTGCCAGGTTAGAATAGTGCCACTCGATGTCTTCGTTGAGCGATGGGCTTGCAACCTGTCACTAATACCTAGTACACTGGTAAATCTTAGCCTGTTTGTGCAAAATGTGGTTAGAGAATTACCAGATCTTTTTAGAGTTGTTGGTATTTCTGTAGCTCTGCCTACCCCACTCTGGGAATGAAGGCGTGATGTTATGTATGTATGTAATCAAATACATAACATCACGCCATCATTCCCATAGTGGGGTTGGCAGAGCTACAGAAATACCAACAACTCTAAAAACACTTGTTGATAATTCTGTAACCACATTTTGCACAATCAGACCAAGAAGTTTACTAGTGTATTAGTGACAGGTTGCAAGCCCATCGCCCAACAATACTACAAGCCCTTATTCCCTTAGTCGCCTCTTACATTTGATTAGTATGTCGTGTGTATGTATGTAGTAGTCTTTGTATTTGATAAGTACCACATAATAAGCACCTGCTAAATGAGAGCACTCTGGGTGCAAAATTTTGTCATTTAAACACCATCGGCACCAAAAGTTCGACCCCCTGTTTACCAATACCAGCAATTTGCATTTATATTCCAATAATTTACTTTTAAGGGGCTTAAAGGGGGATGATGTTGGAGTGTGTCTAGTGTCATGGAACGTACCATTTTCTCAGTGGCTTTTATAAAAAAAAATAGTGTATTGGACTTTAATTTAAATATGGAGAAATTAGAGTTTGAATAGGTACACGAAGTCTCGCTCAACTTTTTCATTCCATGAAACCGTGGAACGGCAATATGAGCGGTGGTGAAGTACGCCTTCGGGAATTAAAGTTGTAAGACCTACTTTTTATTTGCAGGGAGTATCTGCATTCAGCACCATAATATCACGCTTATGCAATTCAGAGCGTTATTCGCAGTGTAAGTATTTTTTCTGTTTCCGTTTTTACTTTAATCTTTTTTTTTTATGTTAAGGAGAAGGCACACGAACACTCAGGCCACCTGATGGTAAGTGGAATCTGAGATCCATAGACATTTGAATTCTCAAGACTATAATCCTAAGACCCAAATGCGTTGCCAACCCTGAGGACTAAGATGGTATGCCTCTATGCTAGTAATTTCACCGGTTGCCTTACACACCGAAACACAACAATGCGAATCTATCATTCAATTGAACATATTCGAAACTGTAATTATAAAACCCGGTCAAGTGTTAGTCGGACTCGCTTCACCGAGGGTTCCCTTGTGATAAAAAACTAGAATTAGGTTCGAGGAAATGTTCTAAACAACTTATTCTTTATTTTTCGTTTCTGACAATTCATAATAGAAATAAAGAAAGAAAATAATAGGACTTCAGATCGAAATTAAGATTTCAGATTAAAAGAAAACTCATGACAACTTTGGTAACGATCTTCTAAACGAATTACTCTGCGTATTCTTTTAGGGTTTATACCCAAAGGGTGCCAAAGGGACCCTATTACTAAGCCTCCAATGTCTGTATGTCTATCCGTCTGTAATCAATTCAGTTGACATCTCTTAGACCCATGAGAAAAAAGAGATCCATGTGCATATCCTGACAAATATTTAGACTAAGGCAATAAAATATAGGTACTCTTATAAGTACGATTCGAATAACATGAACGCATTACCGATATAAGTGTGTTGCAAAAAACTATGGTGCCAGTTCGATATCAAGCAATCAAATGTTTAAATAAATAACTAAAGTTTCTGTGAACTAAAATAGGATTACAATACGATATTTTTTATTCGTAAATTAGTTGTGTATCCATAAAGATACATAGCAAAAGTCCAACGTAGCTGGTAATTTATTTAGCTTAAAGATGCATAGCAGGATCAATGTTACCTTATACTTGCTTGCGGTGTACATTTGTACACTTTTTATACATTATGCCTTAATGTCACGTTATGTAACTTTGGTATATAAAGCTTAATTTTGAGAATTGGAAATATGTTTAGTTATATTGTAAAAATGATAAATTAGTATTCTTTTTGACAAAAAGAATTATCATTACGGAACGATGCGCAAACGCAGATTTTTGAGTTGGTCTTGCGTGGTAATGGATTTTCCTAGCACAAAACAGAATTATTTTAACTAAAGCAGTATGTTCTTTTAAAAAAATGCTCATTTAAATACGTCATAAGTGATTATTTTACTCTCTAGATTTTTCAAAACAGTATCGTGCATGAAAATCCGCTATGCCAAGTATAGGGTGTATTCAATCAATTATAAGTTATGTGGACTTCGTTATCAAAGTCATGAGATAGTATTTAACCTTTTCGCCGCCCGTGATTGCTAGAAATCACAACTAATTTCAACCTTAATCAAAGACACCTAAGCCTATTTTACTTTGTCAACCATGCATGCTACAGCAGTCATTGGCGGCGCAAAGGTTAAATAGTCGATTGACTGGGGCATCTGGTTTTGGTACGGTCACTGATTATTCTATTTAGTAAACACGATCTATGATATTATTATCACATCACTTTGTTTTTTTTACAGCTCCGGTAATAAAGACAAGGACTATCCTGATATATTTAACTACTTAATGTACAGTTGCTACTCATTTCCAACCGCAATTGTTATGTTTCTTGTTAATTATGCTTACCACATGTTAATAGCTAATACGTAAGTGGGAATATCATAAATCAGATTATATCAGTAATCAGAATATTCGTTTGATGAAATCCTAATTCCAGACTCTCTATTCCACTATATGACTACATTAAAACTACATTGAAAAAAATCAGTTTGCGATAGGAACGCCCTGATATGACGATTGATAACAATATGGTCTTGATACTGGCTTTCTGGTTATACTTTACAAGTTAAAATTTTAGGGAAATCGTCATTTCAGATTATCATTCATTCATTACTAACCTTTTTTTTAATTTTTAGATATAGAATGTCAAAGCGTAGCGTAATCTTTATAAAAAACAACCTTAAGGATACAGAAACTAATACTGTGAGAATATGGAACTGCCACCAATTGGTAGGTATTTTACTTTACTTGGTTTTGTCCCCCGACTTTGTCTATAGGTACTACCCATTTAAAATTAAGTTCATAGCTTTTTTGGAGTAATGTCTGATCAAGTTATCACCGTCTAATGAGCTATCTAATTGCTTTTTTTAATAAGTCATGCCCTTTCGCCGTCATTTACTTGATATCTTCCGAACATTTCGTGCTCCACACGCCACAAGTTGATATAAAGTCGAGGATTACAGTGCAAAATAGACCTGAGTATTTGTGACGTTAGGTTGAAATTAGCTATGGTTGTTTTCAGCTGTCATTGGCGTGCGTGAACGATTTTTGTATCAAGTCAATGGCGGCGAAAAGGTTAATACTCGTATTTAACTTTCCATTCCGTTCATTGGCCCATACAATCATTATAAATAATAAAGTTTATTGGATTTATAAGTGCGCACGGAAAGAACATTTTTGTAAATTGGTAAATTATTTTAGTATACTTACGGGTGTTTTTAAAAGTGAATAAGGATACGTTACGTTAAGATTTATATCTATAACTAAAGGCGTACCAAATTATTAAGGGGGCACCGAGCTTTTTGCGCTCATTAACTTTAGGTATTTTATGCACTCTGTGTATGTGTGCGTATAGCACACCAGCAAAGAGCGAGCTGGAGCCATGCGCCGGCCGCGCGCCGCGCCTGACGAGCCATGCGCCGGTCCACTAGGCGCGGAGGTTGCTACCAATGTTTACAAAATAAAAAAACATAATCGATTCCGAATACTTTTATTCAAATATTGACTATAAGAAGTTAAAAACTTTTTTCAGTCTACATTTTTTTTTAAATTTGTTGTTTACTGTCGGTAGGTAAGGTAGGATTGAATTACTTGTATTGTTGAGGTACAGTCACATCACGAGATTGTTGAGCCACTCTAGAACCCACTCACAGATAGATAGATAATTTTTAATTAATGTCGTTTGTACATCTATGGTGTATTTAGCTAGTGTTAAGTTATTTATAATATTTATTGGGCAAATTGTTCGGCTAAAGAGAATAAATCATAAGTAAAAGCCGTACATCTTCCAATCGGCCATCTTCCCTCTCCGAAGGTTACCGGGAGAACCCTTTCATAGAAAGTTGACGGTAAATTTTGACGTAAATAATTTCTTTTGCGTGACTTGACGCTGTCATTAGGACAGAGTTCTATGGTGGCTCAACAACCCCGTGATTTAATGTGACTGTATATTGAAATGAAATAAAACCTAATTACCTTTATTGACAATATTCTAAGCACAAAATAAAGTGAACTCAATACCTAATGTAAAGTAATAAGAACGGCTGAGTAGGGCAAAAATCCCAGTCATGGACCCTTTCTTCAAGATATTATTTTTAACTGACTTCAAAGAAAAGGAAGTTCTCAGTTTGACCTGTATGTATGTATGTATGTTTGTCCGCGATTATCTCACGTTTGGCTGAACCGTTTTTAATGCGGTTTTCAGAAAAGTATTTGTTTCACATAGGAGAAGGTTTTGGTATTTTAACCGTCTTTAAAAAAAGGATCTTAGTTTGTACGAATGTTTATCCATGATTATTTCCGCAAAAACTTCAATGTCTGATTCTGATCACTATAAAGTATAAAATTAAATTGATGTTTTAAAAAACTAAAAACTTAAAGCTGCTGTATCAATCACATATTAAGAAGTTCCTACTTAATGTTTGTATGTATATAATGTAATGAATAATGTACGCAGGTATCTTTAGAAAAAAATATTAGGACATAAGAAACAACAATAATCAATATCGGATTTTACTTCACGGCATTATTTTGTCTGTGTGAGTAAGCAATGTCATTGTCTATTTCTCCATCCACTGAAAGACAAGAAATTTGGTCCATTGGCATCCTGTAATAAAACAGAACGTTTTGATTTAACTATAATTTATTTATTAACAGAATTAGTTTTTGGATGAAATTTTGTAATCCTCATTCTATAAAAATAATTCGTATTTGGGACTTACAATTCCATTGTGTGGTAAATTTTATAATCGATGTCAACCAATTCATTTACTCTGTAAATTGAAAAAATATAAAGATAATGTGAAAATTCATACTAAATTTATTAAAATGTTTTCCTATACACCTCTTACTATTTTTACGCATACCTCACCGGTTCATTAGGTACCTAACTCTTCGCTTTGTAGCGAAGTGCCAACAACTGGAACATTAACCCTATAAATAAAAAAATATGAATAATTTTGCAATTTTACTCATTTGTTGAAATATAGTTGTTAGGTACTGAGTATTCTTACGGAGTATTCTCTTTGTATTCAGATTTCTGGAGATGTCTTGCTCTAGAAATATTGAAACCATCCCAAGAAGTAACAATATTATAGAATTAATTATAGTAAAAAAAACCTCGGGTCGTTCTAAGAAGCTTGTTTTGCCTGTAAATGTGTTTTTTTAGCTAAACTACTTTTATATCTTGGTAAATATTCACCATAGAAGTGTATTTTTTATATACCTACCTACTAATTGAAAGAACTTCGCGTGTTGTTTAAAATTACTTGTGTAAATAAACCAATTTTGGCCCAAAACATCAAGACTACAACTAAACGATTACAAAGTCTTAGTAATACAAATCGATACATCTCGAAAATCAGTCTATGTTGCTACTGATTTATTTTCTCCTCCCTTAGCGTGGCATTTTGACAACTGTCAAATCAGGTTTCTTAGAACTACTCCACTATCAGTAGGTTTACGATTTTAACTAACTTCATTTCTTCACGCAAGCGTTTAGCATTGTGCTTTTGCCAACCCCTTCTCTTCCTTTCTTGGTTATGTTTGTTCCCCATTTAAAATAAAGTGAATAATCACAAAAATCGCGATAAACGCAACCAACCACCAAGCGACACAGCCTCCACGTCCGACGGCCGAAGCCTGACTAATGCGGACATGGGGGAAACGTGACGGCTCTGGCTAAAATGGACGAAACGCGTGCGAATTTAGGTATTTCCTTCATATTAGTAAAATAAAAACACATTTTCAAATCTAAAGTGTAGAATATATAGAAGACGTGTAGTTTTGTTGTAAATCCAAAACTGATGATCTTCCGTGAAGTAATTACGCCGTACTAAGTGTTTATTTTGTTATGTAGAGGTATCTTTGGATGTGTTTTCTATCGAGGGAAGTACAAGTAATCGTGTTTCTAAAGTATATGATAAATAGAGTGAGTCCTTAAATATCTTACATATGAATTGCATAACTAAAGCTTCAGTAAAAACAATGCAGCAGGCGATCAAACGAACGCATTTTTTTCGTAATCACGTATCAATGCCTCGGCGCACTCTTAATAAAGAAAGAAGTAGAAGTCTACATTTTTTTTAAAGTGTCTAGATGTGACATATTTTTTGTCAACGGACATCTTCATAATAAAATAATTAATGAAAATATTGGTATATATGTAAGGCCTTACTTGATGATTTTCACAGACGTGTATTTAATTTTATTTTCCAAATGTTACAATAGTAAGGGTACTATTTTTTGATACTCCCAAATTATTGCGTTAGTTTTACATGCTGCCATTGTCGTGTATGTAGGAGTTTAGAAATGTTGTCCAGTTGTTTTTTATTACTGTTATTCAGGAATTGCGAGTAGTAGCCATAATTACCCTAGATCTTAATTTGAGACTAGGTCAATTTCAAATTTCATTTCAAATTTCAATTTGTAAAATTGTCTCCTGATTTTTGCTATGTATTATTAAAATATGCTTTAATCTCATCGTTATCGTTAATATTATCGAAGTCAACTAATGAATGATGGTTTAAATGCTGAATAATATCTCCCTTCTTGTATCTTGTATGTTTATGGAGTTAAAGGTACAATTTTGAGTACTTATTGTTTTGGGTTCTACTTGGTCCTGATAAAGTGAAGTTGATTTGAATTTTCTATCTGTATTGCTTCCAGCTGTCAGTGATATTGTTTGCTATCATGATGATAATGTTTATGACCCGATGGTGTAAATGGATAGGTTACGGTTGGGCGGAGAAGCATGCTGATCCGGTTTCACGTGAAGTACCTGGGTAAGATCGGTGTCCATAGTTTCATTTAACACCTTTCATCGAATTTCAATTCATCGAACGTTAATGTTTTCAGGGTATCTTAAACATCTAATCTAGCCTAACCTGCGTAATTAATGTTTAAGATACCCTGAAAACATTATGGTTTCAGCAGAAAAATGCTTTCCATGTAATGACACATTCGATGAGGTGATGAGTGGCCGGGAAAGACCTATATTTAATATATGTTTGGATTAAATAGATAACAACCGCGGATATTACAGTGACCCCTTTTTTCAGAGTTGATATCTCTTATACGGTGCAACAAATTTTCCAAAAACCTAGCTATCAATCAGCCCAACTAAACCAGCCTTCTTTAAAGAAACCGCGTTTTAATCGATTCATCCATTTGGGAGATACTTAAATACATAGATAAACACGTTAAACTTTAAACAGGGATAGTATCACGGCGTCTAAAGAACAACTCGTCTATGGGGCAACTCGTCTAAGACACAGGTCGTCTAAATCGCAACTCGTCTACATATCAACCGGCCTAAAAGCAACTGGTCTAGATGATTTTTAAGTAGCAACTCGTCTGGTTAGCTATTGGCCTATGTAGCAGCTCATCTAATTAGCTATTGGTCTATGTTGCAACTCATCTAAATGGAGACTCGCCGAAATCGCAACTCGTCTAAATTGAGGCACGCCTTTTATGAACAATCATTTGCTGTTACCAACGGTGTGGTGATCAGAGACACCACCAATCTTATTTTTAAATTGATGAAGTAAATTGTTGTTTATTAGATTGTCAGTTCTGAGGGAAAATAAACATCGGAATAATCAGAGTAAAATCTTTTTTAGGGGTAGATCTCACTATTCCCATTTCCCATTGCAGTGGTAATACTGAGACTGTACTTTTTTTTTTTCAAATCAGTCTCACTATTCCCATTGAATTACGAAACGCCGAATGGTAATAGCGAGACTTATGTTCTCCTACAAAATGTCTCATTATTCCCATTTTGAGCGGTTTTTTTAAACGTCGGGTGTAAAATAATATACTATCCTACAGAAAAATCATTATTACTAATTGCCTGTATAGATATCAAAACAATAATAAAGAGGTCATAATATCCGAGCGTTTTATTGGTCGCGAATAGTAGCGGTTATATAAACGCAATGGGGATAGTGATACAAGTAGTATCACTATTACCATCAATGGGAATAGTGAGATCTACCCTTTTTTAGGGTTCCGTAGTCAAACTAGGAACCCTTATAGTTTCGCCATGTCCGTCCGTCTGCAGCCTAGCTCTGATACTCCTAGTACTAGAAAGCTGTAATTTGGGATGAATAAACATATTAGTCACGTCAACAAAGTGGTAAAATAAAACTTTGAAAAAAAAAACACTACGTGGGATGTATATTTTTTCTCTTCTTCATCTAACCCATAGTGTGGGATGTCGTTGGATAGGTATTTCAAAAATATTACAGGTTTGTGAATACAATTTTTCGATCAAGGGATCCGTTTATGAAATATTAAGCTTTAAAGCGTAAATTTTTGTTAGCGTCAAGTGTCTCCCCCCTGCAGCCATATATTAGGTACTAAAACTTAAATGAAAGCACATATAAGAACTAATTTATAAGGAAAACTATCATAACTAATTAGACATCATTGGTTCTTGAGATAGTGATTAAAGTGTTTATACCTACTAAAATCACGTAAGACGGCACCAAATGACTTTAAATAGAAAATTAGTTATTACTTGTTGATGTTTATGTTTGTAGTAAGTACTTAACGGTTTCGGAACCCTACACTGAGCATGGTCCGACATGTTCTTGCACGGTTTTCTTAACAATGCTCGGAGATATGAACATTTGAGTTATCAGATAGTCGTAAACGTAACTGGTCTACATCATCAACTCGTCCTAAAACCATCTGGACGAAATTGCAACAAGGCTAAACAGTAACTTTGAAGCGAATCTTCAGAAATGTGCCCCGAAAATTCCGACGTCTGCTTTATGGTCGTTCGAAATAATTTCCAAGCCTTTGTGCCATTACTCACAATTAAGTAAAATATTTTAATTAGGAAAAAATATCGATGTTATGATTATTAATCACAATGAAATACGTTTAGCTGCATTAAAATGCATTTGTTCACTACCCAAATTGTACCTCATTAAGATTGCATTAAGAGTGACGTTGCATTCAGCAAAATATCATCGCGCCACTCGTAGTTAATAAGTTTGGTAACCAACAGACAAATGGCAGTATAATTGTTCGCAGGTTAAAAGATGCCACCACGGCCGCATTTTTTCTGATACTTTTGCATCTAATTCCTAATACATGTAATTATTTAAATGAGTTCAGGGTTAAATGTAAGTACCTTTAAAAATAATTACCATAGTATTAAGTCATTAAATATAAAGGATTTATTTTATTTAAATTTATTTACTTTTACAGATACCCGAGATTTGCTGCAGCATAAACAGGCATCAGGTCTATTGTTTTGGAAAACTTCAGACTTTTTTACTGATTACGCCATGTTGTTCATGATTGGTTTGTTATAGTGAAAATAAGCCTTGATGACGCGCTCCATCAATCGACCTTGGGCCCAATTTACGTTGGTAAAATCGAACAGGCTAAGTTAAGTTTTTGGAAGAGATGTAAATTATATTTTTTTTGATAGTCGTCATCCTAAAGGTCAAGGAACTGCGGCTCTTTTATTTTTATTTCCTCTAATATTTTATAAATATTTTTTTTAGTTATGGAGTTGACATTTGTAAACTTTAATGGCCGACAAGCTTGTTGCCTTTGTAATTAATGAAAAAGAAAAAAAACTGTCACTTCTATATCTGTCATTGTCAAGTCAAATCAAAGTAAACAAACGATTCAATTCAACGGCTCTTTTCCGTTTGCTGTCGTTTCATGTGATCAGTGTTTTTAGAAATATTTTTAACGACCTCAGAACTAACCCCGGACTTTCGATTTTGAGTTACGAAGGCAACAAATTTTTCGGCCATTAAAATAACCAAATGTCAAGTAAATAACAAAAAAAATATTCTATAATATTAGAGGAAATAAAAATACAAGAGCCGCATTTCCTTGATCTTTAGGATGACGATTATCGAAAAAAATATAATTTAAGTCTCTTCCAAAAACTTTACTTAGCCAATTGCTTTTGTCATGTTATCGTATTGTTTTTAACTCGGCCGACATTACTGTCAAGTAAAGAAGCAATCATATAATATCATAACATTCATACCATTCAGAACACGATAACAATTCAAAATCAACTAGGTTTTACCGAGTAGACCAAGCCGTACCCAAGATGCGTGCGCTAACTAGCGTTTCTATTCAATTTGTTTTTTGAACCAATCGCGTCGCTGGTAGATCGCGTCATACGAAAAGTCACGTGATCTACCAGTGACGCGATTGGTTTAAAAACAAAACGAATAGAAACGCAAGATAGCACGCTAGTTGCACGACTTCACTGTAGGTACGTAAAATTAAATAGGGGCGCGTCATCGTGGAACGAAAACACAACCACTCTCTCTCGAAAACACAATCAATCTCAAAATTTTATAGATAAATTTCAATATTTGAAATTTTGGTCTCACATTGGTGTGATTTTCAAAGGACCCCGCAGCGAATGCATGAAAAAATGGATTTCAGTCAAAGGACCATGGGCAGAAATGTCCCCCCCCACCAACAGAAATGAAACATGTCTCATTTAATAGATCTCAGCAACATTATGTATTTTTACTATGGAGACGATCACCAGATGTATGGGGTTTTCTTGGAAAACCATAATCGTATCGTATGGAATTTGTTTGAAAATGAACACATATATGGATGATTTGCCTTATTTGGCCCTTGTTTTCATAAAAAAAAATCCCATTGATTTTGCTACTAAAATAAGTATTTTGTCTTTTTTTGGGTCCTTATAAACATATAGACATGCATCCCGTTACTGTTGGTGGGGGGGACAGTGCCCATACAAATTTGCCCATTGTCCTTTACTGAAATTCTGGAAAAATGTGGGTTTCGACTTTTATAACCCTTTATTGCATAGGAAGCAAATTTAATATTTTTAAATGGGACCTTTTGATGATTTGCACTATAATTGATCAAAAAAAAAAAACGATGCTATGTCTTTAAAATTCATTTTCAAACATAATTTTAAGTAAATTTCATACTTATTATTTATGCAGTAAGATTCGTAGCTTTGTCAAAATTCAAGTTTGGAAATGTAGGTATTTTAGAGACTGCATTTCACTTTCGATATGCTATGCGTTAATGCTTTGAAATTTTATATGAGCGTAAGTACTACTTGTTATAAGGATTGGTGTATGTTGAAATAAAGTTGTAAGTAATGTACTATTGAAATAATTTTTTCAGGCAGTTTCACTAAAATAATAAAACAAACTATAATAATTATTTAGTATTCTCATAATGCATAATCTTGAGAATTGTTTTGCGTTACTAAACACATATTTTTTTATGTAACCATATAAACAATAAAATACAATAGTGTCACAAAAGCACCAAAATATTTTATACGAAAGCAGATTTTTACAAAAGTTTTCGGTTACGAAACGGAAAATAAGTTAAACTAGACGCAAATTCACAGTATATCGTTTACGCTTCTTAAAACACTTAGGTACTTCAGAAATGACTAAACACATTATTTTGACACTCAATGATTAAAGCGGCTCTGTCACTTGCAACGTTTCTCACAGACAAACTAAAGATGGCAGTTTTTTTTAATGATTATAGCTTGCGGTGTTGCTGTTTCAAAATATCTCTTTTTTTAGTAATATTGAGGGGAAATTACTTGTTAATCAAAATCATGTATCACAACAGCGAAAAATCAATAAAATACTCAATTTAAAGTATTTAAGGTGGATCAACTTTTGTTGTTGTTATTCTGTCCGTAACTCACGAGACAACAGTGATAGTTTCTTAGAAAAATTGATACACTACTAAATCTGCCTGAAGGAAACCCATAAAAATGGGCATGTGATTGCCACAAAAACTGATGTTTGGTGGATTTATATATTTTAAAATCATGTTTATAAAGATTAACCTAAGAGACGTCACCATGGCAATAAGTTGCAAAGAAAAGTTGATTGACCCTTAAACACCGTAATTACTTTTAGCAGAAGGTGATCAATCAAACGTTTACGCTTACAGTACTCGTAAACGGCGTTTTTGACCACTACTAGTAGGATGTTATGAACATGACTATATTATTATTATACATTTTAAAGAAACGAACATCTTATATTAAATTAACGACATGCTCATTAATTGATTTACAGAAAAAAGTAACTACGAGGGCTTTTAATCCACCGAAAACAATGGCATGAGAAAAAATTGGAATTATAGTAATTTTTTTCTCAAATGATAAATACTGGAAGTTGTTTTATAGCACTACCAGTAATTTAAGTTACCGAGTTCATTTTAATTTTAAATAAGTTTATAAAACTCTAACCCGACTGTAATAAATAATAAAAAGAAAAATACTGTTCGTAGTCGAAGGCCAAACACGTGTAACAAATGACACAAACATTGCTTACCTACACCATCTACCATCCGGTAGCGGAACTAATATCTGGACATATCACAAGCGTAGTACCGCCACTACCCGCTAGATGGTCCTGAAAGTCTATTAATTTCATTTTTTTAAATTTTCGTCCGCCATGTTTATATTATAATAAAACAAAATAGCCTTTAACCATCGCACAAAAAAGTCAAATCGATAGACACCTCATTTGTCAAAATCGATTCATTATGAACGGCGCTAGAGTTGAACATACATACATACATTCATATATACATACATACATACATACATACAAACATACATAGGGTGTCAAAATCTTTACCCTTCCTTTGCTTCGCCGTAGTCTGGTAAAAAAACCTATCAATGCATAAAAAAATACACGTAAATACAATTTTTTTTTAATACTTGACATGAGACAATTGTATGAAATCTTGGACAATCTGATCTGGATCTGTTTCTTTATTTGGACCAAAAACCCAATTGGAAATATTATAACCTCTGGTGAAATCAGTCTAAGTAAAGAAAATGGAACTTCCATGAATGAACTGATAACAGAACTAATTTTATTCTTCAGAATCATTATTAATTAAACAACACGCTGTATTTTATTAGCATTACCCCCAAGTAGTTTATCTAAAAATGATATTCCTTATTCCAGGTACTGGTTTGATTCTATTATTTGCGACTCGATTAACAAAGCTGGATGCTGAAATATGGAAATTTTGTGAATTTCATCAAGTTACTCAGATTAATGATTATTTGTTATTTTTGGAACTGTTGGGAGTTTATGTGATTGCGGTACAATTCATGAACGGTATTGGGACGCAAGCTTTGTCGATGCCTTTTCTACTGCTTTCGGTAAGTGGGCGTTTTCCGTAAGAAGTTCCTACCGTTAAGGACAAAAATTAACAACGGTAATTTTTCCATTACGTCACGAAAATTAGTCATATATTTATATACTGCCCTCATAAGCCAACAAATAAGCTTACCAGATTCATAAATCACCTGTTACTATGTGGTCGAACTTGCTACAGGAATTTAGTCTAAGATGCCACTATTTCTCTTAAAGCAGTAATAGTTGATTTTAGTGACGTAATGGAAAAATTACGGTTGGTAATTTTTGTCCTTAACTATAGGTACTTTTTCGGTAAACGCCCATGTATAATCGTAGAGCTCGACCGCCATACCTAGAGAAAGCCATCCCACCTATGGTACACTAGTACCAAACGCCCGAAAAGACAAGGAGGTCGCAAGACGCACCGAGAACGCCTGGAGGAGCTATTGATCGATTAAGGAACATATGAAGAGAAACCTTCCAACTCCACTTAAGCGTAAACTCATGGACATGTGTATTATTCCCATCCTCACCTACAGTGCATACTTGGTCTTTGACAAATATTCAGGAATCTGCCCTAAAATTTTATCATAGAGTCATAGAGCGTAGTATTTTGGGAGGCAAATTAACGGACTGCATCAGGAATACAGTACTTCGCTCCAAAACTAAAATAGCTGATGTAGCCCAAGCAGCCGCCAAGCGCAAGGG
The DNA here is from genome assembly GCA_949316455.1 of Acleris holmiana. Classification (NCBI taxonomy): domain Eukaryota; kingdom Metazoa; phylum Arthropoda; class Insecta; order Lepidoptera; family Tortricidae; genus Acleris; species Acleris holmiana. Next base: position 8,388,217 of record OX438770.1, on the reverse strand, counting down.
GAAATGGGCTGGGCATTTCTGTCGCAGGCCCGATGAATTGAGAGCTTAAGTGTGTATGAAATGGATCCCACGCGATCGAATTCGGCGTCGCTGCAGACCATGGCGACGTTGGTGGAATGAGCTTGATGCCTTTGCCCAGCCAGTAGAACGTTTTTTTTTTAATAGCCTTGATTAGTGTCCCACTGCTGGGCAAAGGCCTCTCCCTCGGATTTCCATCCCGGTCTGTCCTTAGCAAACTGTGACCAATCGCTTCGAAATGCATCTAAGTCGTCGGGATATTATAGGCTGTTAAATAAATAAATAAAATCAAATAATTTTATAATCAAAAATTTCTAGTTTTAAGTTCGTTTAATGTGATTTTTTCGCAGTGCAAATATGGAGATTTATACTGGGCTAGAAGGTTGTACGTGCTAAAAGCATCACTTGGCATTGGAATTGCCAGTTCCTTCGGTTTTATGGCGCCTCATAAACATCATCCTAGTTATTACAGCAAAAGCAAAGGGCGTGTTAATATTATGAAACAGGTAGGAATGATTTTTTATCACCCTACTATGTAGAACAAAGCTTCGATACTACGGCCATTTATATACACATAAAACAAACTTTGACCTTAGTTTGGACTAGGCCATTTTTTTTCAAATTATCTGTGATGTTTAATTTATTTATTAATCTATATGACATGTAACCTGTCTGTTACTTTTGCAGATGAAATATGGAATAGCAAGCGTCATTATTTGTTATCTTATCCTGTATGTATCCCTTCTTTTCATGCCAAAATTAATATGGGACCCGACTGGCCGCGGTCTTTACGAGATCCCCGCCGCAGGAATGACACTGCCGACTACAAGCTCAACAACAGAAACACCAATAACAACAACATCAAGGGAATACTGGTTTTGGAATGACGAAGCTATGGGTTAATTTCCACGCCTGATTTCTACTTTGATTAATTGACAAGATGTAAGCTCCCGTCGTGGGTTGCCGTTTTTCAGAATTTATTCCAATTGTTCCTTCACCGAAGTTTAAAGGAACTTCTGGGATATACGTAGGTCTTTGCAAAATCTTTACAACACATAAATATTTTCCATGGTCTCATCCGCGGCCATCTTAGCAAGAAGTAGTTTAAGAATAGTTGATAGTTTAAAAGATAATTTTGGTTATTATAATTAGGAAGCCCACCCAAAAGGAGATTTAAGGATTAATTCGAGCGTGGCATGGGGGATTCCTTGCTCCTTTTCGAGTACCTCCACCGAATATAAGCCCTCTATATAGGGTCGCGCCTCTAAGGTTGCCGATCAGAATAGTTGAAAAAAAAACGATTGTTAGAAATACTCGAGTGCGTCCGAGGGGGTTAATGAGATACTGAAAAAGTGTGCACAAAACTGACGATTTCATGGTGCCGTAAGAGAGTGGGAGGGTCTGAAACTTGAAAAAATAACGTTACCACGACATTTTCGAGCGCGCTCGATTAATTATTATTTTAAAAGAAATCATTCATAACATGACGCCTTCATTCCCAGAGTGTATATACCAACAACTCTAAAAAGACTTTTTTATAATTCTGTAACCACATTTTGCACCATCAGGCCAAGAAGTAAAAAAAAAATGTCTGGATATTTTTGTTTTATCAAGTTATTTGTTGGATGGATGAATTGGATTGTATAAAGTATGCAATATATAAATCAAAGTGAGAGGCCTGGGTGGGCGCAAGCCGCTATTTTGAAGTGAAAGTATCATTTTTTTTTTCATTTTTAAATTATTTCTCAACAATTCACTTTACCACAACAAGTTTAAACAAGACAAAATTGTGCAGTTCGTGTAGAGATGTTTTATGTGTAAGAAAATATTTATTCACCTTCCTCATTCACTGACGGCATCGGGAAAGAAAACGGAAGCATTATGAAATTCATGAATTTTATGCTATGACATTACTTCTACAGATGCATTTTCACAAGATTTATTCTGCTTATGTATGTGGATATAAAATGTTTGGTTTACGTTTTGCGAGACAATTTTAAACCAAGTACTGTTATTGGAATGGGTTTTAATTTGGAATATTTATGAAAATCCGGAGTTGGAAGGTGGCAATAAGATTTCCAAACGTACCAAATTTGAGTTCGTTAGTTCGGGTCCGGTTAGTTTGGTGGTATTACCTATCATTTTTTTTCAAAACATCTGGTTTATTCCTCCAAACAATCGTCACTTTAAGAGTCAGCAAGACCAGAACATCTCAACTGGGCCTCTATCCTACTGCGTTATAACGATATCGCGAATGACGTGTTTTAAACTCTTTTATGTGTACTGACACACAAACGAGTTTAAACACGTCAATCGCGATATCGTTATAACGCAGCAGAATAGAGGCCCAGTTGGGATGTTCTTACACGGTCATGGTAGGTGTGGTGTGTGGTATAAGATTTATCAAAACGTTGACAATACGGAAACACGTCAAAGACGATATCGTTGTTACCGTGTGGAATCTCAGCCCTGAACCGTCTGTATAATACTGACACGCCCGAGTATTTCAAGATGAACCTTTAAATTATTTAGTATTGTTTTTCTCTTGTCTATTAAAGCATTTAAAATAGTACCTTATCTATTTCTTGGAACACAATTATTTTATTGGTAAATTGTATTGGGTGGTTTATTGGTTACAACCAATAGTTGCAAAGCCTTTTCTATTTCTCTTAAGAGAAGCTTGTTATTCATAGTATAGTTTATCCTTTTTTATAAGTTTTATAGTTCGGTACTTTATTTTATTTTTGTTAGTTAACTTACGTTTGGTACTTATAGTGTTAATATTCTTTGTTACGTACATTATTTAGCAAAAATATATAATGTAAATGGGTTAAAACTGTTTGTCATTCATTTTTATAAGCATTTTTATGTTTCCGCTACATTTAAAATTATTTTGTATTCGGTCTATCCATTCCAATCCCTTTTTTCAAAATGCCTGAGTCTGTCATAAAGTTATTAAGTGGTCCGTTAGAGAAGTTATTGCATTTAGCCCTACTATGTCCCACCACTACTTAACACGTTCACAGTCCAGTGCCACATATATGGAGCACAGCAAACTAACTCCACAAGTCCAGTGCCCATATATGGAGCACGGCAAACTAACTTCACAAGTCCAGTGCTCCATATAAAGAGCACGGCAAACTAATTCCACAAGTCCAGTGCCCCATATATAGGGCACGGCAAATTAACTCCACAATACAATATAAATTAATATGTGGAACTTAAGAAGGACATTTAAAAAAATAACTTGGACTCTAGCCCCTTACCGTACAATTATTTTGAGTTTATTTATCACTGACAGTTGGATTGCCTTCATTTAATTTTCTGCTTTAACGTCATGAAAAAAAAAGTTACTTATGACTAAATTGGTAGACGTGGGTAACAGCATACTGAAAATTGCTTTAATTGTATGAGATTAAATTCTAAAATTAAATGAAGGTAAACTCTCTGTCAGCGGTAAACATACAGTAATCAAATCATACTGTACTTATAAACGTGGAATAACCGTGGGGTAGCTTATGCCATGCTTTGTTACTTTCTGTCAGGTGTAAATGTCGCAATTACAGATAAGGACAAAGCATGAAAGCTACCCCACGGTTATTCCACGTTTTAAGTAAGGGGTAAGAGTACATTGGTATAATTATTTTGTATGGGGACTGGACGTGTTCAAGGAGCCGCGCCCGCACGGTACAGCGGCGCAGCGGTACGACGGCAGAGGGGACTGAGAGCGGAAGGTAAAGGTTTCTTTGGTGAGATACTAAAAGAAACCACAAAAGATATTTTTTCTTTAGATGAGTCCACTATCTTCGGAAAATAACTGAATACTCAAAACAAGCAAATGGATTTTGATGAGGACGAATAATAAAAAAAAATGGGCCATATTTCTGCTGACACTGTTAATTAACCCTTTAGCCGCCGTAGTCTGATATTTAACACGTTCCCTGTCCGGGTGGCCCCAATGTGAGGTCATGACCCTTTATTTCCATGAGTCCGTGCTTCCACTGTGTGGGGTCACATCCCCATACTGATTGGACATAAATCTGTCAGTTGGACTTGTGACATTGTCAGATCGTTTTGTATGGGGATAGTCACCGTGTTAACTTAAGACACATGATGTCGTGCCATTTTTGCCGTAGTCTTAATATTAATACAATGTTCTTGTATATTTTTTGGCAGATATTCTATACTTTTACAGACTTTGCTTTAATGATCCTTAATTAAATCGCATCAAAACTGAACAGTTGCTTTATTTTTATTTTTCACTTGAAATAAAGCATTTAGATAATAATTTACAACATAATATTATATTTTTTCATAATTAATGAGAAGAAAAGAGATGCCTACTGCCTCGAACAAATCAACTGAACTACTGGAACGTAGATGTATTAGCTCTGCGTAAGGCGGTTTGTCCATCGCACGTCGTCCGACACGATTTTTCTGGCCGAGATCTATGTCGTGACGGCGATCGGTTGTTCACCGCGACAATCTCGGTGGGTCAGTCAGTTTATTGAAGGAAGCTGTTAAAAAACACAATTGACTTCATTCCTTGAATTTAAACTCTTTTTTTGAAGTCAGATAAAAATTAAAAATCGGCGCGGTGCGACGTCACGACGCCGGCGTGGGTGGACATTTTCAAACGTGTTTCTATTGCTGGTACATCGGCCCTTCACAAACTCGGGCGGAGTTCTAGCAGTAGCAACGATCTACACCACAAATCGGCGGCCGGGATAACGGTGCTAGGGCGACGGCGGCGTGCGGTGGACAGGCGCGGCCATAGTCAATAGATAAAAACTCCGACATATTATGCTCGGTACCTACTTGCAGAGCCAAAACGTCTCAAACGGCCTAACCGATTTTCATCAAACCAAAGACCCGCCTCAGAAAAACTAACTTTGTAATTAAAATAAACGGGGTTCAACTTTTAATATTTATTTATTTATCATTTAGTTCATTCATAATAACTAACAGATGAGTGCCAAAATATTACAAACTTAAATCTAGATTATCATCGAGTCGTACTATCTTCTAGCATTCTCTTACTTTCATCGATCACTGCTCTTGATCGTAACGCAAGCAGAACGAATGTGGAGCTGCTCTGAGCACGGCGTCGAGAGTGTCGAGCCCGCGGCGCAGCGGCCAGCACCGCCAGCAGTCGAGGGTTGCGGAGCCTGGCGCGGGCATCTGTCAGAAATAGCCTCACTACTTCCCCCACCACCCATACGCAATCAATCCTTCTGCCAATTAAACCTAGTATATAAATTTTACGAAGGCGAGTGACCTTCTTAGCTCCAGTGACTCGTAGCCCAACTGTCTCAACAAAAATAAGGTAGGATACAGGTAGGGGTAAAGTCCAAACTGCTTATTATATAAAGACCTTAAATATTTCTTTTGGAACTTCTGCAACATAAGAATATGTTTTTCCTCATGTGGTGCCCATACTACTGCATTCGTTTCCAGTGCACTCCGAACCAAGGCCGCATATAAAGTGCGGAGAGCAGCCGGTGTTAATCGATTACAATTACGCAATACAAAACCTAGTTTTAGGTATGCCTTTTTAGTAGCATCAATTACCTGCTCCCTAAAAGTCAGTTGCGGGTCTAACATTACCCCTAGATCACGAGCTAGTTTCACTCGCGAGATGTTCGCATTAACGAGTTAGTGTTTGTACTGATAGTCTGTAATTGTTGAACGCGTGAAACTCATCATTTGACATTTACTCGTGTTAAAGTACAATTTATTCACATTACTCCATTTGTACTGCCCCTACGTCATACTGTAATTCTGTGCAGTCGTCCACGTTATTTATTACCTTAACCAACTTTACGTCATCTACAAACAGTAATACAAATTAATTTTGAACCACGGCAGGCCAATCATTTATTAAAATGTTGAACAATAAGGGGCCCAAATTTGATCCCTGACTAATGCCCGACCGTGTTACATAAGGACTAGACCAATAGGGTCCGTATTTTACGAATATTGATCTGTTATCAGGGACTACCCTACCCTAGTACAATAGAACTAGAAATAGTTTTTTTTTTTTAATAATGGCGGTTTTTATTAATCAGTAAACAGAAGAAATCAAAAGTAAAAGCCGGGCATTTTTCAATCGGCTATCTTCCCTCCCCGAAGGTTACCGGAAGACCCAATAGTAGTCTTTGAATGAAACTAGATGAAAAAGTATCACACGATATAAAAGAGGCATGCATAACTTCGTTTTGCCAGTTGATAGTGTTTATGATAGTTCAATTTTTTTTTATTACTACGATCTGTATTAATAACATCATGGAAAAGGGAAATTAAAAATTGTACGTTTCGAAAAAAATAAAAAAGTCCCTTTTTTGAGAAAAACGGGAGTTTGAGATTCTATTTTCATCGTCATACATCATCATCCCGTGGTGGCAGTCATAGCTGATAGACATGGGCCTTTTACATTTGATTGTTGTTACAAACATAACCATTTAATTCGTATTTCTGCCCCTTATTTCGCCATCTTGACTATAACACGTGACGGGAGACAATTCGGTATACATCGCAATGTTAACACGCTGATATATTGCTAGGTTTCATATAAGCTGCACTATGTACACTAAAATGTCACTGTCAGGGTGCTGAAATAGACGCTGATCATTTCAGTGTTGAACATAATCAGAATCATAATATTAAGTATCTTAAGTCATATCATAACAATCGGTGGGTAGGTATTTTGAAATTTCGTGTTACCGTACAATTGGTAAAAGATGTGTCTGCCCCTGGTAATTTTTATTATTTACCTGTGAAGTATGCATTTAACTTTATCAGCAAATATTTAAAAATACACCGATTTCCAAGTAAACTGATGTTTGGGTTAGATAGGTAGGTACCTACTCCTTTGTGCACCGATCTACACACACACACTTATATTGCTGACCTGAAAGGTATTAGACGTTCTGAGTTCAAAATGTAACTACGCCTATAATCAATGTTGTTGATTGATTCAAAAAGAAAAAGAAACTAGTTGACATTTGTGACATGATTTAAATAAACTGTTGCTGTAAAAAGCATGCAGAAATAATAGAAATTAGTATTTAATAGCTATAAAGAGTATTTTGAAATAGGCGAAAATATAAAGTAACTTGGAAAAATGGGAACTTCGTAAGTATTTGGCTATTTGTTGTAATTGTGGTGGTGACATGCATCAACAGATCTTAATTACCCACGGGTACCAGTACCTAGTACTATCCTAGACGGTAGCACAGATATAGACCTTTGTTTATAAGAGCTATGAATAAAAGTATTTTGTGATGAATATTATTGTAGCTCCCGTGTGGTTGCCGGGTTAGAATGGTGCCACTACATGTCTTCCCGTGGATGTCGTACGAGACGACTAAGGGAATAAAGGGCTTGTAATACTATTAGGCGATGGGTTTGTAACTTGTCACTACACTAGTAAACTTCTTGGCCTAATTGTGCAAAATAAAGTAACAGAAATTATAAGAAAGTCTTTTTAGAGTCGTTTGGTATTTCTGTAGCTCTGCCTACCCCACTCTGGGAATAAAGGCGTAATGTTATGTGTGTGTATGTATTATTGTAGCTTTGCAAATAGTGGCCCTTGTTAACAACAGCCGGTGTCTACCTCAAACAATCGTGAACGGGTAATAACACCTATTTGGGCTCTGCGTTAGGGTAGGCCCGAGCCGGACTTTAAAAGGGCCCTTATCTCTGAATATATCATCTAAGAACATAAGTACAAGTGTAGGCGTGTAAGAAGTGTATGATGGTGACCTTTAGTATGTTTTCTTTAAACTTTGTTTGCATGTTGGTACCATTGACGGCGCCAGAATAGTGATGAGAGGGTAACTAAATAGACTCTGGTATAGTCTCTATCTCGAATAGTTATGAAATTCGGCAAATTATGACTTGCTACCTATTCTTATAGTAACTCTCTTGCGTAAAGTAATATTAATAACAATTTCAATATTTTCCTTTTCTTGCAGGGTATCACGGTGGTTGTAAGTATCTTAGCATAATATTTGACGAAAAGGTAAGGAAAGCAATGTAATGAAATTCAACAGAAAGTTATGATTTTATATCATTTTGATACGTAATGAACTAATTAATCATCGGACAAGAACAAAGGTTTTCAGTTTCGAAAATTTGTAGATTGTTTGTTGAACAGATGAAGAAATCGTAAGGACGGTAAATGAAATTTTGCTACAGGCATTTTTCCATTTATATGATTACAAAAAGTTGATCAACTTTTTTCTTTTCTTAAACAAAAACCTGCTTTCTGTTCCCAAAATTTATCCTATTTAATAATAATAAAAAAAAAACCTCCCAACAATCTATGCTGTTACGGTACTGTATAACCATACCTGGGATAACTCGGGGGCAAAAAAACAATTTTTGCCCGGCTTGACAGATCGTTAACCGACCAGCCGGCGGCGGAGCGGTCGGCAATTTGTTTGCAGGTTAGATTAGTTACTCGTCAATTTCATTAATAAGTTATCTACGCCGGCTAGTCACTTTTGAAATTCGCCAATTACGTAAAAACCTTTAATTCGTAATTTTGCCTTATTAATTTTCCCTAATTGCGCTCAAATTATTATTCTTTTGTCTTGGTTATTGACGTAACCCAGGCCGCTGCTCTAATTTATATTTAATCTTTGGCATAATTTCCTCTTAGTAAATAGATTTGAGGAGGCGTATAATCCCTAATTCAGGGTTTCTTCTCAACAGTGGCGCAAAAGAGAAAACGCCGGCTTCTTTTGGCGCAAAACTTCTTAATGTTATCGTGAACCACTACAGAGGAATACTTGGTGGTATTGGAGTAATTGTATTTTTTGGTGTTTGGGCCAGACCTTTTGAACGAAGCACGGTAAGTTTTAATGCTAGGTCACAAAGGTGTAGCAGTTTAAATTGTCTCAGTAAAATTGTCCTCGTGATACTCGTAGAGAAGGGTACTTTCTGCTGGCGAGGATAGTTGTTCTTTGTTGAGTTATTTAAGTATTCAGTGTATGCACCTATAGTCAGCGCGCTAGTTGAAAGCAGAGTTCAAGAAAAAGATAGTTCTGCGACATAATCAAGGATAGCACTTGGTTTTTGTTATTAATATTTATTTATTATTTAATCCAAAAAAAAAACAAATTAACAAAATCTCTGCAAAACTGTATTAGTACAGTTTGTCTGCAGTTTGTTTGTTAACATTATTGGGCATTTATATTGATTTAGATTAAGTAGACCTATAAAGCTAGCGTGCATGGGTTCTATTCCAGGAGAGTAAACTTATGAATCGTGGATGTTGTATTTAAGTACTCTCAGATATTTATACGCATTTACACCTTATAATCATTAAAATAAGGTGCAAAGGGTATACATATTTAGGAACTTGACTGTATTGCTTTATATAAATGTTTTTATTGTTGTCTAGTGTCCATATTACAAGCCTAGAATTTAGTTTGACCCTAGGTCAAATTGTATAAGACAATCTTACACAAAATGACCATTAAACTTAAAAATATTTAAAAAAACCGTCAATAGCAATATAATAGTATTTCCTTTGAATGGGAGCGGTTATAATAATGAATCAAGGGTACCACATAATATATACTCTTGTGATAAGTTGAATGCGTAATGTAATGTAAAATTAAATGTGATGTGTCTGTTGTTAGTCATCTGAAGTACTTACTTACCTGTGTTGAAGTAGAATAAGTTTTTTCGTATTTAGAGTAGTTTTATAGTAATTAGACGAGATGAGAAATTTTGACACCGAGTTATGTCGAAAAGTTTTAGTAATTAACAAGCCTGTTGTTATTATTTTGTAAAATATGTATAAGAGGGTTACTCTCAAAATTCCCTTTTCGCCAAATGACAATATAGCTCAAACGTCTGGATTGTGTAATGTCTATGTTGCAATATAGACATGAACGCTAAATGTATCTTTAGCAAAACGTCTGGATCTTAGAAAGTTACAATTAAAAATACACTAGTAGCAAAACGTCTTTACCTTAGAAATGTCTTTATTCCTTAATAGACATAAAAGCTGAATGGCCCGGTAGCAAAACGTTTGTATCTCAAAATGTCTTAATTACTAAATAGACATGAACGCCAAATAGCCCGTTCGCAAAACGTCTGGATCTTTAAATGGCAAGTGTTGATATGACACTTGATAATTTCCAACTCCTGACCACACAATAAATTATTATCTATTATTTAAATCCTGGCACTCGTTCTGTGGTCATGACAGTCAACTAATTTTGCTTTCGACGAATTAAATATTCTAATTATACGGACCTCTTAATTTCCAGACGTTTTGCTAACAACTCCTTTTATGTTCATGTCAATCAAGTATTTTACTTTCGGTTAATTAGGTATTCTAATCACACGGACTATTTATATTCCCAAACGTTTGGCTACTTGTTAATTTCAATTCTGTGACGTCCTGCTAAATTGACACTTTGCTGACTGAGTATTCTACTTTCATGTCATTCAGCTGAATTGACTCTTTGCTGACTGTGTATTTTACTCTTATGTCATCTAGCTGAAATGGTCCTTTGGCGAAAAGGGAATTTTGAGAGTAACCCGTATAAGATATGTAAGTAATTTAAAATACAGTGTGACAGCCTTATAACATCGTATTGTTTCAAGGAATTTGCCCCACTGACAACAGGGGTTTGCTGAGAAGTTTTAAGATCCAATTTACTTGTTTCTCCTACAAGAAATCTAATAAATGCTATTATTACTTACAGCTTTACACAACTGTTGTGGCAGTATGGTTAACGATGCTTTGGTTCATTATTTGGCAGCCTGTTTCTATACAGGCGACGGGTTTATTAGTCATATTTGCTTTTCCCATGATGGGTGTTCTTTCGACTATGCAAACATGCCCCGCGCTTTTTAATGTAAGTAAAGAATTCATTTTATTTATAAATATATTTTCCACGATCAGCGGTGTCATAATGGATAACTAAATTCCACAAAATTTCGTATCATTACTATTGGTATTATGAAAGTGGATTAAATATTAAATATTTACATAAGATTGAAAAACTTTGTCGGATTGGATGCATAATATAAAGAAATGGGTAGGCGAGGTAAATTGTAATAATGTATATTATTTAATGAAAGGGTCGTATATAAAGTTTATACCGCCCTCTCTCCCTCGTTAATAGTATAAAAGATAACAATTTGCGACGGAACATTTACCATAAAATATCATAGATAAATGTGTATCGTAACATATGTGGCAAGCGTTACACCGTTGTCTGGTAATTTGTATAGGCGGCTATATGGGCACGTTCGATAACAACCTAAGTGGTAAAAAAAGGTTAACAAATGCGCGCCCTACAAGAGCTCTTCTTTTGTAAGCTTTAAAGGATGCATGGATGTATTTGCCATGGCGGGGTAATAATAATAGGGCAACATTATCTATCTATCTATCTTTTCTGTTATACTTTTACAATTTTTAAAAACGGTCGTGTTGTGCCTGCGCTGCAGAGAATTTAAATCACTGTTAACTAAGTTTAGGAGGGCCGTAAAAAACTATACTAAATACAATAACGGTATTGTTCCCTTAAGCGTTGTTAGATTTTTACCATTTTTTGAATATGTCGTTTATTTTGTGATTAACTAGGTCTGTACGTTTTCGTTTTCAAGAAAATACTTATTGGAAAGGAAAAAAACGTAAATGGAAACGTACAGATCTAGTTTTTCATGAGTGCTACAACATATTTTAAAATTGTGGAAATCTGATTAGATTTAGGGGGTGAGAAACGTTATCGCCCGGAGCTAAATTTGTAAAGATTATATCTGACAGCTACACGATTTAAGCATCGCTTCACAATCCTCTTAATTTTTGCTGTCAAACGAGTCCATATTCGACGCACCTACTATGAGCAGTCATCATTAGCTTAATGGTACTCAAATTCAAATTCTTGATACTGTCATGGGAATCCCTTTTTATGTATAAATCTGAAATATCGGCCGTAATCATAATTGTGTAGAAAAAACAAGTTCCTAGCTGCACTGAAAAGTTATGAGGGTGGGAATAGAATCGTCTCTACACACTTCAGGGTTCTCTTAACACAGCGCTGTGTCAAACGCAAAGGTGAATTTTTATCCGGCAAGCTTAAGTAGTCCCGTCGGAGCATGCAGAACACATTTTAGCGCGTGCCTCCTTAATTAGGCAGCAGAGCTCGATCGCCCAGCGGAGATTTACATTCAACTATGCGTTCAACGCAGCGATGTGTAAAGGTACAGTTTGGTCGTTCTAAGAAGGCCGATTTGACGTTTGTTGGTTTTCATACCGCGATAGCTTTGTGCAAACGTCTACGAAATTTAATTCAAAATTTCAATTACTTACAATGTTACCTATACATTACAAATACTGGATATAATTTTCAAAGAACCACTGTAACATTATGTTGTTAAAATACACTCGGGAACATGAATTTACCATAGATTCGTAATTTGGCAGGACGCCATTACAAAGTTATGTACTGTGTCAAATACCGTAGTAATGTGACCGCGTCGGTACCAAAAAATATCCGATTATTGTTACATATTGATTATGTTTTTTATTGAACACATTTATTACTAATTTTAAATTTTAAAATAAACAATTAATCATATTATTACTCTGGTTAAAAGACTGGGATCCAGAGCGAGCAGTAACAAAAAATATATCGCGTGTACGATTTTTCGTGTCTGTCTTCACATCACTGTCATCGGTTGTATCGGAAGTTTTTGTGTTCTATTGTTTTTATTTGACCTGGCTTGTACTTTTGCCATTGAGGTATATTAACTAGGGAAGCAAATGTCAATCAAAAGCGACGCATAAAACGTGTCAACTACTAATAATCGCGACGTAGCTTTGAAACCAACAATATTTGAACAAAAAACTATACCTATCTCTTTTAGACATATTATACGCTAGTAATACAGAATCATGAAATCATCTGGAATAGGCAAAGATGGCGAGCTCACCTGATATGAAAAGTTCAGTGTTGCCCATTTTTTTTAATTTCTCGCTTACAAGAATGGTAGCGATTGCAATTAATATTCTATTTGACGACGTCGTAGCCTAGTCGGTAGTGAAGCTAGCGGTCCCGGGTTCGATCCTTGGTTTGCAAAATGGTTTCGTTTGCATTTTATAATCTTTCTATAGTTAGGTATTCGACTGATTGCTTCTAAAATCGATATCTGGGGATCTGTGTACTCTCCAACAGCTAATCCGTTGACAGATTGAGAAAAAATGCCATCATGAACTTTTTAGTTATTCGACCGATTGCTTCCAAAATCGATATCTGGGGATCTGTGTACTCTGCAACAAGAAATCCGTCGACAGAATGTGAAAAAGTAGCCGCCATCATGAACTTTTTAGTTATTCGACCGATTGCTTCCAAAATCGATATCTGGGGATCTGTGTACTCTGCAACAAGAAATCCGTCGACAGAATGTGAAAAAGTAGCCGCCATCTTGAAATTTTTAGATATTCGACTGATGGCTTCCAAAATCGATATCTGGGGAACTTTGTGGTCTCCGACAAAATATCGAATTCCCCCGAAAACTCGGGGAAATGAAAACATGCTTTACTTGCAACACTAGGCCTACATAAATAATATCTGCTATTTTATTAAAGTTTTCGTGTTAATTACATTAATTTGCATACAGAAACAATATATTTGTGACTTTGATAAGCACTCTCTCACCACGCATTTCCCCATTTTTCGCAGCTTCTTTCACGGTTGGCGTCTGTTTGACAACTAACTTGGCAAATGGCCGACAGGTGACCGCGGTCTCCACTGACGTGGCAAGGGCTATGCGTGGTTACTGTCCCTCTAGTTAATATACCTCAATAACTTTTGCACTGTTTCTGCTACTCCCGTTGACTTTATCTTGTTTAATCCGGACTTTGATAACTATACTTTTTGGTAACTATAGAACCCGAACTGTCAAACAATGTTTGTATTAAATGAGTGTCATTTTAATATCCATTAATATGAAACTTTATTGTTTAGTCAAGGTCATGTGTTACGTACTTTGACATTTGATAATAAATAATAAAGTTTTATATTAATGAATGTGAAAATGTCAATCACTTAATACACTAATTGTTTGACAGTTCGGGTGCCATCGTATTCTGATCCGAGTATTTCCGACGGGAAATCCTTTTGTACTACACCTGTGTATGTATAACGTAGGTAACCGTACCGACTTTACGTCTTTACCGTATTTTTTAAAATCAGTTGTTTGATTCCCAAAAACCACAACACAGTTACATAAAGGACGGAATCATTCTCCCGCAGGTGGTCATACTCATATTCATTTATTGCTTTATGTTGTACAATAAGGTCTTAAAAATACAGTAGGGGGTTTCAACATAAACCCTGCAAGGGCACTGCAACAAGAAACAATAACAAACTTATATGTCTATTTAGAAAATCACATTTACATTATAATATAACAGATGAAATTTAATAATAAAAAGCTAATAGATTTATTCACTCTTAAAACGCAAAAAATCTTCCAGATTATAAAAAACGTTTTGAAATCAAAAAACTTTGACTCTTGTCGTATTTTGATTGTAAGAAGTATTTTATTGTAAACTTTCACAGCCATGTGATGTGTCCCAGAACTAACAATAGCTCTACTTGATGTAAAAGTTTAACCATTTAGCCATAATAAATGAAAAAGTGCAAAATATTTGAATTTCCCGCCTCAACCCTGGCGACCAATCAGCCTTAAAACTCGATCTAATAACTTAAAAGATTTTCGAAATAATATGAACGTATAATACGCAACTTTAAAATTAATCGATTTCATAACCCTACTGATAAAAGTCGATACTTTTGAAAATCGGTATTTTTTGTAACCGATTTATTTTTGTCATTCCTATACGCTAGGTTTTGGCAGCTGTCAAATCGGCCTTCTTAGAACGACCAAACTGTAGGTACGTATAAGAGCAGCCTCGGGTTGAGGCACGTACGGTTTACCTATTTTGCTGAAATTCGTACGCGCTCACGCGCTGTGCGCGAGCAGCGGGCGAGTTGCGCGCGGGGAGCTGTCGAGAGTCGGTCTTTTAACCGTGCTCAAAGGCGCCTCGGTGTGCGTGCCTTGCGTAATTTGGACGTGTATCCAAGCGTGCCGCGGGCAGAACTACAAGTTGTAACTTGTCTGTGGGCGAAGCACGTACAAATTTGATGATGTTGCTGAGTCTTTCCACCACCGAGGCGATTTCTTCTTTTTGTTAATAATTCGGTGAATTATAGTAAACGTTGCCGCGGCTGTCATCGTGTCCGACGCCATTTTGAAATGTCGGGTCGCGGTGAGCATGCTGCCTCACCCGCGTATGTTTATGTGTAACAATTTGGCTCGCGAGCAGGTCACCGCGCGGGGCGATCATACCTCATGCTGAGCCGCTCAGATTCGTACCCAGCTTTAAGAGAATTAATCCCCAGTTTCGCTCCGCTATGTGTTCAAACTTGTCCGGACACACCGCCGTAATCATCGCTGACTATCTTTTATTTGATGTTTATCCGGAATCATTATCATCATCATCATATCAGCCGAAAGACGTCCACTGCTAGACAGAGGCCTCCCCCAAGGCTCTCCACTTAGACCGGTCTTGTGCCTTCCGCATCCAGCGCGATCCCGCGATCCTTACGAGGTCGTCGCTCCATCTTGTTGGAGGCCTACCAACAGCTCGTCTCCCATCGGCCATCAGTCCTGCGAGCAATGTGCCCTGCCCACTGCCACTTAAGTTTCGCTATTCTTCGGGCTATGTCGGTAACCTTAGTTCTACTGCGGAATATAAATTAGTAATTTTTTCACGACACCCCTAAATGATACCATAGCCGTAGCAAATTAGTGTACCGTTTAGGGCTGATAACAATAAACGTTTTATATTGACATATTTTTTATCTTTAAGCGGGCTACAGACCTTCAGTTTTTACTGCACAGTATTAACTGTTCAGTTTAAACGGTTTACTAATGTTTCGCAACTTACGTAACTAATGATTTGATAAATTATTGTTAGACAAATTATTACGTGGGATTTTTTTAAGATGTCAATTATGTTTTCGTCAAATGTATTGATTGGCATACTTTGATTTAGCAACGTATTGAATGGCATTATGAAATCTAACCTAATTTTTTAGAATGCAAGGTTCAATTTGCAGTATGATTTTATTTTTCAAGGGATGTCAAAAAAAAATAACCTCGAAGGCTAAGGCGGGAGCTCGCTGCGCTTCGCTCCCGCCATAGCCTTCTAACCTAACCTTGCCGAGTCGGTTTTGCCCAGGAAGGTCTTGCTCGCTCGCTTCGCTCGCTCGCTCGCTCATGCACATATATAATAATTTCCAACCAAAGAATTTGTTATTTTTTTTCTTACTTATTTCTATCTTGGCAAATGTATGAAAAGGGAAATGTTGCATCAACTAAACGTTATTCGTCCAAGTGTTGTTAAGCCAAGTGAAAGATTTGACAAATGATGAGTCTGCCAAAAGTGTAAAGGCGTTATAATAATACGCTTTATAATAATTCTGCGAATTAAAAAGTTGTCATATAAAATTTGACAATATGTTATTTGCCTAAGCAAATCATTTGCTACACAATTATTTACCACATAAAATTTGACATAATAAAATTTTGCAATATAAAAATGTAGCGAAATAAAAAAATTACGAAGTAAAATTATGCCAAAGATTGATTTGCCAAATAAAACTTCGGCGAAAAGTTGATTGCCAAATGAAATTTGACGAAACATAATTCGGCAAAAAGGCAGTACACCAGTTTAAACGTATGTGTGTCGGCAAAACTGAGAACTGTACAGTTCAACTGACAATCTAATCGAAACATCATTAGATAAAACTGTGCAGTTTAAACTGTACAGTGAAAACTGAAGGTGCGTAGCAAAAAAAACTGCACAGTTGTCAGTTTGGTCAAAGACCAATATATTTATCTATGGTTGCTATGCCTAAGCTTGGAGTACATTGGCAGAATTGTCCCCGCTGCTGTCAGCCATCTGTCAGCCATTTTATTTTAAAAATTGAATTGTAAGCACGTTTGCCGAGTTCTCGATTAAAATCATGCCAAATCAACGTGAATGGCTAGAAGAATTCATAGAAATATATCGTTCTGAGCCTTGCTTATGGAAAGTGAAAGCAAAAGATTACCATGAGTACCATGACCGTGGCAAAAGGCTTACGGAAAGTTATTAATGAAACTTAAAGAAATTGAGCCAACAAGTGACAAGGACTCTCTAATAAAAAAAAACTTGTGTTGCGCTTATTTTTTTTGTTCTTTGTCTTATTTTTTTTAAATACACAATAGGCCAACAATTGCCACAGCGTCATCCAGTGAAGCCATTTTAACGTATCACTTCAAGCGAATAGAGATCACAACTGATGAAACTGAATGTGTGTAGACACTAGGAATGTCAGTTATAACTGAACAGTTCGACTGAACAGCACTTTTTCACTCTTAAGACTGTGCAGTAAAAACTGAAGGTCTGTAGCCCGCTTTATGTTCAGTTTAGTAGAATACTGAATATACATGGAAAAAGTGTATAATAATTAAAACCTTTAAATTTCCAGGAGCAAATACTTTTAATGTTCCTTGGAAATTGGATATTAATGCTATTAAATTGTTCTGGAATCGATAAGCGTATTGCGTACTTTTTTTTGTGCTTCGATGACGCCTGCTCAACAACCAAGTAGGTATTCTTTCACAAATTATCTTAAATGTAGTTGACATTTACGGTCACGACAGTATTAAATTATTGAAATGGACTGGTTTTAATAATGTAGAAAATAGTAAAATGCTTTAACCTCTTCAACACCATTGACGGATATTTCCGTCATGGTTGACAGCGCAAAATAGACCTTAGCATATACGGGGCAAAGTTGACATTCGTTCTGGTTTTGTATTTGACATAGCGTTGAAAAGGTTAAGTGTACTTTGGACAGTTAGCTGTCTGATGAAGTTACAAAATGTAGTGTATTTTGTATAATTTGAAAGAAAATATTATAGAAACCAGAGTTTAACTCACACACAGAGTTTAAGTTTAAGGTTGATTGATTTCTTCTTTTCCATTTTTAGGGTAGTTGCGAAGACGATGATGGCAGCGTTTTTTTTATCGATATTAAGTAATAGACTTATGGTTGCTCCTCTTTTAATAGATATGCTCCTAGGACCAATTGAGTTGGCTTACGTAAGTAATTTCATATACCGGGTGTGGCCTGTAATAGGAGCAATAAATTGAGGGATCGTTTCTACTCTATAAAGGTAGCAACATTTGTTCTACAACTTTAAAAAAATATGTAATTTATTGTTTGGGATTTTTTGGAACAAACTGAATAGAATTTTCAATGTACTCCATCCAATAGTCTAGTTGACATCTACTGTCAGTCCACAAACTTCGTAGTTTTCGCAATACATTGCTTGGTAAAAAAATCTAAATTCATTAATAGTTAACAATAAGTTATTTTCAAAAGTTGTAGAATAAATGTTGTTACGTTTGTGGTGTGAAAATGATCCCTCAATTTATTGCTCCTATTACAGGCCACACCCGGTATTTATACCGGGAAAGAGCATGTCGGACTATGCTCAGTGTAGGGTTCCGAAGCCGTTACTACAAACACGCGCCAGTGCCGAGCTGTGGACGCTGCCCCTGGTGGGATATCATGCGCAGCCGGGCATACGCTGACGCGCTGCCCTTTTGCTACAAAGCATGTTTTTTCTTGCGTTTTTTTTTGTTTATACTTATTCTTGCATGTATTTTTGTGGCAGTAAATATATTTTCTTTCTTTTTCTTTAAAACACAACATAAACATCTAAAGCCAGTATAAGCTAATTTTCTATTCAAACTTATTTGGTGATTTTTGGGAGGTATTAATATTTTAATCCCCTGTAACGAAGAACCAAAGAAGTTAGTATATTTTGATGTTTATCTGACACGTAACTTTAACGAAAATGACGCTTTAGAGTTCAACTCGTACTTAATTTACCGTCATCCATCGGCTGCTTATGGCTATTAATGAATACCATACAATATCCAAGTTGTTTACATATTGGGAATTAATTTTAGAGGAAATTACATGTGTCGTAAATTCAATCAGCTTTAAACCCTAAAGTAAGGAACTAAGGTTGAAATTGTAACTAAACTTTTGTGGTCAATTTAAAGTCTCCGTCTGAAAACTTGATGGGTCTACGGCGAAGATCTTAATGCCTTCTTCATTATTTTACTTTTTGATTACAACTTACAGTCATTTTAAGTATCGTACTTTTTAAGTGCTGCGTCTTAACCCCTAGATAGCACAGACGGACAAATATAGTGTCTTAGTAATTTGGTCGCTAAAAAGCAAAACATGAAACATAGATATTTGTAATGATTTCTTCTTATGGTAGAATGAAAAAGATTTAGTTTTTATTTATTTCTCCTAAGTAATTAATTGTTAATAATTTGTTAAAATTAATAATTAACAATTCAATATTGTTCTTGTTTTTTATCATTATTCACTTTAATTCAAAAAAAAACGTTGATTTAAAAACTCACTCAAATATATCTCAATACAAATACTTTTATTTTTATTTTAGAAACCACCTGGATTTAACTACAATAATTATAAAGGAATAATTTGTAGTGCTATCGCAGTATCTTCCACCCTTGGTAGGTAACTAAATTATAATTTAAATTTATTTACTTTTTAAATATTAATTTGTTTTTAAAATAATAAGTTAAACTTTATTAGTTATTACTTAATAGTTAAAACTTTTAAAGTTCTTTTTACCTTGAAAATTTTTAGCACATTTTCAAATAGTTTTTTTTTGTTTGCAGGTAGCCTTTGCATCATTCACAATAATCTCATTACTTTACAGTTTAAAGCACTGTTCACAGAGTAAGTATTTGAAAACAATAACATATAAAAATACGTAATAAACAAGATTCTTTTATTCAGCCTTGATTTTGCAAAATTAAATAAAGTTGTGGATAGAGTATAAAAAATGGTTATTTTTTTTTATCAATAAGTGATCCTAAAAAATGTTGAGCGGGCTAAACATTGCGAAATAAAGGGTTAAAAAACAACATTAATCTTGTGAAAAAGTCCAGTAGGTACTTCAAATGATTAATTTACCTCTCATAATATGCTTTGCTTGTGAAGTAAGTGTTTAAAATTACTTAATACGCCTTCAGCAATCAACCTACATCGACTAAGTTATAAATAAAATAGTAAATAAATACAATCTTCTAACGGTAAGAAATAAATACTTTGTCTAAAAGTAGAAAAAGATAGTTGGTACAACGTTTAATCTTATAGTCCGGTTTCTATGCCACTGATACTTGTTCTATGAAATATAACAATTTGAAGGGTCAACGATCTCAATATTTCGAAATGGTGGAGCCTTTAGCTGGGTCCCCATTTGTATCATTTTGGCTATCACGATCTTACGTATCTTATCGAGCACACGTATCCTAAGTATGGACGTTCACTTTGGGCGTAGCTAGCATACTTTCGTTAAAAAAATGTGTCCATACTAGCCGTAGCGTAGCAGCATTATATCTAGTATCATACATAACGCCTTTGGTGATCGGGGAAAAATCAACTTGAGTTGGATTGCGGTGTATCACATATCAAATAATAACTGTGTAAAATGAACGAGTATCAAAATACGTCCATACTTACCGATCTTGATACGCGTATCCGATCGCGGGCGATCAAATCGACGATCATGATACGCTTCGGTGCTACGCGACGGAGATACGACATTACAAAATGATACAAATGTGGATACGGCTTTTGGAGCTGCGAAGGAACTTAATATCTCTGCGTGTTCTGTAGGATTCATGGAAGTGATCTCAGGAATTGTTTAGTTTAGTGCCTACAGAACCATTCTACTATCGAACCACTCGCCACCGCGGTAAAGTTCAAACGTATGTTAGAATGACCAATTTCTTCATTGCTTTTTAACGAAGATAATCGACTCTGTTATATTTAAAATATATTATGGCTGTCATACTGACATTGGGATCGGTGTCGGTTTGCGATTTATGGCCATAAAAATCTTTTTTTAGATAACTTCCTTCGAAAACCGTAAATCCTTTTTAGAAATAGTAACGTTTTCGGTTATCAAACATGTTCGCCTAAAGAAAGTTATGACACTTATGACTTTATAATGTCCCTTATCTTACGACTACTGATTTTGTTAAAGTATGCGGTTGTTTCAGTATGATCAACGCAAGGTTTAACGTTAAATAATACTTTATATTTTTTATCAACAGGAGTGCTGGAGCTCTCAAGGAATATCCTGACATATTTAATTATTTGCAATACAGTGCTTTCGCATTTCCGACCTTTATTGTTATGTTTATTTTAAATTTTGGATACCATATCATATTAGCTACTAGGTGAGTTAAGAAACATACGTACTGAAATCACGTGTTCGTTAAATGGACGACAATAGTCGCCTCAATAGGCGACAGCAACAATACCTATAGTCAACAGCAATGAAAATGGTCATATTAGTACAGAATTAACATGGAAAGTGACCCGTTTTCATTACTCCTAAGTGTATATTTAATGAAACATTGGGGTCTATACGGATCGGTGTTCTTTTATTTTAATTATCTGTAAACGTAAATGTATAAACGTCAAACTCGACGTTAATGGAAATCTGTTCGAACAATCGGTCAGGTTACTAACATTGGCAGAACATAAGTAGCGAGTCTTAAGATTGTTTGTTAATTTTAGTTTTATTCTATTTCTGTTAGTTGTAAGTTCACTATTGTGTTTGCTTCCGTTTTTCAATCGTTTGTATTTAAATAATTCATATATTTACGCTTAGGTACACAGGTAACATACGGAATGACCGGGAGACTGATCGACCACCCGCCTGTATCGGCCGGGCGACCCCACCCATCATCGTCATCATTATAACAACCTGTGAAAACGTATCTAACTGATGGTGAAAATCGCAACAAAATCCGTTGCCTGGTTTAGGAGTTAGTGGATATACAAACAGACGGACAGACGCGGAAACAGATTTTTTGTTTAAAAGTAGAATAGTTACAGATAAATATCTGTACAGACAGACGGACAGACGCGGAAAGAGACTTTTTGTTTAAAAGTAGAATAGTTAACAGATAATTTTAACCCTTATATCGCCAAGAACACCTCAAGGCATCGTGTACTGACGTGCCTACCACGCCATCGACGCTTATAGTTGTGACAAATAGACCCGAGTATTTGTGACGTAAGGTTGAAATTAACTGTGGTTTGTAGCTGTCATTGGGGTGTGAGGACGACTTTTGTATCAAGTCAATGGCGGCGAAAAGGTTAAAATTATATGACACTTATTTGAAATGATCCTTCTGTCTGTTTTAGCGAGTGGTTGTTTAAAGTGGTTCTAATTACAAGTCCAGAAACCACCATTTCCGAGTTTTATTAGTGATTTAGTTAAACTTAATCCCATTTTTTAATCAATCCCATCCATTAACTTACACGCACAAGAGTATAACAATAACCGGTCCTTTATTAAGTACCTGCATCTAATATTAAGAGGCCACATATGCTGCCACGCCCACAGAAGAGTCAAAAGGGATGGCTTTATGTGCTTCCGCGCGAAGACCGTGAGATGGAGATAGTTTGATTGCAGCGACAAATAATTGCTGTTTACTTTTAAACCACAACATAATAAAAATGGTTTACCAGGACTAAAAAGTTTTAAGCACTTAAATATTGAATCGCAAATCATCGTTAAGGATCGTAGAGTTTCTAAAGATTAAACTAAAAACATACGAAAAAGTTGTCAAGGTGTCAGGTGTGAGTTTGAGAGAGTGATTTTGAGTGTGAGCAAAAAA
The DNA here is from genome assembly GCA_949316455.1 of Acleris holmiana. Lineage (NCBI taxonomy): Eukaryota > Metazoa > Arthropoda > Insecta > Lepidoptera > Tortricidae > Acleris > Acleris holmiana. The sequence goes on along the minus strand of OX438770.1, from coordinate 8,365,362 downwards.
GTAAAATATTGGTAGTGTTCCCATTTTTGTAGTTTTGTTTTTTCAATAGACAATTAGGCGTAGTGGAATGCGATTTTTGAATCTCACAGACGAAAAATGACTAACTTTAAAATAAATGTATGTAGTGATTTTATCTACGAGCGGGCCCTACTTTTAGATTTCATTTCATAACGCCTTTATCATGTCAAATCCAAAATGTGAGCCCGTTCGTAGATTAAATCGCAATACAAATTGATTTTAAAATTAGTTATTTTTAATCGGTGAGATTGTACAATCGCACCCCAGGTTATTGAAATCCAGATCGGGGACTTTATCATTATGTGGCCTCTTAAGCAAGACTCAAATTATGCATTAATACGTCTAAGCCAAGTTCGCCACTGACTTGATATATATTATATGTTATTTAAAACTCAGTTCAAGAAACATTTAGTAGCAATATATATTTTATTTGTAGAATTAAAGTGCCAGACGCAATTATGAGGACTATGATAACTTCACTCAAGCAAGAAAGAGACAAAATTGGACGTTGGAACTGCCATCAAGGGGTGTGTAATGATTTGTATAACAACTACTGTATTAGTTTTCATTTTGCATAACATGAATTGCATTGCATTGTTTTATAGCTTATAGTTTTCCATACCTAAATAAATAATATCGATGACTTGTCATGTGCGTTGTCATAAAGCGGCAATTACACTGAGTCGTTACATAGTGCAATCGAATACATGTTGCATGCGGCTGATTCGGCGACTGCAACAGTGTCAATCACTCGTCGGCCGTATTCGGCGAACGAGACGTGTGACAGCTGCAATTGTCTAATTATAGCGGTGGACTATATATAGTGTAAAGACGACGTTTATTAGCCGAATTAGTTTCAAACAAGTAAGGCCACCGCATTAGGTCAACGACTCAGTGTAATTGCCGCTTAATGGTCTATGAGTTAGAAAACTGAGCAAGTGCGAGTTTGACTCTTATACGAAGAGTTCCGTATCACCGAGGCGAGATTTGACATGCTTGATAAAATTTTACAATGTTTCTGTACTAAATGTTTTCTATGCTTTTAGAACTTTGTATGTAGGCAAATTTAACTGTTACCACCCGCTGCTAATTTGTTGGAATTTGTTTAAACTGCATTTGTCTCGCATTATGGTTTATATTTTATTATTCTAAGCTATTTTTTTGAAAACTCGCATCGCTCGAGTTACAAAGAAAGTAGGTAACCTAAATGAGGAATCAATTTTACCGCTTTATTATATTATTAGTTACCTATCGAAACTATAAGTTAACTTTATTATTATTATTAGGTACTTATTTTGTTGTTAAACATCAGTAGATAGATGTAGAGAAAACGGTTAAAATAATATGAATCTAAAAATTACAAGGGTTCCCCAATGACATTCTATACACGTAGACAAATCACGCCATACAACAAAATAACCCAAACATGGCACTGCATCCTATTTCACCATATGAAGCTTCGACTTGCATTATCGATACTTTGCCCTGCCGTCTTTTGAATAGTCGTCTGTCATTAACCCTTTATTTCGCAATGCTGAGCGTGCTCTACATGTTTTAGAATCACTTTTTAATTATTTTTTTACATTGTTCTTGTACTTTATCACAATTAATAGAGTTTTGAATTCACCATTTGTTTTTTTTGCGAAATACAGGGTTAATCAAAAATGTAGAACAATTACGCAGTCGAAGTTACGATATTGATTTTACAAGCTGACTGGAACAAAGTGGCAGTGGAGTAGACACGTGCTGTTAATTTTAATTTAATTTAATCTTTTTTGGTCGTTACGGTACGATTTCAGCACTTTTTGCTGACACACTTCGGCATGCGCTAAGTGTGGTTAAACCGCCACTAAGCACAATTATGCCATCCCGTGTTTTGCGTGCTGATGCGAAGTCCTTGTGTATAGAAGGTCATTATGGGGGTCCCCCATACAACGGCACGGAACACTTCTCGTGTGAGTCAGATTCGCACTTGTCTGTTTTTTGTACTTACATAAATAGGTAACAAATATAATTTATTTTGAATAGGTATTATTATTACTAAAGATACCATTAAATATAATTTATAATTTATTACTATTTCTAGTTACATAGCTCCGTGAAAGTACTACTGTTAATTTATTAACGAAAATGTGTTTTTTCTTCCAGTTGTCAATATTCTTCTACATTTTGATTATGGCCTGTTTTCTCACTCGCTGGTCTAAGTGGCTAAACATGGGTTGGGCTAGTTTTAGTGGCAGTGTATCACCCAAAGAAGTACCTGTGTAAGACTTTTATTTAACTTAAGTATGGCTTAAATGTAGAAAATAATCATTTTGTTTGATTAACGTTAGCTTAAAAATGTTTAATACGTTCCAAGTCCAGTGGTTGGGATTTTTATAAATAAAACCTAACCTAGCCTTATCTACACATCAGATATACAGGAAAATTTCCAGTAAAGTCAAAGCAAAGCAATACATTGAACTAAATAACTACGTTTGAAGACGCTCGAAACTCTTAAGAAAAATAAAATACGAGCGTCTCGGTGCAAAATATAACTTCATTCATAGATACAAAGGTGTCGGTACTGATTATAACTTCATTCACAGTTACAAAGGTCTCGGTGCAGAGTATAAATTCATTCATGTGCTGGCTGTCTAAACCCACGTCTCGCATGTCACGGGCTAGTTGGTAAATTAATATTGTTTTGGTGGTTTTTTACAGAATTAAAGATGCCACCACAGCTGCAATCTTTGTATTCATATTGCATCTGATTCCCAAGTCTACACAGTTCATAACATCAATGAAAGCTAAAAGTAAGTTTTTTAAAAGGACGTTTTTAATTCGTCTTGTTTTAAATGATGTTAATGTAACCCATACCTTTTAACCATTTTTTTATTAAAATTAACATTTCCGAGCAGGTAAATGAGATAGAGTTTAACAATATTAATAAAATAACTATAGATGAAACAATAAAAAGTAACGAACGAACTTTTTAATTTTCCTTTATTTAATTATTTATTTGTATTTATTAGATAAGTCATATTTATAATCTTATGAAAAAAACAATTGCATGTACATTATATTTTTACTTTACAGAGTACATAGATCTAAAACCGCCTAAAATGGAATCCGGTTTACTGTTTTGGAAAACTATCGATAAGAATACTGACTACGCCTTGTTCTTCATAATAGGTTTGTAACAAAATAGCACAAAAGCCGCCTTAAAAACCCAATAAAAAGCATAATTACCATTATACTTGGTCGCCATCAAATAGATTATCATAATATGAACGGTGTTCAATGTTTAAAAATATCTATAATCGATTCTACTCAAAAGCGTTGTAAGTTGTGATGTAATATTTGATGGTAACTGGTTTACATTCATCTGGCATAACTTTTTTTGCCATAATCATCACTTGGCATAATCATCATTTGGCATACAGACTTTTTTTTCAGAAATTGTATACTTTTCAGGATTGTTATAAAAGAAACGTAACCTTACCTAATGGGCTCTATGCAATGCTATTTTAAATAATCCTGAAAGTATACGGTTTCTGAAAAAAAAGACTGCCAAATGATGATTATGCCAAAAAAAGTTATGCCAGATGAATGGAACCCGATGGTAACTATGATTTTAATAATGCATCTATTAATAATATATCGTTCACATGATTAAATACCTATTACTTTTAACTACCCGTGTGGTTGCCGGGTTAAAATAGTGCCACTCCATGTCTTCCCGTGGATGTCGTAAGAGGCGACAGAGGGAATAAAGGCTTGTAGTACTGTTAGGCGATGGGTTTGCAACCTATTACTAATAAACTAGTAAACTTCTTGGCCTGACTGTGCAAAGTGTGATTGCAGAATTGTAAACGGGTCACTTTGGAGCTATTGGTATTTCTGTAGCTCTGCCTACCCCACTCTTGGAATGAAGGCGTCATGTACTTTTAACTATCAAAAGACAAAATTGTGAAACTGTAAGATTCGATTTTCAAAACTTTTTCCCTGTTAGTAGCATTGTACTGTCGACTACGAAGAAATGTATCCACTTTTTCACCTGTTTTATGTAATAAGGTCCAAAAATGGATATTATCTATTTATAGTCGACCTTTTTTGCCGATTGTACGGCAAAATGGGGTCCTGAAACACTATAAAACTATGTCAGAGTGATTTTATAAATCAAATTGTATGCATTCGTTAAACAAAATGTTACTGTGACATGTTCTATGGTGGGTCTGGGTTCCACTTGCCTATTGTACATACAGTATACGAAATATTAAATGCAGGTATACCTTGCATGGCTATTAATTGCCAAGAACATTATCACTTTTTAACTGTGTTTGGAGCGATTTTTAGATATAAGTACAACGTGTTACAAAATAATCCGTAAAAAAGAAATTAAATAACGCCAGTTCAGTATCTTAGGTATACAGACAGGTATACTTTTTTACGGATTATTTTGTAACAAGTCGTATATAAAAATTAAATTTGTATGACATACACTTTATTTCTTCAAGTCTAAACTAACTGTTTTTCTACCACTGACTGTATTAGAGTGAACTGTAATGTGTACTGCATTTTTTTATCTCTTCTATCATTATAGATGTTTTGGATTGGTGACAACGTCAAGTCCGCATCAAAAGTAGCTAAGCACAATAACATGCTATTATCTTGACAATAGAATCGAGTACAAATCAATTTGTGCTCTTATTTTGCGGAGCTACTTCTGCTGCTGACTGTATCATTGCTTATTACTAGACCCCGGATTTTTGTGGCAATGACGTCACAATAGGGTAGTTTGGGGAGTAAATGGAACGGTGTTAACTATAATAACTTTTAGAACTGAATTTTTGTTACTAACTTAGGTCATTCATCCATTCTGCACGAAAGAGGACGAAAGGTATATGAAAAGTTGAAATTTGTATTGAAAATAATGACGGATTTGCCACATTACGATCTTAACGCAGTTCAAATAATACAAATTAATCCAAGCAACCGTAACAAATCCTGCTTTGATAACCGCAAGCTTTTTAAATATCCACCAATGACATCTGTCGAAGTGGAAAGAAGCTTTTCCTTTTTTAAGTGGATATTTTCTGCTAAAAGACGTAGCCTAACCGCAACTTATTTAGAGCAACTTTTGATCTATTACGGAGAGTCAGTTAACGAAAGGACAACGTTGATAAGTTAATCAATTAATATATAACGTGGGTGCCTAATAATGAAATTAAAATTCCATTGAACACCAATAGACTAGGTTGCCGTATTAATTAGCACCGTTCCATTTACTCCCCAAACTACCCTATTGTGACGTCAATGCCACAAAGATCCAGGGTCTACTTATGACCTCTTTAAAGGAATGGTTACATTGGGATTTTTTAATGACTTTTTAACTTTACAAGCAATACAGATAATTATTGAATAAACTATCGCAGTGGACAAGAATGTGATTTCAGACACTTATTTAACATCTAGGTAAAAAAAGTAGGTTTTATCCGTCACCCTTTTTTTGAAAATAAAAGCAAACCTTTTCGAGCATATTTGAGAAAACATAATTCTTGCGATGCAAAATGTTTACATAGTCTAAGTACATGCAGTAACTATAAAGATTTAAAATATAAATAATTTATTTATTACAGGCGCGGGAATAGTTTTAATGAAGGCGACTCGAGCAACATTCTTGTCTTTGAAGATAGGTCATTTCGCCACAACCCATGGTCTTAATAAATTGGATTTGTATTCTGGGTTGCTTGTGGTGGGTTTGTTAACAGTAGTTGGGGCAAATATTATGAACCCCATTGGATGGCAATCTATGTGGGTACCCCTTGTTATCTTTTTGGTAAGTATAGTCAGACATTCCTCGCTTTTTTTGGGCATTCGCACGTTTTAGACTTGTTTTTTTTTAATATTAGGTAGAAATAAAGGATACGAATTCTTCTCACCTCTATTTAGGCCCTCTTAAATTATATTCTTTTACCTTTTCAACGCCTTACGTCAAAAATGTGTCACTCATACATTGCATTTTTTTTTTGGAAAATTCAACCTTAACCATACGAAACAACGTCTCTTTTAAACTGTACCTGCGGCAACTATGACTACTTTAGGCGTCGTTGGCGTTCAAAAGGTATCAGTATCAAATATACAATGAGCTAAAAAGTGATACGCTTAGGAGAATCACACCCCTGTAAGTGTAATCGAAGTTTGCGGTGTTGTCTTTTTAACATTTCCATAACAATTTCCATTTGATATATACTCGTAGACCGTAAAATAGGGGGAGTAGGGACGAAACAGAAATTCAAACGTTGACAAAAGTTTATATTATTATTTACATGTGGCACGTTGATTTTTAGGGTTTCGTACCCAAAGGGTAAAAACGGGACCGTTCTTCCCCGGTGGTCCGGTTCGGTTGTCCGGCTGACCGGACTACGGGTAATTAGTTCTTTCCGTGTTACGGTCGACTGGACCAGGAGAAATTACTCATTCTCTATAGTCCGGTCAGCCGGACTATGGAGGATTAAGCGAAAATAAAGTTCTTATCATCTTCTTTAAATAAATTCCACTTATGATGAAGTATTATATTGATTGTTGACATTGTCATATTATTGTCATATTAAAATTGAACTCTTGATATATTTAGAGTAAAACAAGACAATATAACTTAACCATCCTTCAACGTAATTTACATAGCTAATTGTACTTGCATATTTCTTTCAGCAGTGGTCACCACACTTACGAGTGTGGGTTGGGCATCTTACTCCAGTTGACCGGACTACGGAGAAAAGAGTAATTTCCCCTGGTCCGGTCGACCGTAATACGGAAAAAACTAATTACCCGTAGTCCGGTCATCCGGACAACCGAACCGGACCATGGGGGAAGAACGAACGGGACCCTGTTACTAAGACTCCGCTGTCTGTCTGTCACCAGGCTGTATCACATGAACAGTGATAGCTAGACAGTTGAAGTTTTCACAGATGCTTATTCTGTTCCCGCTATAACAAAATACTAAAAACAATAAAATAAAGGGTTATTCTCATCTCCCAACCTATCCAACTAAGGTAAGTATATGGCAAAATTTCCATACACCTTGGTTGGATAGGTTGGAAGATGGGAATAACCCAAAATAAATCTTTAAGTGGAGTTCCCATTCAACAATCGTGATTTTTTGGCCGTTTTTTGCTCAACAAAAATAAATAAATAAAAATTAAATAGTTTGAACTTTTTGCCGTTTTTAGATAATGGTACGGAACCCTTCGTGCACGAATTCGACTCGTACTTGGCCGGTTATTTAAACACAATATATGATTAAAATTAGTTACCTGTCTGTGGTTGTATCGAGATTTCTTAAATGACAAAAATATTGAATATTTTATATAATGCTAGGTTAAGTTCTATCACTGTCATAAGCAATATTTAAAAAAAATGACTGTTGAGTTTCTTGTGGCGCTTCTTCTCAGCAGTGGTTTCCTCTTGGGAAGCGCTGGTAGAATTTTGACGTGTAAAAGTGCCCGTGCGGCCTAATTACTGAATAAACAACTTTTATCTTTTTTTATCTAATCTTAAAACCATCATAATAAGGAAGTCATAACTTATGCTTTGCTATTTTAAATAAGCCTCGTAAGTATATAAACGATATCCGAAAAGTTAATGAAAAATACTTTGTCAAATCTCACGTAAACACAAATTAAAATTTGCACAAAAATCCTCAGCTTTTTTAAACATTTACTTTGGCAGTGATTTTTTTCTGAAGACATATGTATAAAAATATAATAAAATTACTCTAAGAGCATCCTGAACCCGAAAATTAAAGAAGCAACTGAGAAAATACATTCTGGAATCATTATCCCTACTGCCCCCGCAATCCCTACTCCCCCCATTTTAGGGTACTCTGGCAGAATCCCTTTTTTGTATTAGTAGGTAGGTATAGAAAAGAAGCATTGGTAAGTGGTGCTTTTGTACCAAAAAATGGACAATTCAAAATGTATTATGTAGCATTGCATTATTGCTGTTTTTATCGAAAGTAATTTACGCTATTATTACCCCTTTACGTTCTTAAGTATAGGTCCGTTCTATTTTTGTATGGAAATCAATTTTTAAAAAGAATAAAAGTAAACTTTTGTTGTAGCCCATAGGCTCAGGTTGGGGTCCGGATATGTACCTGGTATACCTCATCATCGGGATTGGCTGTTCATTTGGATTTATGGTGCCTTTCGAATTTACAACAAGTTATTTTACACGAACAAAAGGCCAAGTTCCTCTTTTAGTTCAGGTGAGTATTATCATTTATTATTTGACTGTTTTTACTAATGCAGCCATCATTCAATATATTGAAGCAGACAGAATAATCAAAAACACCCAAATATTTAAATAGTTTAACAAGAGACACAATACATTACAAATTAGTTTTAGAGCAAGTAACATTGTTTGTAAATTCAATCTCATTTGAACGCAAAATTTAGGTAGGTACTTTGATTATCACAAATTTTTTTCCCATTCAAAATCCCACTTGGTAGCGTGCATTAGAAAACTTGCTCGAAAAGTTCCTTTACAGCTTAAAGTTTCAATTCGTCGGGATCGTTTTTAGGGCCCCGTACCCAAAGGGTAAAAACGGGACCCTACTGGGTCGTTTTCAAAAAAATTGTACATAGTTAAGGGCTTTAATTAAAACAAAACTTAATTGATTCCTTTGTGTGATGAAAGTTACCCATACAGGTTGTATGACTAACTTTCGTTATACAAAGGACGCGATCGTGATTTTGTTTTCATTAAGCCCTTAACTATGTACAATTTTTTTGAAAACGACCCTACTACCAAGACTCCGCTGTCCCAGTCGGTTGAAATTATCACTGATGATGCATTTATGTTGCCGCTATAACAACAAATACTGAGAACAGATTAGAATAAATATTTAAGTGGGGCTCCCATGCAACAAACTTGTTTTTTGCCGTTACAGACAGACACCGGGACAGGTGAAAAATAATGGTTATAATATAGTTCTAATGTTGTACAGATAATGGTACGAAACCCTTCATGTGCGAGTCCAACTCGCTTTTGGCCGGTTTTTATTAATGTACTTGTGTGCTCCCCTATTGCTAAAAGACCTCTGTTTTTTTTTAACGGGTAAACTTTCTAGCAGGCCTCATTGTCAACATTTTCATTGTAAAAGTACCATTTGGTGAAGTGAAACTGATGATCAAGACCACAGATGAACACTGGAACTTCTCAACGGTACCCATTTCAAGGAAGGGGGGGGGGTCCTGTTATTTTATCAAAAAACTTTTTGACAAACTATTCATTTCCTAACATTACCAATATTACCTTTTAAAAAAACTGCTTTTTAGGTGTAGAACCCTATTAGGTTAGGTTAGTTTTATAAAAATCCTAAAATATTTACCGTTTCGAAAAAAGCAGTTTGCCAAATGATATATGTTTAGGAAATGAAAAAACCGGTGTTTCCCGTTCATCCTATCGGTCAATCGATGAATCGGCCCAGTTTTTTTCCCTTTTAACCGACGGGTGTTGATTAGTATGGCAAACGAAAAAAAAGTCGTTAATCTATTTATAACAGGGCCTTTATTCTACTGCGTTATAACGATATCGAGTTTGACGTGCTTTAAAATCGTTTATATCACAGTCACCATTATTGTAAATGTCATAAGAGTCATCAGAACGTACAGAAACACGTCAAGACAATATCGTTATTACCGTGAAGAATCCCAGCCCTGGAGTATTTTATTATTTTATTAATATTCAACATTGTCTAGTTTATGTGTATTGGCCGAATTAAAACACACTTACTTTGTATTAAAAAGTACAAACAAAATGCAAAGTTAATGAAAAAAATTACCAAACTACTTTCAATAAAAAAATACATGCATTATAGTTGAACGTTAAACTCATGCTTTTTGAAGTATTTTAAAGCCTGGATTTTTGTCACAGTAGGGAAGTTTCGGGAGTAAATGGAACGGTGTTAATTAACCCTTCATATGCCCTATTAACCACGTCATCCGGGGTCTAGTTATTACACTGATAGCAATAAAATACATCGATTTGTTACAGATGAAATATGGCATTGGAAGCGTCATTATTTGTTTTCTGATTTTGTTTGTGAGTGTTGCTTTTTACGCGCCACTACTCTGGGATCCGAATGGGGCAGGCGTCGTCGCCGTCTTAAGATGAAGATATACGCGTAACAACACCAGCCACAGTAGCAAAGCAAAGGAAAAACACTATTGTTATAGGTGTAGTAAATAACTAAACGAAATCGTTTTTCTTTGTCGCTTAAGTGTGTGAATTTATCTTGCTGTTGTGATTAGTATATCAATAGGAACTGAAGTTAACTGAGAAAGCAAGATGAATTCAAACTTAGGCGCTAAATGTAAAAAGCCAGTCAAGTAAGAGTCGGACTCGCACCGAGAGTTCCGTACAAACTTGTAAGAAAATAAAATTTTATTGAGAACAAACCTGACTTTGCCATTGAAAAACTGTAGTCTCCATACATCGATATAGGTCGCGATTAGATTACCAACTGTAAATAACTTAGCAATAGCAAAAAAGTATTTTATGGAACAATAAAATATCAATTTTCAAATACTTTCCTATTTCTTCCTACTAGTCAAATTAGCCGCCTAAGGCCTCTCGCACAAAATAAATTACATAATACGTTCCTTAGAAAATAGACCTACTGCAAAGGGAATAAAATAGGTTTTCCTTTGATTTTATGAGGGACTATCAAACTAGAAAATTGACTCTATTGCATTTGTAATAGGTTCATATTCCATTGGCAAATTTCGTTGTATGGTGGGTCTTAGGAGGTTAAGGATTGATATAAGCACTCGACGCGGGCATCCGCCACCCCGCGTCAATATTAAACGTCATTTTCTATGACGAAAATGTTCGTTAAATGCTTTTTGTCTATGGTTACTTACCCTACATATCGACGGATCTGTGACTCAACCTCGTATATTGAATTAGGTCCAGTATAAACTGACCCGCACTAAGTACGCGAGTGCATACTTAGTGCGTGTTAGTTACCTAATACTGGACAAAATTCAACATACGTGGTTGAGTCACAGAACCGTCGATATGCGATTTTATTTAATAATTTACTACATCTGTAATTTAACGTTGCAATTAATGGCCGGAGAGCTTTTTTTATTTCTATGAAGAGGGAATATTGGTTACTTATAAATTAGTTTAGATGATAAACTTTGAGTTAAGATTATGCTAAAAAAATACATTAACAGAAACCTTTATATATAAAATGTCATGCGTAGTTCTGGTTCTATAGGAAAACGTGTCAAATTAATACAAGAGGAAAAAGTGATGTTTTGGTACGTTTTCTAACATAAACCGTGTCCCTCTGATGACTATAACGTAAACATGATTTTATAAGAGCCTCGGCTAAAGGTGTTGAGCGCCCATGTGTTTTTCATATAAAATTCTGACTCAAAATTTAAACTTTTTATCTTTTATTATAGAAAGATGTATATCTATTGGAAAAAAAAACATATTGGTTGATAAAATTAATAGTAAAACCAAAGTCTGGTTTTACAGAAATAGCTTCAGTTTTCACACGCAAATAGCAAATTGATTAGCACATAATCCCACACTTCTTATATTTCAAGTTTTTGTGCACTTTTAAATGGAAAAAAAAATACTTTGTAAGTTAAAGGTTCGTGGGGTACTCAACACCTTTGGCCATAGCTGTAAGTTATTTGGTTTTGGGTTTAGGCCAAGCATTTTTGTCTGTTAGATAGTCCTTTTAACTACTACACCTGCAGTGTGAAGTTAATTGTTTATTGTATTAAGTTGAATTTTCAAATAAAATATTATGCACTGAAATTGTTTCATTCATTTGGACTGGAGGTTTACTAGGCTCCTTCGGTTTCATCTCGTAATGGCCACTTCCCAAAATGACCATTCCCATGAAGACCTCGATCCCAGGTTGACCACTTCCCACAAGGGCTATTTTCCAAAATAACCATACTCGGCCCAGAATGACGGCCGGTACCTAAATGGTATTTTCCCAAAACAAGCAATTCTCAAGTCTTCCACTTCCCAAATTGCCCACATTCCCCTTTTTTCCTTGAATGGCAAGGCAATTCTTGAAATGGCAGATTACTTAAACGGCAGATTTTGTACAGTTACCTACAAAATATTCAGTCCACTAGGATCCCCCTAGCCTAATCCCCAGGGGATCAGGGGAACTGGGGGAACTCTTATGGTAAATGAGAGGTAGGTAGGTTTAGGTTATGTTAGTTTTGCAGCAGGCCCGGAGGGCCAAACCACCCAGGAAATAGGAGCTCCGTGGGAGGGTACATATTCCTTCCAGACCCACCGTACCCCTCGGCCGTACCACCAAATTCCCTGATATCGATATTTTCCCATCATAATGCAGTGGGTGCACGGGGAAAAAGAAATTCCCCGTGGACCCACTGGTGGGTGAAGCTGGTGGGTGGACGGGTCGCGGCGGGTAGTTTGGCCCTCCGGGCCTGCTGAAGAACTAACATAACCTAAACCTACCTCATATTTATGAAACTAATTTTGGTCAGTGGTAGGTACGGTTTAGTGGTACGGTGGCTCTGCACCCGTACATATTGCATTATATTTTAGCTTTTAAAGTAAGTAAGCAATTACATTTTTTTTTACTCTTTCAGCTAAACTGTACTTTGTTTACCCTTTTTCAGGCATAGTACATTTTCATCGACCACATTCGTGTCGCTCAAGATTGAACTTAACTACCTACATTTAATGACACAAATTTAAATTAACTTTCCTGAAATATGACTTCATGGATCAGTATTCTTCAGGAAGTCACGAATTCGTGGCTCTGCTCCATTTCTTGCTTGTATCTTACTTTAGCAAGGCCTGGAAAAGGGTTAAAGAAGAAAGTTGAGTTTCTTGTAAGTTTGTATTTAGTAATGTTAATTTACTATGTATTAAAAAGGAACTGTCAAATTCATGAACAGATTTCAATTACCTATTATATTACTCAACTGTACATCTGCCGTTTTAAGAATCTACCTTTACCAGAATCTGCTGTTTAAGTAATCTCAAATCTGCCATTCAGGAAAACTGGTCATATTCCTACATCCAGCCCCTCACCTACCGGCCAGCAGCCAATAGAGTAGGTACCAACCTAACACGATTACGTTTACGGCCGCATTTTATGGGGCAAGATCGACGTAATGCAACAGTTGTATAAGAGAGGTCAAAAAAGACGAGTGGTGTGGTTACGATGTGAGCCGCAGGCAAACATCGTAAAGCATGACGCGACGAGATTTTTTTGACTTAGTTATACAGCGTTGCATACAATACTTTTTCTACGACTAGGTTTCAAATAAAATGCAAAATTAAATTAACAAAATCTTATTAATATACCTAGGTTAGAATACGAACGAACGAAGCACAGAACAACAAACTAGCGGAAACATTCGAAAACGACAAAATATGTGTCTATGGTTAACTTTGTTTTTAAACAGATGTGCACTTGCCAGGTTTTATATTTAAAAAAAAAGTTGCACAATCGATTTAACTTGTGAAATAGGGACTAAAAAACAACTAATGATTTGAGAAATGAATTATTTTACCTGATTGGTCGATTTGAATATAGCTGCATTGTGGTTGGTTGATACCATGTTTTTTTTTAAAGAGTTAAATTAGTAAAAGAGTTTACATACCAAAAGAACCTAACGTTCTGATTGACAGTCAATGTGTATTGTGATTGGTGGATTAATTTGGAAGTATTTTGATTGGTCAAATTAACCTAGGTGTAAGCTTTGGCAGCTAGGCATGTCGTTTTGGCTCAAAAAAGCACAAGTGCTGCGCCTTTATTCAGGTGCGTTAAAACGATATCGTGTTTGACACGTTTAAGAATCGTTTATGTCACAGTCGCCATTATTGTAAATGACATAAGAGTTATGAAAACGTTGACAATACGGAAACACGTCAAATACGATATCGTTATAACGCAGTTGAATAGAGGCCCTGTTAAGGGTAATAGACTAGATAGACTTTTCTACGGAATGTTCTGCGGACATATATTATCTATATTCTTATATTAGTGTTCGTGACTATATAAATGAAAGATAAAAGTTCATGAGTAGGAAAAATAAATAATGTATTATATATGAACAGGGATTGTTCAGCCAAGGAAGGAGGTTTAGGTATTGATTTAAACACACGAAAGGTGCAAGTACTTTATGGTTTTAGGTCTTTTTTAACCTCGTAAGGCCCAACGGCCTAATTTTAGGACATTTGCCAAAGTGACTTCAGACTTTAGTTGACTTACACAAGGTTCTTTTTTGAGCTAGTAAAATTTGACGTGGGCTTCAGGAGGTTATGATACGGAGCAGGCACACGAGCACTCGGGCCACCCAAGGGTAAGTGGAATACATAAATATTTTAATTCTCAAATCCACTCATAAGACTGCAATCATAAGACCCCAAACTCGTTGCCAACCCTGAGGACTAAGATGGAATGCCTCTACATCCCTACACCAGAACAAAATAATGTGAATACTGTTGCTTATCTCTTTAGTATTAATAAATTTTGTGCAAGTGGTCAATTATGGGAAGTGGTCTTCCAGAAATTTCGTCGTTTTGGAAAGTGATCAGTACATGTCCTGGACGTTACGATACTGGTCATTCTAAGTAGTATTATTAACTACTTCTACATCCATATTGATGGATGTAGTAGTTTTAAGAAATAGTCGTTATAGGAAGTAGGTAGTCTTCAAGATGTTTTTAAGGTTAGTCCACCTAGTTATACTATTAGTTATACGATATAACAAAATGGTCAAAAAAAAAACAATTAGTGCTCAGTATGTCATTGTTAGGTTAGGTTCGTTTTTATATCGGGCCCGGAGGGCCAAAACAACCCAGAAACAGGAGCTCCGTCGACTCTAATGCAGACAGTGCTTTTGGGAAATTACGATCCATCCTCGACGGAGTATAACTAATTGGTTATTTTTTGTCCATTTTGTTATATCGTATAACTATTAGTATAACTAGATGGACTAACCCTTTTTTATGTTAATGAGAAAGCATACGAGCACTCAGGCCCCCTGATGGCAAGTGGAATCTGAGACCCATAGACATTTAAATTGTCAAGACTAATCCTAAGACCTCAAATGCGTTGCCAACCCTGAGGAATGCCTCTATGCTAGTAATATCACCGGTTGTCTTATCCCCACACCGGAACACAACAATGTGAACACTGTTGCTTGGCGGGTGGTTAATGGATAAGATGGTGGTAGCGATCCGGACGGACCCTGCACAGAGTCCACCACCACTGAATTCATTCATTCAGTCAGTCATTTTCGGGAGTGGCCTTCCAGATATAGGTAATTTTGGGAAGTGGCCATTACCCGCTTGTGGATAAAATCGCTGCACAAATTGATTTTAACAGGTTCCCTGTCCCGAAGCTATGTGTAGCGTTCTTTCGACACGTCCCCATAGAAATAATAAAATCTAATTTAGTATTGTTTCGTATAAGAGACGTCATTGCCTTCAAGTGTTTTATGATAATTTGTGTCATAACTCATAATTGAATGATGTGTATATACAACGTGTTACAAAATAATCCGTAAAAAAGAAATTACGAAAGTAGTGTCAACCCTAGTATACTGTATACCTAAGATACTGAACTGACGTTATTTAATAAGGGTTGACACTACTTTTGTTATTTATTTTTTACGGATTATTTTGTAACACGTTGTATTTATAGATAAAAAAATCTGCATTATCTTTATCGCTGGCCATGAGGCACATGTGCCTCATCGGACAGGGAACCTGTTAAAAGGCGAGATTCAAAAATCGTACCCCAGCGCAGAAAGAAAAAACAATTATATAAAGGTTAAATATTTACTTTGCAACGTAACAATAAGGTTAAAGCGTTAAACTAAAGGTGGCATCTAAGACATCCAACTTGGCAACGAGTGCAAAGATGGCCAAATTAATGGAGCATACAGGTAACAGGCCAACCAAGTGAAAATAATAGTACCGATAGTGGGGCCAAAACCAGCGACCATCTGGAAAAAACGAATAAACAATTATAAATAATTACAATTACCTAAGATTGCTAGGTAGTAAACATTTTTTTCATTAATTTTGAACAATATTTCCGTAAAATTAAACCCTACAAACAAAGTCCGACGCAAAATGAAATGTTAACTTTCTAAAAGCCATTTAGTTCATCATCGAACGTGCCACGTGCCCCTGCCGCTGCCTATGCAAAGTAGCTCAAAACATCGTAATGCTTGCCACGTTTGTAACGATAAACATAAATAATGTATAGTAACACTTCCGTCGTAAATGGTTATGGTTTACGGCCTTCATTTAATAATAAGGTATATTTCTTTGTCAATGGTTTCAGAGGCTTTGTCGTGTATTTTACAGTCTTACAAAGGACCCCGAAAAAGTTGTTAGGAAAATGTGAAAATTGACTGAAACCACATTTTCCTAACAACTTTTTCGGGGTCCTTTAATCTATTGACATAGCTGCACCACTATTATTACTTATTTCGTATTTTTGACGTCACAATCTACTATTTAAGACATTAGATTAATTGTCTTTAGTATATGAAGAGGATTCCACATAATTATTTGAAATGTATCCAATTTGGACACTACTTAACAACACCAAAAATAAATTTTGTGCCTAATTACAAATCGAAGATTAATAAATAATATATTTCTTTACCATGTGACTAGTAGGAACGCTTGCACTACTTTGAACAATGAGATTTCCAGGAGTACCCACTGGAAGCATAAAGCAAAACGAAGCTGACAATCCCGTTGCAATATTGTACCACAAGGGGTTTTGCTTGATCTGTACGGCCTGCAAAGTAAAACATCGCCCACATTACATATTTCTAAAGCATGGTTGACCGGAGCATTTAATGCCCCATGGAACATTAAATGTTATCTAATTTATCATTAATAATTAAAAAATAAAAACAAAATTGTAAAATAAACATTTAATGTTATTCTATCTATTAAAACTGAAAATTCCTCCAGTAAAAATGATATTATGTTGAAAGAGATGCATCTCCATCCGCTTAGTAGCAGTTTATTGCTATTCCCTCAGGAACCATACAATTATTCGGGATAAAAAGTAACCTATGACCTTTCTCAGAACTGAAATTATCTCCATACCAAATTTCATTTAGTTACTTTCACATCCACATTTATAATATTAGTATAGATTATCACTTAACACGTTCACTGTCCCCATACAAAACGATTTGACAATGTCACAAGTCCAACTGACAGATTATATTAAGCCAATTCAGTATGGGGATGTGACCCCACAGTTGAAGCACGGACTCATGATATTGGGGGCACCCGGACAGGGAACGTGTTAACGACATGATTTTGGTAAAACAATCTCCTTAAAGACTACATTACGAAGTGCGACTCCCTGATACCAAATATTGTACGTCTAGTATGCCCGCGCATAGCGGTTGCATTATTATATACCCATATGGCATGTTACCTTTACCAAAAAAAAAACGATAATGCTGAATGTTTTATAATATTTGCACTAGTTGTACTAGCGTCAAATATTAAAATGTCTGGTCAAGTCATTGGTTGCGATACGGGGCGCTCGCTACGGTTATAAATTTTACGGTCTGTCGCAAGATTAACAATATTTTTTTTTACATAAGAATTAAATGTGTAACATTGGTCCTTATTAGTCAGTAATTAAAGTTGCTATTTTGGAATTGAGCTTGCTGAAGCATGTGCGCAACCGTACGAAGGCTTTCAAATAAATAAAAAGACGCCAGACGAAGACCAACAAGAAGAAAGAGAATAATCTTACCAGGTTCATTGCGATTGGTACTAGCACATTAGCAACGGCTACGTTCGAAGCGAAGTTCGTGACAAACACCGTGAAAATAATTATAATAAGTAAAATCAAAGGGTTTGGCAAGCCCGACAAGTTACTTAAAAAATTTCCAATCACTCCGTTTAAATCTGAATATTCTTTTTTGGCAGCTGTTGACAAGGCCATACCCCCTCCTGAAAAAATTAGAAACAATATAATAACATATTATGTGCATACACCCGTTTTTCGGATTCTGTACCCGAAGGGTACCCAAACGGGACCTTAGTTTTTACTATACTTACGTTAGAGAATTATTTTTAAAAAGTTTAAAAAATTCACATACCTAACAGAAAAATGAAGCTCCACGGCAGTTCCATATTCATAGCATCCCAGTTAATTACCGATGGGACTGTTCCTTTTGGCAAGTCTTCAGTATCTATAAAATTGATTCTTTAATTATTCTTTGTTCAGACTATTTGTTGGAGATAAAGAAGATAAACATTGGTATTCAAGAGAGCAAATATTTAACTGGGCCTCTATTCTACTGAGTTAAAACGATATTCCGTTTGACGTGTTTTAGTATCCTTTTTAACTCGGCCGCCATTATTGTTAAGTGCCTAAGAGATATCAGAATGTTGACAATACGGAAACATGTCAAAGACGATATCATTTTTACGGTGTAGAATCTAGAATTACCATAGTACAAGACCAATGAAATAAAACCGTACGATGTTTTGTTTGGTCTGACCTATCATAAGCATTCATTTGATAATTCGATGAGGTATAAACAGACCAACTGCTTATAAGCCAGACTAAACTATCTTTAGATTGGTCTGCAAGGATACAGCCTGGCAGTTTTTTGCGTTTAAACAATATTGTCAGACTTCTGAACCAAAACTAATAAGTCTTATTCATATCTTTAAAGTAATACTAGGTTTTACTAATTTATTATGAGACAATAATGGGTAAATCCGAAGTTATACGACAAACAGGAAAACTGTTTTAGGGACCATTAGAGCTGTTTATGTGAAAACAATGTTGCTAAATTACTCTAATTTTACCCATTATTACCTTTATTTTATTTTGAAATTAAGTCCCGTTAGAATGTATTTCCACATGAAAACTCCATTATGTCCCATCGTGAAATACCTCCTGGGGCACCCAGTATATCGCGTGGAAACCTGGGCTTTTCTATCCAATACCACAAAAAGACATAAGGTCAAAGTGTCATGTAAAATAGTTAAAGGAATGAACCTTTCTAAAACTGTTTCCGCTGTCTTTTATAGAAGTTTAGGTAATTAAAGTACTCTAAAGTAAGTGTGGAAAATAAATAAATAAAAAGGCACAAAAATATATTTAATACGACGTATTTCTCTTGACAAAAATAAAATGACGCATTTTTATCCCTCTGTCTGGATGCCCCGCCTGACCTTACGCTTGTTAAATGAATAATACTCACGTTTGGCGGTACACGATTTGAAAAGCTTTGCTGAAGATGGTAAAAAGAACATCAGAAAGCAAACGAACATAGCCGCAGCCGAATCCTTAATGCTGAAATACGATTAACAGTTTATTATCATCAGTAGAGGCTGGGAAGGAAGTGGCTGCCAGACGAACGAGTCAGATGGTAGAAACAATCCCCCGTTAAAATAAGAGTTCGGCCAGCTTTGGCGGTTCGTGCGACCATCCTCCTAGCATTTAAACCCCCCTTTTTGTTTAATTTAATGTTGATGTTACAATATAATAATTATGTATAGTGTGATAGATCGCCAAATAAAGGTTTGAACATGCAACCCAAAATGATTATGAAAATATTATTTTGATTTAGATTTTTTTTAAACATAATTTACCTATTCAAAAGAAAAGAGGCAAATAGTTTTCAGTGGGAATTTATGATGTGCGCTAGGGTGCACTGATGTTTTGCACAAAAATGTTTCCCTAACTGATTCATTTCCCAAAAACATTATTTGGGCAAACGCTATTTTTTCCGAAACTGTAAATATTTCAGGATTTATTCCAGGACCATGGTGTATAACCCTATAGGCTAGGTTAGGTTAGTTTTATAAAAATTCTGAAACGTTTACAA
Source organism: Acleris holmiana (assembly GCA_949316455.1). Classification (NCBI taxonomy): domain Eukaryota; kingdom Metazoa; phylum Arthropoda; class Insecta; order Lepidoptera; family Tortricidae; genus Acleris; species Acleris holmiana. The sequence goes on along the minus strand of OX438770.1, from coordinate 8,345,446 downwards.
TTTTGGAAGTAAGCGTCTGCCCAAATGATATGTTTGGGAAATGACTCAGTTTGGGGAACGTTATTTGACCAAACACTAGTAAACCGTACGTTAGGTGTGCAAGTCTAATACTATTTTTTGTAAAAAACAGATAGGCACACACCAGACCCCGTATATTTGGTGCCACTGACGTAAATGTGACGTAATTTCACATAAAGGAGTTGTTTTATTTAAGTAAACTGAAGCTTTTTACCCAAACAGCAAAGTAAAAAGGTGGGTTACGATTTTAGCAGTCTATGTTTGTATGTCCATCTGTTCCCTCATAGCTCCTAATCTATTCATCACAGTTTGACCAATGAGGTGTCGTTGGATTTGTCTTAATGTTCCGCGTAGCTATGTAACGTTATATCAAATGCAACATAGTGGATTTGATAAGCATTACATTTTATGCTACACAAAAAAAAAAAATATCCAACTGCATCAAATTTGGTGCCACAAGAAAGATTATTAGTTTATGCATCAATTTCGAAAATGTATAATCTAATGAAACATGAATCAATACTTTGTGAAAGATAAAATAGATATAATGAATCATTTTAGACAAAATCAGGTAAAATAGCATGGCCTATTGCGTGCATATTGCTGTAATATAACAGCTGTTTATTTCCTTTAAGACATTATTCTTTGTGAAGCTTAACTTCTATATTATTTTGTTTATTTCATGCATTGGCCTGCACCTCAAAACATTAAAAAAGTTAAATTGTAACTTTGAATAATTGTGAAATAGCAGCTATAGTTTTTGTTCTACTGATAGCGGATTCTGCTTCTGATGACATTGATTAAGTATAATGAAATACAAAACAAAAATGCTAAATTTCTGTTTAAAATTAAGTATATAAATTGTTAAGAACAACTAAGAGTATCGATATCGAATCATAAATATATTTGCCCATGCCTATGAACGTCCCGCTACCAAATTACACCTCCGATTACGAGGTCTTTCTTTTGTTAACGCAACGTGACCGTGTTTTACGCGTCAGTGTGGCCGCTCCCTAAAATAATAGTAAATGAAACTCCTGACAAATACAGAACAAGCCAAAAAGAAAGTAAGATAATGAAAGGTATTTTAAAATGTTTAATACAGACAAGTACTCCTTGAAATTTGCTACAACCGCTTAATCGTGCCGCCAGCACCATCGCAGGGGTATTTTCCGTGAGAGGTGGCAAAAAAGTTTCACACAGCCCGAACTAGTCCTCATAATGATGACACAAGTTTACAAAATTCTTGGAATCAAGTTCTTTTTCGTTTTTACCTTTTTTACCTTCTAAAATCATCTAAGACGGCACTAAATGACTTTAAATAGAAAATTAGTTATTACTTGTTGACTTTTATGTTTGTAGTTACTACTTAACGGCTTCGGAACCCTACACTAAGCATGGTCCGAGATGCTCTTGCCCTTGATTATTTAATTTTTTATTCACATCTAAAATTATTCGGCACGCTTTTTAATTCAAATTTGTTAAAATTACATGGAATGGCTTATTCTTTTCTGAAGCTCTGCCTACCCCACTCCGATAATATAGGCGTGATGTTATTATGTATGCATATTACTTAAAATGTATATGTAGGTGAATGACAATTCGCACGTTAATTGCGAGAGTGACACTAAACTAAAAACAAAACCATTTCAATAGTGACGTTATTGCGGTATACTTAATTTACTTTTAAATGAAATCCTTTTTTGCATAGTGTCATTCTCGAAATAAACGTGCGAATTAGTCAAAGTCAATCGTTTTGTATCTTCTCTTCGCTTAATTTAAATGTCGATAACGGTTTACTGATGAGGTTGATTGATATATAAATGATCGTGAATGCACGTATAAATAAATGATCGTGAAAAAACTAATTTGAATCACTTATATGCAGCGTGACGTCGATTTTGTGTCAATGGCACTGAATGTACGGGGGGGCTGGTACTCACTATTTAGTAAAAAGAGCGTCGGTGGCCTAGTGGCTTAGGTCGACTCGTGATCGTAAGGTACCAAGTTCGAACCCCCGCGGTCACCGTGTACAAATGAGTTTTTCTAACTTAAGTACATTACCCGATTCTCTTACGGTGAAGGAAAAACATCGTGAGGAAACCTGCACATTCGAACAGCTGAGTGTGTAAGAGGGTAATTGCACAAAAGATCCTAAAGGGGTCGAAGTGTATCCGAAAGGGCCCATCTGTAAGATAAGATAAGATAAGGTACTCACTATTTAGAATCTACTAAATTGAGAGAATGGTAAATAAAATCTCCCCATCCTTGGAAAATTTGTGGGGAACGACAAAAAAACATAACCATGGCACCCGAAAACAGGATAATGACCATCTGAAACAAAACGTTTTTTTCATAAAAAGAAATGTAACTAAGTAGTTAGGGTGAACTATACCTATAGCTATATGCCCGCGACTAGTGTGTGTGTGTGTGTGAGTTAGTAGGTATGTATGTTACTTCTTTATGCTAAAAAGACATGGGAATCCATCCGCATATGGATGGATTTTAAAATGGAGATAGCTTTAATCCCGAAATATGAGGCCACGTTTGTAATAATCTGAATCTAAAAAATCAAAACACCTATGTGTCTGTTCTTTGGATATACATACTAAACTTGATCATAATTCCTTAAGACTGTTAAACGTGTAAACACGATTAGAAACAAAATCCTTGGTATTTATATTTTTTGATTTGATATGATAAAGGCGTTATGAAATGAAACCCAAAAGGTGGGCCCGCTCGTAGATAAAACCACTGCATAAATTGATGTTAAAGTTAGTAATTTTTCGTCGGCGAGGTCCTAAAATCGCATCTCTGCGACCCTGGTGTGATAATGACTGACTTAAGTACTTATAATCACACACATTTTCCCTAATAGGCTACATTTATTCAAAATTTAAGGATTTTCTAGTCATTTACCACTTCGTGGCACGTCAATGAGCCGAGTTCCTGCAGACTAGTGTCAACGGTCTTTTTGGCAGCAACAACACCCGCTGGAGATATTTTAATTGACTTAGCACTTGGGCTGTTGGGTCTGTAAAAAATATAAAAATACACAATCCATATACAAACAAATAGTGTCACACGTCCCAAAAATAATTATTTTTTCAAATTTCTTATAATCAGTTTTGGTAATGTTGTTGTTGACGAGACAGATTAAATTAGACTGCAGTCAGCGCAAAAAGATCACGATCGTATCTTTTGTCAAACGAAAGTTAATCATACAAACTATATGGGTAACTCTGGTTACACAAAGGAATCAATTAAGTTTCGTTTTAATTAAAGCGAATTTGGTTATTGGTTCAATATTTTTAAAATTCAGCCGTAACAACACAACTTTAACAAAATCAAATGAGTTTCATTAATTAATAACTAAGTATGATTAAAATAGGTGAATTAAATTAATTCTTACCTACACATACCCATGTATACAAATAACATATACACATACATGAATATGTTTAAAACTAGCATTAGGGGTATAGCAAAAGCAGAAAATAGAGGAAATGACAAATATTCTGGTGCGCGCGGATACTCCCTGAAACAAACCAAATAAAAAATCTATGAACATCACGCCTTCATCCCCAGTGTGGGGTACTTATGCAGAGCTACAGAATTACCAACAACTCTAAAAAGGCTTCCAGATAATTCTCTAACCAAATTTTGCAAAATCAGGCCAAGAAGTTTGCTAGTGTATTAGTGACAGGTTGCAAGCCCATCGCCTAACAGTACTACATGCCTTTATTCCCTTAGTGGCCTCTTAAGTGGCCGTATACGAAATTTGCCGACTTCGCAGATTTACGTGATTTTACTGTTGAAATACTTTACTTCTACAAATTTTAATGCGCAACACGAAAGATAATTTCATTTTTCAACGAATGTATGAGCTACTTTTTTGTTTTATTATTTTATTTTGATTAATCAACCTGAAACCGGCGACTGTTTTGTGAATTTTGCTGTAAAAGGTTTAGAATATTACATACATACATACATAAAGTCACGCCTTTATTCCCAGAGTGGGGTAGGCAGAGCTACAGAATTGCCAAAAACTCTAAAAAAACTTGTTGATAATTCTGTAACCACATTTTGCACAATCAGGCTAAAATGTTTACCAGTGTATTAGTGACAGGTTGCAAGCCCATCGCCTAACAGTACTATAAGCCCTTATTCCCTTAGTCGCCTCTTACGACATCCACGGGAAGACATGGAGTGGCACTATTCTAACCCGGCAACCACACGGAAAAAATAATATTATTCACGAATTTTTTTTAATGTCTAAAAGGTATGAAAAATTTACAATTTATTACTGTAAAAGTCGTCTAAAAATTGTATGAATTACTTTTTACCGCCTTTCTATATTTTTTTGTGTAAAAAATAATTACTTAATTGATAAAAATTTATAAAAAAAGGGGAAACTTTTTTTTGGATTTCGGCTACTTAAAACTCTCGTTCATAAAATTAAAACAAAAGTGATAAACTTCAGTTAAAAATCAATCCATTACAATAAAAAAACATCAAAAAAGGCTATGATTCATTCCATCGAATGCATTCGATCATAACTGAAATGATAATGAGTGGTCCACCTAATTAGTTCACCTCTGTGGATTGCGGAGACTAAACTGGTTAAAACCTATAGGTAGGTTTAGGTTATGTTAGTTCTTCAGGGGGCCCGAAGGGTCGAAATAACTTAGAAATAGGAGCTCCGCGATAGCGGAGCTCCGTCGACTCGGTTACGGTGTGCTAAAATGTCCAGGTGCACTAATCAGGTGGACCACGGGCAATGACCGGATAATTCTTGTTGTGCATTAAAAGCACTGTAAGATCACGAAAACAAGCACAATTTCGTATACGGCCTCTTAAGACATCCACGGGATGATATGAAGTGGCACTATTCTAACCCGGCAACCATATTTATAGTTATACTTTTAATTTTTGTTACATTTTACATATTGTCCCCGTGCTGCAAGAGCCGACTAAAGTTCTTTAAATTATATAACAGTTAACAGCTTTGATGTTACTAAAATAAATGAATTATTCCGCTCTTCGGTAGTAGATGGCGGTAGCAGTAATGCTATTAAATACTTAAGTGGTGCCTGTGGCTGCAAACTGCCACGAGTGGCAAAAACTAAAAGCATAATCAGTCTCCTTAATTATTACAACTAAAAGCAATAATATAAAAAAAATGCTTACAAACGATTTTCCCTTAGGACATAGAATAAACTGACCGGTGAGATAAATGAGGACTTGGGTAAAAAATAACGCACCAAATGGCTGTACGACAAAGCGCATAAAAACCTTGTAATACTCAGTGTCTGTGACCTGCCTGTCTGCTTGCCTACTTTTCAGCGTTTTATGTTTGAGGCCCTCTTTAACTTTTTTACTTTTATTTCGCAGCGCCTTTAATTTTAAATTATCCGTAAGGGTTTTTAAAGAAAGTAACTCGCTTAACTCAGACCAAATCACTGATAGGCAAACTTTGAATTAGCTTTTTACTAATACATACGTCATAAAAAGTCCTTTAAACACGAGATTTGTTGCAGTGCCGACAAGAGTCCCAATACCGCCTGAAAAAGAAAACCAATCGTAATCAAAGCAAATACCACTATTACCACTAAGTGGAAACAGTTTTTTAGCCCGTGTTAATGTCCAACACAAATGCGTTAATGGCAAAGGCATCCCCTCGTTTTCACTATTCTTCCCAATTAAATGCATGCTCCCACTTGCTCCGATATATCCGATATATTCTTATGAAAACAGAACACGCTAAGAGCCTCTTTCTTCCTGGGAGTAAAATAAATGCATGATAACTCATTCCTGTCCGCTGCATTTTATTAATAGGTACTGCAATATGCATACATAATCGAATGACTAAGGAAATATTTCCTATTTATTTATCTCGGCCTGCTAACCAACTCGTTACGTAATCCCCTATTTTCCGGAATAATGTACTATCACAACCTGTAATTATAACGTCAATATCTGTACACGCGCCGATTTGTGCTTAGGTAAAGGAGCGTCCTTACTGAGAGCATTCGCGTGTAGCGAGCATTCAGCGTCGAATATTCACGTGGTGTGGGACCACAGTAACGCCCGGCTCAACGTCCATGCCACTCGAATATAACACGCGCATGCTCTCAGTGAGGACGCTCTTTTAAAAAATACAAATGATGTTCCTGTTAATTTTTTGCAGTTTAGTTGGGGGCGCAGATTTCGAAAATGATATCAAATTTGAAATTCATGAGACAAGTATAGTACTACATACATAGATACTTATTACTGAGCCATATTTTCAGTATTTTTTATGTTTACGTTCGAGTGTTTACTGGCTGTCGCAGTTTGGTCCGACTAGCGGCCATCAAATGCCTCCAATCGCCCCCCGCGGGGAAGCGGAAGTCGTCACAGAGGCGGGACATGGAGTGACCTTTCTATATGTATGTAGTACTATTAGTACTATTACACATTATATGCTATTGATCCCATTAAAGCAAATACAATGCAAATTTACGATAAAATAGATAACATGCCGTTTTTTTTTTTTCAATTTTGAAATAAATTGATTACCTATTGTAGCTGCGAAGGAAATGGAACAAAAATAACAACTAGTCAGCTGCGAAGCTACTTTTTCACCATCATCGGTTGTCTCAAATAACTTTAACAGTCCCAGCTGAAATGTACAAAGACTGTCAATATCATACTTATTACAAACACACACACACACACACAGACACAAGCGCGCGCGCACACACACATACGCAGATAAAAAATTGCACATAAATTTCATAAACGTACGCTTTCGTAGACTCTAAGTAAAGCAAATACAATGGGCACCATCATTGTGGTAGCGGCTGTGTTGGTGATCCACATCGATATAAACATGGTAATAAAAGAGACGGCAAACAGCATTCTGAAAAAAAAAGAATTAATTAATAGTAGATTATTATTAGTAGGTAGATTATTAAAAAAATAACCTAAGAATAAACAGTTTCCTTTCCACAGGGCAAGTAACCAAAAGGAAAAAATAACAGACAGTTATTTTTTTAATATTAGTACTGTACATTACTAAGAATATGTTTGAACGCAGTTCTACAAAACACTCCTTGCTTATAATGAACAAGGTATGTATAATTGTGATAAGATAATAAGTATTAAACAAGGTATATGATATTTTGAATTCTGATGATTAGGAGTTTCAATCGTTATTACTAAATATTTTGATCATTATGTAATTGATGTAAAATGGTATGAGAAATAAGTATTTTCGGACTTCCGATAGTAGGACTTAAAAAGTTATGTGAAAAAATACGCACCCGGGTGTCGAAGCATATAAGATGGATAATTATGATCTTGATAAAAGTTTTCTTATGATTATTAGAGTTACGGTTTTGGTGGTAAATCGTGGTTCAAGAATCAATGGAGTCGCTATTACGTAAATATTACATAAGTACCAACAAAATAAAAAATGGTTCGGTTTACCTAATAATATCTATTTGTTTGTTGCGCTTTCACATCCGGAGATATCCTCCATACCAAAAATTTATTTCGTTAAGCGATATCATGAATTAATTAAAATTTAATATGGCGGTACTACAACCAACTTGAAACCTGTCACTAATACACTGGTAAACATCTTAGCCTGACTATCCAAACATGGTTACAGATTTATCAACAAGTTTAGAGTAGTTGGCATTCTGTAACTCTGCCTACTCCACTCTGGGAATGAAGGCGTGACGTTATGTATTTATGTATGAAATATTATTATGGCAATACTGAAGGTTAAAATCAAAGTGGTATGTGTATAATAATTAGGAAATATCGACTCCATGGATTCTTGAACTACGATTTGCCACCATTGGTCCTATCCCTAACGATTATGTATTATAAATCGTCCCAGTGTGAGTCGAGTATACCTACTGCAGGCGTAAAGCATTACTTACTTGTAATGCGAATACCCGATGATGCGAATAGAGTTGAGGGCTAAGCGCTTATGAAATCCAGACTGCTCCACTGCGCTTGCCAGCATGATGCTTCCCAAGAACATAACAATGGTCTCCTGTGCAAAAACTGAATGTGAATAGAATTATTATTTCCGCATGGCTACAAAATATTTAACCGTTTAACCTTTTGAACGCCTGGCGTTAAATACAAATGAGTCACAAACACATGAAAATTGTATTAAAAGCAAAATTTAACTTAATCCATACGAAATAATGTCTCTTTTAGACTGTACCTAGTAAGGCACGACAGCTCATCATGACCACTTTAGTGGTCGTTGGCGTTCAAAGGGTTAAAAGGATCCTGATCCTGAGGAAACCTGACTCATCTAAGGTGCCAACGTTTGAAATAAAATAACTAACAAATAATTGTGAAAATAAATACAATAATATGATGCGTATTATCGATTTTTTATATTAATCAATGGCATTTGCTCCTGTTAAGGTGTATTTCGTCAATGTCGAGTTATTTATAAACTCTCCCACGGACTTATATAAATCCATGGACATCACACACGTGGACATTTGTTCGGTTAAAGAGTATTTTCTCGTGTGGTCTAAAGAGAAGCACATGGGGTTAGCTCCACGCGCTTCTGTCAAGTGGTATTATCGATTGTAGACAATAATTAAAAATTAATGAAATATTTGGGTTGCGATCCGCTATTTTTTTTATCGAGAACTGCTATAATATGAAATTTGCTTCCTTCATCTGTATTTCATAAAAGATAACTTGGGTGTCTTCAAAACAAGTTGCTAGTGAACTAGTGAGTTTCCATTCTAGACTTCATCATCTCATTTACCATCAGGTGAGGTAGTTCAATCAATCAGTCTAGAATATAAAAAACCAGGCAAGAACATGTCCGATGTCCATGTTCCGACTACAAATACAAAAAAAAACACAAAAAACAATAAATATGAACTAATATTCTATTTAAAGCTATGTATTTGTATTTTAGTCGCCTGTATCTCAAAAACCAGTCAAGTTTACTTGGTCGAGATAAATTTTCTTTTAATATCGTTAAGTGGTACTTATTTAAATATGACGGTGCAAGAAAACCGTGTCAAGATATTTTTTTTTCATGTTTTTAGGTGCAAGTAAGTTTTTACTTAGTTATATAGGTTTTTCAATATAGGCCAAGCATTTTGGACTGTTAGATAGCGCTCGTAAATTAGAAACGTTATACTTACGTTCATGTAGCACATGCAAGTTATTCTCGTGTTCATGACACCACTAATCGGGAAAACTACAATAGGTAGAAACGATGTCACTTGCAGCGGAATACACTCCGTCACCCAATACACAGCCATGACCACTAAACAATACGCGGTGTATTGGTATTTCTGAAATGAAAAATCAATTCTTTAAGTTAAATTAACGCTGCATAATTCCGTGGCTGGCGTGACTACGTTGATAACTCGTTGAAAAAGAATGAAGTAATTTGAACTAAGTATATGCAATTTGTTCTAAATACAAATTGCACTAACTTTTCATCTCGACTTATCAACGTATTCACGCCATGCACGGAATTTACATGGTATCAATTTGCACAAATCTGACGTATACTAAACAAATTTACTGCCGGCATTGTGTTACAAACTTTGACATGTGCCGCGTCTATTGTTACAGCGTTCTTTCTGGTTGAAACGATCAATGAACATTATCGTCACTGCTTTGAACAAACCTCGTATCTCATATTACGTGATGTACGATTTTAACTTAAATCTGAAGAGAAATAACATGTTTTTTTTTGTTTTCAACTCTGCCGCCATTACTGTTAAGTAATTAAGAGTTATCAAAACGTTGACAATACGGTAACACGTCAAAGGCAATATCCTTTTTACCGTGTAGAATCTTACGTTTGACGTGTTTTAGTATTGTTTTAAGTCGGCCACCATTACTGTCAAGGAAATAGTGCCTCAAATTTAATAGCCAAAGCAGATTCAATCCTATCCTGTTAGTAATAAGGTTGCATTAGCTGTAGGAGTTTTGTTTGAGTTACTGCCATTTATGTCAGCAGGGCAGAATAAGAGTTCTCAAAACGCTGACAATACGGAAACACTTTGAAGGCAATATCGACTTTACCGTGAAGAATCTCAGCCCTGGAAGAATACTCTGTCATATCATTGTAACCAAAGCGTGTATATTGTTATAAGACCGCACAGTGATAGTCAAGTCGAAAGCACGTTTGTGCGTTGCCGGCATTGAAAGCGTTAAAATAGATGCAACATCATTTATTTATTTTTGCATTAATTACAAATCTACACTCAACTATACTCGCTGAGTACGAATAATACTTTTCACAAGAGTACCGGGATTACGTTTTGATATTTCTTTATAGACGTTTTGAAGAAAAAGTTAATAAAAAAAATTGACTAGTCCAAGATCCCAGAGTCGCCATGCGTCACTTATTTTCTAATGAACAAAATGTGTCAGATTGAATAGTGTTACTATGTACTATGATCGTATGACTACCTATTATAGCCTGTACCTTTGCTTTTCATGATATGAGAGCACAAAAAGATAATCTTTTTCCAGATCTTATTTTACTTTATGACTTTGTCAAATTACAGTTTTGTAATAAATAAATAATAGAAACATAAACCACACAGAGATTTAAGTAGACAGGAAAGTACTAGATACCACTTGCGAGCCGGACTCTATACACTGAGTAGTGACTAAGAATTGAATGTAATAACATTGATCTAGATACCGGGTGTGGCCTGTAATAGGAGCAATAAATTGAGGGATCATTTCTACTCTATAAACGTAGCAACATTTGTTCTACAACTTTAAAAAAATATGTAATTTAATATTTGGGATTTTTTCGAACAAACTTAATAGCATTTTCAATGTACTCCATCCAATAGTCTAGTTGACATCTACTGTCAGCCTACAAACTTCGTAGTTTTCGCAATACATTGCTTGCTTGGAAAATCTAAATTCATTAATATTCGGTTAACAATAAGTTATTTTTAAAAGTTGTAGAATAAATGTTGTTACGTTTGTGGTGTGAAAATGATCCCTCAATTTATTGCTCCTATTACAGGCCACACCCGGTATATGAAAATGAAATTAATGAAACTATGCAAAATATACTTAATTGGCTGGACATTAATAAATTATTAATAAATTTAGATAAGACGAAACTTGTACATTTCTATCAGCGTAAATTTCCTTTGCCAATTATTTGTAACTATCAAGGATGTAGTGTTGAATCCGTTACGGTCACAAAATTTATAGGAGTTCAAATTGAAAACAACTTATCATGGAAGCCTCACACGGAACAAGTTTGTAAAAAAATAAGTCAATATGTTTACGTTCTACACAAACTGGCCAAAATAGCCAATACGGAAACAGTTTTACTGGCTTACCACGGTTTTGTTGTGACACTACGTTACGGCATAATCTTTTGGGGAAATTCGGCAAACAGAGAAACGGTCTTTAGGGTCCAAAAGAGATGCGTCAGAGCAATGTGTGATCTAAAGCAGACTGATAGCTGTAAGCCGCAATTCAAAAATCTCAAGATACTTACAGTGTCTTGCCTTTCTATATTGTAAACGGCAATGTTTGTTAAAACGAATCCCTCTTTATTTAAGAAGGTATGTGATGTCTCCAGTAGAAACTTCCGTTTTAGTCAAAATCTTTGTACAACATTCTCCAACACTGCACTTATGCGGAAAAGTGTATTTTGTTTAGCAATTAAGATATATAATAAGATACCATTGGCATTTAGAAATCTACCAGCAACTAGAATGGAAACTAAATTGTTTAATTTCCTTGTCCAGAAAGTTTTTTTATGCTGTCTCGGAATTCATGCTGGAAAATTTTGACACAGTATAATATTCGATATTTTTTCTTAATATAATATTGTCATTGTTGTATAGCTTGGTATAGTAGTAGTGTAGGATCGTATGTTCGAGAAACTATAATTCTCATCATGTTTTTGTACGCCGAATGGCAAAACATACTTTTCACCATAATTTTATTCCACCACTGTTTTAGTTTTTACCTATGTTTACAAATAAACACTTTAACTTTGACTTTAAGAGCACAGAATAAGTAATAGTAAGAGTTAAAATTAAGAGAGTGAGAGAGAGAAGGAAATATAAAACTCATATATTTATGTCTCACTCACGCTCAAGCGCAAGGATATTAACCCTCTCGCTGATACTCACAGCGGCGTTAAAATTTAAAAGCTGTCCAAACGTACACATTAGTATCCTATAAATAAAGTGTCGCTACCCGCCAACAGATGGCGTTAGTTGACCTACATTTGTTTGTATATTAGTTTCGATAGAAGAAAATGTGTTAAATGCGTAATGTGTATGTAATGTGTTTTATTATATACCTCTTGTTTGTATAGTAGCATTATTATACTGTTTTAAAACCATTTTAGTCAGTAGAGTTTGGTCAATAGAGTTAAGTTAATTTAGTAAACCAAGTCCTCGATAGATGTCGCTGTTACTGCTCGATTCCTACATCGCGCAAGCAAGATTTCCCCAGTGAATTATAAAGGGTTCGGGAACTATCTGTTTGTTAACGTTCACCACACTCCGTACTCATTGTACATCGTAATTATTATTTGTGATTATATGTGTTTAAACAAAATAAGTGCTGTGTGATTTTAGGACCCTTCGTTCAAAAGCTTTAGTACCAATTTCACCATACGGTGTTAACCACTTAACGGACGATCAGAGCGTTAACAGTTGTTAAAATGTATGGTATGAACTAACATGCGATTAACACTGATTCAATTTAACATCGTATGGTGAAATTGGTACTTAAAGGCTTAAAGCGTCTGTAAGATTTTACTGTTGACTGAAAGTATATGGGAGTATTGACGACTGATTTTTACACATCGTCTTCTGATAGCTCGAAAAATTTCTCGATTTCTAATCCCTGTTTTATAAAGCTATTAGGTGCAAATTACAAACAGCACTTCCTTTCTAGCAAAAGGATCTTTTTAAATCCTTTTTCAGCTCCTTTCGCCACTTCCGCTTGTGATTGGTAATTTGTAGCTTTATAAAACAGGGCCCAGGCTGTCGTATCGAACACGCCATTTCGGTTGAGATTCAGAGTTGGAAAGTGCAGATTCTGTGGTGTCAAACACCTTTTACTCAGTAACAGTAACAGTTACTGGATATAAATGATTATTATGTTTGCATGAAGACATCGTATAGAAAAAACAAAGTAGTTACTTTCTGGCTTAAGAAATTATATTTCGGTCTGATGGTGGCCATAACCTAGGCATACGAGTAAAAGGTGTTTGACACCACAGAATCTGCACTTTCCAACTCTGAATCTCAACCGAAATGGCGTGTTCGATACGACAGCCTGGGCCCTGTTTTATAAAGCTACAAATTACCAATCACAAGCGGAAGTGGCGAAAGGAGCTGAAAAAGGATTTAAAAAGATCCTTTTGCTAGAAAGGAAGTGCTGTTTGTAATTTGCACCTAATAGCTTTATAAAACAGGGATTAGAAATCGAGAAATTTTTCGAGCTATCAGAAGACGATGTGTATCACCACAGATGTCATTCAGTTCCTCAGTAACTGAATGACATCTACCAAGCGCGGCTCACTCCGCGATTTACGTTCATCACTACAAGTACATGCCGGTTACCCATCTGACGGGTACTATTCAGTAGCTGCCACGCTGCGCATCGAATCGCACGCGCACGCTACTTCAAGTGCACACACTTACGTAAATCGTAAATATATCGCAAGTGAACGTGCTGCATTAGCATTGTTTCTGTTGAAAAGATATTATTAGGCTAATACATTATTATTTTATTTTTAGTCGTTGTGATCCCTCACTATGGACGACGCGACGAGCGAGCCAATTCATTCTCACCGTTCGTACACAGCCTTAACATTCCGTTTGGCTTGCGCTGGAGTCAACCATGTCAGAGGACCATAAATCAACTTTTGCTAAGAAAAATGCGGCTTTTGTAAAGATTAAAGGAGTGTCTTCTGTACTTGTACTGTTGTTTATTCTGTGCATCTACTCACCTCGGGTGGCATAGGAGCAAGTAAGCCAATACAAGCTATTGGCGTCACAATAGCAACCATACCGCGCCAATGGCCAGCGAACATACGACCAATTTTTGAGCCCACAGTCACATCTGCGTATGGGTCAGGTGCCCTTGAATAATATAAACCAATTAAATACGCTATATTACTTACTTCATGTCAGTAATATTTAGATAGGACATGCAGCAGGTAGGTAACATACAAAATAAGTATACAATTATGGTATTTATGTGTACCTACCTACTTGCCACAAAGTCAAAATGTATTTCCGTGGCGTAAATAAGTTGATAACTCGTTGAATAAAATTGGTTCTAAATACCAATTTCATTAACTTTTCATCTCGACTTATCAACTAATTCACGCCATGCACGGATTTATTACATTATATTCCCAGACACGTCATCAAAGCAACAACAACAAGCAACTTTAAAAAAAAACACATACCTACAGTCATTTCATTACACATCAAAATATATTGGATGGATGGAAAAATAATTACGAAAGAGGTATGGCGAGCGAAAGTGAGTAGAGATGTCGGTAGGGGACGCCCTAGACGCACATACAGTGATCAGATCCGCGATGTACCTACTGAATAAGGGTCAAATAAAAACCACCCAAAATCCACGTACGTGCATGAACAGGTTGATGAAATGTAGAGAACGTTATTAATTATGTTTACACCGGTTTAACCTCTGAAAAATGTATTTTGTGTTGTCTAGGAATAATATTGAGTGTGATGTGAATGGTGCCGATAAAAAAACCCCCAGCACGTTACATTACTTACATGTTGATACCTGTAACAAAAAATAACTAAATATACTTAGTTTAAGTCTTCTTCTTTTCTTTTTTCGTTAAACTTTATTTTCCTTAATAAACATAGTTTCAGAGGTTAGAAAAGGTAAAATTGACAAGTATTGACGTCTAGACAAAAGACCAAATGTTTCGAACATCAAATTAAATTCATGATCTACTACGGGTTCTTAAGGCATGCAATATACATGTTGGCTTACATCAAGGGCCTGACATGCTTTGACAGAGAAAGATAGCATTATTGCGATTTCTGTAAAAGGGAAAAGAAAAGATTTCCATGTTTTGTCTCTAATTACCAACCGGGCATTTGTTCATAGTCGGATAGGCAGACTTCAAACTGGAAGCGACAACCTACCTATCTATGACTTACATTGATTAATAATATACTGGGTATCATGAATCATAGGACTGATGACACGTTAACCTAGTTGGGAGTGACCCTGCCTCCGAGGCCAGCGGTCCTGGGCCCGTATCATGGTCGCCTTTATCGCGGTGGATAAAGCATCCGTCACTCTCGCACTTGCGTACTGGTCAGAAAGTGACAGACGTTTTATCCATATCGATAAACACGACCATAATAGGCCCGCTGGGGTCATATCCCGGTAAGGGCAGATATTTTTTGTGATGAGCACGAATATTTGTTTCTGAGTCTTGGATATTTTCTATGTATTTAAGTATGTATTTCTCTATATAAGTATGTTTATCGTTGTCTAGTACCCATAGTACAAGCCTAGAGCTTAGTTTGGGACTAGGTAAATTTGTGTGAGATAGTTCCCTGATATTTATTAATTATTATTTATTGGTAGAAAAAGAAAAAACTTAGAAACCAGACTATTAGGTCAACATTGCACCTACCTTTTTTACTCTTACATTACGTATTTCTTAAAACGAAATGAAACAAAAACTGAGCTGTTTATTCTTCTTCAACCGTAAAAGTTTGGTCACAACATAGCAAAGAAGCCGGACTGTAGAATGAACTAGGTATTTTTCCGACTGTCATAGTCACAAGGTTTACCCACGATTTACCTATATAATACAAGGTGTCTTTGACTATGGGGCTGTAGGGATCAATTCTACTCCTCAAATGGAACTCCTTTTATTCTACGACTTAAAAAAATGAAGTAGTTTTTATTTTTTATTTTTGCGTCGGGGTTAAAAATCGTTTAACGGTATCATTTATGTCTAGAAAAAATACTTGAAAAAGTCGTTGATGTCTAAAGCTTAGGTATAGTCGAGTTCAAAGATAATATTATACTTATACACTTTTCCACATCTTCATCTTTTTCTTTTTCATCTCATTAAAATAAAGGGCAAAAGTGTATACATATATTTGTACTCGACTATACTGTAGGGTCGAGGATTATCTAACAGACAAAAATGCTTGGCCTAAGCCACAGATACCTAAATAACGATTAACGAAGCTTTGTCATAAAATCATGTTTACATTGTATCTTATCTAGGGGACACCGTTTCTGTGGGAGAACGCATCGAAACCATAGAATAAGAACTTAAGGCATAGAAGTAGCCTTAAAACGAAAGCGCCAGATCTATAATACCTACCTGTCTCGAAAATTTCGATTTGAATGTTCAATAAGTTAAAAAAGGAAAGAGTATAGTGTCCAGTTCTTACTAAAACTAGCCGTACACCCCTAGTCACCAACTGGTCAACCGACTGACGACCATTGTCACCATGGTCGTAACTTAGCCTGCCAAATCAAAAATCTCTTAAAGATAGTCTATGGTATTGAGCTAGGCGTAAGCTAGGTGTCAAACGGATGTCATGTTTTTAGTCGTGTGTATTGTTTATTTATTATTTTCAAGCTGCCGTTGCGACTTCATACATTTGTTAGAATTTATTTTAACAACAATATATTACGTGGTATTTTAAATAAACGTGGAGAACAATAAACAACAATATGGCGTGTGTTGTGTTTGAATGCAAATCTCATATATCCCGCAAGAAAAATCAAATCGAAAAAAAATACTTTCACCGGTAAGGCGGCATATTGAATATATTTCAAATTGTAATTGTCAGATAGCATTGTTAAAACGTAGACATGCAGAATATCATTATCCAAAGTAAGCATGTGTGTTCGAAATATCTTTAAAGCAACTTAACTAAAATATTATTGTTATGTGGACGCTGTTTCGCAATAATGTGTCAACCCACAAGTATTTAGCAAAAAAACGTCAACCTACAATGATCGCACCGAGGGTTGACACTTTATTGCTAAATACTTGTAGGTTGACACATTATTGCGAAACAGCGTCCATGTTACATGTTACAGTAGTGACGTTATAATTTTGTATCGATAAATCAGTTGCGAAGTTTATGCTATTATTTATTAAGGCAATAAATTATAATATTCTAAATATGGTTTATTTTAGATTCCTTGGCGACGATATTATGAAGCAAAGTTGGATAGAAGCTATTTCACGACCAAATTGGTCTTGGTCGAAAAATACACTTGGGGTTGCGTGTTCGCGTTGCGCCGTTGCCCCTCTTCATTTGCAGTAAGCAGAGCTGCAAAAATACCAACAACTCCAAAAAGATTTCTTGATCATTCTGTAACCACATTTTGCACCAATAAACATTTTTTTTTTTTTGACAGAACAGTATCTGGTGCTAAAAATTTCGAGAATTTAATATAATAAAGCCCTCTGGTTATGATAACTGCAGACAATTTAATATTATGTTGCTAAGAAATGGAGTTCTAAAAAATTACAGTTTTTGACCTTAGGGGGGACTCGGGAGCAAATAAATCGAGCCCAGATTTTCTCTGCTCCCAAGTATATTTCATCAACGATTTCCACTACGACAAAAGTATCTAAGTACAGGCAAGTGCAGTCATAAAACTCATAAATAGCATAGGAAGGTACGAATATTGTTTAGGTTCAACGGACATCATATCACCATATAAGTAAGTAATGGATTTTTATTATGGTGGCGCCGTGGCAGAGCAGCACACAAGTAGTTCTCTAAATTGGTAACGAACACGACGCCCACTCAAACCCATGAGCGTTAGGACATGGCTGCAACAAGATTCACCGGGCCTGAATGCGGTTTGCACCGCAATAACCTTGTGAAACCCGGTGTTCCGTAGGAAATACAAAATAAAGGCAAGTACGAGTATGAAGTTCATTTTAACTGGCTTAAAAAATCAAATTAGCATTTACGAGCAACGTTTATTGAACTTTATTTCCTTACTGGTAGATTAAAATTCCAAATCACAAAAATCTCGATGTTTTTGGTATGGTGGGCCTCACTAGAATACATTTGGAATTAAAGGATTGTATTTGTGCCCCACACTGCGGTTATAAAAATGTTATATAACTTTATGAAAGATTTTATAGTATTTTATAACACGACAGCATTCCTAGATGTAATATAATGTTGCAGTGTTATAAAATGTTTCATAAGTTCTTAACATTATTATAACGCTTTATAACCGCTGTGTGGGAGCACAATTAAGCGGTTCAGAATTATTGTTTAGAGGTACTAGGTTCAAACTTGTGGACCCAGGTGTGCTTGGGTCAACGAGCGAGAGGAGCCAAGAGACGGCTCGAACCCCATGTTTTATTGGCTCATCCGATATATTATCCTCTCATAGGAGTCTACGTCTACCGTTAATTGAAATGAGAACATAGATGGGTCATACACACTCTAAACAAAAATTGTCTCTCCTGTGGTCAATAGTTAAGAGCTTGTGTGCATATAATGGCCTAAAAGGCCTTTGGGCATAATTAGGTTACTGAACATCATTACGCAAGTTGAATAGTATTTTTATAGCTGAGACAGGACGTTTTATCACGACAATAGAGTCGAATCATCGATCATTTTGAGCGCTTCAGTTACATAGCTACTTCTGCTGCTGACTGTACTAGGCACAAACATTTGCATAACAATGAAGTTTCCAATACCAATTGATGATGTTGGAGTTCATTTCTTTCTATTTGCGCAATAAAGAGCTTACACACATACATACTGGAGTGTTGACAGAGAGAGGTAAAACAATGTAAACAGTTATTTGTGCAACGAGAGAGCAAATCTGGTTTTCGATGCGAGTGTTGATTTTGAATCCCGAGTAAGCGAAGGATTCTAGGTTAGAATTTAAAAAAAACTTTGATCTTGTGTAGCACAATATACAACTTTTCACCTCAGCAGCAAGAACATAATTATGACCATAGTAATTATTAGATATTATTTAGACGATTGATGATTAGCAAACATAGAGGTCGCGGTGGCAATAACTTCAATTAACTAGGGACTTCCTCTCTATATAAAATTTATCGATAACTGAATACTTATTTGGAAGTGTCTTTTCATATTAGCTATAAAATTCACCGGATAATTGAAAATTACTACCCATCAATATTTCCGATATACCTTTTAGGAGTTTTAAAATTCAAATAAAAATCAACCTTTATAAGTAAATATTTTTTTCATCGATTTCCATACAAAGTAAACTGAAACCTAGAAGTGCATTACATTATTTTCATTTAATCAATTATGAACCTGTACTGTCATAAGAAAGTACAACTTATCGATAAAATAATATCGTGTGGAAGTCCTTAGCTAAATTTTATTTGTGCCACTGCGACTTCTATGTCTGATGATTAGGTTATAATGAGTACGATATTAGGTACGCACAATAAAAAACAACCAACCGATTTTTTTATTTTTTTCATTGTTAATAATTATGTAACGATTATAAGGTTTACCTTTAGGGAATGGTTATGAGAAGCGACTTTAGACAAACCAAAATTATGCAAATGGCAAAAACAACTTAAGTAGGAAGGAATACGAAACATTTCACAACAGCCGTGTTTATTTAAGCTGCGGCGGTCTTATTCGTCCAAGGTGGCATTCCTACGTCGTTCAAAATTGGCCATATTATTGGACCATAATTTAATAACGACACAGACAAAAAAAATGTAGAAAAAATTGTAGAGCCGAGACCAGCGAACATCTGAAAAGAGGAGTACATATTTTAAAATAATTTGTTATACGTTTTCCGATTTTAGGGTTCCGTAGTCAAACTAGGAACCCTTACAGTTTCGCCATGTCCGTCCGTCCGTCCGTCCGCAGCCTAGAGCAGAGACTCTTAGTACTAGAAAGCTGTAATTCGCCTGGAATATGCATATTAGTCGCGCCAACCAAGTGGTTTAATAAAATGTAAAAAAAAAATTTTTTTTAGGGTACCTCCCCTACACGTAACGTGACAATGTTTTTTTTTTCTTGTCTTTCCTATAGAGTGGGATGTCATTGGATAGGTATTTAAAAATATTACGGGTTTGTGAAAACAGTTTTTCGATTAAGTAATCCGTTTATGAAATATTAAGCTTTAAAGCGCTATTTTTTGTACGACTCAAGTGTCAACTCAATCAACTACAGCCAAAACTACAAATACCTACTAAAAATCTGAAAAAAACTTATATGAAAAAGGATATACATATAACGAATTTTAAAGGAAATCTATTACAACGAAGTACATCATTGGTTCTTGAGATACAGGCGATTAAAGTGTTTATACCTACTAAAAACATCTAAGACGACACCAATTGTCTTTAAATGAAAAATTAGTTATTACTTGTTGATTTGTATATGTGTAGTACTTAACGGCTTCGGAACCTTACACTGAGCATGGTTTGACATGCTCTTGCCCGGATTTTGTTTCTTGTAAACATACATACATACATAACGTCACGCCTTCATTCCCAGAGTGGGGTAGACAGAGCTACAGAAATACCATTAACTCTAAACAGACTTGTTGATAATTCTGTAACCACATTTTGCACAATCAGACCAAGAAGGTTACTAGTGTATTAGTGACAGGTTGCAAGCCCATATCGCCTAACAATACTACAAGCCCTTATTCCCTGAGTCGCCTCTTACGACATCCACGGGAAGACATGGAGTGGCACTATTCTAACCCGGCAACCACACGGGCGCACAAACATAACAAACATAAACATCTCATCATCATCTTCTTGTAAACATAGCTCGGACTAATCGTCGCAAAACAAAATACGGAAATAGTACAAGATGCAATATATACAACGTGTTGCAAAATACACCGTAAAAAAGAAATTATAAAATGTAGTGTCAACCCTTATTAAATAACGTCAGTTCAGTATCATTAGGTATACAGTATACTAGGGTTGACACTACTTTCGTAATTTCTTTTTTATGGGTTATTTTGTAACACGTTGTATAGTCGTCATCAGACTTAGAAGTCGCGGTGGCATGAATAAAATTTAGCTAAGGAATTCCACACGATATTATTTTATCGATATGTTGTACCTACTTTCTTATGACAGTACAGGTTCAAAATTGATTGAATGAAAATAATGTAATTCACTTCTAGGTTTTACTTTACTTTGCATGGAAATCGATAAAAAAATATTTACTTGTAAAGGTTAATTTTTATTTGAATTTTAAAACTCTTAAAAGTATATAGGTAACATTGGTAGTAATCATCACATTTTAGTTAATTTTCAATTATCCGGTGAATTTTATAGCTAATATGAAATATCACTTCTAAATAAGTTTTCAGCTATCTATAAATTTTATATCGGAAGGTAGTCCCTATTTAGTTGACGTTATTGCCATCGCGACTTCTATGTCTGGTCGTCATATTTATTTTAGTATGATTTAATTATGTAAAGAGGATATTTTCGCAATTAGCATATGACTTAGTTTAATTGCATATCCGCTATAGTTTTGTCACGTGACGTTCTTGCAGCAATTTATGACAACTAAAATTTGAAAAACTATAATAAACTATAAACTATAATAGTTATTTCAAATATATAAATTGTTCTTATGTTATATTAAGTTGCTTACTCATAGTTCAATTGTTGTTATGTTATATCATATTCTCTATAATATTGCGTATTCATTTGTACAACAGTAAAGTGCTCTTTGATTTTAAGATAATACTTTATTTTATTTCAAAACACAATAAAAGTGATGACGCCCTCATTACGCCCCACTGGACGCTCGGCACCCTCTTAAGGTTGGAAAACAAAACCGATTACGACGTGCTCAACAACTGCAAAGATATCTTTTAAGCCTATTTACAAGGCAACGCTTCTATAATTTAATTACCATGCTAAAAGTAGGCACGTGTGCATTTTTGTGAACAATGAGGTTTCCAGGAGTACCCACTGGAAGCATAAAGCAAAACGATGCTGCGAATCCCACGGCAATAGTGTACCAAAGGGGGTTCGTTTCAAGCTGGTGGGCCTGCAAAGTAAAAAAAACGCTCGTGTTACTAATGTCTAAGAAACGGCTCGATGGAGAAGTTTGTGCCACTATTCAATCAGATGGAGTAACGTAATGTTTACAACTATACAATATAGTACAAAACACCTTATTGAACACCAAACAAAAACATTACAGAGAAACAGCACAATAAAAACAAGACACAGGTAACAGGCGGTATTTTCGCTGATTAGCGATCTCTTTCAGAGATTCTTCCTTGTTTTAATGCGGAAGCATAGTAAAGCAACTATTTAAAAGATAAAAACCCCGACATAATGGATTCCTTATTTGAGAGCTAATATCTCCAAAACGGCCTTACTGATTTTTCATTAAATCATGAAACTTATCCAAGAACTGATTGAGGTTGTTCTTTTAAGATATGCTGTATTCTCAATACAAGGCAAAACGTACCAATTCCAGGGTTATAGTTATAGCCTACACTCAGCCCATGGCCATAAATAATAAATTGAGGTCATCACACTGATAAGTGCGAGATGTTAAGGGATAGTTTTAGTTGTCTGATATCTAACGCGTCTTAAAATGGTCATCTCAACTCATCTCATTAATTATCAGTATTAATAATTGAATTGTATTGTATTGTTGTATGTGGCAAACAACTTTTATTGCTTAATAGCTTTGGAGCAGAATTATAACAATATAAAAATTAAAAATAGCATAAAATTCCACAGTTTCGCGGTTACCTTCTAATTCTGATGTAGTGCATATTGATCAAGATCTTACCATGTTCATTACAATGATCACTCCTAAATTTGCAACGACTACGTTTGAAATGAAGTTCGTGGCAATCACCGTGACAACAATAACAATAGGTACTAATGCACGGTGGGTTTTCCATTTCGCATCTAGTTTATCTAGTTTACTTTTTAAGTATTTATCTAGTTCGTCGGTTGTATTGGAGTATCGTTTATCTCTACAAGCCTTTGCCAGAGCAATACCTCCTCCTGAAAAAAAACAATAGGTATTATATAGGGCATTAGCAAAATAAGGTAGCAAAACTGCACTAAGATCCCTGGAAAGGCCTGAACCCCAGAGAGATAAGGATTTTCACAGATGGATCCAAGACAAACTCGCGATCTGGTGCAGATACTTTTTCGGACGGAGACCTACATATCGTAACGCCTTTAGGTGCCTAGTCTTCCAGGCGGAATGCATGGGCCATTATGGCTACAAAAGTGATCGAACAAAGATAGGTAAAAGACCTCCCAATACTCTCCGATGTGCCCTAAAGAGCTACATCGGTATCGTCGGTAACTTCAGGGGTAATATACAAACGTCAGAACGCCCTCTCCAAGGTATTAACAATCCCATCACCCTACCATGGATGGAACATAGCAACTCACGCGGTAATGTTGCGGCTGACGTACCTACTTGCAAGGGGTTCAGAAACAGAAATGGTAGGTCCTGAACATATTCTGTCTCTGCCTTCTAGCTGAATGAGGAACAAACTGCCAAGAATCACCAAGTTAAAGCATCAACACAACTGGAGCGACCTAAACACCTACAGGCAGAACAAAGTAGCCCTCCCGACAATAAATCTCGGATTGTAAGCTACCGCTACTAAAAAGGGTCCAACTCCGACTGTTAACAGGAGCCATAACTGATTTTGCCTTTACAAACAGCTCATTGCGCAGAGCTTGTATGACGTCGAGGGAAACCGCAGCCACCGTCATAATGGAATGCCTCTAGTCACGTCACCTCGGGCTGAACGTGAGAAGCCGTCGGCAATATCAAGGGTTAGCTAGGCTTCCTGTTTGAAAAGGGTTGGCAAGAGTAGTACCATCAACCCAGCAGCATGAAAAAAGGCGCATACACTAAGTCGTCGAGTTGAGAGTGTAAACAGCAATTTTTATGTCTTTGTAGAGTGGCTGGGACACGAAGAATATGTCGCCAAAGATTTTTTTTTTTGATATTGCTTAATCTTAATTGTTGGGTGTTACGAAACCCTTCGTGTTCGAGCCTAACTCGCACATGGTCGGTTGTAATTTTTATTTATAAATAAACCTGAACGAGTGTACTAACCCAATACAAACATGTAGCTCCACGGCAATCGGCCACTCAAATGATCCCAGGTAACCACCGGCTTAGGAGGTTCTGGTGGCTGCTGATCCGCAGCTATAAAATTAAATCTTGAAATAATACAGATTTTACTTATACTTTTTTATTCAACAATATTAGTACGGAATCAAACAACTCAAGTTTTTTTTTATATAGCCATAAAAGGCAAACGAAACGAAAACGCGGTTTCGTGTTTTTAAGACATCCTACGAAATTTTAATTTTGAGTAGGGGTAGTATTAAAAATATTTATTATTTACCAACACTTGTAGGTACTATTCTTTGCCAACACTGTATTATGTACCGTGATACATTTACAATGCACTGAATCGGGGCCAAATTGAAAGCATCCGAAACCGACGTACGTGTATAAAGAGGTTAATAAATAAAGATAATAGAAAAGAGGTATGTATGAACCTATTGGGAAACTGATGTGAAGGTATGTATATAGCGATGTATTTGTATTATTGTGAAATTGCGTCCCGGTCAAATTGTATCCACATGAAAACTCATTTTGCCAGGTATACCCAGCTTCAGGACCTGAGGGGCCATGGGGCCATGGGCTGGGGGCAACCGGCTTCAAAGTGGAGCAATTGTTTTCATATTGTATGCAGACGAGCGTTCGATTTTCAAAATGAAAACGATCGTGATTGCGAGTGCGTTAGACAATAAGCCCTCAGGAGGTGCTTCTGACCCAGGGGCACAGTAAGCAAGCTTATATACCCTAATTTCTTAAACTGGGGCACTTGGAATACCGTATCGAAAACACTGGCTTTCCTAACCAGTAGGCGGCATCGTAAGACCGCATGTCTGTTTGTTGTTAAAGAGTATAAAAAATACTTACGTTTCCTGCTAAAGGCTCTGCAAATCTTTGCTGTTGATGGTAACCAAACCAATATAAAACAAATTAAAATGGCACCAACCGAATCCCGAAAGCTGAAATACCATTCATAGTTTATTATTGTAGTAGCCGTGAAGCAAGTGGCTGACGGAGAAACTTTACTTAAAAGGAGTTGGTAAAGTAATTTAAAGTTAAAGTATTTTAAAATATTTTGTTTACAAGTTATGCTACACTTAGATATTTAAGCTAAGTTACTTTGACTTCTGATTCAAATCTCAGAGATTACTATTTTATTACTCATTACATGACGCCCGTGCCTTCTTGCGCGTAGAATTAGTTTTCTATCACTCCCCCTATTAACCCCTTAGGGGATGAATTTCTAAAACTCCTTCTCAATTAACCTCTAGCTACGAGTAGAATATCCAAAAAATCATTCTTACGAATTTCAAGTCCCTACGTCCAGCGGATTCGGCAGTGCGTTGATCGATAAGTCAGTCAGTCTGTTTTTTCTTTTAAATGGGTGTCCCACAACTTCACGTAAATATGAAGCTAATTAACATGGAAAAGTAAAATTAAATTCTGCACCCGTAAGGTCAGATCTTTCTTATGTCGTAATTATTTACGTCAAGTTCTGGGATACTCTGTATAGAATATTTGAAAACCATTCCGAGGTTTCTCAAATTCATTACGGCAAATCCTTTAAAAAATTGTTAGTCAGATCTAATCCTATTAAAGTAAAGAAGTTACTTTTATTTAAACCCTAAAAGTGGTCCGTATTATGATAAATATATTTTGTAGTTTCGTATAAACTTATAAAACCTCACTAGTACCTTCAGTACTGTTTAGCCAGTTAGCTGATACATACGTTTGTCGACAGCACAGCTGTTGTGATGTGAAACCGACTTGCTGACGGATTGATCAACACACAGACAAAACCACTGGATCTAAGGACTTGAATGAAAGGAATATTTCTTGGGTATTTTATGGGTGCACTAAGAAGGGATTATTGGAAATTCATCTTCTAAGGATTTAAAATAGGGGGAGCACCGGGAAACTAATTCGACGCGTACGAAGTCGCGGGCGTACTCTAGTTATATAATGATTCTTGTGATAAAATATATAATAAATATAATAAATATAAAATGAGACCACTTTTCTATTTCTCTTTTATGTTATCTGGGGTAAATAATTATAATTTATCTGGTTTCCACGAGGTTCAGTTTGACGACACAAACATATATCGTGGAAACGCATGATTGGAAGGATGGGTTTATTTTAGTTTTTAGTGTCCAGCTTTGCTCTTCTAATCAAGAGGCCTCTAAAATCTTATAAAAAAGCTTAAAGGAGTACACACAATTTATCTCCTTTTAATATAAGGGTCGTCTGTAAGTAATCACCCCATCCGGTGCAATATTTGGGAGAGCGAAGTGAAAACACGACTACAGTCAACAAAACTACGAAAAGGACCAACTGAAACAAAACACAATAAATTAGTTTCGATGTATATTTTTTTGAGTAAATAAAATAAACGGACAACTAAAAAGTTTTAACTAAAATATTTTGTAGCTGTTTTTTGGCACATAAACTCAGTTTAAGGAAACCAATGCCTAGTTATGAATAACCCGGTCATGGTAAGTGTCAAAATCGATCATCGAGGGTTTTGCGACGAAGTCTTTATAGGCTACATAAGATATTTTTTAATTTCTAATGATAAAAAGGTTTTAGATGTACCGACGGATAGACGGACAACAAATTTATCTTATTAGGGTTCCGGTTTTCAGTATTTTAACCGACCATTTTTATCAATGCAGTGGGATCATTGTTCATTTATTTAAACTTAACACCACGCACCTCAAAACAGCCGAGACGTGCCCCTTGGGACATGAGACCTCAATAAAACATAAAATTAACGTTTTTCGTTTTTCAAACATTAAACACAACCAAAATCTCTATAATCTCTCGTCTAAAACGTGTGCGCGACGTCTCTAAATTCGCTACCTGAATCTGAATATCTCGTGTTTTATCCTAAGTCTAATTGATTAAGTTTGTTGTTTTGCAGTGTGCAATAAATGTTGAGAGTTTGGGTTTGAGTTAGTTGGTAGTTTTGTAAATTGAATTAGATATCAAATGAGCGTTAATATCTAATTGATACCACTCTCGAACTTTCCATCCTTATCCATCTCTGATCAGTTCTGTGAGTGTGATCGGACTGGTTGTGAGGTCATCCCAAACACATTGATTCCTTAATCCTTTCGTTTTTTTTGGTCACATTATATAACATATTTGATTGAGCACAGTGCCAAAAAGCAAACGAATATTTGATCAGTCCGCATGACTACAAATATTGTTCTTAAGTTATACAAGATACAGCCTTGGATCTTATCGTTTTTTTGGTCACAACGAATATTTAAACGGGTGGATGTAAGGCAACCGAATATTAGGTCAGTTTTACATAATACAGCTATTAACTGTTTCGCTGACGACATGCGCTGCGGTTTAACGTTTAATCGAGAGAAAGAAGAAGATAGGGTGCCCTCGCATTTGAGACAAGCAATCCAAGCTCCTTAATATTGAAACAAATACTAAGCTGAAAGTCTTTTGATATCTGTGCCTTAAATTCTAATGTGGAGCTCCGTATTTGGCCGTGTATTATTTTATCTTTAACTGGATTCAATAAAATTTCGGATCCGGTAGGTACCCAATAATGCCAGATCTACCGGAAAGGATTATAATGTATTTTTACGATCTCTTGCCTTCAACCTTAGTGGCACGACGCCGATTTGCTTCAGTAGCGCTGACACGTTCCCGCAAGCAAGGGTCCACTGCAGCGTGTCTGGAAAGTTCGCAGCGGTGCGCAAGGACGTTTTCTGTGCTTGATTGTGAAAAAAGTTCGGTTTCCTTGTGCATCGTGACCGTGATTATCGCGTGAGTAAACGTAGATAAAAAATCGCCTACTTTCTGACAAGTACAGTGCGAGAGTGACGGGTGCTTTATTTACCATAATAAGGATCCTGAAAGTGCCTGCCAAGCGCTTGGACAGGTGGTTGTGGCATCTAGTAAAAAAAGGTATCCACAGCATAAAGGAAAAAAGGAAAGGACAGATATTTGTGTGATTAGCATGAGTTGTTCCTGGATTTTGGATATTTTCTGTGTATTCAAGTAAATATTTCTCTATATAATTAAGTTTATAGTTGTCTAGTACCTATAGTTCAAGCCTAGAGCTTAGTTTGGGACTAAGTCAAGTTGTGTGACACTGTCCCGTGACATTTATTTAAGGATATATTTCAATGTAAAATGTAAGAATATTTAAAATTAAATTTTATTGTGACCTCAGATCAAAGAAACAAGGGAGATATGTCATGAGCGCAAATTCAATCGTGACCCCGTGTCACCACTTTTAAAAATGTGTGCGGTTTATTTACGCTTACGCCCTATGCACTACTAAAAATATAACTTTCACATAATTAGTTACAGTTTACGAAATAAAAACGACATAACACCATTTTGATAGTAGCACAAAATTCAGCTTTATGTTTATTCGGCAAGGTCGACAAATGCTGAAAGGTCGTTTTTTCCATCGTAGTTTAGCTACTCAACGTAAGGGAGCGCTTACTGGTTTACTATTCAGCGCTAGATGGCGTCGAGACGGTAGTCCTTAAGTCTAGCAATTTAAAAACCACGATTACAGCGACGTCAATAGAACGTTTTTTCAAGCTGCGTGCGTCATTTGTCTGCTACTCAA
The DNA here is from genome assembly GCA_949316455.1 of Acleris holmiana. NCBI lineage: Eukaryota > Metazoa > Arthropoda > Insecta > Lepidoptera > Tortricidae > Acleris > Acleris holmiana. The sequence goes on along the minus strand of OX438770.1, from coordinate 8,316,670 downwards.
GTAGGAGTGTCACCATGCCTGTTTAAAAATATATCGATAACCATGTAAAATTTTGGTTAAAACATGAATAATATTCGATTCTCAGACAAAATTATCATTTTTATTTCACTGTTAGGTGACGGGGTAAAGTGACACTTTTCTTACTTAGTTTTTCCTTTTAATTTCCTTTTAAGTAAAAGCCTTTGAAAACCATAAACAGCCAGATACATATTCCCATATTTTGATGATGGTGCCCTTGCCGTTGGAGTGCACGGTGGAGGGCAAGCTAGGCATACAACCTCCACCGAGGCGATCTTGCAATCTTCGTTTCGAAAATGGCTTCTTTTATAAGGCAGATTAAATCGTATTATGCTATGCCCGTTAGTCAATAAGTTGTGTCTTTATGTATCATATTATGTGTACTGTTCTATTTTTTCTGACTTCATGTATAAGCGTTTTGGTACTTGTGTTTACTGTTAGCTTAAATGTTTCTGAAATAAATAAATAAATATTCTGATCCCAAGAACAACCTTTTGTTGTCTCTTTATGTCTTACAGTGACGTGTTGAGACCCGTAGCTGTTATCCATTTTTCTTTCATTTTCTTTTTAGTAGGAAATCTATAATAATGATTTTCGTAAAAGTACTCCATAATTATGGTGGTTGGTGAAATTATTAACACCTTCATTAATACTCCTATCTACATTGGCAGCAAATATAATGAAGAATGTCAACAATTTTATGAATTTGGCTTATGTATTCATTATTAAATACAAAAAAAAATGTGTAAGTACAAATAATTTTGATACGTTAAGTTTTCGAGATATTTAATTTTAAATTTCGTAAGGGGAGTGAGGCCCTGGGCGACCAGCGCTCACGGATTATGACGTCATTTACTAGCAGCAGTGCGTGTTCCTAAATTATTCAGTAAGCTCACATCATGCATGGCGGTACCTATTTAACCGTAATAGGTGGCCAGCTGATATTTTCTAAGAAATTAATAATACATCTTACTTTAAACTTTATCGTTCAAAATAATAAAATAATACCCCATCCCCGTACAAGAAACTTAAAAATACATTCATAGACTAATTTAACAATGATTGAATATAGCTTCTTAAAAAATGATTTCGATGTTATAATAGGCTAAGTAAAGTTTTCGGAAGAGATGTAAATTATTTTTTTTCGGTAGTCGTCATCCTAATGGTAAGGAACTGCTGGACATCAGTTTCTTAATTTCGCGCCGACTCTTGCCTTTAAATTCCGTAATTCATTGCGTGGATTGTACCATTCAAACGTGCTCTCATGGCTATCGAAAAGCAGGGCAAGAGTCGTCGTGAAATGAAGAAAACGGTGTCCAAGAAGCAGTGCCAAAGGGCCAAAAATAAATCATAGTCCAAATATCGTGCAAAGGTCGTAGAGTAAAGCGGCAAAATTTAAAGTCCGGAGTTAGTTCTGAGGTCGTTAAACATATTTCTAAAAACACTGATCACATGAAACGCAAGCAAACAGAAAAAAGCCGTTGAATTGAATCGCTTGTTTACTTTGATTTGACTTGACATGACAGATATATATAGAAGTGACAGTTTTTTTTCTTTTTCATTAAGTACGAAGGCAACAAATTTGTCGGCCATTAAAATTTACAAATGCCAACTTCATAACTAAAAAAAATATTTCTAAAATATAAGAGGAAATAAAAATAAAAGAGCCGCAGTTCCTTGATCTTTAGGATGACGACTATCGAAAAAAAAAAATTAAATCTTTTCCAAAAACTTTACTTAGCCTATTGTGATGTACAGACGGATAGATAGCCATATTAAATCTAATGAATTAATTATAATATCTGCAATACAATTGAACCGAATTCCAATTTTAGTAAGTAGGTACCTATTTACGTACCCCATTCAGAATATTATTTACTTACAGTGTAAAATGTACTCGCTCGTTAAAACGGTAATCTATTTTCTTATACCGTAAATAAATTGACAAAATTATTTTCCTTGTCTTTTCTGCGTTTTATTCTATTGATCGCTGTAGAACAAAGACATTTATCGATAGTCGATAAATAAAAATCACTTTAGCATCCTTATGCTCGAAAATCCAAACAAATATTAATATTCATTTTAAAATACAAATAATGCTTAAAAATTTAATTTACCGGTGGTATGTTATGCCGCTTGATTTTAAATAAACATTTGCACTTCGTTTTTTGCACTTTTTTACTGCGGTCATTTTAACATTTAAATGGTAGTTCGTGTATTGACAGCGATCGGTCGGCGACTGTAACAGCGATTGACGCGTCTTGAGCCAATATGTCCATTTTGACCATACCGAGGCGTCACGAACCACGCCCCCATAACATATCTCCCTTGTTTCTATGATCTGAGGTTGTGACACTATGTGTAGGTAATGTTTATTTGATTAAAAACGTATATATTTTACTTATACTACTTTAAGTACTTATTGTTATTTTTAAATAGGAATTCAATTGTATTGTGATGTAATTTAGAGTTATTTATTTGTATAAATACAGTGGCATTAAGAACTACGCGCCAAGAGGCACGGCACGGCCGCGGTTTTTGGTTTGAAAACTGGTAATTTATCGGTATAGTCTGATACAAAGTTTTTTTTTTTCATGTTAAGGAGAAGGCACACGAGCGCTCAGGCCACCTGATGGTAAGTAGAATCTGAGACCCATAGACATTTGAATTCTCAAGACAATAATCTTAAGTCCTCAAATGCGTTGCCCACCCTGAGGACCAAGATGGAATGCCTCTATGCTAGTAATTTCACCGGTTGTCGTACTCCGACACCGGAACACAACAATGCAAACCAGTGTTTGCAAACCGGTGTGGGAGTAAGACAAACCACCCGCCAAGCAACAGTTTGCTTGGCGGGTGGTTAATAGATAAGATGGTGGTAGCGATCCAGACGGACCCTGCACAGGGTCCTACCACCACTAGTTAAGAATTTGTGAGTAGTAACTTACAACTTCGTAGCCTGTTATCCAGCCCAATGCCATCTGAGTATTTTTAACGTAGTTTTTGCTAGCTTTCAAACCATCCGCAGATATTTTAGTCTCTTTACAAGCTTTGCTACATGGTCTGTAAAAATAATCAAAATAGATTAACCAATAAAATCACATTTAAAATCACAGTAACTTTATGATTTCCTAATAGAAACGGAAACTTATATTTCTTTATCAAGAAATATTTAAATCTCAATATAATTTGAAATAACTCATATTATGTCAAACAATTTAAAATGTATGTACAGATTCGATACTTTTCAAATAATGTGCAATCCCCTCCCTACTGATGTGATGACAAACTTATCAACAGAAACCCAATGTTGTCTTCACTGTTACGTAGAAAACCACTTATGACTTCAGAAATATGTATTTAGAAATAATAGTGACGCAGCGATATTGACTAAATTAATTTCTTAACCGACTTCAAAAAAGACGGAGGTTCTCATGTCGACGCATATTTTTTATGTATGGTCTTACGCATAATATTTTACAGAGTAGTTTAATTTTCATAAAAAAAAGTGTTGGGTTGGGTATTCCTGAAGTTGGTCCCATTATCAACAAGTCAAGATCTGATGATGGGAACTCCTCAATTATTGCAGGAATACATATTAACGATTTTAGTATTTTTAAGACTAAAGTGGCGACACGGGAGAACCTCTAAAAAATTGACGATGTAATAGGGAAACGCATTCAATGATCAGAAAATCTATTATTAGGAAGGCTGTGAAGCAAAAAAATTCCATACAAAATGCGGTAACGTTTTTCTCCGCGTTGTCCGATTTTTACGGTTTATGCATATGTTGTAGATATTATGAAAAACTAGGTCTGTACGTTTAATTAACGAAAATATAGAATAGAAAGAAAAAAAAGAAAAACGGAAACGTACAAACCTAGTTTTTCCTAATATCTACAACATATTCAAAAACTGTGGAAATCGGATTAGATTTAGGGGTGAGAAACGTTATCGCACGGAGCAAAATTTGTATGGATTATTTTTGTCAGCTCCGCGATTTCATCATCGCTTCACAATCCTCTTAAATGGGACGGTGGTGTTAACCATAACAACATTATAATTTGCAATTTTTTTTCTTACGCTCTCTGGAAACTGCTATGAAAGAGAGGAATAACAGTATAGGTACGCGGAATAATTGTCGTGTAATTTTTTCATAAGATATGGAGCTTTAAAACGACATAGTTTAATGTTACCTACATACAACATTTTTAAAATTCATTGTTAACAAATTTAATGATTGACTGATGATGATTTTCATTTATTATTTATGATAATGTTAGGTGCTTAATTTTATTCTTACCTCCACAAACCCGTGTATATTATTGCCATATACAAGTACATGCAAATAGTCAAAGCTAGCATCAGGGGCAAAGAAAAAGCAGAAAAATTGGCAATTGACAATAGGTCTGGTGCGTTCGGGTATTCTCTGAAACAAACCAGAAATGTAATATTAGTAACTAATTATTAGAGCGGCTGTATCCTGTATTTTGTCACGTGTCGGTCAGAGCGTCTTTGTCGTTTGAAACGAATAAGAAAGGGATATCCGTACGAAGTCACGTACAACGTAAAATCAAATGCTATATTGTCATAACAATAATGGAGCTGCTTCTGCCTTCTTCTGTTTTCTTCCTGTTTCTGTGTAATGTCCATACATCGCAATGTTCGGTACGGGAATGATTGACAGTACCCAAAGAGTAGGTATTGACTTAAAAACAGAATGTACTCTAGCTAGTTTCTCTCTTATGAATTTCATTTAAAAAACATACTTTAATAAATCATACATAATTATACATACTCGTAATGGTCAGTCATTATCAACCTCTTCAGTTAAGTCCCTACTTTAAATCAGTAGCAAATACTTCATAGATATCGGATAAGAATTCTGGCTCTAGCACACTAAAAACTATGAACGAATTGTTACAAGGCAAATAAATAGAACTTCGATCGCAAACTTTTCGTGCACCAATTGTTTCTTAAAAAAATAAAAATATGCACTTATTGCAACTGCCGCCGTGGAAAGATCGTTCAGTTCCTTGAAATGAATCAGAATCAGAATCAGAATAATCTTTATTCAAGTAGGTTTACAAATAATAAACTCTTTTGAAACGTCATAGTAGCGACTTAGCCTAAATTGACTGCAGGTTCAAATCGCGACCGATCAGAGAAGAACCTGTAAGAAACTCTGTCGGATGTCTTTTTTTTTTTTTTCGACGTTCGCAACCTTTTGTCGTAAGGACTAAACATTTTATTACAAGCAATTCAGTCCCAAGCATTGTTATCATTAATATAGTCTTTAATACTATAATATGCTTTAGAAATTAGTTTACGCTTAACGTAACTCTTAAATTTATTTACTGATAGTTCAGTAACATTACTTGGGAGCTTATTATAGAACCTAATACAATTACCCATAAAAGAGTTTTTTATTTTATGGAGCCGCGTGAAGGGCACTGCGAGCTTATATTTATTTCTGGTATTAACATTATGTATGTCACAGTTCTTTCTAAATTTAGCGATGTTTTTATGAACATAAATAATGTTTTCATAAATGTATTGACTGTGCATGGTCAATATATTAATTTATTTAAACTTATCTCTAAGCGAGTCTCTCTGGCCCATCTTGTAGACAGCACGAATAGCCCTCTTCTGCAGAACAAAGATGCTATTTACATCAGCAGCACTACCCCACAGTAAAATACCATATGACATAATACTATGGAAGTAACTAAAATAAACTAATCGAGCGGTATCTAAGTCTATTAATTGCCGAATCTTATTAACTGCAAAAACTGCTGAACTGAGTCTACCCGCCAATCCAGCAAGATGAGGACCCCATTGGAGCTTGGAGTCTAACGTTATACCAAGAAACACTGTATCATTAACTAGGTCTAGTTTGTCATTTTTAATAGTTACAGTAGTTTGACTATTTTTCACATTAGTAGTCATGAACTTTATACATTTCGTCTTTTTTTCATTCAGTAATAAATTATTAACACTAAACCAATCGACTACTTTTGATATAGCATTGTTTACATCGACATTAAACTGCTGTTGTCGTTTAACTTTGAACACAAGTGACGTATCATCAGCAAACAATACTATATCATGGTTGTCCTTTATAAGGTAAGGTAAGTCATTTATGTAGATGAGGAATAAAAATGGACCCAATATTGAGCCCTGTGGTACGCCCATTGAGACCAATGACCCAGGTGATCGTACTCCATTCACGTCTACCCTTTGTATTCTAATGGATATTTATAGCAAGACGCCGCAGATTAACTGTTCCAAATTATAGAAATTGACTACAGTTAATTACTTTAAGTTATTTTTATTATTATCTTACAAGGCTTGGTAGTAAAGTTAAAGTACTACATTAATTAAAATGAAACTATATCAAAGAGTGTATACGATTCGCAGAGAGGTAGTTATTAATTAGGTATAATATATTTTTTCTCAGACTAACCTATCTATTTATCTCTATTCTTTCTCAAATCATTCCTGCACTGAAAATTGCAATGTATGATAATGTCTGGCCTAAAATTCCCTGTAAAGGTTTTTAAGCCCATCCCGTAGAGTATTTCGCCTAACCTAGATAAAATTATTGACGGACAAAGTTTTAATTAGCTTCATGCAAATACATACTTTACAAATAGTGCTTTAAACACGAAATTTGTTCCAGTGCCGAAAAAAGTACCAATGCCACCTGAAAAAATAGGGTTATAGTAATCATTCATACAAATATGACATTTAAAGAACAAATCTATTCCTGTGTGTATTCAAACACTAAAATGAACCATTACTACTATTTTTTAAAGCAAATGTAAAGCTTTTTTGGACAATAATAATATTGATTACCAATTGTAGCTGCGAACGTAATACAACAAAAGTAGCAAATAGTTATCTGTGAAGCTACCACATCACCATTTTCCTTTACGTCGTATACCCTTAATATTCCCAGCTGAAATGTACAAAGACATTATATTTTACACCAATCAACTATTCTAATACATCAAAACACTAGAGATGATCTCGCTTTGTGTAGCGTATATTTGCTCAAAACCGTATGACATTTTGTAGTACCCATAGGTGGCCTAGATTATATTTTTTTCTTAAAGGATTGTGCAATAGCTTCTAAGGTGGCCTTCGGGCTTGTAATTGTCTTTCACTCGTTCTTATACGCTCTTAAGCTGGAGTAATGAAATTTACCCGAACCCAAAGGGCTTTTTAAAGCCTTTGTACTGAACAAAGCGCACCTTCAGAACAGTAGTGACCCAAATTAAATTTTCAGCTTTCAAACTTCAAATCATAAATTTATTGTAATAGAGACCTAACTCGAAATTTAAATATAATAGCTTACGTTCTCGTAGATTTCTAGAATAGATTGCACAATGGGCATCATGATTGTGGTAGCGGCCGTGTTGGTGATCCACATAGATATAAACATGGTAGTGAAGCACACGGTGAATAACATTCTGGAAACGAACGTATTTGAACCAAGGAAGACAAGACTGTTATTTGGACCATTTTGTTGTAATGATACTAATGATACAGACCCGCACTATTGCTACCTACTACGCAGCGCCGTTCTTAACGATGACCAATATTTTTATCGAATTTCACTTTATCGATTGTATCATTTCATCGAACGCTATTATCTGCTGAATCCATACTGTCTCAGGATATCTTAACCATTATTATTACGTATACTAGGTTAGGTTAGACTAAGAACAAGACGGACACCAAAAAATAATAATTTATACGGTGAAAAATGCCTTTCGATGAAATGAAAATTGTGCGTGATAAGTTTGTTGAAAGGTGTATCGATTCAGTAATAGATACCCAGTTCTTAATACATGAGAACTAACATTTGAGGTCTTAGGATTATAATCTTGACAATTATTGGTAGGGTAATTTAACTAGCATGCCAAATTTGGACACCGTAATCGCTGTGTTTATATTTTGCGGTGGACATTGGCTGTTAAGATGTTTATGCGTTATGAAATCTTGGTATTGGAAAGATATCTCGATATTTCTCAAATTGAAGTTTAAAAACTCATTATGCTGTGACTGTGACGTTACTTCTAAAGTCATATTAAGCGTATTTGTATGTTTGTTGTCTTTGAGTTACATCTCGCAGGTCAACTTTGAACCAGTTGCGGTTTTTGGAATGGGCTAAAATTTGGAATAAAGTAAACCCGATAACTTTATTTTAACAGTTTTCATGGTGGAGTCTGAAGGTGGCAACAGTATCTCCGCTGTACTTATCGTCGTCTTATCAAATTTCGATTTATACGATTGGTCTCAATAAGAAGATAAGAGAAGGTTGTGTTTTAAAACGTACAGTTTGCAAAAAGGGAAAATCTATGTAATACATACATTTGTATATCGTGCGAAAACGGTTGATTTTTTGCACTATTGTTTTTCCTTTTCTATTTTTTTATTTTACTAATTCCAAGCCATGCATCTAGCCAAAGAGTTTAAATGTACAACCTCTTTATTTATTGTTGATTGCGTAATTTAGCATAAAATTTATACAAATTTATTTTAAAGATTAAATTTGTATAAGTACTTGACTAAGCAAAGAGTTATCTAGTATTAAAGAATGTTAAAAAAATGGCCCAAGTTATTAAAAAAAATGACCCATTTCAATATATTATATATTTCAATGTATTATTTTTGTTTCATTTATATTTTTTTCGCAAAGGTAAAAAAAAAAAAACGCCATTCATTTGATACACGTGCGGAACTGTCATTTTCACCTTGCCAGCAGCTCGGGCTACTCGTGTAAAGTGACTATATACTTTCCGCACTTGCATTGAAATGTAATATTTTTAACATAAACTTATTAAATATTATTATTTTTTTACTATCCTAAAAAAGTTTACCAATATTTGGACGGAACATACACTTATTGCAACAATTTCTCGCAGGTTTATTTGTGGTCTACGACAATCAGATTGTTTTGTTTCCTTTTCAAGTAGTTTTTAGAGTTCCGTAGTCAAAGGAACCCTTATAGTTTCGCCATGTACCTACATCCACCCGTCCGCAGCCTAGCGCAGAAACTCTTAAGAAAGCTGTAATTTGGCATGAATATACACATTAGGCACCCCAGCAAAGTGGTACAATAAAACGTAAAAAAAATACCCTTTTTTCCGTCTACCCGATAGTGTAGGATGTCGTTGGATAGGTCTTTAAAAAATATTACTTTATTTTTTCATTAAGTATTCTGTTTATGAAATATTAAGCTTTAAAGCGCTAATTTTTGTTAGACTCAAGTGTCCCCCTCCCCACAGCCAAAACTACAAATCAGAAAAAAATATATGAAAGAGTATAATTATGACGAATTTTAAAGGAAAACTATCACGACTAAGTAGACATAATTGGTTCTTGAGATAGAGGCGATTAAAGTGTATACATATACCTACTCTAAGACGGCACCAATTGACTTTAAATAGAAAATTAGTTATTACTAGTTGATTTTTATGTTTGTAGTACTTAAGGGGGAACCGAGCTTTTTGCGCTCATTAACTTTAGGTATTTTATGCTCTCTGTGTATGTGTGCGTATAGCACACCAGCAAGGAGCGAGCTGGAGCCATGCACCCCGGCCGCGCGCCGCGCCTGACGAGCCGTGCGCCGATCCACTAGGCGCGGAAGTTGCTACCAATGTTTACAAAATAAAAAACCATAATCGATTCCGAATACTTTTATTAAAATATTCACTATAAGAAGTTAAAAACTTTTTTCAGCCTACATTTTTTTTTAATTTGTTGTTTTCTGTCGGTAGGTAAGGTAGGATTGAATTACTTGTATTAGGTACAGTCACATCACGAGATTGTTGAGCCACTCTAGAACCCTCTCACAGATAGATAGATATTTTTTAATTAATGTCGTTTGTACATCTAAGGTGTATTTAGCTAGTGTTAAGTTATTTATAATATTTATTGGGCAATTGTTTGGCTAAAGAGAATAAATCATAAGTAAAAGCCGTACATCTTCCAATCGGCCATCTTCCCTCTCCGAAGGATACCGGGAAAACCCTTTCATAGGAAGTTGACGGTAAATTTTGACGTAAATAATTTCTTTTGCGTGACGACCCTTTCTTCAAGTTATTATTTTTAACTGACTTCAAATAAAAGGAAGTTCTCAGTTTGACCTGTATGTATGTATGTATGTTTGTGCGCGATTATCTCGCGTTTGGCTGAACCGATTTTAATGCGGTTTTCAGAAAATTATTTGTTTCACATAGGAGAAGGTTTTGGTATTTTAACCGTTTAAAAAAAGGGTCTTAGTTTGACCCGTATGTACGAATGTTTATCCATGATTATTTCCGCAAAAACTTCAATATCTGATTCTGATCACTATAAAGTATAAAATTAAATTGATGTTTTAAAAAACTAAAAACTTAAAGCCGCTGTATCAATCACATATTTAGAAGTTCCTACTTAATGTATGTATGTATATAATGTAATGAATAATGTATGCAGGTATCTTTAGAAAAAATATTAGGACACAAGAAACAACAATAATCAATATCGGATTTTACTTCACGGCATTATTTTGTCTGTGTGAGTAAGCAATGTCATTGTCTATTTGTCCATCCACTGAAAGACAAGAAATTTGGTCCATTGGCATCCTGTAATAAAACAGAACGTTTTGATTTAACTATAATTTATTTATTAACAGAATTGGTTTTTGGATGAAGTTTTGTAATCCTCATTCTATAAAAATAATTCGTATTTTGGACTTACAATTCCATTGCGTGGTAAATTTTATAATCGATGTCAACCAATTCATTTACTCTGTAAATTGAAAAAATATAAAGATAATGTGGAAATTCATACTAAATTTATTAAAATGTTTTTCTATACACCTCTTACTATTTTTACGCATACCTCACCGGTTCATTAGGTAACTCTTCGTTTTGTAGCGAAGTGCCAACAACTGGAACATTAACCCTATAAATAAAAAAATATGAATAATTTTGAAATAATACTCATTTGTTGAAATATAGTTGTTAGGTACTGAGTATACTTACGGAGTATTTTCTTTGTCTTCAGATTTCTGGAGATGTCTTGCTCTAGAAATATTGAAACCATCCCAAGAAGTAACAATATTATATAATTAATTATAGTAAAAAAAAACCTCGGGTCGTTCGTTCTAAGAAGCCTGTTTTGCCTGTAAATGTGTTTTTTTAGTTAAACTATTTTATATCTTGGTAAATATAGAAGTGTATTTTTTATATACCTACTAATTGAAAGAACTTCGCGTGTAGTTTACAATTACTTGTGTAAATAAACCAATTTTGGCCCAAAACATCAAGACTACAACTAAACGATTACAAAGTCTTAGTAATACAAATCGATACATCTCGAAAATCAGTCTATGTTGCTACCGATTTATTTTCTCCTCCCTTAGCGTGGCATTTTGACAACTGTCAAATCAGGTTTCTTAGAACGACTCCACTATCAGTAGGTTTACGATTTCAACTTACTTCATTTCTTCACGCAAGCGTTTAGCGTTGTGCTTTTGCCAACCCCTTCTCTTCCTTTTTCGGTTCTGTTTGTTCCCCATTTAAAATAAAGTGAATAGTCACAAAAATCGCGATAAACGCAACCAACCAACAAGCGACACAGCCTCCACGTCCGGCGGCCGAAGCAGGACTAATGCGGACATGGGGGAAACGTGACGGCTCTGGCTAAAATGGACGAAACGCGTGCGAATTTAGGTATTTCCTTCATATTAGTAAAATAAAAACACATTTTAAAAATGTAAAGTGTAGACGTTATAGAAGACGTGTAGTTTTGTTGTAAATCCAAAACTGATGATTTTCCGTGAAGTAATTACGCCGTACTAAGTGTTTATTTTGTTATGTAGAGGTATCTTTGGATTTTTTTTTCTATCGAAGGAAGTACAAGTAATCGTGTTTCTAAAGTGTATGATGGATAGAGTGATTCCTTAAATATCTTACATATGAATTGCATAACTAAAGCTTCAGTAAAAACAATGCAGCAGGCGATCAAACGAACGCATTTTTTTCGAAATTACGTATCGTTGCCTCGGCGCACTCTTAACGGCTTCGGCACCCTACACTGAGCATGGTGCGACATGCTCTTGCCCGGTTTTTATTAAATTTCGTGATTTGATTTTCTTACTTGCAATGCGAAAATCCGATGACTCGAAAGGAGCAGAGTGCTAACCGCTTCGGCAATCCCGACTGCTCCACCGCGCTTGCCAACATTATACTCGCCAAGTACATGATCACGGTGTCCTGTGCAAAAAATAATGTAACTGGTTTCACTAGAAAACAATGATTGTTTCGGCTGTCTGTCTCTAAAAAAAAACAAATTTTATACTGACAGTCGAAGTAAAGCTCAATCGACTATGTAAGCCATTCATTAATAAAATTTATGCATGAAATAACTAATTAAATTAACAGCCAAAAGCGTGTAACAGCCATGTAAGAGTGTTATGAGTGAAGTGTCAAAATTCTCTTACATAAAGTATATGGCAAATGGTTTAAACATTCTCGAGATAGGGTTACTCTTAAAATTCCCTTTTCGCCAAATGATAATATAGCTCAAACGTCTGGATTGTGTAATGTCTTTGTTGCTATGTAGACATGAACGCTAAATGTATCTTTAGCAAAACGTCTGGATCTTAGAATGTTACAATTAAAATACACTAGTAGCGAAACGTCTTTATCTTAGAAATGTCTTTATTAATTAATAGACATAAAAGCTGAATGGCCCGGTAGCGAAACGTTTGTATCTCAAAATGTCTTAATTACTAAATAGACATGAACGCCAAATAGCCCGTTCGCAAAACGTCTGGATCTTTAAATGGCAAGTGTTGATATGACACTTGATAATTTCCAACTCCTTTCCACACAATCAATTATTATCTATTATTTAAATCCTGGCACTCGTATTGTGGTCATGACAGTCAACTAATTTTGCTTTCGACGAATTAAATATTCTAAATAATATATGGACTATTTTAATTTCCAGACGTTTTGCTAATAACCCCTTCTATGTTCATGTCAATCAACTAATTTTACTTTCGGTAAATTAGGTATTCTAATCATACGGACTATTTATATTTCCAAACGTTTGGCTACTTGTTCATTTCAATTCTGTGACATCCTGCTAAATTGACACTTTGCTTACTAAGTATTCTACTTTCATGTCATTCAGCTGAATTGACTCTTTGCTGACTGTGTATTTTACTCTTATGTCATCTAGCTGAGATGGTCCTTTTGCGAAAAAGGAATTTTGAGAGTAACCCTCGAGATATAAGTAAAAATCCTAAAAATGGCCCCTATTTTGCATTCGATGTGGAAAAAGCGTTTATCATCATTGACTCTTGGATATAATAATATTACATTAGCCACTTGTTTAAAATAATTAAAAGCTTGTTAAAATACGCGTACTTACGTCCAGGTAGCACATGCAAACTGCATTTGTGCCCATGACACCGTATATCGGAAAAATTGCAAGTGGTAAAAACGACGTTACTTGCAGCGGAATGCACTCCGTCACCCAAAACACAATCATGACAATAGCACAAAGAATAACGTACTGGTGCTTCTGAAAAAAAAAAAACAATAACAACGATATTTTCGATGCTTCCGCAGATTATACAATACAATACAAAACACTTTACTGTACACAAGACAAAAATATTAATTATAAACAATTCTTAATAATTTTGGTGGAAAAAGTAAGTAACGGGCGAATAATCGAAACGGCAAAAGAAACCCGGACTCGATTCCCAGTTAGCGTATATATTTGTGTGATAAGCACGAGAAAATCCGTAAAAAAGAAACTATAAAAGTAGTGCCAACCCTTATTAAAATAACGTCAGTTCAGTATCTTAGGTATACAGTATACTAGGGTTGACACTACTTTCGTAATTTCTTTTTTACGGATTATTTTGTAACACGTTTTAGATATTTTCTATGTTTTATTATTTAGATAAGTATTTATATCCTTGTTTAGTACCAATAGTACAAGCTTAGAGCTTAGTTTGGGACTAGGTTAATTTATGTGAGATTATCTCTTGATATTTATTACATTATAAAACAAGTTAGTACTGTTTGAAACAAAACCTATTTACATATTGAGTTTTATTTTAAAGCCCATCATTCATGGTTATTTAATATTTAAAAAAATATGAATGTAATGATCAAGCGAGTAAATCATTAAAAATACCTCACGATATGTCCTAAACTACGTGATTCTGAATTATATTATAATGGTAAATTGGTCTGTTTGGTTTAGTCTAAATATTTTGCCATTTCTATTGAGCTCAACTTTATTTAAACAAGTTTGTACGGGTTTTTTTAATTATTATTCGACTTAAGTATAATTAACAAGCTATTGCTCACGACTCCATCCTCATAGTCGTTTATCGCTCTTCCCTCGGACACTGTCCAATTTAGATCGTTTCAGTGGTTTAGCCGTACATTTTGATACAAGTGCGGAAAGTATGTCATTTTACACGAGTCCCGAAGTATCTTGGCCCGAGTTAAAATGACAGTTCCGCACGTGTATCAAACGACGTTTTTTAATACATTGGCGAAAAAATATCAATGAAACAAAATAATTCAGTAAATAAAACTATTACAAGAGACTACTTTACTTTTAATTGACACAGACTTTATGAAATGGCAACGGCTGTGACCATTCAGCCAAAAAAAAAGTCACAGTAATTTAATTACCTATATTTAAAAAATAAAAAGTATAATTCTCTATTAACCAGCGGTAATGCATAAAGGTGGATTCACACTACGCCGAACTGGGCTGTGCCCGGTTTCTGCATGGTGTAATGTGAATTCACCTTAATACGCAACTATCTAATCATTCGTAATACTAATTCAGATTCAGCCATCTTGATGAGAGCTGTTTTTTTTTATATTACCTCGATACATTTTATGTGTGTATGTATGTATGTATTTCATTTTAATATTTTAAATTATATTACCTATGTATAGTCTCAATGCTAAATGACGTAATTAAAAAGTGGTTGAACATGCAAACTCTTTGGTTAGATGCACGGCTTGGAAGTTTAAACAAAATTATATTAAAAAAAAATAGAAAACTTTAACGCACTAGTGCGTAATATTCAACTTTCCGCACGATATACAGCTACAAAAAGTTAAAAAAGTTATTTTAACATTTATTAATAACAGTATAGATAGTACGGATGTACGGATGAGTATTATTATCTATATAATAAATACTTATGACAGTCATGACTGATCTCCTGTGTAACACTAATCGTAAGAAAATATACTGTTTATTATACTAACCTCAAATGGCGGTTGATCATACTTGTTCCAACAATATATTGGCGTAACAAAAGCAACGACACCGCGCCAATGATAACGAAAAAAACGAAAAATTAATCTGAATATTGACACCTCTTCCATTATATCTATTTGAGGCCTGAAATAATATAATCCATACAGAAATTAGCTAGAGAAAAGCGCCTAAGTCGTCCCGCCATCTCCGTCTTGGAAAGCCCAAAATCTGGATTCGATTCAACTATATTGCAGATTTAATACATTGATTAGATTTTATATATCTGTCTATCCGTCTGTAAATCACATCGAAGTAATTTTTACAATAAATATAGCAGTTTTTTTTAATTTTTAGTAAACTATGAGTATTCAATATAATAAAAGTTTATTTTAACTTCTGCCGTTTCTGAGTTGATCAACTCTGGAAGATATACCTATCAGTATCCTATGAACTCGAGGATGTCAAAGTGTTTTGGCATTTAATTTATCACAAATAATAAGCCAACTTGATGCATCAATTTATTTTAATTTTCTTGTATTTTGGATTATATATATTATACATTTTATTAATTTGCTCGTATTCTGAGAAAATCATTGATGTGAAACGTTTAGGAACGCGCACCGCTCTCTCTGGTCTCACGCCGCCGTTATCGAAGTTTTAAATTCAATATCTCGGAAACTGTTAAACTATCGAAATTATTTCTACACAGATAATTTTTGTTTTAAATAAAGAATACATGAGCCAAATCACCAAACTTGTTGACATTCAATAAAAGTATTATTCTATTGTTAAATACTTAATGCAATTATACCCTAAAAGTAAAATGAAAATAATAATACTGTGTGAAAATCTGATATGTTAACGTTTTTAACAAGTTTTCTATGGTTTTTAAATAATTTATTTATTCTGTTTCTAGTACTTCTTTTTATAGCGGCAACAGAAATACATCATCTATTACTATTTTAACTTTAGCTATCACGGTTCAAATACAGCCTGGTAACCGACAGACAGACAGACGGACAGTGAAGTTAAGGTAATAGGGTCCTATTTTTACCCTTTGGGTACGAGTCCCTAAAAGAGATTGATGTTGATAAGATAACGAATGATTGTATTGATACTTATCACACACAACAATAGAATCATTTGATTGACACATTGAATTGTTGGAAAATGTTGGCTAAATGGCTAAAAGGTTTGTTTACATTGTAAATAAGTTCTACTGACAGCGAGTTTACACAACCATTTGTGTTGTCAACTTTACTGTATGAACAAAAATAAGCTACAATACATTACTTCATGTTGATGCCTGTGATCTGCACCGAATATCAACTAAATATCCTTATAAGATTCCTTTTCCTTTTCTTAATTAATATTATTGGCAATTATTGACATACAGTAACTTTACACAAACTGACTGATCATTGACGTCTTAACAAAGACTGTCAAAACTTCAATCAAACCTTATTTATTTTTTTCTACGAGTTCTTAAAGCCTGCAACATACATACTGCTTACACTTACACCTGTTATTCCGTGAAATGCAAAACGTTAATTGCAAAGGCAGCTCTGCTATTCTATCGTGTTTTGCAAGAAAGCTCTCCTGCAGTTGTTTTTTTTCAATTATATACCTTTAAAAAAAAACAATATCCTGCACTAGACTCGTGAGCTCCTTCCTGATGAATCTATGGTACAAGTCCATATCTGATCTAGCACTAGGTTGCATTTGATGCGATGCAAATACTACTATTGTATACTAGGTATAGACTGGTCTCTCTTTTTTCTGTTCCTGCGATACGTGCTGCCATTTAGTTCGTCTAGTACAAAGCTCTACCGCTATGCGTATGTGTGTAGGCACATGCTTATACATAACCACATACGTATAATAAATTAACAAGAGCATGGAATTGTATGTTTACAGGCATTCTAGAGTTGAATTTTCTATTTTCTCGTACTATCAGCATAAAAAGAGGTTTGTTATATATTGAAGAAGTAAATGCCAAAATAATGTCAGTGTCAAATTTTGAATATTATTTACGTTGTGCATATATTTTTACACTGATACTGGCACAAGCCCTGTGGCTGCCATTAAAAGAGAAGAAGAAGATATATTTTTACGTCTGATTTTATTGTATTCTCACAATTATCAGAATAATTTTGTGTCAGCCCGTACGACTAAGTGTGAGTTACATAATTTTAAAAAAATATGGCAGTGAGTAATTTTGGTCCGATTGAGAGTCAAAGTAAGCAAATTATTTTTAACTGTTATAAATATATTGAACTTGAACTGAAAAAAAAAAAACCTCTTACACGGCTGCCCAGTTAGTCGAAAAAGCTACAGGTGTTTGCCTCTCTACTGTTTATAACATTGTGTCTGAGAGCAATAGTGAGAAATTCGAATCAACAAAGAAATTCACCTCCTCGAGAAATAAAAAGTTACGTACTTGTCCGTCATCAGCAATAGGCGATTTTGATCAGGAAGTCATCCGGAGAACTATATACAATTTTCATTTGTCCCATAAGCAATTTCCAACCTTAAAGGCCATCCACTCTGTGTTATAATCCGATATAGATTACAAATTTGGCATTTCCACCTTACGAAAACAAATACAAAAATTAGGATTTAAATGGAAAAAGACCGAGGACAACCGAAAAATATTAATGGAAAGACACAACATACGACTGCTAAGAATAAATTACCTTACCAAAATTGCGGAATATCGGTCTAAAGATAGACCACTAGTTTATACTGATGAAACCTACATCCACACTTCACATGTGTCCGGAGAGGCTTGAACCGATGAAACAGAATTTGGTGTAAAAAAACAAATCAGTACAGGCCAGCGGTTAATAATAGTGCACGAAGGAGGAAAATATGGTTTTATTCCCAATGCTTTGTTAATGTTTAAGGCAAACCAAAAAAACGGGAGATTACCTCATGGTAACCATTACCTCATGGTTTGTCAGAAAAATTAATACCGAACCTTAAAGCGAATAGCGTACTTATCGTAGATAATGCGTCCTATCACAACAAACTTTTGAATCGTGCTCCAACGTCAAATTCTCATAAACAAGAAATGATGGATTGGTTGACAGAACACAACATTTCATATAGCCCGTTGATGTACAAAACCAGTTTGTATGATTTAATTAAACAAAATAAAGAGCGGTTGCGTGAGTACCACATAGATACAATTTTAAGAGAACATGACCACTCCGTTTTACGATTGCCACCATATCACCCGACATTCAATCCGATCTAAAATATTTGGTCCATGGTAAAATGATAATGTAGCGAAAAGAAACGTTTCTTTAAACATGCAAGGCATTATGAGTTTAGCAACTGAACGAATGAATACTATTACTGCAGAGGACTGGGAAAATATTTGTCGCCATGTCGAAAGTGAAGAAAATCGATGTCAAGAAGGGGAAATGGATCGAATTTCAAACAATCTTATTATCAATACTTGTGACAGCTCAGATGAAGAACTAAAAGACTAAAAGCAAAAAACAGACGACTACTACTTATGCCATTTCTTAAGGGTATGTAATTTTATTAAATTAAGAGAAAACTATTCTCCTTTTGTTGCAAACGGTACAACCACTACAAATGCAATTCCATGTTCTCGATAATTCATCTATAAGTTACTGACCCCTTTATTCATACAATATCACAATAGTATCTAAAGACCACTAATAGTTAAGATGCGTTGTTGGCCCACATTAACTATTATAGGTTTAAACACTGTTAAAATATTCTATGAAACAATAATTTCCATTATTATGTTTAACATAGCTTACGCTCCGATTTGACGCCAGGAAACAACTGTTCCTTCATTTTCAGGAAGTGTATCTCGGGCGGGGTCTTCCAAAAACTTTCGCTGCACGTTGCAGGCGGGCCGACGGCATCGACGGTACGAGTAATTGCTGCGGTAACTACGCCGGCGTCACTATGTTGCGTTACAATACCGAACCATTGCGGTTGAATGGCAACACGTCTATCTCACCCATCTTATCTTATCGGTGGTGTTCTTACGGACGGATTTAGTTCGACCCTAAAGGATCTCTTGTGTAACCCCTCTTTTTTATTTAATGCTTAGTCCAATGCTGCCTCCACCCCAGTAAATTTTCCAAAACCAGCAAAATTTTGAATACGGCCTCTGAATGCCTTTTATAAAACAACATGTGAGTACCAAAAGATAAGACGGTTTGTTTTTCTTTGTTTGCATGAATGTCAAAACTATTGTCTTCATATTTCGTCAATGCCGTGTTTTATGCTAACAAAATAATTGTAATATTATACATTTATAACATTTCTGAACCAATCACAAACTTAAAACTTTAAAGCTATATCCATACTACGCTTACGCATCGAAGTCCCGTAGGATGACACTACCTAATCCGATCAATGGTAACAAATAAACAGTTGTCATCCATTCCCTTCTGTTCCGCTTTAGATGTTTTTATTGTTATTGAATATTTTAGTGGTGATAGGAGACTGTGCAGGGTCCGTCCAGATCGCTACCAACTTCTTATCTATTAACCACCTACCAAGCAACAGTGTTCGCATTGTTGTGTTCCGGTGTGGGGATAAGACAACCGGTGAAATAACTAGTTTAGTTTAGTTTATTTATTCATCAATGTAATACTACAATATAAATTGCATTAAATGTCAAAAAATATGAAATTACATTGAGATTGTCGACATAAATACAAATAATCAAAGAATACAAAAATAACATGCAAATAATCAAAACAACAACTACTAAATATCTAGTAAATGGTCACTTATCTGATGTCAATCAATAGGTATACATAGATTAATAAAAGTCAATACAATAATAATTTTACAATTTGAGTTCCATATATTCATCCACGGAGTACATTGGATTATCCAATAAAAGGTTTCTCAGTTGATGTTTAAATGCTTCGTCAGATCGTACATTTTTAAGTCTGGCGGGTAGACGCTCATAGTACGTGGGACCTAAGTATAACACGCGGGTTCTTACCCGCAAGTGCCATGCGACGGGGAACTGTTCTCAAACGCCCGGTGTGGCGGAGCTCCTTGCCAACAATATTAACGCGGGCGAACGAGGAAATATTATTTCTTACGAACATAATTATTTGGAAAATGTAAACAGAATAGTGTGTCAATATGCGGTGCGCTATGAAAAGGCCCCTGCAAGAGTGCCTAGGTTTTACCCCCGCTAACGTACGTAAGGCACGCTTTTGCATAAGCATTACCCTGTTGGCATCCGTGGAGTTTCTCCATAGGAGCGTGCCATACGACATCAACGAGTGAAAATGTGCAAAGTACACCTGTTTTAATGCATCATTTGCAATAAGCCTCCCCAGTTTACGCAACGCAAAGACGGCACCACTCAGTTTATCGCACAGTTGGTCAACATGGCACTTCCAGTCAAAATGAGAGTCAAGCATGAAGCCGAGGAACTTACACTCATTGCATATCGGCATCGGACTGTTTGCCACGCACGGAGGAAGCGAGCTACTTCGGCCTGAGAAAACCATGATATTGGATTTTGTCAAGTTTAAAATCAAGCCATTAGCCGAAAACCATGTTTGCAATTGTTGGCACGCGCCAAAGATTTTCTCCCCGAGCTGTTCATATGTGCGGGCACTAACCACGACAGTCGTGTCGTCCGCAAAGAGCACTGACAGGCCAGCTGTAATGGCTGTTGGAAGGTCAAGCGCGCTTCTTACACTGACGTTAGCGATTTTTAGAACAGATAAAATTTATAATATAATGTAAGCTGACAATCTGTCGCGTTGGTCCCTTATGTCAACTCCATACATTTTAAAAGTTAGTTTTTGAATATTGCTGTCGTTCACTTTATACATCTTAAATCCATTCAACTGTCAAGGTAACATACATACTTTACATCCCGCCTTCATTCCCAGAATGGGTTTACCAGTGTATTAGTGACAGGTTGCAAGCCCATCGTCTAACAAAGCCTTTACTACAATACAATACAAATATTATTTATTGAACACCACATACAAATACAGCATGAAAATTAAAATACAAATAAAAAGTTACTGTGAATACCTTCATCGCCTCTTAAGACATCCACGGGAAGACACGGAGTGGCACTATTCTAACTCGGAAACCACACAGGTACCTAAATATAAATACCTTAAGCTATTCTGCGTTTATGAATAAGAAGGATACTTATTAAATAAAAATGAAATAAATTACATTCTTACCATGTTCATGACTATGGGCGCTATGACATTGCAAACGGCTACATTCGATGCGAAATTTGTAACGAATGTGGTGAAAATAATGATAATAAGTAAAATCAGACAGTTTGGTAAATTTGCCAAGTGACTCAAGGCATCTCCAATTCTTCCGTTTAAATTTGAATAAGTACTCTGGTTTTGCAGCCATTGATAAGGCAAAACCTCCTCCTAAAAATGGCAAACATACTAACATAAGTCTTTTATCAATAGATACAAATCTAATAGTTAAACATTTTCAAGGATTATGACTCGCGATTATAAACGGAGCGGAACGCCTGCGCAAATGGTCATTGCAAGGTTATGTCAATGTAACAAATGAAGTTGTGGGGCGGAACGTGGATTGTAAACACTTTAATATCAAAAGATAAAGTCGAGAGTTCTTCAAGCTTACTAGATAATGGCTTATTACCTTGTAATATATCGTACCAGCTAGAAAAATTATAACTTAACATTTTTTTCAAATAAGATAAATTTTATTAAAAACTGAAACATAAAATCAATTATTTAACTATAAGTTTTATAGTACCTTAATTTATTATTGAACTATTTGTGTAAATGGGTAATTTTCAAAATAATTGTACCTAGTTAAGGACTAAAATTAATAAACGGTAACTTGTACATGTCATGTAAGTAACGAAAATTTGTTATACATTTATTTGGTTAATTTCCGTGACTCGTATGTAAAAGTTAACGTTTCTTAATGTTAGTCCTTAATTAGGTACATTTATTTTTAAAACTACCCAAATACGATAATGGTTCATGTAATAATATTTTATTAAATATTATGAATAAACGAGTATTATTTATTACTAACCTAGAAGAAAACTGAAACTGTACGGTAACGCGTTGTTCATGACTTCCCAGTTAATTACAGACACGACGGGTCCATCTGAAAGTTCTTCACCATCTAAAACACAATTGAACGTTTAACTTAAAATACCTACTTGCATAGTTATAATCTTAAAGAGGATTTTAAGGCAATGCTTAAATAACTTCTCTCGCCCCTAAATCAAGTTAAATTTCTACGATTTTAAAATATGTGGTTTACGAAAAACTAGAAATAACATTTTCTTCTTTCTTTTTCATAATTTAAAATATTCAAAAATCGGAAAAAATCGGCCCACCTTTGACGTGTTGTCTTGTTGTTTTTAACCGACATCTAGAAAAGGAGGAGGTTCTCAAGCCTGTCGTTGCGGGATCGGGGTGACCCCTGGCGCCCCGCCTATGTAGTCGCTGATATTTTTTAAGTTTCTCATTTCTTAGTTTAGTTTATGATGTGCCGTTTTTTGTATTAGTATTATTTTATGGAACCTGTTTCCGGAATAAAATAAAATTATTTCATTTCATTTCAATTCGGTTGTTTGTATTTTTATGTTTGTTACCTCAGAACTCCGATGTTTATGAACCGAATTTAATTTGTTTTTTAATCGATTGTGATATGAGAATCGACGGAATTCCTGAAACATATTAGATATACTTATAGTAATTTTGATATTTTCTTTAATAACTCGAGGATTTATGCTTATAAAGTAGAATTTGATGAAGTGGAACTGATGGTGAAGACCACAGATGGGCACCGGAACTCTTCAATAGTACCTATTTCAAAGGTGGGCAATAAGATATCTCGACAATAATTGAGCGACTTTGAGGATTAAATGATATAAATATATACACTATGATTTTCCTGCGGTGTTGCCTGTTGCGAGCATGAAATATCGTATATTTTTTTATTGATTGAGAAGTGGGACTACATAACAGTGTATTATGATCCCTAAAAACTGTAAAACTCTTCGCATAGCTCTTATATAGGTTTATCTCTAACTAGTTGCATGATAAAAATGGTGTTTATCATGCAACTAGTAAGAGGAAAACAAAAAAACCCACGAAATCCCGTAGAATAAAAAAAAACAGCAATACCGGGTAAGCTCTTACTGATCAACCAAAGGCTATCTCTAGTTGGTTTTGAACTTATATCCACGATACAGCACGGAACACAGTCTCTGGATCATCGAGGTTAATATTTTACTAACCACAGTTTCAGACACCATCTCCGAGCGAATGTATCGCTACGATATTATCATCCTGACACAATTATTCAAATAATTTTAGCGATATCGCTTTGGAGGTTGCCTAACAATCTCAATTTTCAGCTTACCTTCCCAAACCCATGTATACAATCAAAAGGTACGCGTACATGAATACATTCATAACAAGCATGTACGGTATCGCGAAAGCACTAAACATAGGAAACGATAAATATTCATCAGCCAATGGGTATTCCCTGAAAAAAAAACATGTTATAGTAAGCACCTATGCTTTGTACCATTGTTAGTTAATTTGTTTGATTGCAGTTATTTACTTCATAAAAAGACCTTTAAACACCAGATTTGTTGCAGTTCCGACAAGAGTACCAACATCTCCTGAACCAAATTTTGTTTCAACTAATATAAACAATTGTTATAATTATAACAGATTACAAGATTATTAAATTACAGAGGAATATTTTTAAAATCTAAATTTAAGTACCAAATAAACAAACGAAACTTACTAAGATACTTAAATAATAAAACATAAAGAACAACTTTACTATAAATAGAACAACTATAATTAGAATACCCCTTATATAAATTAAATATAAGTAGATACTGCAGTTAATTCTCGGAAATCAGTTTATTTTTTAACAAAAAAATATCGTTCGAACACTTCGTAAAAAGTGTTTAGCCTTTTTTCAAGATGCCTAAAATCAATCGCACTAAGCAATAAACAGTTACCAATTGTTGCAGCGAAAGTAATGGCATAAAAATAGCAACTCGTCAGTCTAGTTGCCTGCTTTTCACCAAGATCGGTTTCTTCGTAGATCTTCATAAGTCCTTGCTAAAAACACAACAATTTAAGTTTAATATGATAATTATATTTACATTTTAATATATACTAAACAACCATATTAGGGAACCCGACCTAATGCGTCGGTCATCTTTATCTTGGCACCAAATCTAGTTTATTTAATCCCTTGCAGAATGACGTTCTTGGAGTTTCTGGTAAAGCAGGCAGAGGATTGACGAAAAATATCGATTTATTAAGTGTCAAAAATTGAACATCGAATTAACTTACGCCTTCGTACACTTTCAGCAAAGCAAACACGATGGGCACCATCATTGTGGCAGCGGCGGTGTTCGTTACCCACATCGATATGAACATGGTGATGAAGCATACGGCAAACAGCATTCTGAATACAAACGTATTTATAATTGTTTCCAATCCACGACGGCGCGCCGCATCGGTCAAATTGACGTTTGGCACTGTGGCATCAATGTATATATGTAAGTTAAGTAAGTAATTGTGTAAGACGTCGTGGACTCATAACAATGTAGATATATTAATCTCTTATTAATTAATTAAGCATTATGAATATAATATGGACTTCTAAGGCAAGAGATTTGGCGCAAACCAACGATTCACGACGAAGTACACATTGTTGATGGTGGTGTTATTTTATTTTTGCCTGTTCGGTTAAATAAAAAAAGCCACAACAACTCATTGAAAAGTACCTGTCGACGTAGATTATTTTAGTTTTTTTAATATTACGTTATCAAGGATTATAATATATCAAGTTATGGAATCGCAGTGTGGCCATTTTTATCCCAGGGTATTTTTATCAAAACGCTATTGACTACATCCACGTTGAAAACTAAAATGTATATTTTGGAAGGGAGGGATCTATAATGCAGGAATATTTACGCTAAGTTCTGGGGCACTCCGTATACATTAAACGTTAATTTAAAATTTCTTCCTCACCTCTTATGTGAATATCCTATCAATTTGATGGCATTTAGAGCGACGCGTTTGTGAAGACCGGACTGCTCAACCGCACTGGCGAGCATAATGCTGCCGATGAACATTAAATGGTGTCCTAAACATAATAAACAAGTTTAAAGAGACCTGAGCCCTTTTTATGAGCTATCAAAACCTGGTAATTTCCGGGCAAAGGCACAGAGATATTATTATGACATAACGGGCCTCTATTCTTCACGTTAAAACAATGTAGCTTTTGACGTGTCATAATATTGATTTTAGTTCCGCCGACAAGTGAATAAGAGCTATCGGAACTTTGACAATACGGTAACACGTCGAAGGTAGCATGGTTTTATCCAGTAGAAAAGAGGCCCAAGCCTATCCCTATCTCTGACGTAAACTTAGCAGGTCATAAGCTGCCCCCTATTTTATCATCTTGACAAAGACAGTTGGACATGGCGCATCTTATATGAAACCCAGGGATGAATCAGCGTGTTAACTTTGCTTGTATACTGAATTATCACCTGTCACGTGCCATTATCAAGATGGTGAAATAAGGGGCTGGTGGATGAACTTTGTGACAATATACCTAATAGTGAATCGTTTTTTTAATGAATTTCTCCCGAATCGTTTTCATTATTCGATTTGGTAAAATTGTTACTGTTATAACTATAATTGCGTACCGGTAATTGGAAAACAACTCTGAGATATTTTAACGGTTATTTTTGCTACCTTTTGAATAAAAGGGTTTTTTTTATTGTTAGCATATTGAAGTTGTTACTAAGTAATAAGGTAGCAAAAAGTTGCGGTAATAAATAGATGTATTCATTAAGCAAGAACAAAATGAGTTAAAAAAAAACTTTTACTACAAACTAAATCAAACGGGACTCGTTCCAAAAATATCTTTGATATAATTATGTTTAATAAATTACTTAACAGTATTTTTTCAAGTCGCGTTCTACTATTAATTATTTTTGTATGAGTTGGAAATAGAACTTTCTGAATCGACGTTAACAAATTAGAGTTCGACAAATCCTTAACTCCATACTTTTGAACTTTTCAGTTTCGATACTTACTAAAAAAATGAAAATGTGTGATATAAATGTCCATATCAATAAAATTTTGTTGACCTGACTCCAGGCGACCTAAAAACTTTAAGTATTTGAAAGTAATTTCAATTTAAACCTATATTTATTCTTATTAAAAAGACAGACGGATAACATAGCTGGATTTTCCTTTTGAGGTAAAAGCGACTAAAATAAAACATTAAAACTCAAAATACAACACACTGAACTCTAACGTAAAATGCTTACATTGATTTAACACTTGCAAGTAGTACGTGTGCTCATCAGGCCAGTCAGAGGAAAAATAATAACTGGAAGAAACGATGTCACCTGCAATGGTATGCATTCTGACACCCAGTAAATGGCCATCAGAACTAAACAGTAGCCGCACCACTGGTATTTCCGTAAGTAAAAGTATTACATAACATCACGCCGTAATTCCCAAAGTGGGGTTACGTAGGCAGATCTACAAAGGCTATAGCCGGGTTTCCATAGTAAGTCGGCCCTTACATTGATGTAAGAAAAAAAAAAAACTCAAACATAATCGAAGAGTTTGAATACTACATTGAAAAACACCAATTGAATACACAACTAGGTCTCACATTCTGCTGATTTTTTGTAGGAAGTACCGCCTGAAAATTTTTGATATTTAGGCTAGTAGTAGGCCAATGTATGGCCTATATTGAGAAAAAAATCTAGGGGTGTCACTACTTCACAACCACATAAAAAAATGATAATTTTTAAATTGGTCTTTTTTTATACAGGGTGACCCGCGAGTAATCGCTTTTGGAGTCAAGGGGTGATAAAGTACGTTATACTGAATAGGCCTATGAAGTTTTCATTCAGCTACTCACTAAAAAAAAATTATAAAAAAAACACAATATAAAATATTAAAATAGGTGTGTTCCTACCTTTACTATTTGTAGTACTATCGTAGTATTTAATGTCAGAGCAGTTCAAGATCAAGGTCACTATCAATGATCACTCATTGTTGACACATGCCAAACTTACCGCAATTTACTTAAAATATTCTTCAACATATCGAGAAATATGAAGTGCGTAAAATTTTTCTTACTGCATCATTATTATCCGTTTGTTAATCCATTTGATCCTCATTCAGCATTATGAAATGATTAACCACGTTCATAAGTTTCACGTTTCTCGATTTCAAACACTGCATTCTCATAAATACAAGTATACATAATAATAATATGTGTACTTACTAATATTTATTACTTAGTATTTTAATAAGTTTCTATTTAAATAAGCAAATTAAATTGTTATTCAACAAAATTCAAACAAAATATGAAGTATGATGAAATGACAGAAAGTTACGTGACAGTAAGTATAATTTACTTTTAACTAGACAGCTTCAGGCGTTTTTCGTGAAATAGGTATTGAATAAGTAGTTTGAACCCTAAACTATCGTTGTTTAACGACATTTTATGAATAGAACCTCCTCGAAGTCGGTGGTGCGGTTTAGCGTAAGCACACCTACCTACATAAGTTCAGCTACGCACTGGGCGACCTGACCGCCGAGTGCGTAATGACCTTGATATTATTCATTAGTTTTTTGACACGTTCCCTGGTCAGTTTGGCCTCAATGAGGGGACTACATTGTGCTGTTTGATTAACGGACAAATAAAAATGAGACATTTTTGGTACTTTTTTATTATGTTGACGTAAATAATATCAAGTACAAAAAACACATATTGCATAGTCAGTGATTTGTCACTTTCGGACTTTCGAACATTGATATAAAACCTAAAAGTAACGAATCATTATTTGAGTGGACAATAGCGAAAGAAGTTTAAATAATAATATTTATAACCGAAAAGCGTTAAGGTGCACTTACCATAGAATAAGATTTAAAGGCATAGACACGTTCACTGTCCCCAAACAAAAACCCATGTTCATGACCCCACATTGCGGGCACCCGGACAGGGAACGTGTTAAAGCGAACGCGTAAATCTATACCCATCCGAAAATTTCAATACGTTAAGTTAAAAAAAAGGAAAGAGTACAGGGCCTCTATTCAACTGCGTTATAACAATATCGTTTTTGACCTGTTTCCGTATTGTCAACGTTTTGATAACTCTTATGTCATTTACAATAATGGCGACTGTGACATAAACGATTCTTAAACGTGTCAAACACGATATCTTTTTAACGCACCTGAATAGAGGCCCAGTTCTTGCTAATTACTAGCCGTACACAGTTGTCAACTTGCGTAAACTGGACTCCAACGACACCCACTGGGCATCATGGTCGCAGATTATACATGCAACAGTGTGCGACAGCAACATTGTACGACCATGATATTTTAGCTTACAGAGCCGTCTCTTTTCGGCACACTGAATCCCAAAAAGACTGTGTATAACAGCTATCTGTATGTTACCTTTTATTTTATCGCTCCTTCTATGCCTTTAGTTCTTATTCTTTGGCACTTACAACAGGCGACCAATCATTGTTCTGACACACCGGTGAAACTTCACTATGGGTGCCACAGGTGCAGTATATTTACGATTTGTTTTACACGTATAATAAGGGGTCACTAGTAGAGTGACTAGATCGAAACATTACCACATCGCAAAATGACCACATCGCTTGTAGCCAACATCTCAAAATGACTGAGTCGTAAAATGACCACATCGCTTGTAGCCTACTTCTCAAAACGTCCGAGTCGCAAAATGACCACATCGCTTGTAGCCCACATCTCAAAATGACTAAGCCGCAAAATGACCACTTTGCTTTTTTCATTTTATGCCTGTCTTAGCAAAGTCGACGCAGCCCCGCATGGCGGGGCTGCTATTCTTGGGAAATTTGCCCTTCGGGCATTTAAAGTTACCTAACGAACCTAACCTACCTAGTAACGCAAACGAAGTGGTCATTTTGCGACTCAGACATTTTGAGAAGTAGGCTACAAGCGATGTGGTCATTTTGCGACTCGGACGTTTTGAGAAGTAGGCTACAAGCGATGTAGTCATTTTACGACTCAGACATTTTGAGATGTGGGCTACAAGCGATGGGGTCATTTTGCGAGTCGGTAATTTTGCGACCGAGTCATTCTACTAGTGACCTATAATAAGTCCTCTAACTCTAGTTTTTTATCTGAATTCTTTTCTGAAGTAATACAGTGCAATTGAATAGTATAGCTTTTGCATCGTTGCAAACGCGCGACTGTATTGATTCAGCATCGCTACTAAACTTACGCGCGACACTGTTTTGGATAGACAAGTATAGGAAAAGTGAAAAAATTAAAGAATTTTGCATTATGACTGTATCGATGCTGCATCGCGGTTGTAGCAATGGCTTAGCGATGCTGTATCGCGACTGCATCTCTGCAGATTTCTGCCGTGGGGTCGATGACGCCCGAAGTAGTATGACAGACAGATGTATTGAAGAGTCATAACTACACCTTTTTTCGGTCAAAACAGTTAGCTTTACAGGGTGGCTTCAGTACTTACCCATCGATAAACTAATTGAGACAGCAGGACGAATACGAACTTAACCGACAGTGTACGATGCGTATGATTATGCATTACATAAATAGCCTCTGATATACTTGGTAAAACAATATTGATTTTGACATATTATCGTATTGCCAATGTTAGAATGACTCTTATTTACTTGAAAGTAATGGCGGACGAGGAAAAACAATACGATACGGTGTTAAAAGCAATATGGTTTTACCGGTTCTGTAGCTATGCAGGATCGATATGGCTCGCATTTGGATTATTCGTCGGACTTAGTTCCTTTGACAACCTATGGCTACATGGGTATTAAACTGCTTTGCTTTATATGCGCAATTAACAGACCGCACCTAACTACTCTATTTTCAGCAGTATTTATGAACTATAACTATGATATTAACATTTCTTCTGATAGTCTTGAAGTTCATATTACACTTATAGCTTTATTTTCCTCAAATCATTGTTTCCTTCTTTCTTCCCTTATTTATGATTCCTTATCAAAATTAATAGTCATACGTACTGTCTCCTTCTTCTTCAGTTAACCTAAAATTAAAATCAATTAGTCTAAGCATAGGTACAACAACAATTTGACAATGTACGTAAGGATCGAGAATATGTAAAAAAGTGATACATTTCCCATGTTTCACTTGACCACATTCAAAATTCCGCCACAAACCGACTCCATCATCAGATCAGGTCTTAGATACCATAAAATAGCATTATCAAATTTTACTCTTTCAAATTTCGTATACATAATATCACGCCTTCATTCCTAGATTGGGGTAGGCAGAAATACAGAAACACCAACAACTCTAAGAATACTCGTTTATAATTCCTTAATGACATTATGCACAATCGGGCCAAGAAGTTTACTAGTGTATTAGTGACAGGTTGCAAGCCCATCGCCTAACAGTACTACAAGCCCTTATTCCCTCGCAATTGAAAGGTAAAAAAGTAAGCAACAGTGTTAGCATTGTTGTGTTCCGGTGTGGGGATACGACAAACGGTGAAATTACTAGCATAGACGCATTCCATCTTAATCCTCAGGTTTGGCAACGCATTTGAGGTAATAGGATTGCAGTCTTAAGATTATAGTCTTGAGAATTCAAATATCTATGGTTCTCAGATTCCAGTTACCATCAGATGGCCTGAGTGCTTGTGTGCCTGCCTCCTCCTTAGCTGTGAAACCATAACAAATAATCAAACAGGCTAACAGAGTTACTTTCGCATTTAGTACTAGTGACCCGCCCTCGGTTCGCTTCGCTTCGGTTTACGTGTGTTTCTGTAATACCCTTACAGAAAAAGGAAATTATTATACATTAAAAGCCTCCCGTGAAAAAAGAAATCTGATAGTGAAAACCGCATAAGAATCCGATGCGTGGTTTAGGAGGAGTCAGCGGATATGCAGACAGACAGACAGATGAAGCAACTTTGTTTTGCACTATGTAATAAAATAGCAATAATAAAGAAAAGATAAAGACGAGTTAATATGGAATATGGACATGAATAGTAAGGAAGGCCCATTTCAATAACAGGACTTGTAACATTTGAACTAAATGTTTTCAAATTGACTTGTAACATTTGAACTAAATGTTTTCAAATTGACTTGTAACATTTGAAATAAATGAAAATACTGGCGCACAAACATTATGTAAAGCTAAAAACCGAGCAAAAGCATGTCGGACCATGCTCAGTGTAGGGTTCCGAAGCCGTTAAGTACTACAAACATAAAAACGGGGCAAGAGCATGTCGGACCATGCTCAGTGTAGGGTTCCGAAGCCGTTAAGTACTACAAACATCAAAACGGGGCAAAGGCATGTCGGACCATGCTCAGTGTAGGGTTCCGAAGCCGTTAAGTACTACAAACATAAAAACCGCGCAAGAGCATGTCGGACCATGCTCAGTGTAGGGTTCCGAAGCCGTTAAGTACTACAAACATAAAAACGGGGCAAGAGCATGTCAGACCATGCTCAGTGTTGGTTTTCGAAGCCATTAAGTACTACAAACATAAAAACCGGGCAAGAGCATGTCGGACCATGCTCGGTGTAGGGTTCCGAAGCCGCTAAGTACTACAAACATAAAAACCGGGCAAGAGCATGTCGGACCATGCTCAGTGTAGGGTTCTGAAGCCGTTAAGCACTACAAACATAAAAACCGGGCAAGAGCATGTCGTACCATGCTCAGTGTAGGGTTTCGAAGCCGTTAAGTACTACAAACATTAAAAACTGGGCAAGAGCATGTCGGACCATACTCAGTGTAGGGTTCCGAAGCCGCTAAGTACTACAAACATAAAAACCGGGCAAGAGCATGTCGGACCATGCTCAGTGTAGGGTTCCCAAGCCGTTAAGTACTACAAACATAAAAACCGCGCCAGAGCATGTCGGACCATGCTCAGTGTAGGGTTCCGAAGCCGTTAAGTACTACAAACATAAAAACGGGGCAAGAGCATGTCGGACCATGCTCAGTGTAGGGTTCCGAAGCCGTTAAGTACTACAAACATAAAAACGGGGCAAAGGCATGTCGGACCATGCTCAGTGTAGGGTTCCGAAGCCGTTAAGTACTACAAACATAAAAACCGCGCAAGAGCATGTCGGACCATGCTCAGTGTAGGGTTCCGAAGCCGTTAAGTACTACAAACATAAAAACGGGGCAAGAGCATGTCGTACCATGCTCAGTGTTGGTTTCCGAAGCCATTAAGTACCTACTACAAACATAAAAACCGGGCAAGAGCATGTCGGACCATGCTCGGTGTAGGGTTCCGAAGCCGCTAAGTACTTCAAACATAAAAACCGGGCAAGAGCATGTCGGACCATGCTCAGTGTAGGGTTCTGAAGCCGTTAAGCACTACAAACATAAAAACCGGGCAAAAGCATGTCGGACCATGCTCAGTGTAGGGTTCCGAAGCCGTTAAGTACTACAAACATTAAAAACTGGCGAAGCCGCTAAGTACTACAAACATAAAAACCGGGCAAGAGCATGTCGGACCATGCTCAGTGTAGGGTTCCTAAGCCTTTAAGTACTACAAACATTAAAAACCGGGCAAGAGCATGTCGGACCATGCTCAGTGTAGGGTTCCGAAGCCGTTAAGTACCTACTACAAACATAAAAACCGGGCAAGAGCATGTCGGACCATGCTCAGTGTAGGGTTCCTAAGCCGTTAAGTACTACAAACAAACAAACTGGGCAAGAGCATGCCGGACCATGCTCAGTGTAGAGGCACATAAAAATCAACAAATAATAACGAATTTTCTATTTAAAGTTAATTGGTGCCGTCTTAGATGATTTTAGTAGGTATAAAATCTTTAATGGCCTGATCTCAAGATACCAATGATGTCTACTTAGCCGTGATAGTTTTCCTGTGAAGTTCGTTAAAATAATATGCTCTTTCATTTAAGTTTTTTTTCTGATTTTTAGTAAACAGAAAACCTAGCTTGGTATTTATACCACTTACTACGCATACCATTACATTTCGCTCGTGACTTCAACAGCGCAGAAATAGGTTTTCGTTAATCCTCGGGAACTGTTCTATTCGGGAAAAAAATTACCCGTGTTCGTATCCGGGCTATAAAATATTCCATCGATTGGTTGAAGCCTTATACTCTGAAAATTTAACAAACAAACACTAAGTAGGTACTAGGGCAGTAGGGGTAGCGAAATAAGTAGGAATGGTTAAAAACTATCCCACAGAGCCTAAGGCATTTTCGGGGATCAATGTAATACTTTGTGAGACAGACAGACCCAAATTCGCATTTATAAAATTCAGCGGAGATCCTATTGCCACTTTCCGATTGTATTTTCAGATTAGCTCTAAGTCATCAAAATGTTGCATTGTCTTCGGATACTATTATACGCTAAAGCCCGCGCAGGTCGGCGCAGAAGTTGTTAATCGCTATTTCATCAGGAACTACGATTTCCGTCTTCCAATGGTAAAGTAGTTTGTGCAGTGTTTAACTATCTGGGATAAAAAATACCCCAGGACCAAAACTGGGGTTAAACTATTTTCTTACAATTTATATGAAAATCGGTTCAGTCGTGTAGCGATGAAGGCCACATAACAAGACATACATAAGGTTTTATAGACATTGAAACAACAATAATATACTAGAAACTAGCTAAAATTTAACTCCGTTCACGTAAAAGCCGTTTGTCGCTCTTCCCTCGGGAATTATGCAATTTTCCAACATAATGTGTACCCTATGACCCTCTTCGGGTCTCCGGGCTTCAAGCTATATCCTCAACAGATTTTATTAAATTTGGTTTACCGGTTGATCTGTGAAACCGCAACAAACAAACATACAAACAGACTAATAGGATTACTTTCGCATTCTTAATACTAGCATGGAAGTATGAATCAGTTCGTACTCCAAGAAAAAGAGACTATTTCCACTATTTCCACATTTCATCAAAAATGGTTTAAGCGTGTAAACTTAATATACATCCACCCAGACTACCCAGCAAACTAAATTTGGCATTCATTTTATAATAAAAGACAGAGAAGACAAGATATTATTACAATAGAGGAGTAAACAGCAAATCTGTGCCAAGCTGAGTGAGTAGGTACTTAACTAAATCGTTCCGGTGTTCTTGAGCAACTGGCTGATACGGATTCCGAGATAGTTCCTTGGAGTCCCGACTTGCACTCTCTTCGTTAAAAGCTTGCATTGGAATACAGTCCTCTTCAATTACTTTTTTTAATTTCATACCTTTGTGCTGTAACATTAACAAATATTTGTTTAAGATCCTTGTATAAAATTGGCTATCCACTACTGAACTTAAGTTTTCTACGTAAGGATCACCTTGAATAATTTTATGCGAATTAAATACTCATCGTAATACTTACTGTATTCATATTTATGTATACTTTTTCAAAAACAGAGAACAACAATGTAAAATTCCTGTGACATTTGTCACATAAAAAGTTCTTCTTCTTCTCTTTTAATGGCAGCCACGGGGCTTGTGCCACATAAAAAGTTAGTCGATGTGTGTCATTTAAGTATGACATGTCATCCATCGTTAATCAATATCACACGAAAAGAGGTTCATCATAAGAATATCATTTTAGTTGTAAATCTTAAAAAAACAAGAAACATCTTTGAAAATAATGGTAAGCTCCGGTAGCGCTTAATTTCCTCATTACCGTCAACTTTAGCCAACCTACGGGCTTGGGACGATCATAATTATTTGTCTTCTGTCTGTCTTCAATTTTAAGACTCTAGAGGGCGACTGAGTGCATGGCTGCGTGCACAGCCTTAATTAATTTGCAAATGAAGGTCAGTAGTGTACTCGTTATTAATGTTGAGAAACTTCTCTGTTCCTCTTTCACTACATACTTAAGTTTAAAACATCTCCCTTTACGTACTTAGAGTAAGCATTCTACGCCTATTTTGCCAAGATACTGAGGACTATGAGGATTTCTGTAATCGGTACTCGGTTTTAAATCGCAGTCTGGTAGGGTTGTTCCTAAATATGAAACTTCGAAAGCTAGGTATATCCTTTACACTCAACAGTTATAACGCAATCGAAAGAAAGGGAAAGTGCTATTGTAGCGTTAAACTTCGATTTTAGCAGTAAGGCCGACTTTTCCGCCAGACTTTCATTAAATTGCCGTTGAAGTAATAATTATACTCTTATACTTAAATGAACCACTCTTGAAATAATGGTTTTAAAAGCCTTAATTACCGTATTAAGTGATCACTTGGTTTATGTTGCTCGGCAGGCGGTGAAGGTTTGTTAGCGTAATACCTCTTTAGAGGATCTAAAAATCTGTCACGACTCGCCTTGGTCTATGGTCGATTGATGAATGAGTTATGACGTTAACTGTTCATCTGCTAAAAATGATTCGGCGTTTTTTTATTAATTGCTGTATAAAAACGGTTTAGTAGTATGATTCTTGTTTTGATAACTTTAGGAGGTGCGTTGGACACTTCTATGTGTGCGATTTTTACAGTGACGTAGGTTTAATGTGCTTAGTTTGTGGAGACTTAGTCAATCTTAACATTCAGTGTTTACTTAACTGTGTCTCATGTAATTTGAGTTTTAAACTGTTAATATAAACACAGGACATAAGAAATAGTAGTTATTCATCAAATAACTTTCAAGATTAGTTGAGAAATTAGGTACAATTTCAGGCGCAGTAAGTGTTTTTTACTTGTATTTTTACTTCCTAGGTACATTAACACAATAATAACTTTATCTGTGCAAGAAATAAACGTAACATTTCCAATAAATTATCTTTCAATTGCTTTTCACTGAGTAGAGGTGCCTATTAATTGAATTGTTGTGACAGAAGACAAACTTCAATTAATTCCTTATTAAAAATGGTGCATCTGTTATAAAAAATATTGCATATTCAACCCTATTTATAATTGTACAGAGTTTAATATCCTTCAGGTATTGCAATGAAGATGTAGCCTTTTTGACGATGTCAAAATTCCGTTGGTGTCAAGGTTAAAGTTTAATGAACTTTTGAGCTATGAATGGAACCCACATGTCCGTCATTGAGTGTATCGGTTATAAGGGCATAACCACACTAGGAAATATTGATGCTTAAATTAAATTATGAGGAAGCCTAAAATTAAAAAAAAAAAAAAAAAAACTTGTAGTTAGGTTCAGTTTGACTTACTCTATTACCCCTTAACTCAAAAGTCATTTATCGTGGGTCACCCTGTATACGATAGCTAGTATTCGTTTTTTTGGGTGGCGATGCAAAACTATCTAAAGAACGTCATTTCAAAATTTGAAACAAATCGCTTGAACACGTCCAAAAAGAACGAAAATTAAAAAAAAAACTTGAAAAAATCATAACTCAAAAACTATTACAAGTAGGATGTTCATACTAGGCAAAAATATTTTTCATTACAAGAGGTACTGCCAAAAAATCCCCGAGCCCGTTTGATGTAAGGGCCGACTTACTATGGAAACCCGGCTATAGCCACCAACAAAAAAAAAAACTATATCCAAATTTTTCACAATTAGGCTATGTTTACCAGTATATTAGTGACAGGTTGCAAGCCTATCGCCTAATATAGTCCTACAAAAAGTAAAAGAAAGAAGAAGAAAGAAAAGAAAAAGAAAAATACATTTATTCACTGAACACAACGAGACACATAAATAATAAAACAGTAAACAGAGAAAGAAAAACATAGTGGTTGGTTGTAAAAGGATTTTTGTAATAAAAATCAAAAATATGTTATAAATAGATTTCCGATTCGCACCCACTATCTAGTCCTACTTATATTATAAATACTATTTCATCAACAAGTATTTTTAAAGTTGTTGGTATTTTTGTAGCTCTGCCTACCCCACACTGGGAATGAAGGCGTAATGTTATGTATGTATGTATGTAGTAACTTTGTCTGTATGTCTGATACGTTTTCACGGCTAAACTTCGGAATCGATTTCGATGAAATGTGGTAAGGAGATATAGCTTGGACCCCGAAAAAGGATAAAGGGTAGGTACTTTTTCGAGGGAGTCGCGGGCTAGTAATATTGTATATGTGAAAGTAATTTTGTCTGTTTGTAATGTTTTCACGGCTAAACCGCTGAATTGATCTTGGCGAACCCAGAACCCAGAGAAAGCACATAGGGTACCGGCGGGAAGCAGCTAGTTAATTATGGAGTTAAATTTTCTGATTTAAAATGTAGAGCTTTTGTCAATCTCAGACAGTCATGTCTTACACATGTAAAGGTAAAATAAACACTGACCTCGGGTGGAAATGGCGTCAGTATGCATATACAAACGAATGGCGTTAGGATTGCTACGATGCCCCGCCAACGTATGGCTAAAAACCTTTTAATACTCGATCTGATAGAAAGTATCACCATCTCACTGGAAAATATAAAATAGTGAGGCACCTGCAATATTTCTGTTATTGCATTGAAAATACGCAGGTGCTCTTTTGTACTCGGTAAAACCTAATTGCTTTTGACATGTCATCGTATTGCTAACGTTCTGATGGCTCTTATTTAATTGACAGTAATGGCGGTCGAGTTAAAGACGATGACATGTCAGTAGCAAGATAAGGTAGGTTATAATAATATAAGGATGAAGAAGAAACTTAGAGACATAAATATCAAGTAACACTAAACACCGATGCAATTAGGAGTACTGGGGGATTACCATGACATGCCAGTTTAGGATGAGTGTAAGGACCAGAGCTATAGCAGTTACATGGCTTTGTCTTTTTCTCTCACCGTAAACTGCACTGCTTAGCCATGTCAACACT
Organism: Acleris holmiana; assembly: GCA_949316455.1. NCBI lineage: Eukaryota > Metazoa > Arthropoda > Insecta > Lepidoptera > Tortricidae > Acleris > Acleris holmiana. The sequence goes on along the minus strand of OX438770.1, from coordinate 8,278,535 downwards.
GCCACACCCTTTATAATATGTATAAGGAGTGTGCCAGTGTTCACAGAACATAATTCTAAAATAAATATTAATTTCCTTATCCTATAAATTACATTCTTAATCATAGATAAAAAAAATAATAGCTATTTAACACAGTAACGGCGTGGCTGAACCGTATATTTACCTTACGGCACGTAACCCAGCCACGAGCTGAAATCGCGCCACTCCTATTCCCTAAATCAGCCACGTAGAGCTCATTCTCACCTCAAACTCCCCAAACACAGCAACAACATTCGAAAGCAAAGATCAAAAGCATTTCCACGAATCCAGGGGTCAATTAATACGTCAATGCGAAGCTCGATAGAGAATAGCACCACAGCTGAGTCTACCGTCAGTTCCCTCCCGATAGCTGGGCGGCGCGGTACTCCCTCACGCCCACCGCTCTAAGAATACACTCACGAAACAATCGCCAACGCAACCTGTGTTCCCTAGTGCTCAACATGAGAACGTGTTTATGTGTATAAAAATGACATAAAATATAACTCCAGTTTATACGTATTGATGATTTGTGCAGGATAGTGAGATCTGGCAGCGATACACGACTCAATCAACAGGTTAGTTTTAACTATCTGTGATACATGCTGTAAATGATGTCCGATGAGCTCCGCTTGGCAGCTGTGGCAGGATCAGTGCTATTAAAAGTAGTTTATAGTTTTTAGGATAAGAAAAAATACGACGAACCAGCTGTATTTTTATATCATTGCAAATAAATAGACATTGCTTTGGGCTGCGAAAATTAAATGTTTAGGTCTGTTATTTCTTAAAATTGTAATTTTTGCGCGGTTATGGAACTGAGTTACAGTTAAAACATTTTTAGATTAATCCGTATAGCTATCCAGGCAATTATAGACTGAATATTTAATCATTAATGATGAAATTAAACAATTAATGTAACATGAGTAATCAACACAAGAAAAAGTAAAAACTGAGATAACATTTAACCACTCTGCATACAAAAAAATACCCAATGGTAATTTGATATTTAGTTATTTTATTAACTAGTCAAGCTCAAAAAGGAAAAACTGAAATAAAAACATTTTTATTTTCTAATTTTGCATATTTCTGAAAATGAGACTGTGTTTTTACGGATTATTTCACCTTAAATAAATTTTATTTTTACACTAAGTATAATTTCCCGCATACCCATGGGCCATGCCAAGATCCTGAAAAGATCTTAAAGCTTCGGGGCTGAAATTGTGAAATTTAGATGCGAATTTCCTGTAAAAATATAAATCCGCTGTATTAAACATCACATACATACAATTAAAATAAGAAGAAATTATACAAAAAATGCGCCATGTAATGAGTCAACAGACTTGGGGCAAGAAATCTTTCGATTTAATAAAAAATCTGCGTAATATGTTCGCTGAAGGGCGTTTCGATAAAATAATAGATACCCTTTTTTAAAATATATCTCTAAATTGCAATAACTCTTAGACAACCTTACAAAGAAGAGGATTGAACTTAAGTTAACTTCGTAATTAATATTTTTCGAGTGATTTCAATAATATTAATTAGCTGTTAATTACTTTTCAAACGTAAAATAAACCTAAGTGATACTTTTTATAATTAAGGTGTCGTTGGTATTTTGATTCTGTTATGAATTGTAACTTGGCACAAAGCAACTAAATGCATTTTTTAAAACATAATATAGATTTACCATTTTCGGTTAAATTGGGGTAGGATTAAATTATAGAATGGAAAATAAGTGTTTTAAATACGAGTCAAGTAATTTAATTTAAACGACTAAGTTCAGTCCAACTCGAACACATTGTTCAAAGAAAACAGAGTACACGCCACTATTTTTTTTCTATTTTTAGGTACAAAATTAGGCATAGGTTATACAGATTTTTTTAGGTTTATTTTATCAAGCAATACTTAATTGTTTGTTTCATAGTAACATAAAGCTTGTATCGTGCTAAAAGCCAGTATACAATCAAACCATATCTATTCTCTCGAGTGGAATTGATAAAAATCAAACCGAACACACTTCACGAATAAAACAGTACGAAAATCACAAAAAAACTTGTTAGTACTCTCGAGTTTTAAGCTGGTTGTAGGTCACTAGCATAGAATTTTGAGGTTTTGATATTAAATTATAAGTTTAAACCTTTTAACCGACTTGCTATGCTACATAAAACGATCAAACATTAAAGTCAATTAATGAAAAAGTCTGTGAGTTCGTTACAGAGTATAAAAGTGTTGTCTAATATGTAAGTTTAACAGTGGCCTTAGGATGCATAAAATGATAATATATAATTTTTTTATCAGGTTACTGTTACTAAATACATTTTTGGCTGGTACTTACTCACTATCAGGACTATCAGTATCAGCGCCGCTGGTATTTAGATCGTTTGTATTCCCTGCTACTTCATCAGCCATTTTGGTATTTTTTATTATTTTTGGTAATTATTTATAATCTTACACTTTCTTGTAATTGTACAATTCTATTTGGCCATGCCTCGCAACACACTAGCGCAACCAATTATGTTACACACAAATCAATATAATTTTGACGTTATGTATAAGTAGCTCGCTCTGCTTAAGTTCTGGGGGCAAGGAAGTGCCCATTCCAAGTATATTTAAGCTAGAAGCTAGTTTCGTTGTTGTTTTTCGTTCATGCCCAATTTTTCTTTATTTAATGCTTGCGTACCTTCAAGGTGCTTCTGATTCGAGTTAAAGAAAATCCGGTCCTCTAGTGAATAAGACTAATTGCGTACCTCGGCGATCATTATCACCATAAATAAATCAAGAAACGTTGGAGACACTCCGTTTCGAATCTGAATCTGAAATTTGCTAACCGTATCCAATTTACCTAGTATTTTGCAGGTGTATTTTAGTTCTTTTGTCGCCATATAAATTTATATTTTTGGGATCGTAATAAGACACATAAGAAGCAGTAGTTATTGTAAGCCATGGACGAAGGAACTACAGGAAACGTTGGCCTAGTTGGGAGTTACTCTGCCTCCGAAGCCAGCGGTCCTGGGTTACAAATCCCGCTAAGGGCAGATGTTTGTGTGATGTGCGCGAATATTTGTCTTGGATGTTTTCTGAGTATTTAAGAATATATTTCTCTATATAAGTATGTTTATCATTGTCTAGTACCCATAGTACAAGCCAAGAACTTAGTTTGGGACTAGGTCACTTTGTGTGAGTGTGTCCCCTGATATTTATTATTTTGAAATATGTATAATAAATATGCCATTCTAGCATTTAATATATGATTAAAAATCACGTATGAACATGTCTACTAATAAGTAAAACTAAAGTTTTTGGGACTTTTGTATACAGACTTTGAAGACATTTAAAAGTGTCACAATTGGATATACATAGTAAACCTCATGACAATCCAATATTCCTTTAGGCTCCAATTGCTTTCAGAGAATAAAAACTGCACTTACTTTAGTATGAATCATGAAAAGCTATCGGTACGAATATATTTATGGTTTTTAATTTACATGGTTTATGCACAAACCAAATAATTATGGCGATCGTTGACAAGCTACCACGTTATAAATGTTAGCGTAAAGATCTTTCTGGAGATTAATCGGATGGTGATTTTAAGTGTTTATAAAAGTCGACTTGTTGACGGTTTTAAACAAAAGACAATCAAAAGTACAAAATCTAAATTTGGAATAACGATATAGGTAACACCGAGAGCTCGCAATTTTAGCATACAAACCACAGACTACTAAGAGATACTACGTAATATAAACCCTTCTGGCACGACTCCAGTCTGTTGTCCATTTCTTACAGTCGCATAGTTAAGTAATAATATAATTAATAACGCTTTTGTTAAATTTGGAAATGTTTAAATTCTTAATAAGTTACCCAACATTTTACACACATACATACATTACACATTACATTTATTTATTTTCATTTTTTTACATTTTTGTTCATTTTGTTTGTTTAGTTCTTCACTTATGATTGAAATACAAAAAAAACGCCTGCAAAACGCAAGAAATAACTTCTTCTAAATTGGTAGGTCGGTTCAACTGAAGTCAACCAACCTAAAAATTTAAAAGAAGTAATTTCTTGCGTTTGTGAAGGTGGTTTTCTGTTTTTTAAACATTTATATACTTTTTAATGCAAATGCTGGAATAGTTACTAAAAATACTAAAATCGCTATAATTATGTAGGTATGTTTAAATGTTTGACGAATTCCCTCGATTTCTTCTAAATCCCATTTTTGGACCCTGAGTTCGTGAAAATGGAATTATTTTAGGAAAAGTAAGCATACTCTTTTGAGTAAAAAAATATTTTTAGAATACAGTTCACAATTGACAGAGAAATCGGTGAACATACAAAAAACCCTTCCCTTTATTTCCAAAGTAAAGTAAAGCAAAGAAATATACTGTGGCTCACAGATATTAATCGAGAATTGTATTTATTCACCATAAACTTAAACAAAAAATAAGTCAAATCATGGTAAATATGAACATAATAATATTTTAATCGAATATCTTGGACCAAAAAAACCTCAATTTCCTCCTTTACGTAGATTACCCTACATTATGTAGATAACCATTTCCAACGTGTATAACTTGTATAAGTAACAAATTCTTGAAGGCAGAATCTGCGATAAGTATATCCCAAGTTTTTCTTCACCGTCAACAAACGAGCTCTTCAAGAACGAAAAGCCTTAGCGCAAACTCTAAATCGGCGATAAAGTGGGACTTTAATAAGAGGATAAGTCAGTAAACAAATACTTGGGCGGCGTCGCTTTGCCGTCTCCGTCTCGGCGCCGTCGCCAGGCGCCATCTTCCTGCTAATTAACTGATTTATCAAGTTATAGTGTAAATAAGTGACAGGCGATGAGATTTTATATCTTGGCTTTAATAGAGGAAAGGATGGTTAGCAAAATAAAAAGAAGTATCCCCTTGTTTTACAGAAGCTCATTTCATAGGCTGTATCACTTAGCAGAATTTTTCATTTCATAATAAACTAATTTCTGCTGAAACCTTAACGTTTTCAGATTATCTTTAGCATGAGTTACGTAGGTTAGGTTAGGTTAGACCTGTAACCACTAAAAAAAAATCTGAATATAGTCAGGTTACAGCAGAAATTAGCTTTCTGTGAAATGAAAATTCTGCGAAGTGATCATTCTATGAAATGAGTTTCTGTAAAACAGTGTAGAACCGTTTTATTTGCTACCGGATGCAAACGAGCTAGTTGTTTAATTGACAAAGTCGGGACAATGTTTATTTATATTTCGTCCGCGTAGAAGTTACCTATCGCTATTTGAAAAGGATTGGGAAATAATATTATAATAGTTTTAACTATTAGCTTCGCTCGCTCGTTCATAAAATGTCATAATTTTGCTGACTACAATCTTCGGAAAAAAAACTGAACATTAACAACTTTTTTTAGGTCTTATCAGCGACACCTATCGTGAAATCGGAACAAACAAACTAACTGTCAAACATTGGTATTCAAATTAACTTTAATATAATAGTAAATGTAAAAGGTTGGGTTCCTACTCACGCTTACACGTCTATTAGATGTCAAACGAAATCGCTCGACCAACAACTGGCATCAGACGAAGTTGCGCGACATCACAAAACTTCGTTTGACGTATTTAGCTTTTACTTTGTTCATTATATCCCGACAGCATATTTTCTTGGACACCAAGAGACTAAAAGCTGGTTTAAAAAAAGCATGTATTCAGCTTCAAGGTTGAGGAAGAGCGAGGTTGCTATCACCAAGGAAGAGATCGGTCTGTGTGAACGTTCCGTGGTTATTTGGCAGCTGTAATTTTTAGATTCTCTTGGTGATTTGATTTGTTAACGTATTCTTGCCACATTCCTTTCTCATACGTTCATTATTTATAATTGAGTATAAACGGTGCTCTGCTCTTTTTTGACATTAAATCAATTTAAAAAAAAACTTATTTTATTAAAGTGGTATTATTCCGAACTACTTTCGGAATTCATGTTATCTCGAAAATGTCATCCAATGGTATGATAATATTTGCTTTATTTGAAAGGCGGTCTTTTTAACATCCTGTTTATGACTTATGATTATGACTGAACGGGTTTCAATATTTAGAGCACTGGTGTTGCATGTTCTAGATTAGAAACATAGGATCCTCTGTGAATATTTTTTTTGTGGGCAAAGTTAATAAAGTTTTACGCGGAAGAAGCTACACGAAAACGCTAGTATAATCTTTGTATGAGTTTGTATGGATGTACAAATGATTGTCTTTTGATTACGCGTAAACGAAAGAACAGGCTTGGATATAAATTAGTCGTGTCATATTATGGTCGTTTTTATCGCGGTGCACAAAACATCTGTCACTGTCGCACTTATATACAGGGGCCCTAGCCAAGATGCAAACGCTTCTAACGTTTTTCTTTTCTATCGCTCAAAATGTATGGGATGACATTCTCGTGCGTTTCGATAAACCACGTGGTCGACTGTCATCCCATACATTTTGAGCGATAGAAAAGAAAAACGTTAGGAGCGTTTGCATCTTGGCTAGGGCCCCAGGTCAGAATAAATGAGACGGATGTTTTATCTACATTTATCCACATCGATATACACGACCATACGTTGGGTAAGGAAAAAGAGTCAGTTCTAACAGTTGCGGTCAAATAAAAGAAAATTAAAAAATAAATATTACAAGAATGTTACGTGTTTAAAGCTTGAGCAATAATTTTACGCTCAAGCGGTTTTAGTGCGAGAGCTCAAGTCGAATAATGTCTCTCTACCTATTAGTATGGACTCGTAAACGGTTGTGACGTCAGCAACGGTAACTTGTGCGTAAGTTATCGCAAACGCTTATGTTGACTATAAAACGGGACACCGTTGTAAAACAAGTACGTTTTCATTTAATTAATTAAAACTTAAATGCGTTATCGTAAAAGTGCTGACTGAAACACTGACATAGATACAAGTAAGACAGGCAGGTATACAGTGCATATATTGACCTACAAAACTTGCTTGAAGTCGACTTTAAGTGTGTCTAACCGACTAAACAAGACCCCAAATGACCTTATAGGACCTTACAGTAAACGTTTTAGAACCTTTAAGTATAGTTTTAATGGTGTGTCATTTTTATATTCAGATGTCTGATTACGCAACATAATTTTACTTATATAACTGTTAATAATCTTGTCGTTCATAAATTTAGACCCTCTAACCTTATTATTTTTACAAGCATCCAAAGTTCCAAAACAATAATTTTAATTATGAGGAGAAATGATTACTAAATTATATTGTAAACTATTTTCACAGTTCTTAACTGTTCTTAACAGAATGTTAATATACTTTGAAATAATGTCTTCTTGTATCCAAAGCTATAAATTTATCTAAGGCTTTTGAAACACCCGATAATATCACAGAACTTTTACCAGATGCTCAAACAAAAGATAACAAAGTAAAATACGAAACAGAACACAAAAGGTATGAACAAAGGCAAACTTATCCCTTTAAGGGATCTCTTCCAGGTAGCATTTGAGCGATAAACTTATAACAATTAAAGAGACAGAAGATAAAGATAAAAATAGCATCCAAATATCTATTAACATATACATGTAATAAATAGGATAAATAAACAAAATATATTGTAGTGTAATTCTAATTAAATACAATACTAAATAAATCAATAATTAAATATACTATAAATATTAAAACAAGAAAGGACATCAGTCATAAGTCATAAATCCGGAACAAGAGTCAAGCCAGTACTTCCTCAGCATAGATGTACTGAATACCCTACAGTAATATTTCATCACCATGATCTCAGCCGAAACACGGCTACTGCTGATCATTAGGCCTTCTCAGAATATATTTACTCTTTCTTAATTAGCTGTTGACGCTTTCTGAATCGTGTTACCAAAGGCAAATGTTCATCTCTTTTTAAACAAACACAAGTAGCTGAAACATTATGCACATATGAAAAGTATTACGAGTTCCTCCCTATATATCTCTTTTAAGTGACGTAATGCCAAAAATACGGGGCCATATTGTGGGGAATTATTACTCACTAAGCTTCCACGGGCTTTTATGGAGCTCGCGAGACATGTTAATCTTTTAAGGGACTTTCTCGGGATCAATTGCGTGAAACACTCAGAATTCCTAAAGGACGTTACCTCCGCTCGTCGCTCACTAAAGAGAATATTCGTCTCTTTAATTATGACCAGGGCTTATTCGGATTAAAGATTTAAATGGCGTTCCAACCGCTCTCGAAACATTTGAACTGTTGTTTGTGGAAACTAAATTGATTATAATTATGTTACTTACTTTGTAAGATTAACGTTCCTTTGTAGCTCCCAAAATGCAATGCTTTTAACAAATGTTGGCTTTGTTTCAACGATTTACGAGTTCAATGTGGGAGATGGTAAAACACAAAAATAGGTGTGGCAAATTTTTTTTTTTTTTATTTGGCTTACATGTAATTATTTTTTTTTGATAAATTTTATTTTATGGTTTTGTATGAAGACCACACGGGGAAAATAGTACAAGTCACTCATTAATATTTTAAAATAAATAATGTTCATTAAATATTTACGGCCTCATAGTGTAGGTAAATTAATATATTTTTTAATGACTTGTGTCTTATTGTTTTAATTTTTTTATTGGATAAGCAATGAATTTGCAAGAAGTCAATTTACAAACGGGGACTCATAAAGTTATTCTTGTCGCAATATCTCCATGATTATAGAGCGTAATGAATTCTTAAATAAGTTTTTTTCATAACAAATTTTCATTACAGGTTCAACTATGGAGACGGATAAAATGTCCACAGCGTCGTCGGTAGGCGCCGAGCGAAGGCCCCTGATGCAGGCCCTCGTGGTGGAGAGGAGGATTCTCTTCGCGGCCACCATATTGGTGGGCTTGTGCACATTCCTGTGGATCACAGCTGTGTGTACGAGCAAATGGGTCCACATACAAAGGGACGGTGAGTAATTCATTAATTTCATTATACACTCTGTGGGCCTAACATGCTGCAACTAGACAAGATTTTGACATAAGCTAGGGACTTTTATCCATCTATTCCATACTCCAACGTAAGAATGAAGTTTAAAGGTTTAAAATAAATGTGTGTTTTGTGTAACTTATGTCTTTTTATTAAAAAGGAAAAAGAATATAACAAAAATTAAAGGAGAAAAAAATACGGGTGATCTGAGGTCGGGAAGTGGAAGTCCCGCTCCCCCCCCCCCACCCCCCTCTGTAAAAAGTTGTAGGTAATTTTATTACCTACAACTTTACCATTTAACTTTTTTTCATAGGACTTGTAGTTTTACCTTAAATCGAGATAATCATTTTACCCTTCCACTTCCTGACCTCAGATCGCCCGTAAATTATTTTTCCTTTAATTTTTGTTATATTCTCTTCCTTTTCCAAAGGGTTTGATCCCACTATTTTTTTTCTATTTTTACCATTTACAAAGGCTGCAGCCCTGGTCTACTAATTTTTATTTGATACTAGTTCCCGTTTGACGTATTTGACACAAGTTCCCGGTTCAGCGTGTGGGCCCCACTGGGGAATAATAATACAAGTTAACTCAATACAATTTTCTACAAAGTCTACCTACTGGTGAAATGTACCGCATCGACTAATATTATCAATCTACTGAGTTTCGAGAAATGGGCCCCTGGAGAGACGCGAGAGAATTTTAATCAAATATTTCTCTCGCATTTAATAGGTCGTTGCGTAGAGTGCATGGTAAAATATATTTATATTGCTGTTAAATAAGTCAAGAAGACGTTATTAAAGGGTGAAGCATGATATTTCTAGCTACGAGATGGTCATAAAAAGGCAAGAAATATGATTATTAAGATATTTGCAATGATCATTCACATCAATATATATCATAAAATTACTAGCATAGAGACATTTATATCGCCAACGTCAGGGTTGCCAACGTAGATGCAGTCGTTGGATTTCAGTCTTAAGATTCCCATTAACATCAGGCAGCCAGTATGCTACCTAGTCAAAAAAAATAGAGCCGACCAAGAGAAAGTCAAGTAGTTGACAAAAAAATATAAAATAGTTACGATATTAGTTATGTGAACTAAAGCCGACAGTGACAACTTCTTTTTTCTTTAATGATTCAACTAACATCTTAGTTGGTGTATTAACGTCTCGTTAGGCTCGTATGGAATGAAGACGCTTATTCGGTACAATCAGTCTTTAAATAAAAGACCAAGTTTTTTTAGTTTTGTCTTCTCTATACCATAAAAAAACCTTATTATATTCGTAATGTGAAATACGCTTTACTGCGCTACCATTTTCAGTAAATGGTGATATGCGCGAGTAATCTTGCGAAAGCTTTTATCGACGGCACATTTCGTGGTATCCTTGACCATAATGCATTATGCAAATGCTGATGTATAAAAATAGTAACGAATATTAATCAACTTCGAAGTTGGAACGTTGATATATTTAGTTGTTATTAAAATACTGGTCACCAAAGACTAAACAAAGGTTATAAATGGAAGCCGCCGAAAAACATATTATGCAAGATGTAGCCATATTTTCGGCGGTCCCCGGCTAACGATTTATAAGCGGCCCATTTTAAAGACAAATGGACGTTCAACCGGAGATTAAGAAATACACGCTAAGGGTTTTAATATATAATAGAATAGAATAGTTATTGTTGACATATGATTTTCATATTATTTATACATATTATTCATTTCATTTTCATTTCTCACTACATATTACAATTTTCTTTATAAATTTGCACCAAATATGTATTTAAAAAAATCATGCAATATATGCATAATATTAACCATTATTTACTATTGCTAATAAAACTAATTATTCTATTATCAGACTAGTCAGTAAGAACTGGTACATGTATATAACTGACACCTGTAAGTTATTACTGTTAGTTTAGAAACAAAGTTCTATGCTAGACTCAAAACTTCTTACAGGTGTAATGCCGGCCTAAGTTGTAAAACTACTAATTTGTTTGGTAACAATCTCAGGATTGTTTAACGTCACGCACGTCACGTGTTCCTAAAACCATTAAACACAACTAAAATTTGTGCGTATGCTTTACTGCTGCTCGCTTTATTTTCCAAAAAACAACGTTGTGTGAGCTAAAAAATATTTTTATGATTAATGTCCAACTATATCAAAAGTAAAAATATACTTACGTTGTTAATGTCAACAAAAATAACACGTTAAATTGAGTAACAAAAATATTGTATTCGTTAAAACGTCCAGAAGTGTTATTTTACATGAGTAATTCACATTATTTAGGTGCTCATAAAATTTCTTGACATAATTATATTAAAGGGAAACGTCAGGGTTACTATGGGATGTTAATCTTTCAACGTTTTCTTAATACTTGTGAGGTTTTTTTGTGTAGGTGTTGCTTCGATTTGATTTCGTTATTTCTCTTTGGCGAAATATACAAAAAATATAAAAAGACAAGACGAAAAGAATAGTTTAATCTTTTTTTGTACTTTTTAATGTTATTTCATTGCTTATTTAATATTTTTTATTTGATTTTATGCGGTAGGTACTAAATTATTTTTCTTTCAAAAAAGATAATGAATGTCTATGAGGCCATAATCATTCAATTTAAAATGTGAATTTAGTGGCTAACTCTTTTGTTTTCGTGTGGTCTATAAATCTTGTAGTTTGTCATAATAACTCAATCGTGTCAGCGCAGTACGATACTACGACTATTTTACTGAGCAATTACTGATTCTCTTACTGTTGGTTAAAGATCCATTGTTTTGCAGAACGTAAACCAACAATCTCTTTTTTTATTATACCTGAATAATTTTAAGTTTGAAAAATAAGTGTAATTAATTAATAAGGTTAAGTAAAAATACAAGGTGATATTTTAATGATATATTTTTTAACCTATCGCCCGAAGTCGGATTCGGAACGCAAAAAATTGAGTCCGAGAATTTTAAAATCGCATTGACTTCGGTTAGATACTAAATTTTGGTGACGAATTTGGTTAAGACGCTGTACCTTAAATTATGTTAAAGATAGAATTCGTTGCCTAATTAAATCCGATGACACATTGACACTGGTACTACAGGGTTACGAGAAACATGCGCACGGCGGCGGTTTATTTTTAATTACGGACGTGTGGCATTGGGGTCGCTGGCCGTCGGTCTATTTTTGGCCGCTGTACGTGTGTACCACAATATACTTATTGTGATTAGGGCTCTGAAATATCGCAATAGTAAAGTAGTTAACCTAGAACGTGGTCGTCAACTCGGCGCCGCATTCCGGCTGACCTAGCACAAGACTTTGTACAATGTTCGCGATTCAACAGCTACAAACAAAGTTACTGACCAAAGAATGCCTACAATGTATTTGTGTTACTGGACATTTGACTCAGTTTTTTTTAATTTATTTGTTTCTATTTATAACTTACATAAGTACTATAAATTTGTTTTCCCACCAATCTGTTACGTTTGATGGCGATATGGAATAACGCATGTGTGAAAATTGCTATATAAATTTCCAACAAAAAACAAAAATGGGAAACGGAAACGTACAAAGCTAGATTTAACAACAACATAATATAAATCGTGGAAATCGGACTTGATTTAGGGGTGAGAAACATTATCACTAATTTGTAAGGAGTTTTTTTGATAGCTTCGCAATTCAAGCAGCACTTCACAATTATCTTAAGGTAATTAGTAAATTAAACAGTTCAGTCGTTTTTTAAAGCGTAGTCACTGGTCGACAAACAACAAACAAACCAACAAAAGAACAGTTCAATTCAAACTACCTTCTCATGTATTATGCAGTTTATTGCCTTAGTCACGCTTAAAATGAAGCAGCAAAGTGACGATTTTCGCAACGCAAATTGAATGCCACTAAAATTTATATTCGAGACTAGACAAATTAGTTTGTACCTATTTACGAATGCCAGCTGTCTGGCTGGCTGCCAACGTTAAGAGTCATTAACACCGGCAATTGTTTTCAGGTACCTCCTTCAATGCAACGGGTAACGGGACCATGTTTCTGTCAAGTGATTCAGGGGTGTGGGAGATATGCCGAAACGAGTTTAAGTGGAATGCCACCTCGACTTCGCCTAAACCCAACGGGACAGTATCTGCGCAGCCCTGTGTAGTCAGCGGTGCTGTAGGACAATGCTTTACATGTAAGTGAAGATGTTTGACATTATTTTCTAGCTTAACCTTACCTTTAATGTAATTATAAAACTATAAACAACACACTGCGAACGCAGAGTTCAAAAAGTATCAAAATCACATCAAATCACAAAGACCTTTGATTAAGTTAGTCAACTCCTTTCGTATTTACTTTCACATGAACCATTTTAAACACCCGCCGGGTTATAACAACGTTTATGGGAGGAGAATTGATCAGTACGTGGTGCCGCGCGTACTAAACACCTTAACTAAGGATCTAATTAATCCTCTAGAATGTAATATTAACCCAAAATTATGTAAAAGACTGCTGAAAAAACAGTATACTTCATTGCAAGTCTCAGTAAATGTGTTTATTATTTTGTATAATTTCGGACCGCTTCGCGCGTTCTCGCCTGCTATTGTATAAACCTTAGAGGTTTCTAATAGTGGCTCTAATAGTTAAAAAAGCTGTATTTTATTTTTCTGTAATAATAAATAAATTAATAAATATATGAAAGAAGTTAAGTAACTCTAATTTCCGACCCATGAATACTTCTTCCCTTGAACTTTTTCTTTTCACATCTTTAATATTATGATAGCGTTTTCAAAGTAATCTCCAGATATCTCGTTAGGACTCTGAACTGTATATATGTAGGGTACTTGAGCTTCAAGGCGTCGTCGACGGCAAAACGTGTGAATGGATCGCGATAAGAGGAAAATGATGTCGTTGCCGGCGGATACTACTGGGTGAGCGGATATGTGCTCGATAACGTCTTACGTCGGGCAAGGCTCTCAGCTATGCGATTGCGAGAAAATAAGTACCGTAAAATGGGGTTAGTTTGAATAATTTAAAACGTAAATCTTCTGTTTAACTCCTGCATTTAATCGTAAAATAAATTGTTGAAATGATTGGCCCCGTGTGGTTGCCGGGTTAGAATAGTGCCACTCCATGTCTTCCCGTGGATGTTGTAAGAGGCGACTAAGGGAATAAGGGCTTGTAGTACTGTTAGGCGATGGGCTTGCAACCTGTTACTAATACACTAGTAAACTTCTTGGCCTGATTGTGCAAATTGTGGTTACAGAATTATCAACAAGTCTTTTAAGAGATGTTTGTGTTTCTGTAGTTCTGCCTACCCCACTCAGGGAATGAAGGCGTGATTTTATGCTGTGTTGTGTTGTGATTGCATTGGCGACTACTCATTTCGAGTACTTAAATTAAAGCAACTAGAGCTAGACAACGGTAGATGGCTAAGTAGAGAATAAACAATACGCTGCTTAAAATTTCGATGGAAAAAAGGGGCTACTTGATTATCCCTGTATTTGCATCGTAATAATGAAAGTCACCCCTGACTGAAGCATGTCAAAATTGGGTGGTTTATTGTTTCGACAGTTTTGTATGTCTGAAAATACTTGTACTATTGATATTTTACGCTCGCGTATAAATCACGTAAAAGTAATGCCACGAAAGATCTGAAAAATAACTGACATCAACATCGCACAGAATCGATTATTCAAAAATTATCAAATTCGTCTCGTCTTTCTAAAGTCACCCCATGTTACCTAGGTACTTATTAGGTATTTTCATATGAACGAATGGAGGCATATTAGGATTATACTCGATTCGATCACTTAAGTATTACTAAAAAAACCGGCAAGAGTATGTCGGATCATGCTCAGTGTAGAGTTCCAAAAGCTTTTACTACAAACACAGAAAACACTCTCAAAACCAATGGGTATTAACGAATTTTCTATTTAAAGTTATTTGGTACTGTGTCAGGTGACTTTTAGTAGGTATAACGCTTTAGCCGCCTGTTTCTGGATTAAACCGTGGATAGACAGACAGATGGTTAGACCGACAGACGGACATACGGACATATGAACAGACGGACATAGCAAAACTATAAGGGGAACCCTTGTTGACTTCGGAATCTTAAAACATATACACTAGTACCTATTATCATAACAATCATAATTATCTGCCGAAGGATGTCCACTGCTGGACCTAGGCCTACCCCAAGAATTTCCACGATGTTCGCATTCATCGACTTCCCGCAATCTTCAGCAGATCATTGGTCCACCTTGTTGGATTTAATAGGTTTGATTAAAAATATGGCATCAGGTACAACACGGTTTTTAAGTACTGAACCTGGGCTGGGCCGCTGTTCAACTGCGTTATATTATAACGATATCGTGTTTGACGTGTTTTATAATAGTTTATGTCACAGTCGCAATTATTGTCAATGACATAAGAGTTATGAAAACGTTGACAATACGGAAACACGTCAAATACTATATCGTTATTACCGTGTAGAATCCCAGCCCTGATTCTACATGATAAAAACGAGTCTTTGACGTATTTTCGTATTGTCAACTTTTTTATAACTTTTATTTACTTGACAGTAATGACGGCCGTTAAGAACCATACTAAAACACGTCAAACGCAATGTCGTTTTAACCCAGTAGAATAGAGGCCCTGTAGCTATTCTAGAAATCGTGCTAAGCTCACACACGTGCTAGTTGCTGCCTTGATTACGAACAGTCACTGTTGTTGTAGCTCGCTTGTAGCTCGGTGCGCTTTGGCCGGTCACAGCAATAAAACAATGTCGCGTAGCCAAATCGCAAGCGATTAACAACTTTGGCGACACATTTAGCGCAGGGATCGTTACCGGTATTCTGACTACCGGTTTTAAATGAGGTATTACCGGTTATAATTGACTTTCACTATTTATACCGCTAAAGCTCTGATTAGCGGTATAATGAATACCGGTATTCAAGTTTATTATCGGTTTAGACAATTGACAACAATACCCCTTTTTGATACTTTACCCCTAAAAACCATAACCTGTAATACCTGTCAGTGTCAATATTCTCGTTTATATTGATTATGTAAATGTTTTCGGTGCTCTTACAAAAAACTTGACTCGCCTTAGACAAGTCTGAAATTACAGTTCATTAAAGTCCAATTGACATTTCACTTATCAGGTACAATGAATAGCGGTATTGAATACAGGTATTTAATACTGTTAATATTGAATACATAGCGATAAAAACAAAAGCGGAATGACAACAATACCTCTAATTCGAATATAGGTATTATTTTTTTACGGTAATAATTTGACAATGTAAATACAGGTATTAAATAAAACTGGTTTTACAATCCCTGGTTTAGCGTAGTAGGTAGTGCCTATTAAGCTAGCGTGCCTTGGTTCGATTCTCGGTTTGGGCAAATATTTGTGTGATGAGCGCGAATATTTGTTCTTATCTTGGATGTTTTCTAAGTATTTCAGAATTTATTAAAAAAATACCTTTACAAGTACTTTATCGCTGTACTAAGTAGGTATCAAGTTAGTTAGAACGAGTGATAGAAGTGAGTACTAAGAATTGTCACGGGAATGTGGCGAGCGGAAAAAAATGTTATTGTATTTCGTATGCGAATCACTAGCCCAATTTTTTTGGAAAATCTTAGATTTGCAGTTTGATAGGTTAGTTAATACACTTCAGGATATTTTGCAGAGTTCGTATTTTAATGTCATATTCATATATTTGAAAAGTATGTGGAATCTAACCTTTGCACAAACGCCTTAAACATAGTCATGTTTGCATAGATTATTTTATTTATATTTATTTCATTTTTACTACTCCCGACCACAGGGAATTCATTGCAATGTCAACGTGCTATCAAATGTTAGTAGTTCTGTTATTACGGACAAGCGGCGCTAGTTCAGTTTATTTAGTTTATTCATTCATCATTGTAATATTAGGTACAATATCAGTTGCATTGCATGTTAAAATAAAAAACTAAATTAAATTGGGACGTCAACATAAATAATTAAAACAAGAGCAATGAAATATCTAATAAAAGGTCACTTATCCGATGTCAATACACAATAATAATTTAACAATTTAAGTTCCATAGCTTCATCAACGGAGTACAATTAATTATCCAATAAAAAGTTTCTCAGCTGATGTTTAAATGCTTGTTCTAATAGCCATATACGCATGTTTTGGACAAAGCCACGATAACGTCACATACTCGACTGGTAAATACAACATTTTATGAATCTCGAGAATTATGAAAGCCTCATTCACATCATTGTAAATTCAAATAGATTTCAAGTTATGCGGTGGTCCAAATTTAGTCCAAATGGTTCGTGTAAATATACAAACGGCCGCCGGTGCGTCGCCATTTTCGTTTTCCGAACGATTAATTCAAGAGATAAACTAAATGAAAATGTCATGGGAACTTTATGCCGTATCTTGGTTAGGTAAAAACACCTATTATGGTGCGTCTTCACTGAGAGCATTCGCGTGTAATAATGATGTGGTGTGGACGTTGAGCCGAGCGTTACTGTGGTCTACGAGTACAACACTTGAATATTCGACGCCGAATGCTCATTACACGCAAATGCTCTCAATGAGGACGCACCATTATGGGCAATGCTCCAAAGATGAACAATAACATTTTTTAAATAAAAACTTTTTCTTTGTTATACATACATACTTGCCAATACCAAACATTTTATTTTTATAGTAGTACTTAATCCCGAATCTTTTTAAAATTATCTAATTGTAACGCTAAAAGCATATCAATCTCCGAAGCTTATGTTTATGGGAGAGTTCATAACTGGAGCACCTTTGATAAGATTTCATTATACTTACAAAGAAAGCTACCGCGGCTATAACTGTTTTTCCTGAATTCCATGCGGAATGGGCGTTTGCTTTAAATAGATTTCAGCGAGTCTGCACTTGTTCGAGTTTGTTTTGCTTTTCACGAGAGTGTACCCCACCGGGGCGTAAAGCACCTACGTTTATTTTTCCCACGACGCCTTCTGGCATAGCTCATTTAGCGTGTGCATTAACACTTGTTGGTTTAGTTTGTTATCAGATCTATTCTCAGAACGTTTAAAAGAAACCACTAAACATTTAGCAACTGGGCTTGTAATTTGTGGACGAGTTAATTTTGCTCGCAAGGTTAAGTTTCTATCTTAGGCGGGCTTGCGCCATTTTTTTCCCAGAACAGTTAAGACTTACCCTTAAGATGATCTGAAAGGTTTGGTATGAATCTGACAGGAGTTAAAATCTAACTCTGACTTAATGATGATAACCCAGCGTGGTGCAAGTGGGCCTTATACAGATATATTTTTAGCGTTCCGTTTTCAAGGGAGCGGGAACCTATTACTTAGTGCAGTATGCGGTCTGTTAAGGCACCCAAAGATCAACAGTTGGATAACCGGCCGAGAGGCATGTAGCTCTGTTAGAATGAGAGGCGTGTATAACATTCTCTCTTTTTTTCAACATTCTCATTCTACCAAACAGCTGCGTCCCTCTCGGCGTGTAAGCATTAATTGCGGCTATTTGTTCTGCTTTATAAGGACTGTATTTTTAAACTGTAATAGGTTAAGCAGTTAAGCATATATAATTTAATATTTTGTCTCAAGATATTTTTATAATATAACGAAGAAATATATCACGTTACCTCGATGGTTATAAGAGGTCCTTTCGGTCGCCTACAATGTTTTGGTCTGCCCGTTGTACTGGTGAGATATTTTTAACGAGCAACTTTGTTGTTATGGTAGCTATTATATAATATTCACTTCGCCGTTAGATATTTTTCCACATATTTAATTAACTAACATTATGTTCAGTTACAGTGTTATGTGTTCTGGAGCCCGTATGGTTGCCGGGTTAGAATAGCGCCACTCCATGTCTTCCCGTGGATGTCGTAAGAGGCGACTAAGGGAATAAGGGCTTGTAGTATTTTTAGGCGATGGGCTAGCAACCTATCACTAATACACAGTAAACTTCTTTGCCTGATTGTGCAAAATGTGGTTTCAGAATTATCAACAAGTCTTTTTAGAGTTGTTGGTATTTCTGTAGCTCTGCCTACCCCACTCTGGGAATGAAGGCGTGATGTTATGTATGTATGTATGTTCAGTTGCATACGAGTACTAAGGCGCCATACGGTACTCGCGCTTTATCGGTTTTTAGTATTTAATTAGTATTAAAAAGGAATCTAAAAAAGTTCATACAATACTTTTTTATACGATCAACAGTCCAATATCAGGATCATTGTGTATCGGCTTTATTTAATAATAAATACTACCGAACGCATACAATATTTAATAGGATGCAGTCAGTGCCTCTCTAATTCCAACAATAAACATGCATATTTTTTATCACGGGACAATGTCACTCAAATTGACCTAGTCCCAAACTTAGCTCTAAGCTTGTACTATGGGTACTAGACTACGATAAACTTACTTAGACAGGGAAATAAATACTTAATTACATAGAAAACATCCAACACTCAGGAAATAATACTCGTGCTCATCACACAAATATCTGCCCTTACCGGTATTTGAACCCGGGATCGCTGGCTTCGGAGGCAGGGTCACTCCCAACTAGAACGTCGTCATTTTAACTCGTAAAACTTGCAAAAGTACAAAGGGATTCCATTGCAAACGAAGTCGGGCGAAAACCTGAGTTAAATAAATAAAATCGTGTGTCTGAATAACATTTTCCTTAAACCCAAATTAAGTTTGCATTTTCGTACAACAATATCATAATTAGTTAGATAATTCTGTGTCATTTTAGTTGATTAACAAAGTAAACTGACCCGGTTTAAGGCCTTAGGTAGGGAACGTTGGAACAACTTGCGATAAAGTGCGAAGGACACTCGGGTTACAGCGATGACGTCGTTTTAGGATCCCGCAGGGAACTGAGCCTACGATAGAGCTTTTTCCTACAAGTCCATTTACAATGTTTAGCTTTCAAAACGCTACGCCAGATCTATAGCACGTACTCGTACAGTCAAGGTCATAAATATGTATACACTTTAGTACCTTGTCTATTTAACATCATGCTTAAACTGCCAAATGAAATTGTCACAGCGATTAATGTGACAAGGTACTAAAGTTTAAACATATTTATGACCTTGACTGTACCATTAAAACCATTAGTACGCTTTCGTTGTTATGACACTTTTTTACGCTGTCAATTAAGTTTAATAATAACTAGCCCCCGCCGTCGCTTTGTTTGGGTACAAATAAAAAAATAGCGTATGGCTCGAATGGTAAAAGATTTTTTCGAATAGATTTTACTGCTCCGTAGATAAACAGATAAAAACTCTCAAAATTCGTACACTTCTTACTATATACATTTTGTATTTTGGTTTGGAAAAAAATACTGTAAAATTTAATTATAAATTTAATTTTCTTTCTAAGTGCGCCATAAAAAAGCACAGTATTTATAGCTTATCTATACTAATATTATAAAGAGGAAAGATGTGTCTGTTTATTTGCATTGAATTGACTCCGAAACAACTGAACCGATTTAAAAAATCTTTCACAGGTAGTTTGCAATATTATCACTGAGTGGTCTATGTTTTATTTTACGAGTAACTACGCGGACAGAGTCGCGGGTAACAGCTAGTGCAAAATAAGTTCGTATTTACTTGTACTATAGCTAAATACATATCATGAAAATATATTTCAAAAACGTACGTACGGTAGCGTATATTTGTATTTTACTTTTTATGCTGTATTTATAGGGTTCCGTAGCCAAATGGCAAAAAACGGAACCCTTATAGATTCGTCATGTCTGTCTGTCTGTCCGTCCGTATGTTACAGTCACTTTTTTTTTAAACTATAAGAACTACACTGTTGAAACTTGGTAAGTAGATGTATTCTGTGAACCGCAATAAGATTTTCACACAAAAATAGAAAAAAAAAACATAAATTTTGGGGGTTCCTCATACTTAGAACTGAAACTCAATTTTTTTTTTTTTCATCAAAACCATACGTCTTTGTTATCTATGGATAGGTCTTCAAAAATGATATTGAGGTTACTAACATCATTTTTTTCTTAACGTTGAAATGTGTGTCCCCCCCCTGTAACTTCTAAAATAAGAGAATGATAGAACTAAAAAAAATATATGATGTACATTACCATGCAAACTTCCACCGAAAATTGGTTTGAACGAGAGTTACGGTCTAGTAAGTAGTTTTTTTTTAATACGTCATAAAAACATTGATCAAAGCTACAACGAACTTTTATATTAAGTATGTTACTTGCTGCTACGGAACCCTTCATGGGCGAGTCCGACTCGCACTTGGCCGCTTTCTTTTATTATTATTTTATAGTTAATGAAAGTGGAGGACAATGGTTAGACAGCGGACAAAACAATACAAGTTTATCTGCCGCTGTGTTCACTCGTGATTTACAAATAACTTAATTAACATATGTACTTAAAAAGGTATAAGCAAAAACAGTTCCCTATACGCCCTAGCATAAGTTCAACATCAGCATAGGAAAGTTGTTTTCATGATGCGCTTACAACGGTGTGGGTTACTACAGATTCGTGTATGTATTTCGGACGATAATCCATTAAGAATATGTGGAAGTGAATATTGCCACGTACGCTTTCTTAGAAAATATTCATTTTCGGCAAAACAAATTAAGGTAAAAGTTCCATAATTCTAAAATGTTGTGGCTTGAAGGTCTGCTTAAGTTCGTTCAAGTTACTAATTTCTTCACTAACAATTAACATTTTACTTCTGCTATAAATACCAATTATCTGACAAAATTTAAAAAGTTTTTTTTTTATGAATAATCTGTAGTCTGATAGAATTTGGAACCATTGCTTTAAGTATACTTAACTGCAGTGTATAAATATTATTAAGGTAGGTTTTAAAAGTTCTGCCGTAACTACTTAACCCGTAATCGATAACAGATTCTGATTTGTATGTAGTGGTGTTCAATAAAGAATATTTGTGTTGTTTGTGTTTTGACGACACGCTAGCCTAGTTGGTAGTGACTCTGCCTTCGAAGCTAGGGGTCCTGGGTTCTAATCCTGGTAAGGGTAAATATTTGTGTGATGAGCACGAGTATTTGTTCCTGAGTCTTTGATGTTTTCTGTGTATATAAGTATATATTTGATTTTTGTCTATAGGAATGACCACCGAGTTTGCATCACACATGTCATAATATTTCAAAATAGTCTTTATGTATGCTTCTTGGTTTATAAATATCGACCCATTATTTAGTTGATTTATTTGCAAGCCAAGATAGCAACCAGCCTCGGAAGTGCGAACTTGGAATTCTGCAGTCAAGGCACTTCTTCCACGCATGTCTTGTTTGGCGATAGGATCAATCCATCATCGACGTAAATCATGATGAAGAGTTGCCGATCTAGGCTTATAAATAAGCATGGATCCGAGTCACTTTGCTTTAATTTGTACTTTGATAGAAAAAAGCAAATTTTTTTGTTCCAGCACCGTGGCGCCTGCTTTAAGCCGTATAAACTTTTGATGAGCTTGCAGACACGGCCTGAACCGTCATCAAATCCCACAGGTTGCTTCATATAAATAACCTCGTCGATATCACCGTATAAAAAGGCAGTCTTAACATCGAATTGGGTCATGTACATTTTTCTAATAGCTGCTTCGCTCAACATAGTGCGTATTGTATCCCAGCGAACAACAGGGCTGAAAGTCTCGTGATAGTCGATACCGTGCTCTTGACTATATCCTCTAACGACAAGTCGAGCTTTAAAACGTTCTATAGAGCCATCAACTTTCTTTTTTATTTTGTAAACCCATTTGTTGCTAAGGGCTTTCCTGTTTTTTGGTAATTTTACAAGAATCCAGGTATTATTTTCTTTTAGAGAATCCATTTCCTCTTTCATGGCAATAGACCATTCTTTATTATTCTCTGACTCCATAGCTTGTTTATACGTCTGAGGTTGATCTTCAGAAAAGCAAATACAGCAGCTAGTTTTGGAGCTGTGTGGAATGCATTTTCTGTCTCTTAAATTATAATAACTTCGTGTTTCATGATCAAGTTCAGAAGGGGTTTCAACTTCAGTGATATCGGATGACTGAGCTTCGTTTTGTCTTTCTATAACCTCAAATGTTTCCTGATCTTCGTGTTCCCCAAAAATAATAGGTGACTTGCAGAAGTCAGAAGAAACTGTCTCAGATCTAAACAACACATCTCTTGAGATGATAACATCATTCTTCTCAGGTATCCAGACACGATAACCGTCTTTATCTCCACAATATCCAACCAAATATCCTTTCATAGCCTTTTTATCGAGTTTCTTACGTTTCTGGCTTGGGATATGTATAAAGCGTTCTGTGCCGAAAATACGTAAATGTTCAATGTAAGCTGGCTTATTGTACCAAAGCTCGTATGGTGTCTTCCCTTCAATTTGTGTAGGTCCGGTTAAGTACGTAACTCGCAGTATTGATAGCTTCGGCCCACAGTTTCTTCGGAAGGTCTTTATTGTATAGCATGCTTCTCGCTGCCTCAACAAGAATCCTGTTCTCTCTTTCGGCCCCGCCATTTTGTTCTGGAGTATACGGCATACTCATTCGGTGGTGTAAACCAACTCCTTCCGTACTACGATGTACTTCGGAATTGTTAAATTCTTTACCGCCATCTGTGAGTAGCTCCTTAACCACATGACCAGCTGTTTTAATTTCAGCAAGAAATTTGGGTACTACACTGGCTACTTCGGATTTTTGTTTTAAAAAATATACTTTTCTGAACTTTGTGAAATCATCTTTAAATACAACGAAGTATTTTTTTTCGCCAAGTGACAATTCAGACATAGGACCACATACGTCTGCGTTAATTTGCTCGCCGGGTTTTGTGCCTCGATGTTGCCTTGTACCAAATGACAATCTAGTCATTTTTCACACAGCCATCACAGTCAGATTGTTCTGGTGAAAAATTTATACCGCTGCGTTTCAGGATTTCTTTAACATGTCTCTTATATTGATGACAAAGTCTTTCATGCCAAATTTGCAGGCTAGTCTCTTCTTTGATTACACAAGCATTAACAGTCCTTACTCTCATCAAAAGTTTGTAAAGACTGCCATCTCTGATACTGACAGCTTTAACTTGACCGGTTTTATCTTTGAAGATACGTTTATCCTTGTCAGCTATCTCCATATATCCATGGTCTAAGGCTGAGCCAGCTGAGAATAGATTTTGTCCAGCTTGAGGTACATACCAAACATTATTCAGATGAGCACGTTTCCATTTACCATGTACGGACATTTCAACATCAATAACTCCTTGGCCGTATGCATACATAGTTCGATCATCGCCCAGTCGCAAGGCTCTTGGGTTATCGAAAGATGAGTAGCTTCTGAACCAATTGGCGCTCGATGTGATGTGGTGAGATGCTCCTGAGTCAACTATCCAGTTTGAGTTTGAGTCATCGAGTCGAGATAGGAATGCATCACCTTCATCCTGTATGGCTTCGTTATCTTTATTTCTCTTCTTTTGTTTCTTAAGCAAAAAAACATTGTTTGTAAGTATGTCCAATTTTATTGCAATGTGAGCATTTTACCTTTTCTTTCTTTTTATTTGATAGAAAAGCGTTTTCAGACGTAAAAGTGGAGGTAGAAGGTTTGGTATCCAGATCTCCAAGACGCTGTTCATGAAGACGAAGGCGTTCCATAAGAGTGGAAATACTTCTATTCTCCTTAGGCACGGACTCCCAAGCATTCTTGAACTCAAGATATGCTGAGGGCAAAGTATTCAGTACCCTATTCATTAACAATGATTGAGGTAGAGATCCTTCTTCCTTTAATTCATCATTAAGTTGTTGCCATAACGTCTGTAGCTTAGAGACGTGCGTAGCGATATCATCAGCTTCATCTTTCGTGTAAGTGAACAGCTGGCAATACGGCAATACAGCAAGTCTAATCTTCTATCATTCTTCTGCTCATATACCGATTGAAGTATATCCCACATTTCCTTACCGGATTTGGCAGTGAGTATATGACGTTTAGGTTCTGTAGAGACGCTACAACCAATGATATATTGGAGTAATGCGTCGCGTTCTTCATATTGTGTAAGTTTCTTGTGATAACTTGCAGTTTCTTCAGCTGACGCGTCTTTTTTAAGCGGTACAGGAACATTTTCGACACCTTTCACAATATCTTGCAGTTTGTGCATGGTAAGTTGAAGGTTTATATCGAATTTCCATACCAACCAATTGTCAAGCCCACGTAACTTTTCAATATTAAAGCGATCCAATTTTTGAACACTCATATTTGCGAAACATACATTAAATCATAGAACTGAATAGAAGAATATAAATTAATAAAGGAATATTCGTAATTTTCCCATAACCTAATAAAACAAATACTCCTAGAACCCAATATATATATTTTTGAATGAAGT
Source organism: Acleris holmiana (assembly GCA_949316455.1). Taxonomy (NCBI): domain Eukaryota; kingdom Metazoa; phylum Arthropoda; class Insecta; order Lepidoptera; family Tortricidae; genus Acleris; species Acleris holmiana. Next base: position 8,253,219 of record OX438770.1, on the reverse strand, counting down.
CTATCAACAATTTCAAATACACGTCACAATAAAAACACAATATCTGATGGCCAGTAAAATAAGGTTTCAACAGTGTTCAATAAAGAATATTTGTGTTGTTTGTGTTTTGACGACACGCTAGCCTAGTTGGTAGTGACTCTGCCTTCGAAGCTAGGGGTCCTGGGTTCAAATCCTGGTAAGGGTAAATATTTGTGTGATGAGCACGAGTATTTGTTCCTGAGTCTTTGATGTTTTCTGTGTATATAAGTATATATTTCTCTATATAAGTAAGTTCATCTTTGTCTAGTACCCATAGTACAATCCTAGAGCTTAGTTTGGGACTAGTTCAATTTGTGTGACATTGTCCTGTTATATATTTATATTTATTGTATTGTATATTTTTAATGGGTAACTGTAAACTCAAGCCAATACAGAGAAATCAAACGATTTAGTATCAGAGTCGAGTAAAATCGGCTGAATTTAAACATTCCGTCGACTGCGGCCCACACAATCAGATTTATAGTCACCGACAAAAATACCGCAATAGATCTTCCAAGTCGCAACCGGTACAGTTATCCATGAGCGCAACGTGTCGTGTAAACAAACAAACACTGCGCTCCGTTAGAGTCCGCTACAAGACGGGAGAGTGTTGCCAACTCTTATTGTAAAAGTAAAAAAAAATACCTAATTAGTTTAAAATGGGTGCTAAAGATAAAATTAAAAAGATTCGACTTGCAAGATTACGCATTTATTATTGTTGTTTAGACTTATGGCCCGAAATACTTTCAAGCTTAAAGAATCTCAGACAGTGGGCAATATTCCACGACAACAATAAATAGTGAAATGTTTTAAATAAGACAATTATTTGGTGATATTTATTTTGGTAAATTTAAAATGAAAAATTCTGTTGCTAAGTCATCGGGAAATATAAATTTAGCTAAAAAGTTATCAAGTTGGCAAAACTATAGATGCTCTAAGCAGCCTTCTTAGCTGTTAGCTGTCAGCAGTTAACTGTTAGCTGCGCGGACGCCGATTCTCATCGGTGTCGTAATGCGTGAGACTTGCTCTGTTGTTTGTTCGTTGAAAATGGGTGATGTATTTTTAAACAGACTTTCTTTAACAAAAACATTTTTAAATTAGTTCAAACAGCGTTAACGTAGAAATGACATATTTTTTGGTCAGTTTTTGGGGAATTATTAAAATTTCATTGACCATTCACCATTTAATTTAATTTTATTATTTTTAGAATCAACAAAAATTGATCCGTTTTTACGTTTCAGACAACCGATATACCGATATAAACCATTTGCCTATATGAAGGAGAACATTTGAATCAAGAAACAAACGTTATTTCAATGTAAAACGCATTTCCATATTTGAATTATTAATTTTAAATTCTTAATAAAGGCCAAAATCGCGTTGACTCACAAAGAAATAAAAAATCAATCCAATCAAAGTCGCCCTCGTTATTCCATAATAGGCCAATAAAATAAGGAACTATTACTATCCGTTGATTACGCGCAATAAAAATAACAGCAGGGTTTATCCGGACCGAAATAGAATAACGGGATTTACTCACTGGAATTACGGTGGCAGGTTTAAAGATTTGCTTATCTTATGTTATTGATGGGGTCCTTAAGGGATACACCTCGACCCTATTGGATATTTTGTGTAATTACCCCTCCTTTTTTATTTTTTTATCCATTGCAGCCTCCTCTCCTTCCAGAAAGTGGCAGTTTCTTAAAGTCCTTAGGTTCTGGGTAGCCACAGCCAAGGATTTTCATTCTTACTCCGGCGAGGGCATCACATTCACACAATAAGTGTTTCATCGTCTCCACCTCTTCGCCGCACAATCTACAATCTGTGTTGTTATAAAGGCCCACCATTGTCAGGAGGTGTTAAACCCCAAAGTGCCCAGTAAGCACACCGATAATGCATCGGAGTTGTCTTCTGCTGAGTTTCCAAAGTTTATTTATCCAGCACTGATCAACTCTTTCTATAAAGAGCTTTGCATGCCTTAAGCCTACCGTGGTTTTCCACTCTTTCTGGTGTCTTTTCAAGGCGTGATTGTTGAGGCCTGTTTTTACTGTCCCCAGTTATATACTTGCAAAAAATGTCTATGGCAGACTCATGATTGCAAGATATGTCTGTCTGGTGTTATAGACACTTTCTTCGGCAATAGACTAGCAAAAATTTGCCACCTCATCTAGCGCAGAGATATGACGTTTAAAAACGCAGATGCTCTGTTTTAACTGTAAGTATACAAATACTAGCGAGCCGCCCCGCTTCGCTTCGGTTTATGTGCATTTTCTGTAACACCCGTACATAAACCAGGATTATTCTTCTTTAAACCGAAACGCTTGCCGCGTCTGTCTGTCTGCGTCTGATATACGGACGGACAAACGCGGAAAGCTACTGTGATTTATACTTTGGAAAGAAGATAAGAAAGTAATTTAGCACCAGTCGGCCTAGCCAACATGCAAACGCTGCAAATGCTTCTGTTCTCTGTCGACTAGAAATGTTTGGAGTTGACAAAATCAACTTACGTTAATCTTGCGTTAGTAATTTTGCCGATCGCCTTCTTAGCGTTATGCATCTTGACTAGGCCCTCAGGAATCCCTGATCGACGTCGAAGGTTCTCAAAAGTAATTCTACAAATCTAACGCTTACTACCTGAGTTAAGAAGCTCTGTGGATATAATTTCCTGGCCCTATATCGTGCTGAGACCATTAGTAAATTGCTAGCCGAAGAAAACAATTGCACGTCCAAACGTCTCTATTGGTTTTTTTTCACAAAATCTTATTTGTATCAATAAATAACGCAAAAGAAAATGAATATTTTATTAATATATGGCATTTGAATGAAGAATATATATTATCTCGTGTCACAAGCGCAGACAAATGTGCCGTTTCATGCTTTCCAGCTTAAAGGTTAGAGTGATTGGTAGATTAACGTTTTCTATATGAGCGTTTAGACAGGGTAACAATGCCCCATTTTTACTGCAATCATACTTTTATTTAGATAGATAGATAGATAGATAAACATCTTTATTCATCTCACACAATACATGGGTTCTTAGGCTAACAAAAGGAACATGCAAATATCAATTATTTATAAATATTGTAAAAAGCCTTACTTGCGAAATAAAATTAACTTAGAACTAAAAACATAAATGCAGAAAAAGAGCCATGTGATGGTGAGACGAGAAGGCGCTGGCTCAGCATAAAACTGTGGTAAACCACAGCACTGATATTCTGCCAGAACCCTAAAGAGTAGTGACGCCAGTTAAAAATAATAATAATAAATATAGTTCGGTAAATTGTGCTGTATAAAACGAAAACAAGAGGCCCGTAAACTAAACGGAATAAAAGTGAAATTTAAAAGTTGCTACAGTGATGCCAACAGTAGATACCAAAGTTAAAAGTATTAAAAATTTACAAAATTTGAAAAATATTATTTCTGAAATAGGGAGATTCTAGGAAGTATTTTTTTGTAGAATTTGCAAATGATTTTTGAGTTTTTGTTTAAAATTTTGCTTTGATCGAATTTTGCGCAAAGGTGGTGGGATATTATTCCAGCACTTTGTCGCCTGGTACTTGAAACTCCCCCTGAAAGCACAAGTCCTGTGAGACGGGACAAAAAACACTAAAGCTCGTGTTGCTCTGGCAGTAGAGTATGATTTAGACCAAGGAAGTTTTTTGTATAGGTATTTTGGGGTTTTAAATTTAACGATATCAAACAGTATGCAAGACAGTAAGAGGTCATAACGATAACAAACTTTTAAGATATTTGCTTCATTTAAATAAGAAGTAACATGAGTACGCGGTGGAATTTTGAAACAAAATCTAGCACAAGCATTCTGGATTCTTTGGAGAAGACGCCGTGATCGATCTAACAGGCATGGCCAGTAAGTGGTAAGGCAGTAGCTTAACTTGGACAGTATGAGTGCTTCACATAGTTTGACTCTGAGATCAACACTGAGAAAATCACGAACATTATACAGAACTTTCAGGCGGTAGAAACAGTTCCGGGCTATCCCAACGACGTGATTCTCAAAGCGCAAATTACTGTCGACTAGTAAACCAAGATTACGCGCTTCAGAGACACATTCAACGCGAACCCCGTCAATCATAATGATAGGATCGCATATGGAGATTCTTTCTATTTGCTTCTTGGATCCCATTATCATGAATTTTGATTTAAGCGGGTTTAGAACAAGACAGTTTCTGGTGGCCCAGTCATGTATCCGTTCCAGATCCTCGTTTATCTTCGCGATTGCCTCAATAACATTCGTAGTATCAAATGAAAAATAAATTTGAAGGTCATCAGCATAGAGATGAAATTTGCAGTGATGTATACTTTGAATGATATCAGCGCTGTACAAAATGAATAGAAGAGGACCCAAAATCGATCCCTGAGGAACTCCTCTATTAACAGGACTAGGATCTGAATGCAGACTACTACCATCACTTCGCGAAATTTTCACTAGTCCTAAACCATTGAACAGCGGCATGGTCGAACCCGTAGTAATGCAGCTTTGAAAGAAGAAGATTAATATTAATGCAGTCGAATGCCCGCGAGAAATCAAGAAGAACCATGATGGAGCCCTGACCGGCATCCTGAGCCTCCAGAATCTCACCAATTACGTCGTGTAGGGCAGTGGACGTACTACGTTTTTTCCTAAAACCAGACTGCAAATCGGATAAGATCTCATTTGATTCTAGGTATGCAGAAACTTGATCGTAGACTACTTTTTCCAATATCTTGGACATGTAAGGCAAAACACTTATAGGTCGCAGATCCTTAACACTTACGGGATCATTGATTTTGGGTATCGGGCAGACTAAGGCAGTTTTCCAAAGTGCGGGGACAGCTGAATTTAGAATAGAGGAGTTTATTAAATTAGTGATTATAGGCAAAGTGTGGGGGAGAGTCAATAAAATCATATCAAAATTAATTCCATCATAACCTAAAGCATTTGATCTTGTCCCTAACAGGTGTTTAGCTATCTCGGATTGGTCCACTAGACTTAAACTGAAAGACGAGGAGCCAAACTCATGAAATTCAAAGAAAGTCAGAGTTGATAGATCGGCTGTACCACTACCGGGTACATCCAGAAAGTGTGAGTTCATGGCGGTTGGGCAGTTAAAGTGTTGAGGCAAATCAGGTTTCTGCTTTAAATTAGTAGTAACATGCTGTTTTAGTCTTTTCCACAAAACTTTGGGATTATTTATATGGCAATTAATGTTCTGTTGGTAGAATGCCTTTTGCTCATAATAGAGACTAGAATTTACTAAAAGTTTTAGCATTTTATAATTTTTCTTATCAGCGTCAGACCTAGTTTTAACAAATTTCTTTTGAGCCCTGTTTCGAATGTGCATCATGTAACGAACGTTACTGGTCAGCCAAGGTTTAGAAGATTCCTTAATAATAAGGTTACAGACTGGGGCGTGGGCATCAAAGATATCAATAATATTCAAATTAAATGTATTTAACTTAGCATCAACTGTAACAGAGTCGTAAAACTCATTCCAGTCTACGCTACTTAGGTCTCTGTTAAACAGGTTCATATCAATTTTTTTTAAGGGTCTGTAAACTAAAGTTTTAGGAGGGGGCGTTGAATGTTTTAAAGATAGTTCGACGAAGACCATAGCATGACCTCCAAGCTCTGCCACGTGATCGATCACCGTGCTATGAACCTTGGTATCTGTCAAAATAAGATCAATAGTAGTAGAGCTGTGATCTGTGAAGTGAGTGGGACTAGAAATATTATTTTGCAGACGGTTACAAAGGAGGAAATTCTGCAGAAGTTTATACTTTGGATCATTGTCATTAGAAAAATCAATATTAAAGTCACCGCCAAGAACAATGCGATCATACTTAGTAAATGTCGATATTGTGACACTAAGAGCATCTAAGAAAATCTCAGTGCTAAGCCAGGGTGGGCGGTATGCAGTACCTATGATAATTACTAAAGAGTTGATTTTGATTTTCAACCAAAATTGTTCAACATCGGTTGTCATTGGGTGTGCACATAATTGGGCATTCAGACCGCGCCTAATATAAAAATCTACACCACCACCACTTTTACGAGTGCCAATAGTTCGAGGAATGTGTTTAAATTTATAACCAGGTAGAGGTGGTATGCGAGCTTCCTCCCCAGCCTTCAACCAAGTTTCGTTAATGGCAAAGATATCAGCCTTGTGTCGTTCAGCTGCTACAATGAACTCGCTTTGTTTACGCTGACTACAGAGTGACCCTGCGTTAAAGAGACCAAATTTAAAATACTTTTTACCTATAGAGACGGAAGATAGAATGATAAACATTGTAAATGAGCGAGACATAATGAAGGTATGACATTTTATACAGGGTAAACAACAAGAAAAGCGTTTGTGTAGAGTTTTGGTTTATAAAAATCGAATTTAGTCGAATTTTATTAGTAGCGCTTGTTATGAGATAGATTATTTCGTTGAGTACATTACAGGCAATCTTGGCATAAAAATATAACAGATCCAATATTTTTTGAAAAACTATGACCTCAGATACTTGGGAATTAAAGACACACATCGCATGGCTCAAGCAGCAATAAAATGAGTAAACATTGTAACAGAAAAGCCGAATTTGTAGCGTCAGGGGAGACATAAGCAAGTGAAAAAAGAGAAGGAGCATCATATTTACTGTGTTAAAAACGTATATTTACCAATTACCTGGAAAATCACAAGCATTTCCCATCGCACACAAATATTAATGCTTCTTAAATTAACTGTCAAGATGAACAAGGCTAATAATAATGGTTTTATTAACATCGTGTAATACGTGATTATAGCTCTGCTCTCAATAGTTCAATACATATATTATTTGTATTGCAATAATATACATGTGTAGTATTTATAATAATTGTTATAATCAATGGAAAAACAGGCAAAATTGATGTGAGCAAATCAATAATTTGCGTTTTTTGTGAACTATTAAAAGCGATCATTGTATGATCAGCTGCTTTTAACGCGGTCCACTTCGTTCGGATTTTAATGGTTTTCCAATTATAGCTAAGAGCATGATTTATAGGCGTCAATAAAAGAAGTCCCGACAAAAGCACATGAAAGTTTTTTTTATGTCAACCATTAAATACGGCGCACACACTTTAGTGTTTATTTACTAAGCTTTCCTTTACTAAAAATATCAGTAATGGATTGTTTTTTTTCAAGTATTAAAATAACTAATGATGATCTATTCGTGAAATTTGTTTTCTTTACAAATTTTTCAATTTTCTTCTTTTCGTACTTATTCACTGAAAGTTGGCGGAGATCAGGTTTTGATAATGTGACCTTCTTTTTAGATATTTTTTTAATTTGCCAGTTTACTTACTGCTGAGTGACATCTTACGTTTTGTTATTAGTAGTAGGTACATACAATAAATTTATAAATTGTACATTATGCAAGGTCAAGGTCAATTTATTTATGAAAAATCCAAAAGTTGACCTTGTACTGCCGTGGGTTCTGCCATGTACTTAAAACCACGAATAATGTTACGAACATAGGTGAAATGGCAGCTACCTAACCTTTTGCAAGGTAGGTAAACTCAAACAGATTTATTGAACTAAAGTACGTCTATCTATGACTTTAAACACTTCATTGTTCTTAATTTTCCGCATAGGCTATTGTTTTGTTTAAAGATACACGCGAGATGTGAAACGTTTTCTCTCGTGTTCTGTCTAGATTTTAACGCTGAAGTACAAGTAGAGGCAATAATTTCCTAATGTTGTGTAGATATTATGTATAAAGTGTGGAGGTTTTATGTCAACGATTTGCCGATTTTTTTTAATCTCAAGCAATATTTACACCATTCCTATTTGATGTTTTTTATAAGTTTTGCCAACAGTTTTAGGCAGTTCCTACCGTTTATACATTTGTGCTACTTGTTTGAAATAATTGTGTACCCTACTTATTTAAGAGCCAAATCAGTAAAAATGGTGGTAAAGTAATAATTTGCTGTAAACGTAAAAAGGAAAAGTAAAAAGTTTGGTGTTGAATAAAGTTTCACGATGTCATTTTGCAAATAATAGCTTTAAATGTCCCAATAACATAGCAATACTGACAATGTTATCTGTTTGGATTGCATATGCCTCACGGATTATAACAATGTAGGTTAAAGAAGGTTAGAGGTTTTTATCATCGACAGTATATTTTCATTTTTTATTCATTATAATCTAAAATTTTGCGGATGGAAAAAGCTAGTGTTAAGTGTATATATATTTTGAATGCGCTATGTACTAGCTTAGCTCCATACCTTATTTCATACAAATCGACTCAGCAAAATAAGCCTGAAGGGATAACAAACAGACAGAGAGATACACACGTATTTATAATATTAGTATGGATATACCAGATACACTTCAACAGTTAAAACAAATCGAATAACACCAGCAAGCCCAAAAATAGTCATATTAAACATATATATACGCTCGAAATACATAACCTTTCTTCAAGCAGTCGGGTAAAAGAATATGGGGAGTCTAGGAATAAATCAATCAACGCAAAATATTTATCAGGCAATTCGCATTGCTGACACGCGCGGCATGTTCACAAGTGATCCCATCACATTACAGTGTTCGTCTCAGCGTGAATCATCGGCATGTGCCCAATACTATTTTGAAAATATCGTTGACACTACGCGTGCGAAACAGATGTAGTGAATAATCTAACGACATCGTTCGCATTTGTATCACGTGTGAGTCTAACAAAAATTTGCGCTTTAAAGCTTAATATTTCATAAACCCATTATTTCATCGAAATAGTGTTCACACAAACCATTTTTTTGAAAGACCTATCCATCGACACCCTACACTTTAGGGTAGACGAAAAAAAAATACATCCCCACGTTAAGTGTAGGGGAGGTAGCAAATTTTTTTTTTTTACATTTTATTGTGCCACTTTATTGGTGTGACTAATATGCATATTCACGCCTAATTACAGCTTTCTAGTACTAAAGGTTTCTGCGCTAGGCTGCGGACGGACGGACATGGCGAAACTATAATGGTTCCTAGTTTGACTACGGAACCCCAAAAAATACTGGTTGGTAATTCTGTAACCACATTTTGCACAATCAGGCTAAGATGTTGACCCAGTAGATTAATGACAGGTTGCAAGCCACTCACATCGTTCGCATTTGTATGTGTTTCACTTGTGTATGATAATACTATTGTACAAAACCAAAACCTATACGATGAAGATAAAAAATAACGTCCAAAGGCGAACTTATTGCTTTAAGGGATCTTCCTGCTAACAGTAACCTGCTTCGTTGAGAGATTTGGAAAAATGAAAGGTTGTGCAGCGAGTAGGCAAGTTCAATTTGTCCAGGAGAATGGCGTGACATGTTGAATGCATCCCTAAAATATTGGCCCGTGGTTGCGATGGACAGAGTGTTATGGAAATCCAGAGAGCAGGCCTTTACTCAGCATTGGGACACAATAAATGCCAAATTTATTATTATATCTTGTCTGCTACATTTCGGGATTATTACTAGAGTGCGACACACGTTTGTGCGAAGCGTAGACGCTTGAAATATTAACTGAATATTCAGTTGTATATTCAATTCAAAAATAAATAATAAAATATATAAATTAACGGGGGCTCCCAAACAACACACGTGTTTTTTTCCCCCTTATTTTTTAAAGTTTTGGTAATTGTCTAATGTTAGTAATGTTGTATAGATAATGGTGCGGAACCTTCGTGTGCGAGTCCAACTCGTACTTGGCCGGTTTTTATTATCTGTGAATTCTGTGGAATGAATACACTGCAGTGACCGGCGATAACAAGGCGATCGTTTATTGCAAATTTTGCTAAAGTTCCTACACGTTTTGAGCCAGAAAATGTAGAATTTAGTCAGACCGCAATAAAAAATCCTACGCCTGCCCTGCACCATTTTAATTGGAAGAAAATGTGGTTACCAAAGTTTGTAAACTTTGAAAAACCTGCCAAAGTTGTGGCGCGGTTATGAAAACAAGGTTAATAATATCACGAAGTAGATGTTAAAGTCTATAAACGGTAAATGTCTCCAGAAGTTTCCGGATGTTGAGGCGTTAGATCACGGAACACACAGAACCCCACATATAAAGTCAGTACTGTCTAGGATGTATTCTTTTTATCGGATGTGAGACATCAATTTGATATAAAAAGAGAGGTTTTACCCTATTATACTCGTGGTTTTTTTCTAAATATATATTTTATTGGACAAATACAATTTAGTTAGTAATATTAGTTCGATTATCAATCTCTTTTTTGGTATAATTTTGAACTACCTAGTTTATGTAAAACTCGTACATAAACCGTACCTACTTAAAACCTTCCGTAGAATTTATCTTACTAATAGTGAAAACGGCGTTGAAATCCGTTAAGTGGTTTAGGAGTTAGCGGATATACATACAGACAGACAGACGGACAGGCGCGGAAGGTGACTTTGTTTTATATTATGTAAAGCCGAATAGTTAGCAGTAAAAATAACAGTAAGGAAGTAACTTCTGAATTTTACGTGCTAGTCTAATCCAATGCTTCAATTACATTGTTAGTTGTTTTAATTTAAACATGTTGAAACCTAATAAAATTTAGTGTTATTATTTTTAATGAATGATTCATAGAGTAGTGAAAACAGTCGGAAAAGTAAAATAATAAAATCATTTCAGAATTCTAACACATCATAATCACACCGTTTTTCCCCTTTTGTCTATTAGTTAATTCGTGTAATTACTTATACCTAAAACTACCAAATATTTTAAGAGGCAAGAAGTTCTTTAAGGAAACAACGAAGTAAAAAAGTAACACCTTCTGTATTATATAGAAAAACTGTTGTCGGCGTCATTAATCATATTTTATCCCGTTTTAAAGCTAAGCCATAAAATGTCTGAACAAGAACATATTATGATAAATGGGTAAGGACCAAAAAGTTGCCCACGCTAACTCACGCAATTAAATTTTCTATGAAACTTTTCCGTTGTGCGATGAAAATTAGCCATACAATTGTACTTAAAGATACTTTACATCGCACAACGGATCTTTTTCCGTCTTCGTTCTTCATATGGTTAACTGCGCCTAACTATGGTCCAACTTTTTGGTCCTCACCCATTTGTCATATGATCTTGTTCAGACATTTTATGGCTTAGCTTTAAAACGGGATAAAATATTTTTAATGACGCTGACAACAGTTTTTCTGTATATTACAAAAGGTGTTCCTTTTTTACTTCGTTGTTCCCTTAAAGAACCTCTTTGCGTCTTAAAATGTTCGGTAGTTTTAGGTATAGGTAATTACATGAATTAACTAATAGACAAAAGGGGAAAAACGGTGTGATTATGATTACTTTGTAACGTATTAACTTTTATTTTTTCTTTCAGTTTGTACAAACTACCTGGCTATACCCCCAGAGGGACTAGATGCATACAAAGATCCAGCTTACGATGAAGAAATAGCGAGTAAGTAGTATTTTTGGGTACTATAACATAAGGATAACAATCTAGTGTGACACCGTTTGTTTGTCACATCATCATTTTAGCAACTATATAAGCTTAGGAAGAAAAAATACATATAACAAATGACAAAAAACTGCAAAAAGGGGCTGAAATCCATTTACGTGGCAACATCGACAGAAATAATATGGTTTATTTTGCGCTTTGACGAAAGTAAATACCGGCAGCTGGTATCCCCCGGGTGTCGTATACAAAAAGATCCTATCGTGGTGCCTATAAAGCATGTTGCGTGACTAAAATGCCACTTAGTGACTCCCCATGACACCAAGTCACTGGGGAGTCAGTCTACATTAGAGAACATGTATAAAAATACACTAGTATGCTAGAAGCACTTGTCACTTTATTCACCAAGAAAGAAAGAAAACCGCATATAAAACCCTAAGTAGACTGTTTAACTGTGTAACTGAAGCCTGCTCCATAATAATTGAATTAGACTGCGTTTTGTCTACAACAGCTGTTTTTTGTTCTAACGGCTGCATTCAGAGTCACATAATGACGATAAAGTATTTCTTTAGTGACGATTTTTCATACACAAGTTTGAAAAAGGAAAAAGTTAACCGCCTTTTAAATGTATCAGACTGATTACGAACGGCGGTAACCAAAATCAAAAAAAAATATTTTGTATTATCTTACGTAATTTTTTACCTTTTGATTGTTATAAATATGATATTAAAACTGATATGAAATCCTAATTCAACACTGCTTTTATATATTTAACAGGTTTGGTGCGAACAATGACATCATTTGGCATCATCAGCCTTTTCGTCATGGCGATGGGATGCGGATTTTCCATGTACACTTTCAGAAACCCTCGATACATGTTCAAGCGACTTGCGGCCGGCATCCATTTTATAAGCAGTGAGTTGATCATCTCCATTACTCATACCAATAAACATCACAATATGATAGAGTTGAGCTGCATGGGGATGTGATTAAACTATTATGTAATACACGACAGTGCACTAATGGGCTTAAAAACTTAGGCCCGTATTAATAAACTCGTCTCCTTTTAATTGCCATCTCAAGGTACGTCAAAGTAAACGTCAAACCATAGAAAACTGTAATTTTTGATGTATTTTGAGACGAGCATTTAAAGTGAGATCAGTTTGTTAATACGGGCCTTATTATCGCGTGTAAAAGTTTGAACGTGTTTCCGTATTATCACATTTTGATAGCTCTTATTTATGACAAGACAATAAAATGGCGACCAAGTTAAAAAAAAATACAATAACACGTCAAAGACAGTATAGTTTTACCGAGTTGAATAGAGGCCCTGTGCTAATACGCCGTACTGGGACCTAGTGTCAAATACGTCAAACGGGAACCAATGTCCAATTAAAAGTAGCTAGATACAATTAAATTATTCGAATGACAGCCACCCGAGGTTTATGGTGCTTAGTAGTAAAAGGACTCAAGTTACACAAAACACACTTATTTAAACCTTAACACTTTATTCTTACGTTGGAGTATGGAACAGACGGATTAAATTCCCACACCTATGTCAAAATCTTGTTCCGTTGCAGCATGTTAGGCCCACTAATGTGCCTACTCGAACTTATTTTGGGTTATTCCCATCTTTAATTATCCAAATTTTGCCTTATACCTGGGTTGGATAGGTTGGAAGATGGGAATTACCCCTTATTTTCTGAATTTCAAGTTTATAGCAAGGTGTGTAATAGTTGTAATAACTAAGATTGGTCTTTTTGAGACTAAATTAATTGTTACGGAATTATTTTAAAATAATATCAACGAACTCAGTTGTACGTAGAATTAAATAGTAGATACTCGTCGATTTTTATGGTTTTGTAGTTAACAAGGAACCCTAGTTTCGCCATATCCGACTGCCCATCTGTTTTCGATTTACTGAGAGACTTGGTACTACAAATATATTCATATTCAAATTAATTTATTCATTGTTGTCACATTATGGCACATATACATTTCAGACAGCTGTTGTTGTCTTAAATTAGTTTTTTTTTATTTTATTTTTATTTTAATGAGATGGCATGCGAGCACTCAGGCCACCTGATGTTAAGTGGAATTTGAGACTCATAGACATTTGAATTCTCAAGACTATAACCCTAAGACCTCGAATGCGTTGCCAACCCTGAGGACTGAGATGGAATGCCTCTATGCTAGTAATTTCACCGGTTGTCTTATCCCCACACCGGAACACAACAATGCGAACACTGTTGCTTGGCGGGTGGTTAATGGATAAGATGGTGGAAGCGATCCGGACGGACCCTGCACAGGGTCCTACCACCACAGTTAGCTCTACATGGACACCCTGCAAGGGCACCTCAACATAATATACTTAAAGCTAAAGTACTAATTATCTATTTACATTATTTTATTGTAACACACATCCAAATAAATAATAAAAAAGGTAAAAATAAAAATATGATCATACTACCTACCAGTTTTAAAGATTAGCGCTTAAATCATCACGTACAGTCTAGGAATTTAATTCTCTACCCATTTCGTTGAAACTTTATTAAACTTTCGCAATGCATTAAGAGGATTTTGAAACGACGCTAAAATCGCGTAGCTGTTAAAAATTATACACACAAAAGCTCCGGGCGATAAAGTTTCTAAATCTAATCGGATTTCCACGATTTTCGAATATGTTGTAGATATTACAAAAATCTAGGTATGTTCGTTTCTGCTTTGTTTTTTTTTATTTTTTTTCTCTCCGATATTTTTATTCCTGGAAAATAAATCGTACAGACCTATTTTTTCATAATATCTACAACATATTTAAAAATCGTACAAATCGGACAAAGTTTAAGGGGAGAAAAACGTTATCGCATTTTGTACGGAAATTTTTTGCTTCACATTACTCTTAAGGTCGAAAATTATATTTCGTTGATAGTATTGAAATCTCAATACATATTATTGGTCATTTCATAATTTTCACATTACAGATAGTCTTTTTGTGAAAAGGTATTATTTTGCTTTTCTAAATTACGAACACGTGTCTGTATCAATCGTTGTTGACAATAACGCTGTCACTTCTATTATTTTATGACACAGAAATTGAATTAATCTTTTAAAATATGCTACAGTTTATCATGTTAATCTGTTGTCTAATTACCTACTAACATAAAACAATGCATGCGACATGTCAAAGCAACGTCGTGCTCGGGTTAGCTCCTATGGTGACAGTTTGCTGTACGATATTGAACCTTAGGTGGGTTGGAAATTAAATTCCTTGACTGTACATATTATTTATTTTATTTCTAACTTATTTTTAACTCAAATTACCCTAATTTTAAAAACAATATTGAAGCCAAGCCAATTTTCATTAGAAAGTCATTTTGACGTTTCCAACTTTATGAAATGTTATATGGATTATGGTCCTGAAACCTGAACTAAACGTGGTTTTCAAATATAACTGTACCAATTTTCCTTTGTTTTAGCTTCGTGTACATTTGTCGTGGTGCAAGTGATGACTAACGCGGTCGACGACTTGAGGAAACGAGTGACAACAGTGTACCCCAGGAACGCGTACCATTAGTAAGTTATTAATTTAAAACAATCATACGAACAGTATCCTGCAAGTGATACAAAATTATGTTTGTCTTTGTCTTCTCTTAACTTCCTACGTTAACATTTTTGTATTTGAAGTACTTAATTAAAACGTAATTTTGTTACGCACAGCTATCACATCAGTTTCTACCTGGCGTTGTTTGTGGTGCTGGTCAACTTTTGCTCCTCGGCGTCCTTCCTCTGGTATTCCCGGAAGAGGAAAGGAGACAAAGCCGCTACTGACGAACTGGCAATGGCAGACGAGCCCACCATTATTGGACGATGACGCTGCAGGCCCTTCATGTCCAAGCTGCTGAAGCTCACAAATTATTTACTAAACAGTGCTCAAAAGACCAATACCTATGGCAATGTTCAAGCGTCTTCCATATATTGGGTGCTTAATAAACTTCACTTGTACCTTTGGCCGACATTCAATTCATCAGTCTCGCCATTTTAAGAGGTGAAAGCCCGCGTAATGTTTCCCATGTCACTTCGAGGTAACGAGAAAAATTGACACTCGGCCAACGGAATTTTACGTAGGAGTTGATAAACTCTTAGGAATTCACCAAGTTTCGTTGTTAAAGTAGTCTCTTGTTACTAAGTATAACTTTGTTTTCGACCCACCTGTATACGAAGCTAAATCTGATTGTGAACTCCTAAAAACCCGCTACGCTTACCAGAACTGACGTCAATATAACGCGGCTTATAAAATGGTTTTAAAACAATACTGTCAATGTGTTTATAAAACGTACCAACGACAGTGCGTATGCAAATTATCAGGAATCAGGATAAAGATACTTGAAGTTTGACTAATATCACAGTAAACTCATATTCATGGGTTCTGTGCCTACTTATAGTTTAAATTTAGTTATGGTTATGACACTTATGACAACACCATTTTGAATTTTATTAATATATTCAGAAATATTTTTGCGATGGCATTATTATTATCGCATGCTAATATTTCAAATTTTAATACAATGGTACTTATTCAAAAAGAAGCAAGGCCAGTCATATATTTGGCTAGATTTATGAGTTCCTTTCTAGTACTCGTAATATGGGTCGATGACTGAAAGTTATTGCGACATTTTTAATGACTAGCTAGTTTCCCGTATTAATGTAAAAACATCGTCGGCTTCACATGTGCAATTTGCTATTGCTTGTGATGAATTTCCACACCGGAAGACCCGTCAGTGCAGAATTAGTCAAGTCACAACAATCTTGATAAATTACGACTTTAAATTGTAATGTAAAGTAAACTTGCTCTATACTAACCAATTTTAATTAAGTCGAATAAATTAATTGGGCCGATCAATTTGCTTTGTTTGTGATACTCGTAAAATAAAACATGTTTATTTAAGTGGTGTGAAATAGAGAACACATGTTGTCTTGATTTGAATTAAAGATGGAATGGAAGATAGTGTGATTTTTTAAGCTTTATTTATTATATTCTATTATTTAAAAGTAACGACTTTACGCCATTTAAAAACATAATTTTCAGCGAGATATCATAACTATTATGTTTTTAGTTAATCCTAAAATTAACAAAATGTAAAATATGGTTCATCTCATGAAACAATGGAAATAAAAAATTTGTTATAAAAAATCCTTCTTTACAAGCGAAGTAGTTAATTATCTTGAAATCATGAAAAAACTGTTAAACGTTTCCATAGTCAAGTAAAACTGTAACAATAGAAGCCTCTTTTAAAGAGGCTCCTATTGTTACAGTTTTACATTTTCATTTATTCCATTATTATTTTCGAGACCACATTGTCTTTACTGTCAAAGTTAATAAGGGCTATCATAACTTTAACAACATGATAACGATATGGCATAAAACAAAGTGCAAAAGAGGCCCATTACCTGATCATTTTAAGTTTTCAACGTTTATCAAACTGTTGATCAAATGTAAACGTATGTGTTACACAACACCTAAACACAGTTCTTGATTGCAAAATATTTGCGAGATGTACAGTACATTATTTACGTCTCGTACCATTTAAATACTACAAACGCATTTGTTGAAGAGTCGTGAACGCGCCAGCTATAAAATACAGTATGTCATGCCAAGCTTTGAACATTTAACAATGACATTCAATTTAATTAGTGCGTGTTAAGCTTTCATTATAAAATCATTCAAAAGAGACGCTATTGCGTAATTTTATTGTGTAATGTGTCTATTCCTTATTTATAGCGTTTGTATAATCAACTGTTATTTTGGGCTTCCGGTGTTTTACTATTAATAATATACTAGTATTATTACTTGTGTCAAATTTCGCTCCCGCATTGTATCCGAGAACATCGAATTCATGAATATTTGTACTCTTATCCGAAAATGGCGTAGTCCTATTTTTAATATTATAATTTATAAGGGCAAGTCCTAGTTGCTGAGAGAACGTTAATTTTTTATATTGGGCCGTTATCTGCTTACAAACATTTTCGGCTTATTACTTAGATTCGATGCGGAAACCACTTGCTTGTTGTTGTATTTACGGTCGATAGGCAGTCAAAAGAAGCTCACATTTATGCTAATTATATTACAATCATATTATATAAGTAAGTATCTTGTAAAGTAGGTGATAGATAATATATCGTTAATGTTTGCCAAGTTACCAAAAGAGTTGTGTAATTAAAAAAGCTATGGCATGCCAAATTATTTGAAATGACAGCATACATGACACATTTGTCTTGGTTTAAACGATAGTGTTGTTAGAAAGTGGCGATTTTTCTTTTCTGAAATATATAGTTTTCAAAATAAAACGAGCATTATTTTATATTAAGACAACTGTGTTTAAATTATTGGCTCATACTTAATACTTTGACCAAACTACTGTTAAGGGTAGATTTTCTTAAGGTCACGTGTCACAAGTCCTTACATAATTATCATAATAGGTACAAATCAATTAAGGAATTTGGTCATAAGGTATTTTTTTCATTTTCGTGTATTTTGGATGTACAGATGTTTGTTTCCACAGATTTTGTTTTGACAAAGATCCCGTTTTGGCCATTACATTGTTCTGTCAACATATTTACTTATGTCCTCAGAAATGTAAAGTTATTTGTTTTTATTTTGGTTTAATATCAATTTATGATAACGATACATAAATGAATTCTTAGAAATCTGTCGAAACCAGACTTAGGAGGTCCAATTAAGTAAACAGCGAAAGACGAGTCAATCTTCAATGTAAACCAATGCATCGCTAAGCATCCTAGCTATAAATAGCAATGATACCTATAATAACTAACTTCTCTATTGTTAGTTTATATAATCGTGTCGAGATGTTTTTCCAGGACATGTATTATAATTGAATTATTATAATCATAACTCGTACAAAATATTAATGGTGATGATTTATAGGCACTTAAAAGTCTTAAAACCATTTTCTACAACCTTAAATTAAATAATTTGTGCTGAATTTTTTTAAGATATTTATAAAAATAAAACTCTGTAATCAAATTGAAATTAAACTGGCAATAATATATAAATTATTAAATACTTTAAGATCACATTGTATGGATAATTTGTTGCTTATGTGTGTGGTGAGCAAGTAAGTATTTAGTTGAAAATGTATTCAATGTAATTTGACGCATGAAAATAGAGAACAGCGTCAGACGTTCTACTTATTCGTACTTATTTTTCATTGAATAGCGCTCTGTTCGAGCCCGAGTGAATTTTACTTTCATACAAACATTGTCCTGACGATAACGAACACAAATTAAAAAAATATATATTTAAATCCATTCTCGAATTTTTGCGAGACACGCACGGTAATAAATTTATTTACATATACTCTCACGGTCAAATGATATACGTCAGAGTGCGTTTTTCATACTAAAGAAGCTATTTCGAAGCCTTGGTTCCTCGCCAGGGATGCTTTGAGTGAAATCTGATGATGGATACCTCGAGCATCAATACAGGAAACTGATTGAATTTGCGGCTAACGCCAGAATTGTGCATGTTCAGAAAAACATCTAAAATGGCAATTAAATGTAAGGAAATCCAAATGCTGACCCAAACTCTTGCTGTGGTGTCAACTGTTTGTGCGATCAGTTAGGAATCTTAAGAACTTTTGACCTCCTCTATTAAACGTCGGAGTATCCACCATTAAACCTCACTCAAAACAACCCCTGGCCAGGAACTAAGGCTTCGAAATAGCCTCTGACCCGTATTATTTGTCCACGATTGTATATGTATACCAGGTGTTGCCTGTAATAGGAGTAATACATTGAAGGATCGATTCTACTCTATAAACGTAGCAACATTTGTTTTACAACTTTAAAAAAGAAATGTAATATTATTCGGGATTTTTTTGAACAAACTAAATAGCATTTTATCAATGCACTCCATCCAATAGTCTAGTTGACATCTACTGTCAGCCTACATACTTCGTAGTACAGTTGTACAGTTTTAGCAATACATTGCTTGCTTAGAAAATGTAAATTCGTTAATATTTAGTTAACAATAAGTTATTTTCAAAAATTGTGGATGTTGTTACGTTTGTGGTGTGATATAAAGATGATCATGATAAAACATTAAACCTATTTCAGATACATTCAGCTAACTTAGGACCTACGAGTACGCCCTTATCGTCAGTAGAGCAATTTTTCTCTATTTTCTGGCAGTCTTTTTATCTTCTAAATGGCTAGCATACCTTGTTTGTCGCTCGGTAATCCCCCTCTATCAAGTCAATATCGAAAGAGATGCACTGAACAACAAGTGTATGTTACAAATTTATCGAAATAACAAAATAAATATTTTAAACATTATCCTTTTTTATCCTTAATGTATTCAAGTTTCTGAGTACACATGACTTTTACTTGATATGCATTTATAGCCATTGATTTTATAGGAAAAACGACTTTACCATTTATTGTATGTCTCCCAGAGTGCTATGGTTTGTTTGATTCGATATTCTGCAACATTGTGTGTACTGCTATTTAAATGTCTTACTGTTTGTATTCGTTTTTAATGAAACTTTTAAGAAATTATATCTTGTTTTATTAATATAAGCTTCCACTTACAGACTAAACCTTAAGGTAAGTAAGACTTTCGATAAGATGGTAAAAACACGTGATCTTTTAAGGCATTCATTGCCACCAACGCATATATGCGTTTTCGTTACTTTCACCCAGTGCCTTGAACTCACAGACACGATCATATTATTTACCTTCAACGCATGTGAGTTATGAAGTTTGAAATGTTCTACTTTTTGGATCGGGAGATATCTAATGCCCCAAAATATACTATAAGTAACTGCAATATTATTATGATTAGATTGATTAGGTACTTTCAGTAAAACATATTTGAATTATAAACGTCAATAAAAATCATCACGAACACTGAACTGTTTGTTTCTGGTGATCAGTACCTATTAATGTTATCAAATATAATAAACATATTTTAGGAATATAAAATATGTATAATACCATGTTTTATTTAAAATAACGTGTTGTTAGAATAATTACCTAGTTCCAATGCGAACAAACCATGTCAAATTAGTATGAACTCTTATGTGCGTTGGAGGCACTGGATAAAAGTCGGTTGAACTCACATGTGCGTTTGGGGCACGCAGCAAAAAGCGGCACCAGGAAAAAGTCCAAGAAGAGAGGGCGGCAGTGAATGCGTTAACCAAAAGTCCCGAAGATGGGCCACTTGTTGCGTATGGTAGATAATGGCGTAGCCTATGGAAACTACATACGGCAGCGTTTATGGCGGCGGTTTGTGGCACGAGTGCGGCTTTACTATCTTTATGATTCTACTAGATCTATACCAATGATGTGGTTAAAGGTCGACAAGAATCTCATAACAATTTTAAAAGTAAGTAATAAGCAAACGATAAACTTCCAACAAAAAATGTGATATGCAATTTCTACGAGGATCCATTCCCAGCCGTAAGCTACTACTTTAAGCCTATAATAATACCTTTCAATCCTATTACCTCAGGTTTGTTAGCTACACAGGTTATTTACCTGCCATGCTTTGAGTTTCTCGTGGACCTAAAGTTCTACTCATTGTTGTTTTGTTTGCGAAATATTCGAGAAACTGGAAAATAGGTTTTGGAAGCACGACCCGTTCACATCGGCGTCAAGTAGTTCAAGAGCCGAACTAAATAATATTTAGAACCGAGTAGGTACTTTACGATCAGAATTTTTATATTAATGTCATGAAATCCATAGCTACTCAATATTTGTTTACCTTAAACAGCGTAAACTTTATAAAAAGTAAGCAAAATAATGAAAAAAATCTCGATAGGAAGACGGGTTTTAAATTTGCCGACAGTTATTTCTGTATACGCATTGTCGAGAGTCTGGCAGTCGCCCAGCCTTTGACACTGCCAACGTCAACAAAGGTTAATGTGTTAAAAAAACCACACTGGTGAGGGAAGACTCCCGCTGTGGCGTGAAGACCAAAAAAAACATTGCCGGACATTTGGTAACAGGTCGTCTATCTCAGCGTCCATAAGGCTGTTCACCTATTTATTTCAATTTAGCTTTGTTGAACAAGCAAGTTTCCTCGAAAACTATACAATATTCCTGAATTTTAATAATATTGTGTTCTTTGAAAAACCAAAAAATCTAAAGACAAAAATAGCTGTAGCTGCTGCGCTGCTAAACTATGTGGCACCTCCCACGAAACATCTGTAGAATGTATCTCATTATAACTAGAGAGAATCGCTAGCATTACATTTTAAAGAAACAAAGAAAAGAAAACAATTGATTCCAAAATACAACTAACTATATCTTCTATACATATAAAAACGTTGTTAACTCGTTGACTCAACAACGCCCACCTAAGCCTTTGGAACTAGAAAGCTTATTCAATCTCACAGGCGTTGTTTTAGGTAGACGAGGAATAAATAAGCTGGAAATTCATCATCTAAGGTGTTACAAAATAAATGTTTTAAAAACCAAGAAAACCACTTTCAAAGACAAAGTTTTTGTTTTTATAACATTAATTTTATTTTATACTTTTTAGTGATCACAATATACCTACTGTTATGTAGTCCCACATCTCAATTAATAAGAAACAAGCAACGCCGCGGGAACATCAGAATCATATATTATAAACCAACTATCTTAATCGAGATATCTTATCACCACCCAAGCAATAGATATCATTGAGGAGTACCGGTGGCCATCAATGATCTTCATCATCAATTCCACTTAACCAAAGGAGACTTGTTGAATGCAAATGCTTGATGTGATATTGAAAATACAAAAGTTGCTATTATGTATTCCTTTATTTTTTTAGGACTTCCCTCGATTTGTACAAGATTCGGAGAAAAGGTTTTTTTTTTTAAATCGGTCTACAATAGACAGAAAATTATGTGAACAATGTGAACATACATAATAAAGAATACATACAGTGGAACTTAGAACATCCTGCTTTTTTTGAAGTCGGTTAAAATAGGAGGAGGAACAGGAATAAAATTTCATCAACTCATCACGTGGTAGAATATGAACCAAATGATTTACTGAGGCAAAAAATAACTAGATACCGATACGCACAAGAAAGTACGATATGACGATGAACGATATGATATTTTTTTCTTGCATTTGGATAACGTTACATGGCTTATATTCATATTCATATTCATTTTATTCATAATAATTCATATTACATGTCACAAAAAATAATAATCCATTAGAACATGACATGTCAAGAAGGAGGTATTACATATATAAATAAATACTTCTTAATTACATTTATTAATACCTATTTTGTACACAGTAAAAATTCATATGTATAGAAAGTGTGCTCGAAAAGCCAGTACTTGAGCCAGTGCCTTAACTTCAATATGCGAAAACTTCTGCTGGCAATTGAAAAATGATTCAATGATTTATCGGTAACGAAACCCTCAGATTATTATCGAATTGTATTAGATGAGTTCGTTTTGTCTTTCTTTCCCATTAGCTTATGGAAACTTAAGCTGACTGACTACGAACTTTTCCGACCAAAAACGACAACGTATGTTTATTCAATACATCTGTATACCGGGTGTGGCCTGTAATAGGAGCAATAAATTGAGGGATCGTTTCCACACCACACACGTAACAACATTTATGCTACAACTTTTAAAAATAACTTATTGTTAACCAATCATTAATTAATTTAGATTTTCCAAGCAATAAATGTATTGCGAAAAGTACGGAGTTTGTAGGCTGACAGTAGATGTCAACTAGACTATTGGATGGAGTACATTGAAAATGCTGTTTAGTTTGTTCGAAAAAATCCCAAATAATATATTACATATGTTTTAAAAGTTGTACAACAAATGTTGCTACGTTTATAGAGTAGAAAAGATCCCTCAATTTATTGCTCCTATTACAGGCCACACCCGGTATAATTATAATAAAGTGAACTAATATTTAATATAATTGGTCATGCTTCATATTTTTGTTGTATAGTTTTTATAATTTATTTGATAAATATAGACTATTTTAAGAAACTAATTTTGGTATTTTTGTTTTTAATGAGGGTTCATATCTACATAAAAAAAATATATTAATTTATTGCTGACGTGACGTCATCAAACGCATAATGAATAATGTAGTCTTCGCCTGCACAAAAAAAATATAACAGTAAAGTCTATGGTAAAGTCAACGTCAAGGTATTAACGTCACCGCGGACGGCTAAATTCAAATAAAATTGAAATCACCAACTGAACTTGTTTGAAATGGAAGGCTACGAGTGTTTCGTCCGTTTATGTCCGAATAACAGCAGGGATAACCCGGATTTGTTATTCATACCTATCCCAGAACGACGGCGAGAGGTATGGTGTCGTGAAGTGAAGATTTCAAGAACTATTTGCAGTTTTTCGAAATTAGCCGTCCTTTTTGCCATTTTCAGTGCCGTTAGAGGATAAAATGTTGCTTAAACCTTATATATGGTTACTCTTTGTGCTTAAATAACAAATAAACAAACAAACTTCAATCAATCGTCAATGTCAAGTTTGAGTTTGGTATAGAATAGACAGAAGACGTCAGTCGGTTTTTTTTAAATAAGGCAAAGGAATCATTATCCATTATTCGTTTGATGACTCACAGAAAGGTCATTTGAAGGTCAAAACATTTCAACGAATATCTTAATAGTGTAAGACTTTTTTTTAAATCTGATATACAGAAACTGTACCGAAAGCTTTTTTCTCGAAATGGTTTTGAGATTCCCATACATATTTAAAAAGTTAGCATGGCTAATTATCAATATTATCATTTTAAATAAAGCCATGCAACCTTCTAAGGTGCGCAGGTCACACTGGCAGCCGAAAAACTTTTCGCGGCTCAATACTTGTTTTCAGGTATCCATGACAACCGCTTTATAATTCGCGTGCGGTTCCGCAAAATTACGGAATAAAATAATTTTGAATGTAACCAAATCAATAAAGACGGGGTAATTCGGCGGTGACACGCGATGGATACCAAGGTACGCCCCGCAATGTCATTGTCCTTACCGTTTTCCATTTAATTAATGTTGTTGCCATGACATGCCGTAGGGAAATGTTCGTCAAAGTTTTCAGCACGAAGGGCATGTTTCTCCCCTCGTTTTCATAATTATTCATGTCTGTTTGCTTTTATCTTTGATCTGACGATAAAGAAATGACGTTGGCTCTTATGAATATTTAATGAATTATTGTAGAAGTCTAGCGATGTGTTATGTTATGATGAGAAATGAAGTGATGGAATACGAGGATGGAAAAACGACTGCAAGATGTTTAATTAAGCCCTGACAAAAAAAGGGTGTTATTATATTAGTTTGTGTATGTGTTTGTGGGTGTCTGTGTATACTATTTTCTAGATTTGCAAGTTCGACGTAAAAAAAATGAAGATGCCATTTTCTTGCCATAATATGATACTATGTTTTTATTAAAATGGATTGTTCAACGTTTATTTGTTTCTCGTTTCTTCACAGTTGCGTTCCATCAGTTTCACGATTCACCAGAAATTGGCTAGTAATTAAGCATTTCTCTATACTAGTTCATTAAATTAAAATTATAAACAATAAGTTAAGTTAGAAACATGTATTAAAAAAAAAGTGTTTTAGGTAGGTACCTAATAAACAAGGAACCCAAAACCCTCTTATTCAAATTTAATAGTTAATCGAATTTCTAATACAACTAAGGTCATAAAAAATGACTCGCTTGTCGCTCACGTTAGGGGGTTTAGGTATAGGGTCCTATACTAATAAATCTGCATTACATTCATATTTCCAGATAAGCACTGTCCGATTACTACGTTTAAAAATAAAAATAAAAAAATATTACGGCACAATGTCACACAAATTGACCTAGTCCCAACGATAAACTTATCTATTTAAAGAAAAAATAAACAAATATATAATAACCTACATATTTATATTGCTCTTTTTTTGGTACAGGTCGTAAACGTAATTTTAAATGGAATTCCTGATATGTGGCATCTTTTTTGATTTGCTAAAAGAAGCCGCCGATGCCAAGTTTCGATTAGACTCGTACCTCTGTTCTGCTCCCATAGGAACTGAAAATATTTGTATCTAGATCTTATTCCATTGTTATTATTTGTCAATGCATTTTTTTATCACTAGCCGTTAAATTTATCTGTGTGCAAACTCGAGGATTTTGCTTTAATGAGAACTGTTCGTGGGTAGTAAAAATAATAAACGTTGCTAAGTAATCTTCCCAGAAAATAATTAACTTTAACCCCTCATGAGCAGGTCTTCTGAAAAGCAAAACGCCTACGTAGTAAAATGCCTAAAACAAATGTCTAAGTAGAATAATACCTAATAAGCAAAATGTATTTAAATCATTTTGCCCAAGATTTAAATCATCTAAAACGCAAAATGTCTGAATAGCAAAATGGTTAAACCTCTGGTTGCCTAAACTGTGTAATATCGCAAAATGCTTGAATAGCAACTTTAAATTTAGTTTACCTAAGTTGTACTAGTGTCTAAAAAGCAATTAGCTTTTATAGTAATATATTCTAATCTAATACTAAATTGTAACCTGTACCAGAGCTAGTTGAGTGACCAATTGAAACGTATTACAAACAGACAAACAAGTTGTCCACCTTGTTGAACGGTTTGCCCTCGTATTTTTTTTCTTAATTAATAAATGCGAAAAGTAACTGTCCGTCTGTTTTTTTGTTACGCTTTCACGGCTAAACCGCTGATTATTATCGCCGCGTATTACTTTTAAGACATAATGCAGTGTAGGTAATTTTCTAAACAAACATAGTGCGTTTCAGGCTTACTGCTACTTGGACATAACGCGGTTCAGGTAATTAGAAAAGCAGACATGATACGTTTCAGGCATTTTGCTATTAAGACCTTAAGCAATTTAACTAATTAAAAAAGCAGACAAGATGCATTTCAGGCATTTTGATACCTAGGCATTATGCGTTTCAGGAATTCTGCTACTTAGGCGTTTTGCTTTTTAGAAGACCTGCTCATGAGGGACTTTAACTGCGTTCATCGGAGCTATCACGACTATCACGAGAGACTATATCAATAGGATTTTGCTTGCTTTAATATGTAAAATAAAATTTTGTATGATTTGAAGCTGCTGAATGATCCGTGTTGCTTAAATACCCATGAAAGATGAGTTGGTTGTACGGTTTGAGTAATACCTTGAACGTTTCGCTACCCAAATAAAATTCTATCTATTGATCTTTATCTAAAACTAAGGAGTGCAGTATATTAAAATACTATTCTCGTTACTAATTCAAAATTCATCAGGTATAGTTTTTAGTAAAACTTCATCAGGGGTGATGATATAAGAACTTCGTTTTTACCTTTTTTGATTCGATTGTAGGAAGATGTCTCTTTCCAGAACTGTTCAAGATTCAAGCATTTCAAAATCTTGTTCATTAATTCGTTGATATTATTCGTTGTCGTTATTCGTTGACTATAGTCACTTGGGCCTACCACCGGTTAATACATAAGATTTGGTTTTTTAAATGATTATTTTTACGTGTATGGATACTTTCTCTTAATGTTATTAAAATACATATAGAGGCATTTCAAATATCGTTTTGATTGGAGCATCTCCAATTTGTGCTGCCCGTCTTTTTATTTTTATCATTGAAAAAATACCTGTATCCATTTTTTTGTAATACGTCCTTCCTAAGTTAGTGTGACTTAACAAAAATAAATTCACTATCTAAACATTCTTGTCCGAGGATTCACTCGTATTTGAAATAAAAACCAACCTTCTACGCAAAATACAATGAGATTCATTAAAAATCAATATATGATAATGACATTTTGTTTTGACGTTATTACATAAGGGGTGTTTTATAGTTTACAAAGCTAGTAATGATACAGGGTGCTCTAATATGCATTATAACCGTCTCTTGTGTTAGTGACGCAATCGTATTCATAATTAATCGCGAAGGGGAAGCCTTTTATTTTATAATAAGCATGATTATGCATAACTGAAGAATCAGTGAATTATGACGTAATGAGAATTTAGAAAGAGAATCTAATGAAATGCGACAAAGATAATGTAGAAATATAACTATGAGCGATTATTATAAATTGCGAATCTGG
Source organism: Acleris holmiana (assembly GCA_949316455.1). Lineage (NCBI taxonomy): Eukaryota > Metazoa > Arthropoda > Insecta > Lepidoptera > Tortricidae > Acleris > Acleris holmiana. The sequence goes on along the minus strand of OX438770.1, from coordinate 8,225,672 downwards.
TGTAACTCGACTGTAATAAATTGCCATACAGAAAAACATCGAATAACCCCAGCCGGATTTATTATTTTAAAAACACAATCTACTTTTTACATGTAAATGTTTGAAAACTATTCTGCATTTTTATAATAAACTAGCTGCCTGCCAGCGGCTTCGCCCCCGCTGCGCATTTTTCAGACTTTCCCGGTGTTCTTTTTTTCTGTCATACAAACCTTCTCCTGACAAGATGACAAAAAAATGATTATACAATTTGGTGGAGTCGTTCGGAAGTTATGCGCGAACATAAATTTTGGCGATTCATTTTTTAATTATATAGATAGAAAACCTGGTACTGGTAGTAAGATGTCTTCAAAAAGAGAGCTGCTGCACTTTATAAGGAAAAACAGTACTCTGTTAAAGTAGCATAAAAGTGCAAAAGAGCGAGTGAGAGAGAAGTATAAACCCGAAATTAATATAAAAAGCTACTCGTATTGTACTGTAAGTATTATTTACAGCTTAAAGTTTTGGAAACCTATTACAAAGATAGATAAACTGATTGATCACATTCTCCTTTGTTGAGACGGAAAGTTGAGCTTTTTTCGATACTCCACATAGAACACAATCATAGGAAGCGTTGGTAAACTCCTAAAGCTGGGTACAAATTAGAGCAGCCTCGGGTTGAGGCACGCACGGCTCACCGATTTTGCTCAAATTCGTACGCGTTCACGCGCTGTGCGCGAGTTGCGAGCAAGCAGCGTGCGGCGAGCCGTCGAGAGTCGGTCTTTTGACCGTGCTCAAAGGCGCCTCAGTATGCGCGCTTCGCGTAATTTGGACGTGTATCCTAGCGTGCCGCGGGTAGAACGACAAGTTCCAACCTGTCTGTGGTCGAGGCGCATACAAATTTGATAAAGTTGCTGAGCCTCCCGCCACCGCGCACCGAGGCGATTTCTTCTTCTTTTTGTTAATAATTCGGTGAATTATGATAAACGCAGCCGCGGCCGTCATCGTGTCCGACGCCATTTTGAAATGACGGCTCGCGTCAAGCACGCTGCCTCACCCGCAATGTTTATCTGCAACAATTTGGCTCGCGAGCAGCTCGCCGCGCAGGGCGAGCATGGCTGAGCCGCTCAGATTCGTACCCAGCTTAAAATTTTAAATTCATACTCGTTATGAAATCTACTTGTACTATTTACTTACTTTGGCTAATTATTTCTAATAGGTAGTTATAATATACCTAATTCTTCTATAAGACAAATTTATTCGTGTGATTTAAATTTCAATCCAACAGAAAAAGCCGAAAGATAAGGGTTCGAAGAAAGACGCTAATCGTGCGGGGGATACAAGCGACGACGACGATGACGCTTCTAGCGCGTCCACTGGTAAGTTAATAAAATTACAATTCTTATCAAACTTGATGTTTTGGAAATACTAGGTTATAGCAAACATAATATGAATGTATGTAAACACTTTATTTCCGTCTTCTTTCTTTTCTTTATTTAACAAAAGAAAACAAAAACGTCAAAAACATTACAACGAAGATACAAAATACAGGGTGTCCTAAAAATCATCGATAAGCCGGTTATGGGTGATAGGGCAGCTCATAAGCTATCGATTTAACCATGTATGTTCAGCGATTTTTAGTACTTTCGAAGATATTGGTCATTTTAATCGGAATTATCGTAATTTTTCCTTATGTCCATGTTGTGAGAAACCCATGTATTATTTCAATATTATTGTATTATTTCTTACATCGATAGAATCATTATGAACTTAGGATGTTTTTAAAGCTACTTGCCAAATTTTTTGTATGTATTTTTTTGTGTAAACCCTTAGTTTGTTTTTCTACACTAGATGAAAAGTGGAATAGGTTTCACTTAATTTACTTTACAATAATTCTGATTAAAATGATCAATATCTCCGAAAGGGTAGCATCACATCTATCAGCACCGATTCGCATTTTGTCTATAGAAAACAGCTATTTTGTATGAAGATGTGTACGCATCTTCTCTCCTTTCGCATGCGTACGCATCTCGCATAAATAACAGACATTTTCTATAGACAAATGCGAATCGGTGCTGATATATGTGAATCGATAGCTTATGAGCTGCCCTATCACCCATTTCCGGCTTATCGTCGATTTTTGGGACACCCTGTATATTAGAGCTATGACACTATAGTTAGATGCCAAATCAACTATTCCCCGCATTTTAAATACGTTAAGCCTTTTTTCCCACGGGCTGTAACAGATACACATACCAATTGCATCTTTCGGGCAAGACAGACGTGTTAAAATGTATTTTTACCTAACACTTTTCTGGGTGTCTATTATTTTGACAAAATAATATCGATAGATACGCTTAATAGTCCAGCCAGATTTTATCTCCACTTATGATTGAATGAAGTTGAATGGTACCTAATACTTAAATTTGGATTCATCTAACCAATGTAAGAGTAATTGTAAGCAAGCGGGTTAATAACCTACTTAGCGTTTTTATATTTCTATGGAACAGCCAAAGTTTGTTCTTGGCTGTTCCTAAGAACCTCATAAGGCAGCTTCTTGCAGTCGTCATTTTTCCTGTGGTCAATGAGTTACTTTACCGGTTATCTTTACGAATCCTGCACAAGGTCCTGATACCACACCACACCACTAGTTAATTTGTAAATGTACACGTCATATTAAAACTTAACCCGTGGAACGCCCTATGAACACCATGTGTGTTCGTAACGATACCTATTTGAATTTGGAAATCAAAGTGATTCGAATTAAGATTGATATTGTAATACAAATATATATGCCATGGCGCTCCACGGGTTCGACTTTTCTACCCTTCATAACATAACACTCTATGGTTACAGTGAGTGAAACCATGGTCTATAAGGAGGATGACCAAGGGCAGAGCGGCATGGGAATGGGCTCTGCAGTCGCCATTGACAGAGATGAATACTTGCAAGCCCACAGGGATCTAACTTTTGATTACAATACGATACAATTAAAGAATAACCTCCTTCATCGACGAATGGCTGAATACTACAAGTATGTGTTTATTTTTAAAGCACACTTAGTGCCAATTTCACTATACGATGTTAAATCTAATCAATGTTAATCGACTGTTAGTTTATACATTTTGACAACTGTTAACGCTCTAAGCGTTTGTTAAGTGGTTAATATCGTATGGTGAAATTGTTACTAAGTAAAAATAAATTGGTAATTGGTATTTGACAAGTGTCCTAAATTTAGACCATTAGGCGTTTCGAGGTGAAAATCATACTTACAGTGACTAAGTACTAATTTCACCATACGATGTTAACTACTTAACAGACGATTAGAGCATTAACAGGTCGCACCTTCAGAACAAATGGTGGTAGTAATAAATTTATGACTTAAAGTTTGAAAGAAGAAATTTTGAATTGTCACTATTTTTCTGAAGGTGCTAGGTGTCAAAATGTACGGACTAATAGTCGATTAAATTTAACATCGTATGGTGAAATTGGTACTTAGTCACTGTAAGTATGATTTTCACCTCGTAACGCCTAATGGTCTAAATTTAGGACTCTTGTCAAAGTAAGTTAAATTTAATACAAGATCGACTCTTTGTTTTTTGAACTTGCGGGACGTTCTGTCTTTCCAACAGCACGCAGCTTTGTAGCATTTTTTAGGTAATCATCTGTCTGTCCAAATAGGATTTAATTAAGTATCGATAAACGTACGTCTATCCGTTTGTCTATCTGTCCGTCTGTCTGACTGTTCGTACGTCCATCCGTCCTTCTGTCCGTCTGTCCGTACGTTCATCTGCGGCTGTATCTAATGAACCGTGAAATAGGTAAACAGTTGCATATTTCACACAGTGTGCGTTTCATTTTATTACGTATTTGTTACATTATGAATAGTAGACTCCTCGTTTTTTATTGTTTTTTTTAATACATTAAGTACTCAATATTTAAATGCCTTTACCTTATCTTAGAAAACGAAAACTAGACCATGTACTAAAACCTCTCGAAGGGGCTGTAGACTTGGAGGAAAAATATCGTGAAAAGTTGTTGACATACGAGAGCCGAAAACAAGACGAAGAAAAAGAAGTTAGCGAGGTAAAGTTCAGTTTTATACTAGAGTTAGTCCGCGAGGGAGTCAAATATAGATATTTCCTCAGGAACTGTCTAAATTTTCGGGATAAAAAGTGTCCTGTGTTCTTCTTCAGGATAAAATCTGCCGTTTTGCCGAAAAAAACACATACAAATAGTTACTTTCGCATTTATAATATTAAGTTACAAAATACCCCGTGTGATTGCCGGGTTAGAATAGTGCCACTCCATTTGTCTTCCCGTGGATCTCGTAAGAGACGACTAAGGGAATAAGGGCTTATAGAACTGTTAGGCAATGGGCTTGCAACCTGTCACTAATGCACTAGTAAAATTCTTGGCCTTATTGTGCAAAATGTGGATATAGAATTATAACCAAGTCTTTTTAGATTTGTTGGTATTTCTGTAGCTCTTCCTACCCCACTCTGGGAATGAACGCGTGATGTTCTGTATGTTATGTATGTAAGGCACAAAATGTTGAGTATAGTTGGATGTTACATGGTACTTTTTTTTTTGAAGACTGTTTGTATTTAAACGCCTATGCCTAGTGCTCATTTAAGCAATATTTAGGGATCTCCCTAAACTGTTAAAATACTAAAACTTGAAATGCACAAATTTGAAATGCCGAACTAAAATTTTATTAATCATTCACGTAACCTTATTTCTAGATCAAAGCCAAACTTAGTGAGATTCAAGCACAGTACGAGGACAGACTACATTACGCTGAGAGCAAGTTTGACGACCTTCAAGCCTACGAACGTCATACGGGCTCTGGTCTCATTTACTCAAAGAAGGGGAAGCCGATTGCGGATAAGGCAAGTGTCATCAAAGTGATAATAATAACAGTCGTTCTTGATAAAAAATAAATAAATCAGTAGACAAACTAAGCTAAACTCGAGGCGTGTACCCATGAGATACACAACGGACCTTTTTAAGGCAAGAAGAAGCCACACGAGCACAGAAACCACCTGATGGTAAGGATCTGTGAGCCATATAAATTCTCAAGACTGAAATCCAAAGACACCAAATGCATTGCCAATCCTGAGTACTAACGTGGAAACCTATACTGGAACACTATACTAGCACTGCTGCGTGGCACTGTTGCATGGCCTAATCCCTAACTGAGCTCTAAACTTGAACTATGGGTACAAGATAACGATAAACATATTATGTTTATAGATGAATACCTAATTATAATAAATGCTCGCGCTCTTTACGCAATTCCAATTTCGCAATTACCTTATCGGGAAATTAACTCGGAACTGATAGTTTTTAGCAAACGAAAGTATTAGCTAGAATAAAATATACTAGCTCGTAAGCGAAATAAAGCGTCCTCAAAAGTAATTAATAAGCTTGTTTGACTCTAATTGACATAGGAAGGGTACCTTACCTATATCTCTAATTCATTCTCTATCATTATCAGTTTCATTAAACTTGACGCTCAAAAATATAGTGAAAGGAATTGGTAGCTCGTTTCAGACATTTTAACTGTACGGTTAATATTTATTCAGTAAAATTAAACCCCATTTATTGTGTATGAATTTTTAAGTAAATACTAACTTCTAGATAATTTTAGACTGTTCATCGGTTTTTGACCCTCCAACGGCGCAAGGACGAGCAGTCTTCAGCTTTGCGTCTCCGCTACATAAGAGCCAGGAACGCCGTCGCTGAGCTCGAGACCATTGTCCGGAAGCTAGAGAAGCTGGGCCCAGGGCTGTACGTGGCCCATTACGAACAGCTGCACATTGACAATCAAAACCTAACGACTAAAATTGAAGGTAATTATTACTCTTCTCGGAAATCTCGAAATTAGCTTTTGAAGTAACGAACGTAATTTAATTATATCCCACCAAAAAACTTAATATACATACATAACATCACACCTTCATTCCCAGAGTGAGGCAGAGCTACAGGAGCACCAACATTACATAACACTCATGATGATATTTATTTATTTGTGTGAGTTACGTACGCATAAACTATTTGTATACAAGCGTAAATCAGTAAAATACGATGGTACCTGTTATTTATATCGTTATCAGGGACGATATCGCACTTTTAGAATTATAGTGACCTAATTCAAACATTTTCAGCTTTCGATTTCGAGTCATAAATTTAGTACTATAGAGACCTAAATCGAAATTTAAAATATTTGGATTAGGTCACTATAATTCTAAAGATGCGATATATTTAATAATACTTTGTATTAGCTAATCAAAATTATTGAAATAAAAACAGTATTTCTTTGAATAAAATTATAAATTCTACGTGTCCTTTTAAAGAAGGGTGGGTGAATCAACCTATGTGACCAATAAGAATAAGTTATTTTTATTTCTAAAACGTTTGTGGGAGAAGTCAAACAAAACCACTTTTTTTTCGACCATTGAAATTTGAGTCGCAGCGATTTTTTATTTCCCGACATAAAATGAGTTAAATGAGTAGAAGAATATTAAAATACCTATCTGATTGGATATCGCTCATTGTATTATTGTCCAAATGTGCTTACTGAATGTTGTGATACAATTTGTAGCAATACTCAGCATAGATATTTTTGGACAAAATGTACTGTAAAATTATTAAGAATACCATTAAGTCGTTACTTTTAAGTTCGCATGATGGTCGAAGCGAATATTTAGGAGCAGTGATTTGAGAACAATGCTGATCAGATAAAGATGGACGTTGTGATCTCTCAACATGCTAAAAAAGTATTTTGCAAATTTCTGGAAGCAGACTAATAGGCTTAACCACAAGCAGTGTACTTCTAAATGTTGAAGGCATATTTGTAGCCCCGTGGACATAGCTAACGTCTTTGTGAACCACTGCATCATTCCGCTCCGTTGAGTCAGGCTGGACCTATTAAGTTGTCCCATTTCGGTTTCAGACCTCCAATTGGGTTTGACGTTTTAGAGCTAACATCTACATACATACATAACATCACGCCTTCCTTCCCAGAGCGGTAGGCAGAGCTACAGAAACACCGACAACTCTAAAAATACTTATTCATATTTCTTTAACTACATTCTGCACAATCAGGCTAAGAAGTTTACTAGTGCATTAGTGACAGGTTGCAAACCCATCGTCTAACAGTACTACAAGCCTTTATCCACTTACGGCCTTTATTCAAACTGCAGGTAGATAAAGCCTACTTCGGGTTGAAATTTGACATTTGCCCATATAAAATGTCTCAAATTTTAATCCGAAGTAAGGCTATCTGTCCATGGTTTGAATAAAGGGTTCGGCCGTTAGTCGCCTTTTACGATATCCACTGGAAGACATGGAGCGGTACTATTCTATCCCGGCAACCACACGGGGTCAAGCTAACATCTGTCAAACCTGAGAAAAATCTCCGGAGCACGACCGAATTAGTATTGTCATAATTATGTTTAATGGTTCACCAGATTGATTTATAGGTAAATAACACACAAAGTATTATTATTTGAATACTATAAAATAGTAAATAATTACCAAAATTTAAAACCCATTTTAATTTAAAACATTATCCTTAAATCGGCCACCTCGTTGCTTGAATAAAGAAAATAAACTCGAAATTATTAAACAACCACCAAAATGTCAAACCCATTTAATGTAAAAATGTAATCCATCACATTGTTTTAGTAAATGAACCCAAAAATTATAAATGAACACCATAATAAGTGGGCTCCCGCCAGAAACCTTCTGGCTCCGCGTTTTGCATAAACATTCTGGGGGTAGGACAGACAAGATCTCTCGTACTCTAATTTGGATGTTCATACATTTAACCACCTAAATCAAGCATCCAACGCAAGCACTAACACCCGACTTATGTGTGTGACTGACTGGAGAGCAGTGTCAAGGGGAGTAGTTATAAAACCGCTGTCCTTACAAAATTTGGCGTTTGAATCTTAATCCCAGAAATAAACGGGCAAGCTGAAAACCGCCTCCTTTTTTGACGTCGGTAACTGGGCGTTTTCCAAAAAAAGTGTACATCGTTAAGGACAAAAGTTAACAAAATTTTACTTTTTCCATTTCGTCACGAAAATTAGCCATACATTTACATACGTTAATTTTCGTGACGAAATGGAAAAGTTAAATTTTCTTAACTTTTGTCTTTAACGATGTACACTTTTTTTGGAAAACGCCCAACTACCCAATGTTAATTTGTGGGAAAAGTTCACTTCAGGTTTCTTGGGCTTCTTGGGATTAAACTAGCAAAAGTGTAACAGTCTATTGTTACAACATCGATGCCAAATGCAAAATAACTATTCTCCATTCTTTAAAACAACAATTAGGGTGCTACTGAAGTACTTAGCAAACCATTGTAATTTTCCGTAAGATTTAGCCTGGCTTGGTCAACAGTATCAATTGAAAAGGTTTTTTTACGCCGCAATACTTTAATATACTTATTTATGTTTTTAAATGTTTTCCATCATCAGAACGAGAAGATGAGCTCATCAAAAACCGTAATAAATGCACTGAGCACAACCAGATTTTGGCTCACATCAGAGAGAAAATGAACCACACAGATGAGGTGATAGACATTACGGAGTGTGACCTCGGAGACGCCGAGATTGAATACCTCAGGGCTCGAGAGCAGCTTGGTACCGTCAAGGTATACCTTTCTTTAATTCAACTCATAAATACGCGGCTTTTAGTTTACAATCCCAAAACAAATTGCGCTAAATGCCTTATTTCATTTTCATTTCTCTCCTTACTTGTTTTTTGAACCAGCTTTATTTTCGAGGTCTTTATTAATTGCGACCTATTTGAAGGACCAAATGGAAAGATTGATATACGTGGTGTACTCGGACAGTTTTGCGAAAGTAAAAAAGTTCTATGGTAAAGTATTTTTGTTTGTTATAATATTTTAAAAAAATCATTTCCACTGGCTTCTATCTACACAGAGTTTGATGCATCTTAACCAATTTTCATACCTCTTTCCAGTCGAATGATGTTAGTACATCTTTTGGCGATAAAAAATGTATAGATACTTTTACTTTCACTTGATTTTTTATTTTGGTGGATAAGAAAAGTCACACGGTGCTAGAACAGGGCTGAAGGGCGCTGACGAAGTTAAACTGTCCAACTGGTGTGCTATCCAGGAAGTTCCTCGTTTGGAGCGTGGAGTGCGCGGTTGTATTGTCGTGCAGTACTAGGCCGCGGACCCCGTGTGTGGTCGCCTGTTGCTCACAACGAACACGACAAGCATTTGATAGTATACCCCTCCACATTGATGCAACTTGGATTTCGTAAAGGAATTGATACTACGGACCCCGCCCAAGTAAAAAATCGAGTGATAAAACTGGTCGTTTTCCATGCATTAATTTTTTCAAAAAATCTGCGTGGCTTGCTAGTTACGAAGAGTTGAGGATATTATCAAACTAACTTAATGTTTGAAGTAGGATCACCCATTCTGTTATAGTCGGATTGTAGCTTAACATTGCTGGATAGGCATTTCAAAGGATTCGCATTATTCCTTACCAGCCAAATTAGTAATTTCGTGTTTCGTAGCTCAACTCGCACTTGACCCGTTTTTCTTTTACTAGAATCACCGCGACCGACTGCGCTGGTCTCTCGAAGCTGAACGGCTAAAAGCCGGTTTGCTTACCAGAAAGGACTTGTTGCGTGACTATCAAGACTCCACAGACGAGGTACACTATAGGTTATACAAGAGTAACAATACGATTCTGCACAAAGAAGCAAAAATATATTTTATATAAAAACCAATACCATACGATGAATTTAAAAAAGATGTACAAAGGCGAATTTATCCCTTTCACCTTTTCAACGCCATTGACGGATATATCCGCACCACTGGTTCAACGCCAACAACGGATATTTCCGTCATGAAGGTCATGATTAATAGCGCAAAATAGACCCCGCAATAGGCAACGTTAGCATTAGCTCTGGTTTTAAGCTGTCATTGGCGTGTGAATGACGTCTTTTGTATTTGACATAGCGTTGATAACGTTAAGGGATCTTTTCCAGTTCTTTTTACTCGACTACGGCGAAGCAAAGGAAGGGTAATGATTTTGACACCCTATGTATGTTTCTATGTATGCATGTTAGTATGTATGTATATATGTATGTATGTATGTATGTTCCACTCTAGCGCCGTTCCTAATGAACTGATTTTGACAAAATAATGAGGTGTCTATCGATTTAACTTTTTTGTGCGATGGTTATAGGCTATTTTGTTTTATTATAATTTAAATATGGCAGACGGAAATAAAAAACAATGAAATTAAGTAATAGACTTTGAGGACCATCTAGCGGGTAGTAGCGGTACTACGCTTGTGATATGTCCAGATATTAGTTCCGCTACCGGATGGTAGATGGTGTAGGTAAGCAATGTTTGTGTCATTTGTTACACGTGTTTGGCCTTCGACTACGAACAAGTCGGGTTTTAGTTTTATAAACTTATTATTATAGTACTTACTATGCAGAAGAGAAGTAAATCCTGTTAGGATTGCAAAATCACAATATTTCTAAATATTGACAGCAGTAAGAAAATACACGGAACTAATAAGTTTAGCATTTGTTTTCGCAGTACAGTACTAGTCTTTTTGTTATGACGGAAATCACTTCTTGTTTGCGTAGGTGGTTGTAATGCGAGAAAAGAAGAAGCGCCTAGAAGAACTTATTAAAAAAACGACACATCAAGTGAGAGAAGCTCGCTCGCGCATGCAGGCGCAGCACCACGTGGAACACGATATCAGTGGACTTTTTGATTTATTTTAAGATCCTTTTCGTCATACACTATGAACATTCTGGCTACCCTGTGCTGAGACCAAAACCATTATTTTCTACCGGCCTATGCTTTCCATTCACATGAGACTTCCTTATGTGTGTTCATTAGGATCGATCTAGGTCTATTCCCACTAGTTTTGTTGTCAGTTCGCTGGAGGAATAAATAATTTATTTATGTGTACCCTGAAGCATTTTATGGTAGGCTACCCAATTGGTTAGCAATAGAATAATAGATACTATGTCAACGCCTGCAACGCATATAAGCGTTCTCCTGAAATTTCCCCAGTTCCTTGAACACATATGTGTGTTTTACAGTACCTATGCATCGTATAAACCAAAAGATGCAGCACCTGGGGAAAGGCCGCGCATGGGAACAACAGTTAATGCGTTAAAACCTGATGGCAGTAGGTGTGTATAGGGCAGGACCTTCTACTAATTGTGATTACAAATTATTTAGTAGTCGTTTATTTGTTATTGTTGTACGTTTATATTTATTTATGCCAATCAACAACACTAACCTTCATTATTTTTACTTTTTATCAAAGTTTTACGCGTCACACATGCTTGTAATATCAAGAAATATGCGTAAAAATATTTATAGTTATTGGACAAGATCGGGCAATAAAAATAAATAATTTTGATTCAATTTGTTTTATTTTCATATCAACAAATGGAAAAATCGCGATTAAAAGGAATTAAACTTGCTTTTGTTAAAATAGGTATCCTATCGCAAGTCCGAAGTTTTGTTTTCTGTTTTATGTCAGAAAATCCATCAGATAGAAAATCATTTTCTGAACCCTTTTCATGACATGTAGGTTAGGGTTGGGTTTGAACAAAACGCTTGGTAACTGAAATTCGTCCTTGTGATAGGTAACCATTACAATATTCATATTCTAAATTTAAGGCACTGAGTCGATGATTTTGTTTATTTGTTTTCTACTTTTTAAGTTGACTAGTACGCTGTTTAAAAAAAATCTAACTCTAACAGAACTACGAATTGCGATCAAATTGCAATAATTACTAACAGGGCCTCTATTCTACTGTGTAATAACGATATCGTGTTTGACGTGTTTTAGAATCGTTTATGTCACAGTCGCCATTATTGTAAATGACATAAGAGTTATGAAAACGTTGACAATACGGAAACACGTCAAATACGGTTATTTATTACCGTGTAGAATCCCAGCCCAGTAAAACTTACTCAAATATAGATAAACCTAATAGAATATAGCATTGTTTATTAAAGTTAAGAACTGTTTTTTACAGAATAGTAAAGTTGTAAACACGTCAAGAAAGTGCAACTTCTTGAAATAGTATTCGGGTTCGAACTTCTTTCCCCTCGTTCCCATGTTCTATTATACAATTCTAGGCTTCATCTAGTGTCACTAGTTTGGTTATGTTGCACGGTACGCAGACTACTGAGACTTCTTTAGTTTTAGTACTTCTATTGTTATTAATAACAAAGACTGAAGTACAGGGTTTATGATAGGAGTTTAACACTTTTCTTGTCCGCACATCTAGATAGTTTAACATACAATGCAATACATATCCAAGTTATTTACATATTGGGGATTAATTTCAGAGCAAGTAAGTTTTCACATAAATTCAATTTGATTTAAACCCTAAATTAAGGGTATTAAGGTTGAAAATGTAACTGAACCTGTGTGGTGAATATAGAACCCCTGTCTGAAAAGGGTTGAAGCGGCAATTACAGTACTTGGTTCACCTAATGCGGTCGCTGAACTTGTTTCGAACAGGTCGGATAGACCTGAGAACCATTTCGAACAGGTCTATCCACCTAGTTATACGATATAAAAGAATTGTCAAAAAAACGAATTAGTTATACTGCTCCGTATGTGTTAAGTAGGCAAGTTAGGTTAGGTTTCATTTTAATGTCGAGCCCGGAGGGCGAAAACAATCCAGAAATAGGAGCTCCGTCGATTTTAATGCAGATAGTGTTTTTTGGGAACCCTCGACGAAGTATAACTAATTGGATTATTTTTTACCATTTTGTTATATCGTATAACTAGGCGGATAGATCCTTTCAAACTACTTCGGCCAACGAACGTAGTCTTCTCATTAGTCTATCCGCCTACTTCGGTCACCTAATTAGGCGGTTGCAGCTGTCGCTCGCCGAATGCGGCCGACTACCGTGTTATTTACACTGTAATACGACTTAATGTAACTGCTGCTTCCTACCTTGCCTTCTTTAAGTCTTAATTGTTCTGTTGATTTTCATGGTACTGGACTACTGATCCTTTTTTCTCCTTTGTAGCTTGGCTATGCTCAACCAAACTGCGGAGACTAGAAGTACGCTAGATGAACATTTTCCCTAACCTGAAGTTATGTTCAAGAATTTCACAGTAAAAATAGAACAGAATGCATATACGAAAACTGTAGCTACTTAATAATTAAAATAGTATATAGAAATACATTAAAAAAAAAATAACTGGGTGAAGTCTGAAATAGCACTAATCTGGCTACCGATTTCCAGAAGCCAGGTTAAAGTTTTATACTCTATTGAAATGAATTCATTGTATTTATATTGTCATGTACAATGTCTATTGCGGAAAAAAGTAACAAAGCTAAATTACTTACAAAAAGTATGTTACATCATTTTTAGTGTTTCAAAGGTATATGTTTTCACTATTTTTGTCCTTGACTGTATTATATATGATCAGTGATCACGAACTGAGGTGACCCATCAAAGAACCGCATCTCAGGAAGTGTGATTCATATTGATGTATGTCAACTACTTAACTATTTTTTTTAATAATTCGATTTTTTATGAATATGACAAGGTTCTTTGTTAGCTCAGCAAAATTCTGCGATTGTATTTTCAACTTCCATCACCTTTTCTAGCTTAACTTTCTTTTAGGATGGAAAAAGTTGAAAAAAATCAGATCACTGTCTTAAAACGTTATTATTATCGACGAACAAATCATGATTATAATATAATCATTAACACAAAATGTCATGACGTAGTTGCAACAGCAATAACAACCGTATAAAACCTTAAAAACTACAAAGGGTTCCTATAATCATTAAGAGTATTATTATTATGCTAAATATAATTGAATGTTAATTTACATAACAACATTGACTGGTTCACGCACGATCCACCATAATATAAAATAGTCATCCCAATTATTAGTGTACTTTTAAAAACCAGATTTTCAGAGTCTAAGTTACTAAAACGATCTAAAGTGTAGTGTCATTATTGTAAAACGGATTTCGAATCAAATAAAACTTTAATCAATAAAGTGTAGGCGTAGATGATCCGAAAATAAATTTGTTCTAATAAACTTCTTCGTCTTTTTTGGTGACCATTTTGACTGATTCTGGTCGCTCGACGTTGGTGTCAGGGACTAGAGGGCCGTGCTTCCATCCCTCGGGGTAGCCGAACTGACGCACGTCGTCCCACCACTGCTGCTCCCCGTCTGCCCAGATGTTGTACACCACGTTGGTACCCACCAGCACCACGAAACACACCCAAAACGCCACACGCCATTCGCTTATAGTTGACTGAAAAAAAAAAGTTGGTTACAAGTTCGGTTATTGAGAAATAAACCATTATTAATCATTATATACATTAAGAACATGTTGTTAAAACGGTCGTTATAACAGTAAAAAAATTGTTCACAAATAAATTTACAAAATTATTAGATTCATTATTACATTCTTAGTACCAATTTCACCATACAATGTTAACCACTTAACAGACGATTAGAGCGTTAACAGTTGTCAAAATGTATGAACTAACAGTCGATTAACATTGATTAAATGTAACATCGCATGGTGAAATTGGTACTTAATCCTATTATTATCAAGTTCCTTATCACTTATTAAATTGTTAGTAAAGGCAGCCGATTCCTAAACAATACGATTTCAATAGGGGAAAACACAACGTAGAAATGGCGTATGGTTAACTACAGAACTGAGAAAAGAGGGCTAGGCTTCCGACTAGTTACATTATTATTGTCATTGATGGAACTAGATGGACTTTTTTTCCTAGTAGTACATTCAACGAAGATGGTTCCCGAAATTGAACTAGGGTGATCGAACCAGTAATGGACAAGGTCCAATGATGGACACTTAACTCTTATTTTACAGACAATAAAGGTTATTCATTTGTTTTGCAACAATCAATTTATAACCTTATGATCTTAAAATTAAGAGTAGTGTCCAGAATTGGTGCCTGTCAGCTTAGTGTCCAACACTGGTGCGATCACCCTACCAGGACTTTTTTTCCAAGTAGTTTACATTAATAATTCAGGGTTTAATTTAATGCAATTAAATGGACTGTACCTAAGTGCCTATGCTAGCAAGTCGAATGCTCAGTCTCTCACAGTAACGTAGGAGATTGAAACGGCTGTCCCTTAAAATCTCTAGCGATCATCGTAACTGTAACTCATGGTAACGGTACTGGTATCTCCATGGTATCTCAACCAATATGCAGATCCCGCACATTGAGTGCCGCTGACATAAAAATGACGTCATTTCACATACAGGAAGTTGTTTTGTAACGCTACCAGTACAAGTTACCAGTCTTTTTTTTTACTCTCAATGTATAAAAAAATCACTTACTTAAATAAAAATACTTAGTTTGGGTTGCATTTCAATATAACTATTTCAGTTTACGTATTACGTAATTTTCTGTGTAAGTGAATGACAATCGGTCAAAGTCAAGTCAAGATGTTTTGTGTCTTATTCTTCCCTTATTTTTAATCTCGATAAAGATTAACTAAAGAGGTAGAGACATATACGTAATAAAATAAATGATTCCAAAAAAAAATACTTTGAATCGGCCTATATGCAGCGTGACGTTTACGGCACTAAATGTACGTGGTCTAAAATGATGTTATTAACGGCACTGAATGACTTCGATTTGTTGAAAGATTACTCACTTGGTCTATCAGCAGGCCTGTAAGGAACGGGGTGGCGATTCCTGCGAAGGTCGATGTGGTGTTCACGAGGGATGTCAGCGTGCCGGCGTAGTTCGGAGCCAAGTCAAGCGCGTTCACCTGAAATGCAGATAGACAATTTTTATAAATTATTAACTCCAAGTAGGGTGATCCAAAAATATTTTTGTTGTTTTTTTATCCAGGCCACCCCGGTAATTTATTACTTCCTAATACCTTATTACGATACCCAAAATATAGTTTTCTAGTTTAAGTGCAAAAAGGTGCTCAAAGGACATTAAGGATTTTCAAACATAATTATCAAAAACATAATAAACGTTTTATACAGGGTGCGTAATTTTCTTAGTGTAGACCTTTGTGCTATGTTATGCGATTCACTTATTCTCTCTGAGCTCATCTTTGGAGATTCTGTGTACGGATAGTGTATATTAGCAAGAATTAAATAAGTAGTACAGCGTATTCAAAACGCGTGTGCACGTTTTTTTTTACTATACCTCACCGAGTACACATGACTCCGCACCTTAACATTAATATATTGTTAAATATGAGCGCTTGACGTTCTTTGCATTTTGCCACGCTTCTTTTCGGTATTTAAAAAAAACAAAAAACCGCCATCTCTCAGCGACAATGAATTGTTTGCAGACTATTACGAGTATGCCCTAGACACAGTACTGCTGCGTTTCGTGGCAGCTTTCGCTACGCTGCCATGAATAACCTCCCACCACCGATCAAAAATTGTAATTCTGTGAGTAGCTTTAAGCATAATTAAGCTAAAACAGCATCTTGTGGACCAACAATGATATCTCGTTATATGTTCCGAATTTGTTGAAAAGTCGCTGCTCTTATATTTATGACAAATTGCATGTTCTGTTGTTATGGACCATAACTAGTGTAACGAATTTATTGAAAAGTAATGCTGCTCCGAAATATTTGAGTAGGTACCTCGCCCGCTACAATATATCTGAAGGCAACTGTACTGTGTCTCACAGAGCCGAACTTCGAATTGTAGGTACGGGGCACTAAAGATCCTTCAAGGTTGTGTATGTAACATGTAATAAATACTAAGCTGATAGACTCACTAGCAGAAGCTGTAGCTTTATCCCTCAGAAAGAAAACAGGAAGCATAAGGGGTCTACCTTCATTCCACTGTAGAATCCTCCCATCAGTGCCATGGAAAGAACAAAGTAAGCCATAGCCGCATAGCCGTCGCATCCCGCGTACGACGCGAGAACTATGCATATCGCTGGGCCCGTAGCAGCTGTAAAAACATTAAAATAATACCTTACTTTTAGTAACTTATATTAGCTTATTATAAAATTTAATATACAATAGTAATAAACACACAACTTTTCATAATAGTTGGTGTGTAAAGGTTCTATAATTATGCATAGTCTGTGCATTGAGTTATTGAGACTACATTAGGTTATTGAACATAAAACTCAACATATTTATGACGTTACTTGTACTTAAGGGTTTTATACAGGGTGTTTGGCAGAGGGCTAAACAAATTCCAGGGACTAACCCTGTAGGTCATATGCATCAACTTTTATTATGGGACCAATATCTAAATCTCGAAAAAAACAGCTTTTCCGAACATACAAACTTCGAGACCTAAACACCCGAAATGTGTGGAACAGCTGTTTTTTTTTCTTCGCAATTTGTATGTTTGTCCCATAGTAAAAGTTGATGAGAATGACCTACAGACTGAGTTATTCCCAGAAGTTGTCCAACCCTCTGCCGAACGCCCTGTAAAAAAAGCCGAGCTATTTTTAACTAACTTTAGTACCTGGCCGATAAGAAGAAAATCCTGACACCTGTCATCGCAGTACTACTAATAACCTATTCTCAGGTTCAAACCCGAGAATAGGTTATAATTTGTACTGAAATGTCAGATGTCAGGATTTATTTCTTAACAGCCGGGCCCTTTCAATATCAAGGGCATACAAAACATATCTAGTCAAAGTAGTCGCCTAAATAAATAAATATCACCTGAGTCTTATAAATAATCAAATGAAATTTCGATTAGGAATGTCAATATGTGTAAGAAGTTACTAAGTAATATTTGGTCTGACATATTTACTTAAGGGCCTTTATACAACTGGACCTCAGTAAAAGATATCGCGATTTAGTAAGATGATTCGGTGTTAATTCGTACGTAATTTTCGTAAAGATGATTATTTTAAGGTAGAAATATAAAAGTTATATTTTATTAAGATTTATATCTGTAATTGACTAGAAGGTAATATTTAGTTCTTATTGCGAAGTCCACATATTGAGATTACAATCTCATTTTATTATAAGTGTTTAAACATTAGCGCTATTCTTCTAATTATCTTTAAAAAAAGTGATATTTGTAAGATACAAATTGATTTTACCAATAGTTGTATGAACGATGCGTCCAGTTTTGATAGAGTGCCACTTCTTCTTAATAAAAATGTCACAAACAAAGCCGAATATGAAGGAACTGATCCACATGGCAATGTAAGGTAGGGCGGTCAGCGAGCCAGTGGTCGCAATGTTGAACTTGAGCACCTCATTGCTGTACTTAGGCAAGTCTGTGACCATTGTGTAGTAGCCCCAGTCGTGGCCAACCTGTAAGTGAAAAAGTCTAAATTATGAAGTAACAAACCCATCGAGTTATAGGCATTGATCGGCACGGCGATTATGTACCTGCTATAGCGCTTTCCGTTTTACTGCTTGGGAATTGGCAGATTTTGACTCCTTATACGGCCCCAGTGCACTAAAGTATGGCAAGCACTACATAGGTTTCAGTAAACTTTGTATAGGTTCAGTTTTTCCGTCTTAAAAGTTAAATGGAGTGTCGAAGGAACTTTTCGTCCCCGGTGATCCATTTTTAAATGGTTGTCCTAATCTACTTGTCATGAGAGGAAGGAAATTAATTATTTATTTCTAATAATAAGAAATTTGCTGTCCTTACTCATATTATCAATTCAAGTAAAAAACAGCAACAAAATGGCGCGTTACATAAACGATAAATATTTATATTAATGCAAAAAAATATCGTCGGACCGAATGGAACCAGAGTTTTATTTATTGATTAATATTACATCGATTCCCAGCACTTCAAGTGGAAATTTTGTAAAAAGTATGCCACAATTAATCACTTTATTATTGAGTGATATTTTATTATGAACATAAAAGTGGCTATTTTTTTCAAACAAAGTCTTAACTAGGAAGTTGCTTATTGTGAATTTGTTGCAGAATTTTTACGGAGTTATAATTATAAGCATTTGTTTTAATCCTCAAATATTTAAACTATAAAACTTAGTTTTACGATGGTTTCTATTCAGAAACTCATTATATGGTCAAACGCAACTTTATGCGGAATTCAAGGTTAGTTTCATGGTTAACACGGTCATTTAAATAATATACTTAGTTGCGTAATCCAAGTCTATAAGCATTGTTAACTATGCGGGTATTATGTTGTGGACTAATGAAAATTGTTAGCAAAAACGGTTTGGTCTAATCTATTCTAATATGGAATAATAAAACGGTCTTGATCAGTACTCGTTTAAACATTTTTGTCTACGCAAAATTAGTACCTACGTACCTACTTATTCATATTAGGCTCAACCAGTTCAGCCTAGGTAAAACTAGTTTCTTCTATTGGCCACAGGACGGACCAGTTTAGCCTAGTCTGTACCGGTTTATTCTATAGCATAAAGGATGAACTGGTTTGGCCTAAGAAAATCCAGTTGGTCCTAAAATCGGGTTTGGCCATTATACATAAAAAAGTTACGTTTAAGGCTTCAAGTATAGTGAGAATCTAGTATTTGTGAATTTTAGTTGTTAGGTATGTTGGAAATGAGCTCTTCCTAATGCTAAAGAAAATCTATGCGCCACTTCGCCATCCATCACTGACAAGCC
This sequence comes from Acleris holmiana, assembly GCA_949316455.1. Taxonomy (NCBI): domain Eukaryota; kingdom Metazoa; phylum Arthropoda; class Insecta; order Lepidoptera; family Tortricidae; genus Acleris; species Acleris holmiana. Next base: position 8,206,083 of record OX438770.1, on the reverse strand, counting down.
AAATAGTCAAATGAAGCGTAATTCTATATTCTACTTTAAGTGCCAAGTTTACTTACAGCGGCGCATACTAACGCCCAGACTGGTGCTGATCTCAAGATAGCCTTCCATGGCACCGGGTCTTTTGAAGCTTTGTTCTCTGCTGTGGTCACGCTGGCATTTAAGTAGTTCAGTTCCTTCTTTGTAATGAATGGATGCGAGTTCGGTGTGCTGAAGCAGAAAAGACTCTGAAAAAAAATCGTGAACATAATTATATGGTTATTGATAACAGCAGATTTGAAAACAACTTAAGAATATTTCATGGAATGTTGTGGTGTCACACTTATTTCAATAAATTCTGCAAAATAATATTATTCTTGACTGTGAATTCAAGAAATATATCAAATACAAACAGAAGACGTGTTTTATGATCTTTGGAACTCTGAACATCCTAATATTTTTTATGGCAAGGAGAAGGCACACTAGCATTCAGGCCACCTGATGAAATGTGGAACCTGATAACCTGATACACATTTGGATTCTCAAGACTGCAATCCTAAGTCTTCAAATGCGTTGCCAACCTTGAGGACTAAGATGGAATACCTCTATGCTAGTAATTTTAATTATTGAGGGCTTAAAAACAAAAATAATTTAAATAACAATAGAGCGTTTATTCTATTTTGGTTTAGCTCGTCTTGCTTCTTTATGAGCTACCATAACCTCAACAATATTATCACGATATCAAAGCAAGATGGACTAATATAAAATCGAATAAAGGCCCAGTATGTCATCACAACGTAGTAAGTTTCGTAAGTCCTCATGAAAACCGTAGCTAGAGAGACTTGTCAAATGCTTACCCACAGGGTGAACCAGATCAGACCAAAGCCACCAAAGAAGTAAAACACGTAAGCCCAGTCTCTGCCCCCAGAAAGCAGATAACCAGACATGAAGGATCCAAAGATATTGCCAATTTGTGCTCCTCCGAAAACCAGTGCACCTTGGAATGATCGTTCATGAGGGGGAACCCATCTCGCCAGCATTATCATGAGCGCAGGCATCGTTGGGCCCTGGAAAAAATAGATATCTCGTTATAATTATGTTTTGTACTCGTATTAGGAACGAATGTTTAAATGCTTCCTAGGAGTTGATATATCGGGGTGGTTATAATAAAAACCAGTAGTTTCAGAGTAAATTGGCTTTGACAAATGGACCGACATGCGAGAAATTCTAAAAGGGTTCCGTTTTTTCCTTTTGGGGTACGGAACCCTAAAAACCTGAAGCTGGCAATGCCACAATTGAATAATATGATGAAACTGGTAGTGGTAGCGTTGACTGATACTGCATTGGCATTATTTGTTCTTGTAATTACAACACGTCATTTCATTTAGGTACTGCATTATGAAATACAGTCGCTGCGCCCTTATTTTCATAGTGCTTTTTATATATTATTACCACAAAGGTTTTAAGTCTATACGATTTCAACGTTTATAGACTAAGTGAAACACATTCCTCCTACAAATCCCTTTTTTTCGGCGAAAAACAGTTTTTTTTTTACTCTTTCATGTTTGTTTTATTTTACAGTTTTGAATTAAACTAAGTCGTCAAGGGTCTGCATTGAAGAGAGACACACATTGAATGCTAATGATAATACGAGAGGCGCCACATTACTTATTAAACATTGCGCAAACTCGGCGAGGGGCAAGCGACTAAGCCACGACATATTAGGAATTTATAGCGTTTCGAATTATCATAAGCAGGATGACGTATTAAACCTTAACACTTTGAACTTGGAATACTATAGAACACACTCATCTGTAACTAAAAGGTATTATCATCAGCATCATCATTTTAACCCACATAAAACCCTGCTGAGTAAAACTCTCTCCACTGTCACGCCACTCTGCCTGGTTCTGTAATAAGGTCATCTATAGTCTTGAACTACATACATAACATTACTCCAAAAAGTCTTGTTGATAAGTCTGTAACCCCAGTTTGCATAAATTGGCTAAGATGTTTACCAGTGTATAAGTGACGGGTTACAAGCTTTTATTCCCTTAGTCGCCGCTTACGACATCCACGGGAAGACATGGAGTGGCACTATTCTAACCCGGCAACCACACGGGCTAGTTTTAACTGTCTGGCATAATTATATCATCAGAACATCAAGCTGATTTACCAACTAATTTAAGATCTTATCTTGACGACCAGCCTGTTACAGCCTTCTACCACGTCAAGCCTCGTTTGGTTTAGCCAAGTGTGTGTGTGTGTGTGTGTGTGTGTGTGTGTGTGTGTGTGTGTGTGTGTGTGTGTGTGTGTGTGTGTGTGTGTGTGTGTGCGTGGGTGGGTGGGTGGGTGGGTGTGTGTGTTACTGTTACTTAAAACATCAATAGGGAACATGCATGAAAAACGGATTCGATTTAGGAGAACATCAAAAAAAAAGCATTTAAGTACAATTAATTCAGTTTTGACCCGTTTATTAAGATTTTATACAGAATCAAAACTTGTTAAAAATTTAAAACTTCGTTTATCGTTCGTTTCGTTCTTCGTTCGTTTAAGGTTAAGATTGTTTTTTTCGACATCCTCATTTTATTTACGTAATATTTCTGCACTCCTTACGAAAAGTGCAATAACTAGGTTCAAAGAAAAAATTACACGACAGCTATTTCGCGTATACACTTATTCCTCTCTTCCAAAGCACTTTCCAGAGAGCGTAAGAAAAAAATGCATGTTCCCTATTGTATATGTATTAATCCTCTTGCCAACATTCTCAATTTTAGTTTAAAAAGCTGCTTTTATCACGAATCCAACTATAATTACCTCCCCCATTCCTTGAAGTACTCGTAGAATGAACAGCCCGGTGGCGCCCGCCACCCTGATCACCCATGGAGTCAGGAAAGTAAACAGCGCTGTACTAAGTAGACCTAAGCCCAAGGTCCACTTGCCTCCAAACTTTTCAGCCAGATAGCCCCCAGGGACTTGGGTAGCTGCGTAGCCGTAGTAAAAAGCACTTAAAATTAGTCCTTGGGTTTTCTCGTTCCATTGATATATGGCGTGCTGAAAAAACGTCATCAAATTTATATGGGAAGTTAAAGAAATTCAAAAGGTCATAACTCATAGCTTGGCGATATGAATATGAAGGAATTGGAGATAAGATATTTTATCCAAAGAGGAAACCGTAAACTGCCAGATCTGATTCTAGTTCCCTAAGGAAGTCTTTGTTTGAAATATCCATCGACATTTTCAAAAACCTCCGGTACATAATAATAGTACCGAAAAAACTTAACGGTCACCATTTTTTTTTGATTTCCCGAAAGGACAATGGGCAAATTTGTATGGGCACTGTCCCCCCCCCACCAACAGTAACGGGATGCATGTCTATATGTTTATAAGGACCCAAAAAAAGACAATATAGGTACTTATTTTAGTAGCAAAATCAATGGGATTTTTTAATGAAAACAAGGGCCAAATAAGGCAAATCATCCATATATGTGTTTATTTTCAAACAAATTCCATACGATACGATTATGTTTTTCCAAGAAAACCCCATACATCTGGTGATCGTCTCCATAGTAAAAATACATAATGTTGCTGAGATCTATTAAATGAGACATGTTTCATTTCTGTTGGTGGGGGGGGACATTTCTACCCATGGTCCTTTGAACCTTTGATTTTCTAGAGCCGTCATTAAAATCATTAAGCTGAGTGTCAGCTATACATATCTATCTTTCATTTCATTCTTATTATAACAGTGAACCGCTAGTAAAACAATAAGTTTATTCTATTATTAACTATTATGAACGTATGACACAGTGACACAACACCGCGTTGGAACATCTTTACCTTCGTTTTAGAAGTATAATAATATGGCAAGTGTTCACTACGTAGACACCCCCTTAAAATGCTTCATATTATGAGATTAAAATTATGATAATGTAGCTGTATAAAAAGAGCAAATTATAATTATTTCGAGATATTTCTATGAATAACAAATAATAATATCACGTCAACCAAACCGGCACATCTAGGCGTCACAGGCCTTTCAAGATATGCAGTTGTAATCTATATATAAACGCTTAAGAGCCTAGTTCATTATCAGCGATAGCGTACGAGTAACGTCCATAGAAGGTATTCCAGGCGATATCAGTTTTTGGCAGACAGATCTGAGATAATCTACATAAATTGATTTGATGAAATCCAAGTATAAATAGAAAGAATTTGCTGCCAAACGATTTATAGGTGATTTATTATGTCACTCGTCCCGGTTAGATTTTTGGGTTCTTACAGGTTCTTCTCTGATCGGTCGCGATTTGAACCTGCAGTCAATTTAAGCTAAGTCGCTACTATGACGTTTCAAAAGAGTTTATTATTTGTAAACCTACTTGAATAAAGATTATTCTGATTCTGATTCTGATTCTGGGTTCCGTACCAAAATGGTATTAACTGGGGAAAAGCATATCAGACCATGCTCGGTGTAGGGTTCCGACGCCGTCACTACAAAACCAAGTATGACGAGTCATGATAGTTTTTCTTTTAGGTGGTTTACGTGCTTTCATTTAACATATGTTTCACATTTTTATTTCTTTTCGTTTGGCTATACTGGGTGGGACACGAGTTCAATATGTTCGAGTTCAATATTTCCTAAACGGTGCTCCAAATCTATAAATTGATAACAACATACATAATTTTGTGTTGTTGAAAAGCTATCCGATCTCATAAATAATGTAAAAACAAACTTGTACCTAAAAAAAATATTTTTTTTTTGTTTATGCACAAAAAAACTTAGTGGCACTTATAAATTACTATATGTTTATACGTATTTTAATTTTCAGTGACAGACCAGTTACATCTTTTTAGTTTCTACCTACCTAAATATCGTTCTAAGCTAGGAATTCAATTCTAATACAAATATAATAAGTAATTAGATCAAAATGGTCGCTCCTAGTAGATGGGACTCATAAGACCACCAATAATGACTGCTCGGACAGAAATATGAATCAACTTACTGGGTTTCCAATGAAAACAGATGTGACGTTGCTTATGATTACGTTAGTATCTTCACAAATTTCTCCATGGGGTATAACAGGAGTAGTCTCATTTGTAATTTCCTTTGTTTTGTTCACCATTTGTGTTATAGCTAGATTTAGACAAACCCTCATCGTGTAGGCATTACATACTCCTAAGAGTCCCATAATGCCTAAAATGTAGCGTTGAGGAATAAAGCAACCTGTAACAAAAAGACATAAATAACTTAATAACTTTACTTCGAACATGTAATCAATCAATCAAATCATTTATTTCGGATAAATCATTTCATTGATGAATTGACAGTTACATTACATCATTTAAAAATAAATATTTAACAGTGGGTACAGTTAAATATAATTCAAAATTATACATACATACATAACATCACGCCTTCATTCCCAGAGTGGGGTAGGCAGAGCTACAGAAATACCAACAACTGTAAAAACACTTCTTGATAATTCTGTAACCACATTTTGCACAAACAGGCTATCATGTTTACCAGTGTATTAGTGACAGGTTGCAAGCCCATCGCCTAACAATACTACAAGCCCTTATTCTCTTATTACGGGTAGACTCAATTCAGCAGTTTTTGCAGTTAATAAGATTCGGCAATTAATAGACTTAGATACCGCTCGATTAGTTTATTTTAGTTACTTCCATAGTATTATGTCATATGGTATTTTACTGTGGGGTAGTGCTGCTGATGTAAATAGCATATTTGTTCTGCAGAAGAGGGCTATTCGTGCTGTCTACAAGATGGGCCAGAGAGACTCGCTTAGAGATAAGTTTAAAGAAATTAATATATTGACCATGCTCAGTCAATACATTTACGAAAACATTATTTATGTTCATAAAAACATCGCTAAATTTAGAAAGAACTGTGACATACATAATGTTAATACCAGAAATAAATATAAGCTCGCAATGCCCTTCACGCGGCTCCATAAAATAAAAAACTCTTTTATGGGTAATTGTATTAGGTTCTATAATAAGCTCCCAAGTAATGTTACTCAACTATCAGTAAATAAATTTAAGAGTTACGTTAAGCGTAAACTAAATTCTAAAGCATATTATAGTATTAAAGATTATATTAATGATAACAATGCTTGGGACTGAATTGCTTGTAATAAAATGTTTAGTCCTTACGACAAAAGGTTGCGAACGTCGAAAAAAAAAGACATCCGACAGAGTTTCTTACAGGTTCTTCTCTGATCGGTCGCGATTTGAACCTGCAGTCAATTTAGGCTAAGTCGCTACTATGACGTTTCAAAAGAGTTTATTATTTGTAAACCTACTTGAATAAAGATTATTCTGATTCTGATTCTGATTCTATTCGCCTCTTACGAAATCCACAGGAAAACATGGAGTGGCACTATTCTAATCCGGCAAATTATAATTAATCAATATAATAAATATAAAAACATTTGATTAAAATATGTATATATTTTTTTATTTTTTCCTTAACTTCAAGGTGTCTTAGAGATGATGACTTTTTCAACATGATACAGGATTAAAGAGACATAATTATGTTCCTTGTGATTGTTTTTGATACGAAATTTCTTTTAACAAGCTTTTAATTTACTTCACTTGATTGTTCGTGTATCGATAAAGTGTATGTTTCTTTAATTTTGAAACTTTCGTAAAAGGAATAAGTTGAAATTCAGTGCATAAGAAAAATCTCGTCGCTGATCTGATTATGGAGTGGAAGTCGAGGATGACCACGACATCTCTGCTGCACTTAACATGAACCCACCCACCGAGACTAATCTCGTTACATTCTTCATGATGAACAGCTTGTTATCGTGTAATAAGTACCTACCAACAGTCAGTTAGAAAGTTTTTTTTTGGTTTTTTATTTAATTTTGAAAATATTTTATCAAGCTAGTATTTACTCAAAATTGGCTGTCTGGACGACTAGTCTAGTATAGGATAGATATTCACAATGAATTAAATGAAATAATAAATTATTATTACTACTGATGTTGCTACGTCGTAGTTTAAATTATGGGATACGAAATATAATTTATTTACTGGTGAGTTCAGATTCTTTTATTTTCAAATCTGACTGCCTCTTTACTAATAATGGAAATAATTATCAATGTGAAAGTAACACTGCCTGTCTGGTTGTAAGGTTTTCATGGTTAAACTACTGAACCGATTCTGATGAAATTTGGTATGGACTTAGCTTGAGTCCCGGGAAAGCGGTAACCCGTCATTGTATCGAATTTCAATTTATCCATTGTATCATTTCATCGAACGCTTTGATCGATTTGCATCGATTTTACTAAAACCAGAATATCTTAAACATTGTCATGTTTTCAATGTATTTTAAGTATATATATTTCTCTATATAAGTAAGTTTATCGTTGTTTAGTAAGTACCCATAGTACAAGCCTACAGCTTAGATTGGGACTAGGTTGATTTGTGTGACATTGTCGTGTGTGAATTACGTAGGTTAGGTTACACTGGTGACCCGAAGCTTATATTATATGACACTGGAGACACGACGTCGTTTATGTTTTCTGTCCCTTTCTTTTCATGCTAAAGAAAGGGACCAACTTTTTTAGGATGAAAAGAAAGGGACAAAACGTAAGCGACGTCATTCAAGGTCAGTTTTCTTGGCTTCAAAGCGTTGTTCGCTGTGCAATCTCCAGTGTCCTATATATAAACTTCTTGCTGGTGACCACCAACAAAATCATGCAGCCAGAAATGCCTTTCGAGGAAATGTCAATTCTGCGTACCTATTGATACGTTTGTTGAAAGGTATTTCGATTAAATAATAGGTATCCTGGGGAAGAACGTAGAGAACTTATAATCCTGGATGTTTTAAGAAACCCGAGGGAATAGCGATAAACGGTATTTGAGTGAAGGGATTCACGAACAAAACCTAGTATATATAATAGATAAGTACTGACATAGTGTCCGTGGAGACTTATTCCATCATAAAAAGACACTGTCGCTTCCGATGTGGTAGTTAAATAAACGCTGATTAACATATTAAGTTGCAACTTTTAAACAATTGCATAAAGCAGATAATAAACATAGACATAACAAAGTTAGTATTAATAAATAATACAAGGCATATGCTTCTTTAAATATAAAATAGGTACAATATTTTTGTCACTAAAGTACCTAAGTACATGACAATACTTCTTCGGATGTATATTGGAAAAAGTGTATTTTATTTATTTACCTACTCGTAAACGAATAAGGTTGTACCTAGTTATCTACCTAATGTATATAAACGCGTTTGTAAGGATATGACTTGTGTGACCGGTTACACATGCATTGCAATTTTGTTTCAAAACTGTGTAGGCCTACCATTAAAAAAGTATTTTAGATTGTTTGACATAAGGTCTTTATCCAGCGTGAACATGTTATTCTGAAATTACAAATGCATCAAACGAATGTTTAAGATTTATGTGTGACTTTATATGTATTGTTATTTAGATATTCGATTTGCGTATAGACTAAATGATTGCATTACCTGAAAGCGATGCTGAACGCGATTCTTCAACATTACATTACATTTTAGTGGTGGTAGGACCCCGTGCAGGGTCCGTCCGGATCGCTACCACCATCTTATCCATTAACCACCCGCCAAGCAACAGTGTTCGCATTGTTGTGTTCCGGTGTGGGGATAAGACAACCGGTGGAATTACTAGCATAGAGGCATTCCATCTTAGTCCTCAGGGTTGGCAACGCATTTGAGGTCTTGGGATTATAGTCTTGAGAATTCAAATGTCTATGGGTCTCAGATTCCACTTACCATCAGGTGGCCTGAGTGCTAGTACGCCTTCTCCTTAAGATAAAAAAAAAAAAAAAAAAAAAAAAAAAAAACATTAAAATAATACTTTATTACGTTTATACCCGTACAATTGACTTTCTTGGTAGGCACAACTTTAAAAAGTTGATGGGTGACAAATTCGGTTGGGGTGTGCGATAATTGGACACCTACGCAGTACCTTATAGCCGCGTCTTACCCGTAATGACTTAATACGGAGCCGAAACATGGACGCAGCATGCCACGGTGGGGAGCTGGTGGTGCCTGACATTTCTCTAGTGCAAAATGGAGCAACAAACGCACCTATACTATGAGTTTTGGTTCTAATTGATATTAATCACATACATACATACATACATAACATCACGCCTTTATTCCCAGAGTAGGGTAGGCAGAGCTACAGAAATACCAACAACTCTAAAACGACTTGTTTATAATTCTGTAACCACATTTTGCTCAATCAGACCAAGAAACTTAGGTATTAGTGTATTAGTAACAAGTTGCAAGCCCATCGCCTAACAGTACTATAAGCCTTTATTCCCTTAGTTGCCTCTTACGACATCCACGGGAAGACATGGAGTGGCATTATACTAACCCGATAACCACACGGGCAAATATATAATATAATTATGATATTAATCAAAGGTGCTTAATCATTTTTAATTGGCTTTATTTTTCATTCATATTTAAATGTTATTATTTTACGACCACGTACGTAATTTAATACTTGTGAAGTAACGGCGGATATAGTTACTGATACCGCAGCCTCCGTGTTCAAAGGGCTCTAAGCCAATCGAGCTAGCCCACACAAACCACTTTCGATCTTTCGAAAGTTGATTACTTATCTAGGTTTAACCTTTGAGCGAGAGAATATGGTAGAACTATGCTAGAAAATAGGTAGTAAGACTATATTGAAGACTTGTTCAATGTTTAAGGTGATCATGGAACCACATACTCCAAAACATTTATTTTAAATTGAGAAAAACCCTTATTCCGCATCAGCTGGTTCAAATGATCATTGTTCTTTTTAGGGTTCCGCACCTCGAAAGGAAAAAGCGGAATCCTTATTAGGATCACTTTGTTGTCCGTCCATCCATCTGTCAAGACCTTTATTCTCAGGAAGGCGTGGAGATATCAAGCTGAAATTTATATCAAATACTCAAGTCTATTATCCCTTAGAGCTGTGAAAAAATCAAACTTCTAAGCCAACGCAATCAAAAGATACAGCCGTTTATGCCGCAAATTTTCGAAACTCGCAAGGAGATCAAAACCTAAAGAGCACTTTCAGTCGATCTAGAAACTTGAAATTTGGTACGAAGTAACGTCTTAAAGCACAGATGAAAGAAAAATTGTGAAAACCGTAAATTTTAAGCTAAATCACAAAAAAAAAACATTTTACGATTGCAAACTTTTATGCAGTTGGTAAACTAATCGCGACCTATGTCGATGTATGGAGACAACAGTTTTTCAACGGCAAAGTTAAATTCGTCCCTCAATACAAATTTTTTATTCTTATAAAACCGTACAGAACCCTCGGTGCGCGAGTCCGACTCGCACTTGACCGGCTTTTTTATTACTACTGTATTTTTCTCTCACAATTAGTAAAAAGTGTTGAGAAAATGAAAAACGTACCTATACGATCTCTACTTTGAGATATTCCAGTAATATAATTATAACCTAAATCATCACAAAAGCAAGATAAAGAATATTCACAGGCAAAGTCGTGGTATAAAATAGGTGTATGCCGCGAGCAAACGAGTTAAGAAGATTATTTTAAGTAAACAGGTTTACAAGAATTCGCAAAGGGTCAATGAATTCTTAATGCCAACTGACATAATACGAACTTGAAAAAACTATAGACAATTGTTTCGAGTTTATGAATAAACATAAATATATTATGAAGGCAATTAGGGATCAAATTTATTTGCATTTGGGTAAGGCTATAAATTTACAAAAAACATTACATTATGTTATCACACTATACACAGGACAGAACTAATAAAAAAAAACCCGGGCAAGCATGTCGGACCATGCTCAGTGTAGGGTTCCGAAGCCTTTAAGTACTATAAACAAAAAATCAACAAGTAATAACAAATTTTCTATTTTAAGTCAATTGGTGCCGTTTTAGATGATTTTAGTAGGTATAAACACTTTAATCGCCTGTATCTCAAGAACCAATGATGTCTACTTAGTCATGATAGTTTTCCTTTAAAATTCGTTAAGTATATGCTCTTGCATTAAAGATTTTTTTCAGACTTTTAGTATTTGTAGTTTTGGCTGTAGGGACGGGGAGGACACTTGAGTTTAACCAAAATTAGCGCTTTAGAGCTTAATATTTCATAAACGGATTACTTAATCGAAAACCTGTGTTCACAAACCCGTTATATTTTTGAAAAACCTATTCAACGACACCTTACACTATAGGGTAGATAAGAAAAAAAAAATACATCCCCACGTTACTTGTAGGGGAGGCACCCTATTTTTTTTATTTTTTTTTCATTTTATTGTACTGCTTTGTTCGCGTGGCTAATATGCATATTCTAACCAAATTACAGCTTTCTAGTACTAATAGTCTCTGTGCTAGGCTGTGGATGGACGGACGGACGGACGGACATGGCGAAACTATAAGGGTTCCTAGTTTGACTACGGAACCTTAAAAAGATTTGTCGGGTTCCGGTAGTCTCATGGCTAAACTGCCTGCTTTATGTAGCCCTAACAGCATACACGGTAATCATCTTCGTGACCACATCATGGATGCAACAAACAATCATCAACTCGTCCTACAATACTGATGACCCAAAATTTATAAAACGACATAATTTTAGCAACTAAACGACTAATCGTTTAATCAGTGTTTGGTTAAACACGATTAATTAGGATGCGTTAATAAAAGTAGTTACTACCAACTAATGGAAATTAATGTTTTAACGAGACACAGCCTTGGGTAGTGATAATTACCAATTTAAACACGGTCACATATAAACTGACCCACGCTTTAATGACAATGTTTCCTCCAAACTTGCAGCGCCTGAAATTACCATTCTTTAATACTCTCGTTTTCTTCCGAATCGAGACAAACCGAACTGACTTTTGTTGCAATTGTTTTGAGTTTTTAAAATATTGTTATGTCTCTCATTTAGATTGTCAGTTTGAGAAAGAGTTATTGTTTCCGCAATATTCTGCAATTAAAGTTCAAGGGGTGATACGAAATACAATACCTTAATATATTTTTTGATATTTCTATTAATAGTTAAATTAGTATATTCCGTAAAAAAAAATAAACTGAAAAATTACCTACAATTCTTTTTTATTAGGTTGTTGATAACTTGTAGAAGATACAATTATACATTTATGGTTTTAAAAGAAAAAAAACCTAAAAGGGAAAATTAATATTAATTAAATTAATTTTCAATCTTCTTTGATAATATGAAAACAATTTTAACGATTGAACATTTTGAATTAATGACACTTCGTCTTGGCCTCAGCTGCTAATTACTAAAAAACATTGTAAGTTTTTTGCGTCAAAACTACAATGAAGTCAAATATAATAATGGGGCAATTAAAGTACAAATTATTAAATCAGAACGAACAAAAACCTACCTACTCCAAACTAAATCGTAAAAACCAAAGTTATCTAGTAATAAAACTTTATGGTTTATCAAAAAATACGTTCAAAGTTTTTTTATGTGCGCGAACATTGGCCAATGTAAACTTTAATGTCTGGTTATAAGATTTAAAATTGGCCGCATAAGGCTGAAGTTAGTATATTAGGGACCATGGGCGTAAATTTACATTAACGTTTTCTTGTATGGGCATTTGGAGACTTCTCAAAATATTCAGGCCCTCTATTCTACTGCTACTGGAAGTTATCCACGTGGTTTATCGTAACGCACAAGAATTTCATCCCATACATTTTGAGTAATGGAAAAGAAAACCTTTAGTAGCATTTGCGTCCATAGTTCAGCATTTCGATAGTTTTCTCGTTAGCAATCCCAATCTAAACGGGTCAGTAAGAGGAATTCAGAAACATTAAGAGGTAGATAGGGTAATATTTTCTTAGGAACCGAGGTGTTGATTTGGAAAAAGGAAATACTGCAATTATAGATTGATATTAAACATAGGTACCTAGAATATATCGTATTTAGGTTTGATTATGGAAATATATAAAAAAACTAAAGCATGGACTTACTCAACTCAATATTAAAACTTTATTCAATTGTTTATCGACTGTCAAGTTATATCTTCACTAACCTTGCATAGGTTAATGCACTTTCACTGCCATTGCCAGAGACACTCCTGGCTTAGTCAAATTACATACTAATACAAGCTGGTGGCAGTTTCTCAAGTAGATTATGGTGGCGCTGATCTTGTGTTCCGAAATCACTCATCAAACTATTTTAACATTGGCAAGAAAAAATGTAGTACGTCCTTCAATAGACAAAGATTCTCGCAACGATTTTCTCATCACGGTAAAAATATCAGAAGTGTAATTGCTATTGGTCCTTTTTTAAAACTATTACAAAGAGATAAAAATGAATACTACAAAGGTTTTTTTACAAGGTTTTCGACGACACGTTGGCCTAGATGAGAGTGACCCTGCCTCCAAAGCCAGCGGCCCTGGGTTCAAATCCCGGTAAGGGCAGATATTTGTGTGATGATCGCAAATATTGACTCCTGAGTCTTGGATGTTTTCTTTGTATTTAAGTATATATTTCTCTATACAAGTATGTTTATCGTTGTCTAGTACCCACAGTACATGCCTAGAACTTAGTTTAGGACTAGATCAATTTGTGTAAGATTGTCCCTCTGATTATATTTATATTTTTAGGAAATCATTAAAATTGAGTCTCCTTGAAAGTGAAGAAAAAAATTAAAGTGCTTTATTAGTTTTACGAAAAGTCAAATACTTACTTATTACAAAAATGCAACATGAAAGAGCAATTAAAGGAGGTTATGAGAGTGTGCGAACATGCTTAAAACATCTGTACACCACACTTTAAACAACACTTAATTGGAGCGTTTCTGCAGTTTAATTGCGAAAAGTGGTCTGGGATGGCGCTAGTACAGTAGTACCTTCTATCTGGTTGCACATTATCCCGTTAGTTCCGTTGCACTTTTTTCCCATGTGAAAAACATATGGTTTTCCTATTACATAGACGACTAGACGTCCTGTGCCTGCATATTTTTGAATAAATACGTTACTAAAAGAAAGATCCAGAAGAAGAGAGTGTCGTAAGAGGCGAGTAACGGAATAAGGGCTTGTAGTGCTGTTAGGCGAAGGGCTTGCAACCTGTCACTAATTCACTAGTAAACTTCTTGGCCTGATTGTTGAAGTTGAAGTCTTTTTAGAGTTGTTGGTATTTCTTAGCTCTGCCTACCCCACTCTGGGAATGAAGGCGTGATGTTATGTATTTATGTATGTTCATTACCAGATTTTTTGATATTGTTCGTTATTTATAGCCTATGGATATATCAATTCAATTTGTTATATTAAATTGACATTAGATACCATACGTTTAATAATAGACCTAAATACACTGCTTGCGAGTTTCAGTAATCGACGAATTCTTTATAAGTTGTAATATGAACATATCAATATCTAGCCGGCATATTGCTTGGATGTTTCGTTTGACGATATCATTCCGATAAAAACTTTGCGCTAGATGTGAAACGATGTCAGTGGGATTATTACATATGTCAGTATATTATCTACATTATTAGAATTTATTTGAGGTTCCATGTATCAATACTTAAGTGCTGAAAATACCTTGTCCTTAAAAGAAGTACCTTGTACATTGTCTTTTGTTTAACCAGATATTCTTAACTTATTTGGGTAAAATAAAGATTAAAACCTTACATGATCGCAATCCTCTGGTAAAGGCATTGTCCACTGGCCCTGACTGCTTCGACGTCTTCTGACCCAACAGATGATGCGCCTGCACTTGATTTTCAGGATTCTCCTCCATTTCTAAAGTATAAAACCACTAACTTATCCGCACCTGTAGGTTTAATTTCTGTAAAAGACGTTGATAAAATATTTAGCTTCACATTATATCCAAAACACCGAGCGCGTTGCAAACTTTATTATTTAAAATAGTACCTAATTCAATCCTAAAACAAATGAATGTATGCACTTTCAACGCTAAGCTGTATTGTTTTCTATGGAAACATGATTTGAAATTGACCGCACGCAAACACACATTCGCGCACGGGCAGATCGCAGCACGGCTAGAGAAGACTGGCAGTTTGCGTGTTCGCAAGCTTTACTAAATGTGTTTACCGATATGTGTACCGCTGGGCTCATACCGGCACATTGTCATTGGTACTTGGAGTTACGTATGCTGATGTAAGCACCGAACCCACGAGGCTGTCGACCTTGGGCGGACCGAAGCGGGCACTCGCATCAGTACCAGTTCTGATGTAGAGTCAGCGAAACTCGCAGGTTGCTATGGGTTGTCGCTATTTAAAGGTTGATTTGTAGTGGATATCCAAGCAGATGTTTACATTCCAGAAGGATAAGTGTTAGGTTGCCAAAAGTATTTAAAACGGTGTCACAAAAACAAATGTTCACATGTTGATAATTTTTATGGGATACATCATTACATTTAGTTTCATTATGCCCTACCAGTTTTCCTTCCTGAGCAAAACCCAGTGTCTAAAAATTTTATGAGCCTGTGAACTCTAAAAGCTTATTTTTAAAAATCTCATAATAAAATATCGTGTTTTGTTATACTCCGAGCGTTTTTATCTAAGTAATACATAAAACTTTAACTAAGAAGGTCCAGGAGGGAGAGCGTCTTAACCATTGTGCTCTCGCGTTGTGCTGCTAACTACTTAGATACTTTTTTACCTGTATCTGTTTTGCTTTAGAGGCTTTTAAGTCAAAGTTTAATAATTTGGGTTTTAATTAGTCAAAATTAAATAGACTAGTCTTGAACCAGCGAACTCCTCACGACTTTATCATTACGTACCACAATGCTAAATAAAGGTAAGTCTTTAAAAACTAAAGCCCTCGTAAGTAAATAACAATATTTTGATAAAAACCTTTGAAATTCTCATAATATTTTTCATTATTGTTGTTTTGGTTTTGAAAATCTTTAACAGCAGTTTCTGGAATTAAGATGGATGTTTTCCTCATCTGTATCAATGACGAGCAATTAATTTATTAAGTAATGTGTTATTCCACGATTTAAGTATCTTCGGCGTCATTGAATTATGATCAGATTAAACGGGACAGATAATATTACTGCTATATAATATTTTCTATACAACTCTACAGAGAAATACAGTCATATCAAAAGTAGGGTTAGACCACCACCAGACATCGCCAAAATGACTGATGCTATCCTTCGCTCATCCAAGGAATTCTTACATAGGTACCTACCTAATTACACAGTAAATCACAAATTGCAGCAAATTTTGAGTATTAAAATATATTATAGGTTGATTTAAAATTATATGTAATATGTTTGTCGCAAATTGTAACCATTTTTGGGTGCCCTTGAGTTATGATAATATTTTATTATTTTCTTATCACTTATTCATAATTACGGTTGTAAAATAAAAACGGTAACCTGACGTAACGAGCGCGGCTTGATAGGCGATAAAAATTCGTATTTAGGTCATTAGCATGGCCTGCTGAGACTAGTATGCCAGATCACACTTCTTGTCATTGATTCATTTACAAACATGCAAAATACACGCGTAAAATTAAAAAAACGTGATACATTTTAAATTGCTCTTTGACTTTAGTAACTTAATACTGTATTTATCATTTCATTATGTATTGACGGTTACTTGCATTGTTATCCATTGAATGGGTATTTTGAACTATATTCAAATGAATATATACGAGTGTATACGTCACTTAGAGCAGTAGTTTACAATAGAAGTACAAACATTTACGATACTTGAATAAATTGTTTACACCGATGACCTTGTACCAGAGTTGTACGTGTCTAATTAGGACGGATGTTACATAAGCGGGTCATAGTTTTTTGTAACCATAAAAACTCAAGTCAATCCATGGAGTTTTGAATACAAAGTCGTCGCGCGCGCAGATAATCTTGTAATTTAATAGACGTGAAATTGGTTTAATACGAAAAAAAATACTGGCCATTCACGGAAAAACGACATTATTTATTCATATATTCACAATGTTCCTATTTCCGTAGATGGTGGCCTGAAATTATAATTTATACATATACCGATATTAGACCGTATGCTAATTTGACTATGGACTCATGGGTGGGGCAACACCAGATCGGTTGCCAGTCTTGTATGTATTTATTTATAATTATTAGTTTTAACTGTTTAACCAAATATCACTGACAGGTTTGGGTACGTATTAAATGGCACTAATAGGTTATGCACTTACGTACTATAATAGGAAATGGCGGATGTAATTATTTTGTAAAATGTGTAATGTGCTGATGGTTTTCTAAATATCCCAGTGAGTTGTGAACATGAATAGGGGTGTGTATTTCCTAAATTAAAAACCAGAATCTCGTAGGGTAAACCCTGACCACCTTGTTACTCTATGCGTCAAGAGTGACACTTAATGACTATGCAAACCTAGACTTACGTCACGACACGTCATTAATATTTTTTTAAGTAAATACGTTGTGACTTGTATAAAAACATAAACTTTAAATAACGATAGTTTTAAATACTGGTGATGATTTTATAATAAAAATATTACTATTACATTGGCTTAAACAGTGTAAAATATTGTAAAAAAAATCTCGAGCAGCAATGTAATACAAAGATTCATTTGACGGGTAAGTACCTACTTTAATTACTCATAAGTCATAAAATATAAACCCACTTTGAATAATTTTATTTGATAGAATATTCAGTTAAGTATAATAAAAAAAATGTTTATGAGATTAAACTTTTATCATCTCATAACACAATTATGATAGTATTTTCTCACAGTCAAATCCCATTACATACATTTCATGTAAAAACCACGCTGAAACAATGTAATTCGGTTCTGGCGCTTTGTCGGCCGGTGGTAGGTACCGCGGCACGCTCGCATTAACATTTCCGTGCGTTACGATAAACCATGTGGTCAACTGTCATCCCATACATTTTGAGCGATATAAAATAAAAACGTTATAACTTATAAGCGTTTGCATCTTGGCTAGGGCCTCTTGTTGTCACCTATCCCAATATATCTTGACTTATGCGTATACGCTAGACTTGAAAGGGGTTGTGTCTTATGCCTCATCTACTCATCGACGGATGCAT
The DNA here is from genome assembly GCA_949316455.1 of Acleris holmiana. Taxonomy (NCBI): domain Eukaryota; kingdom Metazoa; phylum Arthropoda; class Insecta; order Lepidoptera; family Tortricidae; genus Acleris; species Acleris holmiana. The sequence continues at coordinate 8,188,046 of OX438770.1, read as the reverse complement.
CAGCCGGTGGCCCAGCTAACGTATCCGCAGATAAATTCGCGATCCGCCCGCACTTCGGCAGACGTGTGGACAGACACCTTGCATTCGCGCTGTCACTGATGACGATGCAAAAACCGACAACAAGCGAATAAGTGACAGATGCATTGGCCGACGTTAAATAACTACTGTACAGACAAGGTATTACGCCTTTATGTGTCCGCAAACGATGTGTAGAGAGGGCATAAGACCTTGGCACAGGATTTCCGCACAAACTTTGTATAGCGAATAATAGAAACCAAACGAACTTGCCTGTAAATATATTTTTGTTTTAGGATGGTTACTTTAAAATCGTGTATGATGGCAGTGCACGAGTGCTGCTACAAGTAAGTAATGTAATCTCTCGAGCAAATTAATGTAGTTTAATAGGTAGTATATCTGTTTGTTGCTTAAACATACCTATTTGATACGCTCTTGTGCACTTAGTAACTAGAAAAGTGTCTTTTAGAGCTTATTTTTGAATAGCATGTGACTGCCGGTCTGTCATCTTTATCAATGTTCTACTTTTCCTCAGCCTCAGGCTAGCGATATACAAATCAATAATCTAAAAGCAGGTACGAATACAATAGTTGTTTTACGATATCTTTAAAAAATACTATAAATTTTTTTATAGCGTGTTTCAGAGTGCAACAACACGCGGTATGTTTGTTATTTGCCGATATTGTGACATGCCTATTGAAATGATAAAGGGATAAGCAGTTGTAACGCGTACGTACCATATCACATCTGTTTGAGTTATATATGTTTACAGTCGGTATGGTATCGATTCTCGTCTTTATACTTACCTACTGATGTGAGAAGGGCTTTAGATGGTCTATGATTATCCATCATTATCATTATTATTGTCTGTTTAAAGTTCCGTTCTGCCAAAAGTTGCTATTCCCCGTGACTCCTGTATTTCCTTTCCCCTTTACCCTTACTTTCCAGAATAAAAAAAAAAATATAATTTTTTAAGTCGTACAATCCTTATTTACTTTTTTGCTTTTGTAATAATTCTGAGTTCTGACACGTTTTGCTGTGGAACTACGTATGATAGTTTACTGTATTTTGTTATTAATATATAGTTGGTTAATTATCATATAAGTAATTTTAATAATGAATTACTAATTCTTGAGTTTCTTACGGTGTTTCTTCTCAGCATTGTTCTCCTTTTGGTAGATTTTTGATTCGTTCAAAAATGTAGGCACTTACTCTTTTTTTTTAATAAGAACCCTAAAAAGCACATACTTGAATCTGTCAGTAAATTATCGAAACCATGCAATTATCTCATTTTTAAATTTAGGTACTACCACGACGCGCTCATGAATTATGGGACATTGGAATGTGCCGTCCGAAAATTAATGGATAGTTTAGTAAATGTAATGTAATTGTCGTTTAATTCCGCCATCAACTTCCCTTGGTAACAACTTCCTGTTTTAATGCTCATGGTCAATCTAGTAAATTTTCAGGTCATGACCAAAAAATTAAATACTTATAATTAGTCGGAGTTACCTATTTGCGCCACTATATTTGGGGACTTTCTACAGGTAGTTACATAACACCGCGAATATTTAATCTAATTTTTTCAGAGGATGAATGTATTAGTAGAAATAGTTTTAAAATTAGGTTAAAAAAGTTGCTATTAGATACCTTAAAATCATCATAGTTGTAGTGGGTAGCAAGGTCAGCGAGGGAAACACAATGCTCGAATGATCTTTAAAGTACTGATACATTAGACATATAGTTATAAGTTATTTTATAAATTTATGTGTTTTCTATGGATGGATATGTGATGGCATGTCTATCTATGGGAAACGGGTAAAACAGTTTTGGGTACATGTCAAATGTGAAAGTGAGTGCAGTACTTCGCCAATAAACACTATGTTTGGCCAATTTATATATAAATAAAATGTACCTATATTTTCTTGAAAAAAAAAATTAAAAAAAAAAAAAAAAAAAAAAGGTTTTTACAGTTCTCACCACAATCTTTTTACATCTTCACTAATTACATTTTAATAATTATGTTTCATTTTATACACCTCTAAGATTTGAATTAAGACTTTTAATTAATTAATTAACCTTTATATCTCTTTCATTTATATTCCCTTAATTATATCCTGTTGCTATAGCTTACTCTTGGGTTTCTTGCGGCGCTTCCTTCTGACATGAGTAAGTGTCTACAGAGCCTACTTATACTCGTAATAACCAGAGCCCGGAATTTTCGTAGTACTTTTAAGCTGTCATAGGGACTTCTCGTCTATCGACTTCCAATATACATGTAATAAATAAAATAAATAAATATCAGGGGACAATCTCACACAAATTGACCTAGTCCCAAACTAAGCTCTAGGAAATTTATAAGTTTTGGCCATTTTTATAAAGTTGACGCAGAACCATGTATAATATGATTTTCGATGTAGGTAATATTTTTTGTATCTTACAGTAACATTGGGTGTAGGAAAAAGCACCGATTTGCAGCAAGACGTCAAAATCCTTACTATCCTTACTAATATTATGAATGTGAAAGCGTGGATGTTTGTTACGCTTTCACGCAATAACTACTTGACGAATCATCATGAAACTTTGTACACATATTCTGGGAGGTACTAGACGTAACATAGGATACTTTTTATTAAAACAAATTGTTTTTTACAAAAAAAAAATGACATGAAAAAAAATTGCAGCGGGCGAAGCCGCTGGCGGGTCGCTAGTAACAAATAAATTAAAATTCCTTGCAACTGACACTAATCAAGTGAGCCATTTAACCACGGGACCAACATTGGTTTTTATTTATTACAGAAGAACAAAGTACGCGTGCAGCGAGATGATTACAAAACATTGTATTTTACTCAGTAAAGTAAAATAAAATGTAATTTTTAATTGAAATAGGACTGACTCAGCGGCAAATGGATATGTCCGCTATTTTAAATTGTATAACGTCACTTCATGATTCAAATTAAGGCTGTTTTAACTTTAACAAAGTGCCAGCGGTATACTCGCCCATATAAATATCTGTTCTATTTAGTACCTATTAGTCACATTAACGTTATATAGGGTGTCGCAGAATGTGATGTAAACGCGCGACTCCGTCCGCGTATTAGTCGTTTATCGCTATTCCCTCGGGTATTTGCCCAATTTAGCCTGTGGCCTATTACAGACCATAATGTATCTGTAAGCTAAATTTCATCTAAATCCATTCAGTCATTATGGCGTTATTAAGTAATAAACATCCATCTATCCATCCACCCAGGATGCAATAAACGGTTCAAACTAGAATTTCTTGGGTGGGTCATACACACTCTTAAAATCAAAAGTTGTCTCTTCTGTCGTCAATAGTTAACAGCTTGTGTGCATATAAGTTATGTTTTTGTATGATAGGTCTAGAGCAGTCCTGACGGCTTTTTTGCGATTATGGGCTTAGCCAGAAAATTAGGCCTTAAAAACGTTAACTTTCGGTGTGTCCACACGAAAGACGGTAATCTAAATCTGTGTATGACCCGGGTACTTCAGATATCTCAGGTTAGAAAAGACCAAATTGTACAAAATGTGATGTGAAATAGATATAAAAACTAATATTAATTTTAATGTTTTTTTTTCTATCAGACCTAAAATATCCGGGGCACTCAAGGTTTGTATAGCAAAGATTGGCGTGTATTCGTCAAATTCCATCTAATAAGGTCTTTTTACATCGATTAGAACTGCCTAATTAACCCTTAAACATTTTGGTATTAGTGCAAAATTTAACCAAAATTAGATAGCTGAAAATATAAGCAGTACTAAGTATTAAGTAGTACTTATTACATGATTTTGCAATCTTGATTAACTGTGGCAAATTTTGAGACAAAATGGCACCTTGGTCTTGGTCATGAAAAACGAGAAATACTGTAGTGGCTTATAAAATACGGATTTATTACAAAATTTGGAAATATGGTTTCAATACATTGCTAACTGCAAATTACAGCTATTTTCAGCCAAACGTGTCACAGGTGTACCGCATGGTAGCGTTTTTTATCAGTATCATTTAAATCTTTATAAGTTTTAAACGAACTAACGTGGTGGACAAAAAAATAAATTCTAGACCGGTATAGAAAGGGCTTTCTGTACCGTAATATTTACGACAAGTTCTGGGACATCTTGTATTTGAACTGCCATACTTGAATGAAAAATAACTATTATTTTCATGGTAGCGCAGATTATGCAAATGAGAACGCAAACGAGTATACTGACCAGTTGAAGATAAGTGAGATCAGAGGCCAATCGTCATTCTGCAATCTCAAGACTTAAATTAATAAATATCAAAAGAACATATTAAATAAATAAATTGACCTAGTCCCATAATAAACTTAGGTACTAGACAAAGATGAAAATACTTATATAACTAGAGATTTTTTACCCGCTTTTTTGTTTTTCCCGTGTGGTTGCCGGGTTAGAATAGTGCCACTCCATGTCTTCCCGTGGATGTCGTAAGAGGCGACTAAGGGATTTAGGGCTTGTAGTGCTGTTAGGCGATGGGCTTGCAACCTATCACTAATAATACACTGGTAAACATCTTAGACTATTTGTGCAAAATGTGGTTACAGAATTATAAACAATTATTTTTAAAGTTATTGGTATTTCTGTAGCTCTGCCTACCCCACTCTGGGAATGATGGCGTGATGTTATGTATGTATGTAACTATAGTATTTACAAAGCAAACATCCAAGACTCAGGAACAGTCCTTGATTGTAATGCGGTTCAAGAGATAACGTACTATAGGAATGTAGTGTAGATATTTGTGATGGCGGCTATGTTTACTATGTTATAGGATTGTCAGAGCATGCCGAGTAACCTCAATAGCGTTATGGAGAGTCAGGGCCGAATGTGTTATTAGTGTGCAAGAGCCATAAACCGCGTTACGGTTCCCATGGACGCGTGCCCTTAACGGCCGCTGCTATCAGTAGTGTCATCCTACTGTGAAACAACCGTTTGACCACTAAATAAAGCAATTATAATGTGTATCAAGACGCGTCTTACGAAAGCTGAGTTGGGAACGTATTTACTTTTTCAGTTTTGACATTTTAATAAATAAAGAAATATCTGGGGAACAATCTCACGCCAATTGACCTAGTTCTGAACCAAATTCAAGGCTTGTACTGTGCGTATTATATAACAATTGACAAACCTACATAAAATCACGCTTTCATTCCCAGAATGGGGTAGGCAGAGCTACAGAAATAACAACAACTCTAAAAAGACTTCTTGATATATATAGACCTTTTGCAATCACAAGACTTAAATTAATAAATATCAAAGAAAATAAATACTTAAATATATAGAAAACATCCAAGACTTAGGAACAAATACTCCCGCTCATCAGTCTCATCACACAAATGTTTGGCCATACCGGGAATCCCGGGAATAATACTCATATTAGGGTTTCTAATCAACGAAATCGCACCCTATATTTTAAATTTACTTACTATGTCGCCAATATAAAAGCCAACCTTCGTAGATTATAAACGCTAAACGTATCTACTAATTTTATAACCTCGAGTAGGTAACCATTAATAAACTACTTGATAGTCCAGGAATACCATAGTGCTCAAAGCAGTGCGGTTATTGAATGTAATTTATTAGCGTGATATGTTGTGACAAATGGTACGATGATCGCGTTTCATTTTTAACTAGTTAACCTGAGCCGACACCGTTTTATAACAATAAAATAACATTCAGAGCAAACTAATCAGTGAGCGGTATTGTATTTCTTGGTTATTTGATATTTGCAAAATCGGGTGTCATATGTTATGCTGGTGTAACACTCCTAAAAAAAGAGTTATGTCTTGGTTATTGTTATTGTTGTGATATCAAAAGAATTATTGAATTTCAAAAAGTTTAATGTTTTCTATTTATTTATTTTTGTTTAGAAGTGTCACAATCTGACTCAATTATAATAATACACCCAATTGCTACGTATCAAAATAATCTCAAAATTTCTGAACGGGTTAATATGCGGTTGTCATAGATAGGTGGATAATTTTTCACTTAAGATTTCTATGCGTAATAAATTCTGGTTTATGAACGGATGTTACAGAAATCTCACTTAAACCAAAACAAAGCAATGGCGGGTCGCTAGTCTGTTACTATAGCTTGACAATTGTTTAATATTAGGCATGTGACAATGATTAAACGCATTTTTTAATACAGAGGTTGACTTGAAAATAAACTGATTGCAAACACCGACGTACAGTACGATTACTGTAAGCTTACCACTGACAGAGAGTTTGCCTTCGTTTCATTTTCAACTTTAATTTCATACATATAAAGCTATTTTCAGAATACTGTTACATACATTTACCAATTAAGTAATAACTATTTTATTTGTATGAAATTAAAGCTGAAAATTAAATGAAGGCAATCCATCTGTCAGTGGTAAACTCAAAATAATTAAACTGTATCCCATATTAATAATTCAGGGTAGACTCGTTAAACAAACCGCCATTGCAATAATTACTGTCTCGTTTAATGAATGATTTCTAAAAATAAACTCGGATGCGCAACGAGCAAGCGGTGACTCAGAAAACTGAAATGTCGAACAGGAAATTTGCAGGACGGACACAAGCCCTATGACGTCACAATACATCTGCATCTGTATTTGACATAAATAACCGCCTTGGACTTGGACTGCCTTCAGAACAATTTTCCTTTACTTCAAAGTGGGTCACACTTGAATAATATGAAACAATTTATCAACAGAATAATATGAAACCGTAGTTTAGTAGAGGCCGTACACGAAATTTTGCCGATTTCGCTGATTTTCGTGATTTTACAGGCGTGATTTTACTGTTGAAATACTTTACTTCTACAAATTTTAATGCGCAACACGAAAGATAATTTCAATTTTCAACGAATGTATGAAATACTTTTTTATTTTTATAATTTAATTTTGATTAATCGACCTGAAACCGGCGACTGTTTCGTGAGTTTTACTGTAAGAGGTTTAAAATATCGCATATTCACGAATCGTTTTGACGTCTTAATGGTATGAAAAAATAGCAATTGATTGCTGTAAAAGTTGTCTAAAAAATGTATGAATTACTTTTTACCACCTTTATACCGGGTGTCCCAAGAAGTAGTGTCAAGCGGAAGTCCACAGGTAGTGCACCTCAAGGGGCATCTGAATCACCCCCATGTATGTTCCGCGATTTTTCGTAGTTTTGGAGATATTGATCATTTTAATCGGAATTATTGTAATTTTTCCTTATGTCCATGTTTCAAAAAACCCCTAAGTTCATGTATTATTAATTCATTTTTTTTTTCGTTTTTTCTTGCATGGTTAGAATCACTATGAACTAAGGAAGTTTTTAAAGCTACATACCCAGTTTTTTTTCATGACAACTTTTTGAGTAAACGCACAAAGTTTGTTTTTCCACACTACGTGAAAAACAAACACGGGGATTTCTTAGTATGGAAAAAGTAACTTAGTGAGTTTGCTCAAAAAGTTGTCATGAAAAAACTTGGCATGTAGCTTTAAAAACTTTCTTAGTTCATAGTGATTCTAACCAAATTAAGGGTCTTTCGAAACATGGACATAAGGAAAAATTACAATAATTCCGATTAAAATGATCAATAACTCCGAAACTACGAAAAATCGCTGAACATACATGGGGGTGATTCAGATGCCCCTTGAGGTGCACTACCTCTGGACTTCCGCTTGACACTACTTCCTGGGACACCCTGTATATTTTTGAGTAAAAATATGAACTTGGTAATTTTTTAATGAAAATGGACAAAAAATAGTTTTAAATTTCGGCTTCTTAAAGCACTCGTTCATAAAATTAAAAGAACAGTAATAAACTTCAATTCAAAATCAATCCATTACCTTAAAAACACATCCAAAAATTAAAAATTAAATAGCCATATATAATGTTTTAAAATAACCTAAATCCCGATTTTAAATTCTCGACAAAGATAAAAAAGTAGCTCATTCATTCGTAACTCATTTAATCGATCATAACTGAAATGATATATCATGACGTGCATTCAAACTTATAGAAAAGCAGTATTTAAACTGTAAAATCACGAAAATAAGCAAAACTGGCAAAATTTCGTATACGGGCTCTTAAAGTATTTCCGTGCAAACATTTACACGTGACACTCACTATAGTTTGGATAAGTATACCTAGAAATTAAATATTTAAGTAGTAAAGGAAATCACCTTTATCGGCCGTTTCTTAACCTAGATACACTTTATCAAACACACAATTTTGAAAAACCGGGCAAGAGCGTGTCATACCATGCTCAGTGTATAGTTCCGAAACTGTTACTACGAACACAAAAATTGAAAAAAAAGCACTAGGTATGAACGAATTTTCTATTTATATATTAGGAACCAAACAAGACTCGCACCTTCGGTAGAACAAGGGCACAATGTACAATGTGACTAAAGGGGAAATTGTGCTCTTGTCCGGTAGAACAAAGGCACAATGTACAATGTTACTAAAAGTGAAATTGCGCCCTTGTCCTACCGAAGGTGCGAAGTCTACTCAGTCGTGATAGCTTTACATTTAACTTGCTTATACATACATAGTCGTTCATAACATCACGCCTTCATTCCCATAGTGGGGTAGGCAGAGACTTGTTTATAATTCTATAACCACATTTTCCACAATCAGGCCAAGAAGTTAACTCGTTTTAGTGACAGGTTGCAAGCCCATCGGCCTAACAAACATCGCGTATCATCCACGGGAAGACATGGAGTGGCACTATTCTAACCCGGCAGCCAAACGAGGCTTTTAACTTGATAATAATTTTCATTAATTGTAGATACTTTTTAGATTTTTACTTGTTATAGCTTTAGATGTAGTGGCTGGTACATACACAAAATTATTTTAAAAAGCTATGCAATGTTACCTTACTCTATGTCATAATGAAAATAATAAATAAATAAGTAAATAATAAATATCACAGGACAATGTCACACAAATTGACCTACTCCCAAACTAAGCTCTATGCTTGTACTATGGGTACTAAACAACGATAAACTTAGTTAAATAGAGATATGCATAGAAAACATCCAAGACTCAGGAATAAATACTCGTGCTCATCACACAATTATCTGCCCTTACCGGGATTTGAACCCAGGACCCCTAGCTTCGAAGGCAGGGTCACTACCAACTAGTTTACTTAGTTTACTTTACTTATTTTTTATTTTAGACTTTTTTTTAGTTTTCTTTTGTTGCGTAGAAAGGACACGTTATTTTACATTTTATTTTACTACTTTGTTAGTGTCATTTCAATGCATACCTATACGAAATAACAACTTAGTAGAACCAAGGGTTAAACCATGGACAGACGCATAGACGGAACTATGAGGGTTCCTTGTTGACTACGGGACCCTAAAAAGGATGACTAAGTTACGACCTTCAAATCTTCAAAAAAAGATGGTACTCTCATTTGAAAGTCCATCAACGTACCTGTAACTCCTCTGGTGCTGCAGGTATCAGTATTCGCTTACCATCAGGCGATCTGTCTGCTCGTTTGCCTCCTCAAAACTTAAGCTCTATTCTACTCAGTAAAACTATGTTACTTTGGTCATATTACAAAATTTTGTTTTTAACTCAGCTGACTTTCAAGTAAATAATAACATGTCAAAAGCAATAAAAGCGATTTATCAGGAACGTAGAAGGAGGAAAAAAGTGGACTCTGCCTATACCTCTGGGAATCAGGCGTGATTTTTACCAAGTAGAATACATCTCCTGAGCAACCTCGGTCATGAAATGCATTAAGATTATCGATTTAAAAACAATGCGGATTTTTGCGGATGCACGTAATTGTCAAACAATTCCAAGGTTAGGAAAACATTTCAGGCGTTTGAGTTTGAGCAATTATAATTTAAAACGACATTCGCTTGTTTAGCTTCGTTTCAGAATAGTATTTAGTTTTAAAATAATTACCTAACATTATTTCGTACGTTTTTATGGCAATCTAGAACTATCGCTAGCATAGCTCTCGGTGCGGACCGGATTTAACAAAATTGTCTATATTATTCAAAGATGTGTTACACGGTTCAGTAATTCCAGAATCTCCAAAGATAGAAACAACCACACAATTTTATAATATTAGTATATAATAGATGTACTGAAGGTTTTTTTTCTTTTATACCTTCATTGGATTAGCCATGTGATTCAATAATGATAATGATAAAACAATAGGATAGTCCACACACTACCAACATCTAGGTTTATATAAAAAAAAATCTTCACATATTTGGACACATTTAAAAAAAGTTAACCAAGAACTTCAGAAACAATTAACTGCCAAATTATAGTAAACAGGAAATTGTGGCAGTAAATAAACGTTCACCATAGATGGTCTTATTCATGGTCACAAAACATAAAATATTGTAATAATATAACATTACAGTTAATTTTACTGCTTATAAGTCATAATAGCTTTTTCACCTCAGCACCTCAAAAAGGATGGTTTTGCTGTTTAAAGACAGTGAGCAAAATTCGATTTTGCTGCGAGCGTGAGACAAAGTAACTTTTTAATTTTTGTTCACAATACAAAGGTGGTCGTGGTGCGGCGCGCGGGCGGCTTGGGATGTCGTTTTATTTTTACCATGTTGTACTTTTAACCTTTTGGTTATATTTTCTTGCTGCTGAGGTGAAAAATTGTGTGTGCAACACAAGACCATTTTTTTTGCATCTCGTGTCTTTCTCAGGATTCTAACCTAGAAATTTAAATTCTAGAATCCTTCGCTTGCTTGGGATTCAAAATCAACACTCGCAGCAAAAACCAACTTTGCTCTCTTGTTGCACAAATAACTATTGTTTTATTATTAGTCCTCGTGAAACCATAACCACCTTAGGTGGAAAGAACAAAAGAGGCGGAATCGTATCGGTATTCTAGCTAGAGGGCCCCAACTCCTTATTCTCAACACGTTCATCTATTGCCTACCTTCCAGCTTTTGCAACAGTGTAGTATAATTTTCGTATTAAAAATAAAGTAGTGGGTTTAATACCTTAAATCTTTATTCGCTAGTTAACTAACAGAACATTATAGAAAATGATACTATGCATAACAAATCCAACCCGCTTTGGACCAGTTTTTTGGACGATTATCTTAAAATATTTACATAGTACCTAATCAATCATTTTCTCTAAAAAACTCAAGCTGATGGCTGGCACTATGACACTGTTAATTACGGTCATATATATCTTTATCGGCTTATCATTTATACATATTTTTTACTCAAGGCTAATTAAGTTTGTAGTTACGCCAGGAACAAGATAAAATGAACAATTGAACTGTGACTTTTATGATTTCGCTTTAGGTAAAGTTACTAAATTATGACAGAAATTATTATCATTATTTTCGGTTGACAACATAATTTATTTCCTAGAGGAAGTTCGCGGAGAGCCAGTGAGTAAGATTAATTCAAAATTGAAAAATGAACAATTTGAGAGTTTAAAATAATTGCAATTGTACAATCTACTGTACATTTTCACAATGTAGATAACAAAGTTATAACGATATCGTTTTTGACCTGTTTCCGTATTGTCAACGTTTAGATAACTCTTATGTCATTTACAATAATGGCGACTGTGACATAAACGATTCTTAAACGTGTCAAACACGATATCGTTTTAACGCACCTGAATAGAGGCCCAGGGCTGGTATTCTTCACGGTAATAACGATATCTTCTTTTACCTGTTTCCGTATTGTTAACGTTTTGATAACTCTTATGTCATTTACAATAATGGCGACTGTGACATAAACGATTCTAAAACACGTCAAACGCGATATCGTTATAACGCAGTAGAATAGAGGCCCAGGCATCTAATAAAATAAAATATAATAAAACAAAGAAAACCTACGTATCTTTAGTTGAAACTATTTAATAATGCTTTTATCAAAACTTAGGGAATAATAGGGCTTGTAAATTTAGATTTATAGAACTAAAGTTGCTTATGATAAATACCAGGCGTTAATAATTAACTACAGACAAAGCTGACGCTGTACAACATAAAACAACAATAATTGTTATTATAACGATGTGCTTGAATATACTTGACTATATATAGTCTTGCCTTGCTTATAATGCTTGGCTTTGATACTTTTTGTGTTGTAATATTTGAAAATTGACTTATCATTAAGGTTTAACAACTTATTACTAAATTGTCAGCAATAGAATAATCATCTCTTCACTATATGTCGTTGTAGAAACTAAGAACCGTATTAATAAATTGATGCTAAGTATCACTTGACTCCAGGCGCGACAGAATTGATAGACTAATATAACTTGACGTTACTTCTATCTGTCTTTAGATAGGCATCGTAGTCAAAACTAATTTCTTTTCGACCCTTCAAGTGCAAAGTAAAATAAAGCGGTTTTCCATTAGTTGCTTTTAAAACGGAAGAGTAGAGGTAAAATATTTGAGACATCTGTTCCAATACGACCAAAAAATTAAACACACATGACAATTTTTTAGAAACTTACTATAATTTGTTATGGTTTTTCTATGCAGTCACACATTGTTTAGAGTTGCATCTAATTTACCAACCATTTTAAACAAACTTCTGTTCCGTTAATCTCCGTCAGGTTCACGGATTCTGGTTCTGTCTCCTTTGTTTTGGTTTCCCGGTTGAGAGGGCCGTGCTTCCATCCCTCAGGGTAGCCAAACTGCTGCTCCCCGTCAGATCAGATGTTGCACACCACGTTGGTGCCCACCAGCACCACGAAACACAACCAGAACGCCACACGCCATTCGCTTATTGTTAACTGTAGAAAAAAAATATATTTTTAGCAAAAATAAATCGTTTACCATTATTTTATATACCAAAACAATCCTATAGTATACCTTTAGTACGGCACGCTAGCAGCATAGTTGGTTAGGTTAGGTTAGAACTGCGACTCCTTTATTAGAAATTTAGAAAATAATGCGAAGTGATTTTATGTTGAAGGAAACTATGAAAAAGGTACCTAATTCTTCCAGAAGATACTTCTGGCAATTAACGCCAAGCAATACAAAAATAAATTTCTGCAAAACAATATTAAAAACTCTGCTATAAACTCCGGCTGGTTTCTTATTAGTGTGACATTTCATAAGGTGGTTAGCACGAAGCACTTTATTTGTAACTGTAGGTGACCCGTTCCTTTCACTAGTTAATAAAGACTAAGTATGGAGAAAAATATGGTGATAATGATGATTTAACTTCAATCTATGTATAACTTAGCTGCTACTACGCTAGGTTAGCTAAGTAAACAATTCGAGTAAGTGTTGATAAGTAGCTAAGTTGGTGCTGACGTGTACTTAGCTTGCGAAACGTGTGAGACCTGCAGCATGCGTGGTAAGCTGCTAGGTCAGCACCTTAGGATAAACTATATGTATGGTCGTGTCCCTTGCGACTTTTTGTACCATAAAGTGGCGTGCGCGTCTACGTGACATCTCTAGCGTCAAGTAGCTCGGTTTCTGTTTTTAGTAGAACCCCGTTTTTGGTGCATAAGATAAGCATACAGCCATAAGCAGTGACAAATCCACAGAATTCATTGGGTCAACGACCGTTCCACCTGGTTTTTATAGTTCAGGGACTTTATTTGAAACTGGCTTTGGTTTAATTGTTTGATTATATTTGAGGGCGTTTGAGGTGCTTCGTAAATCAAGTTTATATGTATACCGACCTATTATATAATCAGAATGGAAGTTCCGTTTTAGCTATGTAGGTATTTATATGTAATAAATCTCTAGTTACTATATCTTATAGGTACTTCAAGTCAGCTTATCTTAGACATATGGCCGTATTAATAAACTGATCTCAGCTGACGCCCGTCACCAGATACGTCAAAGTAAACGCCAAACCATAGAAAACTGCCACTTTTAACACATCTTGAGACGAGAATTAGAGTCGAGATCAGTTTATTAATACGGCCCTTAGTTATTGGGGCTGGAGAAACTGTCTTGGTAAAACTCGGTACCGGGCACCCATTTGCTATTTGGGCGTTATCCAAAAAAATACCTATAGTTAAGGACTAAAATTAACAACGGTAACTTTTCTAAGAGAAATAGTGGCATCTCAGACAAAACTCCTGTAGCAAGTTCAACCATATTATTAACAGGCGAGGTTTTAACCTGTTATGCTTATTTAAATTGAAATACCGTCTATTGGGTAATGAGGGCAGTATATAGGATGTTCGGCAGAAATAGCGAAAAAAAAACAGCTGTTCCATACATTTCGGCTGTTTAGCTCTCAAAGTTTATATGGAACAGCTGCTTTTGTTTCATATCTTGTTGCGTTAATAAAAGTTGATGATCACCTACAGAGTTAGTCCCTGAAGTTTGCGACCCTTCTGCCGAACACCCTGTATAAATATATGACTAATTTTCAAGACGTAATGGAAAAATTACCGTTGTAAATTTTTGTCCTTAACTATAAGAAAGTATACATTTTTTAGAAAACACCCATGAAAATTATATAAAACCAGCACTTTTTTAATTTACTTACATTAGGATTTAAAAGGCCTGTAAGAAATGGGAAATGCCTATGAGGGTGGCAGTTGTGTTCACAAGTGAGGCCACAGAACCGGCGAAGTTTAATGGGTTGACCTGGAGAAAATAATAATTTTCAATTGTATAATCATTTGCATAAAAGGGACTAGTACTTTACACATGTGGTGTTCTTAAATCATTAAATTAGCAATTAACAATTATGTACAAGTAGATGACCAAATATTTTTCTGTCACGCAAAACGTTTTGAATTGTGAAAAACCCTTATAATCTTAGTACGTTACCTATTGTGCTCTCCTGAGCCAAGAAGCAGTATCTCAAATTCAATAACCAAAGCAGATTCAAAGTTATTTTGTTAGAAATAACGTTGATATTGGCTTAGCAGGGCAGTAATGGGGATGAGTAGATGCTGAACAGATTTTAAATTCGAGAAAATTTTAAATAAGCGCCAATCTACTCAAATATTTCAATACTCACTGTCAAAAACATAGTTACAATCATCGTTTATTTATGTATAGCAATATTAGCATTGGAGTTTATCCTTTGACGTCAGGTGTAAGTACGGTCAAACACAGAAGTAACTATTAGGTCATACACACACACTCTTAAAAACAAAAGTTGTCTCTCCTGTGGTCAATAGTTAAGAGCTTGTGTCTAAAGCAGTCCTGACGGTGTTTTTGCGGGAATGGGCTTAGCCAGAAAATTAGGCCTTAAAAACGTTAACTTTTGGTGTATCCACAGGAAAGACGGTAACCTAAATATGTGTATGACCCTATTATACTTTTTAATACCTTGTCGCAGCTATTGTTTTAAAGGCCTAATTTTCTGGCTAAGCCCATTCCCGCAAAAACGCCGTCAGGCCTGCCTTAGACCTATCATATAAAAACATAACTTATATGCACACAAGCTATTTAACTATTGACCACAGAAGAGACAACTTTTGTTTTTAAGAGTGTGTATGACCCAGTTGGGACCCTGCCTCCGAAGCCTACGGTCCTGGGTTCAAATCCCGGGAAGGGCAGACATTTGTGTAATGACCACTAATATTTGTTCCCAAGACTTGGATGTTTAATATGTATTTAAGTATTTCTCTATTTAGGTATGTTTATCGTTTTCTAGTACCCATAGGTCAAGCCTAGAGCTTAGTTTGGGACTAGGTCAATTTGTGTGAGATTGTCCTCTGATATTTATTTATTTTATTTATTCTACTCATCCTACATCACAGGTAGACGCTAGTAAAGTAAAAACAACCTTCATTCCGGCGTAGAATCCCCCCATGAGCGCCATGGATAGCACGAAGTACGCCATGGCAGCGTTGCGGTCGCACCCCGCGTACGAAGCCACGATGATAAATATCGCTGGTCCAGTTGCAGCTGAATTAATGATTCGCCTAGATTTTTTTCTCCATAAATAAATGTTTAAAAGTTATTCACTATATTTTATACGTAATGTGTGTTTGTCATTATTGATTCGCCTAAAGATTATTATAAAAAATAAATGTTTAAAAACAGCGATTGCACTAATCTTGGATCTAATGACCAGATCTTAACCAAATTTAAATGGCATCCTACAGATATGCCCTACTCACAAAATAATAATTATTATATTCGGTTCACAATTTTTTGAAATCTAGTGACATACTTCATATTTCTTGGCCTAATTGTTCAAATTATGGTTACAGAATTATCTATAAGTATTTTTAGAGTTATTGGTATTTATGTAGCTCTGCCTAGCCCACTATGGGAATAAAGGCGTGATGTTATGTATGTAGTTACAAACTTGAACACACAAAAAACCATCCATACAGAAAAAAATATTCTGCTTTGCCCAAAGTTCAACTGGTAGAGAATGCCTTACGGCATTAAGTTCGCCTTTTGTATGTTAAGTGTATTCTTTTGTGAAATAAAGATTAAATAAATAAATAAATCATCCGTCATAGCCAACATGCGTTATTTCAACAAGATTAAAACCCCTCGTTATATTTACCAATGGTAGTGTAAATGATCCTCCCCGTTTTAATAGAATACCATCCGTTTCTAACGAATAAGTCACAGGCGAGGCCGAACATGATATCCACATGGCAACGTAGGGCAGGGCGGTCAACCACCCAGTAGTTCTAATGTTGAATTTGAGAACGTCATGAGAATATTTTGGCAAATCGGTGACAATAGTATGATAGCCCCCAGCCGTGGCCTACCTGCAAAATTAATATTTGGTTTTAAAAACCGGTTTTGTGGTGTTTTTCTCTTTTGCAAAAAAACAGACTGTTGACGAACTCTACAATTTAATAAACTTATTTAACCCTATAAGGGGCAAGCAATGCGTGGCAATTCATTTAAGGGACGATTATAAGTTGAACATGCAGACAGACATGGACGACAGACAATTTCATTACTATAAGCTGCTTCCTACTAAGAAATTAAAAACCGAACTGTTCATCAGTGAAGTGAAGTTTCATCACCAAAAACAAATTAATCATTATCTTTCTTCAGTTTACAACCAGGTTCAATGATGGAATTGATGGATCAACAATTAAGGGTTGTATTCGTATATTACGAGTAGAAAAGAGTAAGGGTGGAATCACATCTATCAATAAGATTCGCATTTTATCTGTATTAAATAGCTACTTTGTATTCTCCATTCGCATGCGTAGGCATCTTATCTTCATAATTATCAGACATTTTTTATGGACAATATGCGAATCGGTGCTGATAGATGTGATGCCACCTTTAGGCGTACCCTCGTGACGGTTAAGGTTGCGGAAAACTGATGAATGCAAGCGGCCCAGGACCGGCCCTCGTAGCAATCCTTGGGGCAGGTCTATGTCCAGCAGTGGACGTCATTTGACTGAAATGATAATGATGGTCATGACGCTAGACGATATCAAACTTACATCGGCAAGAACAAGTGCCCAGACAGGCGCTGATCGTACGATGGCCGTCCACGGCACCGGATCAGAAACTCTTTTGCTTTCTGATGAAGTTACATTTGCGTTCAAATAGTCTAGTTCCTGCTTTGTTATAAAAGGATGCGAACTCGGTGAGCTGTAGCAGAAGAGACTCTGGAATAATAGTTTTATATGAATACTAGACTAGTGACTTGCCCTCATAAGACCGAGTTTTATGAGTTTTCTGTAACACTGTCAACCAAAATGTATTAAACATAAAAACCTTCCTTTTGTTGCGTGGTTTAGGAAGAATTTGCAATTCTATGCTTATGACCTACTGACAGATAGAAATACAGAAATAAAGAAAGACAGACAGACGCTAAAATGATGCCATCATAAATGTGTCGTAAAAACCCCGACCTTGATAACAAAGTTTACTTATATCAAACATTTAAACAAGAAGATAGATAAAGCTGAGTAGTTATTACTACAAAAAAATGTATTTACCAATCACTGGAGTCCCGAACCTTTACACAACTTTAATTAAGAAAAGTGAATGTTCCTGAGTTGACACTATACAGTGTGTAAATGGTATACGGGCGTTCCTTTTAACTGTGGTTAGTACAACCCCTACTGAGCACATTTAGGCAGCTTTAGTTAAAATTAAATAAAAAAAAAGTAACCATACAAAATAATTTAACACGCAATGTATAACGAAAAATGCAATGAATTAAAAACGCAATTAATGACGTTTCAAAGTTAAGTATTATTAAAGCTGAGGCTACTTAAGCCGAAATACACATTTTCACAAGTAAACCATTACGTACTTACCTGACAGATGGACTTCGATGTACATTGCGGGTCGATAGTATGTTCAAAAATTAATAACGCTGTATACGTTAGCGTAATCAAAATAATTATTTCTGTTAATGATTAGTAGAGTCTTAATCTATGTCCAGTTTTAATAAACGCCCGTATACCATTTACACACTGTATACATTTAATGCTCCCACGGAAATACTTTAACACTATTGTATGTTCATAGAAAATGAATAGAAAAAACAGGCAATATAACTTACCCATAAAATAAACCAAAATATTCCAAATCCATCGTAGAAATAGAAAACCTAAGCCCAATCTCTGCCTTCAGAAAGCTAAAGTCCAGAAAATAGCATCCCGAATATGTTTCCAACCTGCGCTCCTCCGAACACAATAGCGCACTGGAGGAGGAGCTCATGGGGAGGAACCCACTTCGCCAGCATTATCATGAGCGCTGAATTTGTCGACATCATTGGTCCATGAGACAGGTTACAAGCATCTCACTCAAGAGCAGTTTCATAATACTTGTACCTACCCTTATCCCTTAAATTGGCAAAAAATAAAAAAAGTCGTGAATTTAATTCCCTATTTGATTTAGAACCAGCATAAAAAAAAAACTTAAATAAAAACGAAAAGTGAACATTATGGTATGTATTCTGTGGTGCACACTGCCAAGTTAAGGGTTAAAGAGAAAAGTTAAATGAAGTGGTTTTCCAATACTAATAGAAAGAGAAAGGAGAGGTATAGTATTTTAGACAATTCAGCCAAAAAATTAAACACAAACGACTTATTTCCCATAAACTTATTATAATTGAACTATTATGGTTTTCTACCATCATAAATTCGTTAAACCTAATATTTAGTTCATTTTCTAGCAGGCTAAGCGGTCACAACATTGTCTAGAGTTTGCATTTAATCCAACGACTATCGTCAATAAACTTCTGTTCCGTTAATCTCCGTCAGCTTGACGGATTCTGGTTCTGTCTCCTCTGGTTTGGTCTCCCGGATGAGAGGGCCATGCTTCCATCCCTCAGGATAACCAAATTTTCGCACGTCGTCCCACCACTGCTGCTGTCCGTCTGCCCAGATGTTGTACACCACGTTGGTGCCGATCAGCACCGCGAAACACATCCAGAACGCCACACGCCATTCACTTATTGTTGACTACGGGAAAAAACACAAAATGTTTATAGCAAAAACGTTGCAACCAAGGGTTTCTACCCTTGCTTCTGCAAAGGGTTACCTTTAGAGAAGGCAAAAGAAATTGCATATTGAATTTTGGTAGAACATTGCTTTTGTAATTAACCTTTTCTTAATCACTAATAGAGGTCATAAATTTTTTAACGCTATTCCAATCACTTTAGCTACATGTTAAGGGCATTTTTCAAAAAAGTGTACGTCGTAAATGACAAAAATTAAGAAAATTGAACTTTTCCATTTCGTCACGAAAGTTAGTACGTTTAATTACCTTAATTTTCGTGACAAAATTGAAATGTTAAAGTTTCCTCATTTTTGTCCTATTTTACTATATCTGCTAATCAGTGATATTTCTTAGATAGTTACCACGAAGCACTTGATTTGTTACTTTAGAGATATCTTACTAGTGAAGTTATACAAGTGCGT
This sequence comes from Acleris holmiana, assembly GCA_949316455.1. Taxonomy (NCBI): domain Eukaryota; kingdom Metazoa; phylum Arthropoda; class Insecta; order Lepidoptera; family Tortricidae; genus Acleris; species Acleris holmiana. Next base: position 8,168,214 of record OX438770.1, on the reverse strand, counting down.
AAAAACTCATTAAAATGATAACAATATCTACTGCACATTAAAAAAAAAACTCCTACTCTAAGTGACTATGATGTAAATTAAGTGAGTATGATGAAATAGGAGTTTTTGGGGCCGGTCATGTTCACATAAGCGACGCTCTGCACTATTTATTACCCTTTAAATTATATAAAAACAGAATTAAACACACAACAACTAGCGTGCTAGTTAGCTTGTCGTCAATGATGACGACACGCTAGCCTCGTTGGTAGTGACCCTGCCTTCGAAGTTAGAGGTCCTGGGTTCAAATCCCGGTAAGGGCAAAAATATTTGTGTGATGAGCATGAGTATTTGTTCCTGAGTCTTGGATATTTTCTGCGTATTTAAGTATGTATTTCTCCATATAAGTATATTTATTCTCCATATTAGTTTGGGACTAGGTCAATTTGTGTGACATTGTCCCGTGATATATTATTATAAATCAAGAAGCTGCATGTCATTTATTCAGTTGTTCTGTTTTCCGCTAAGGCCTATAAATTTTCTTAATATCTTAATAAGTTACTTACATTAGGCGTCAAAAGGCCTGTGAGAAATGGTGTAATAATGCCTGTGAGCGTAGAAGTGGTGTTCACAAGCGAGGTCAGAGAGCCTGCAAAGTTCGGCGCCAAGTCTAATGCGTTGACCTGACAAAAATAATACTAGTCAATTGGATAATCAGTCCATTTATATATCATGTGATATTCTTAATCATTCAAGAAGTAATAAACATGCAATAAAAAAATTACGAAATTACTCTGTTTAATTTAAAAAAAAAACCATTTGCCATGTTTAATTTATTTACCTACTTGGTAACAAATACATTACTTACGGTTGCGTTAATGTACGCAACGTTAATACAGACTTAAATGAAATTACTCGTGATATTTTATTGTAAGGAAGGTAATCATAATCTACGCGGTCGTACATGACAGGAAAACCTTAGCAAAGTGAAAAACAACCTTCATTCCGGCGTAGAATCCCCCCATCAGCGCCATGGATAGCACGAAGTACGCCATGGCAGCGTTGCGGTCGCACCCCGCGTACGAAGCCACGATGATAAATATCGCTGGTCCAGTTGCAGCTGAAATAATGATTCGCCTAGATTGTGTGTTTATATTTCGATTGTCTAGAATGTGTGTTTATATTTCGATATTTTTTATGATGTACATACATACATAACATCACGCCTTCGTTCCCAGAGTACCCCACTCTGGGAATGTAGACAGAGGAGCTACAGCAATACCAACAACTCTAAAAAACTACTTGAATATTTCTGTAACCACATTTTGCACAAACAGGCTGAGGTGTTTACTCGTATCTGTGTATTAGTGACAGATTCAAAGCCCATCGCCTACAAGCCCGTGTTCCCTTAGTCGCCGCTTTATAATATAATTATTGTGAATAAGAGTTTTGATACTTATAGTTGAATTTTATTATTTAAACAATAAAGAAATCCATTGACTTTTCATGAATCGAATGACCAGATCTTGATGAAATTGATACCATGAAATATACACAACTCATAAAAAAACGGTTGGCAACCAATTGCAATTGGGAAATCTTGTAACAACGCACAAAATAAAAATATACAGGTGAATTGAGAACCTTTTTGAAATTGGTTAAAAATCTGCAAGATCTTATTGTACAAAAAAACTATTACATTACCCGTCATAACTACACGTTATTTCAACCCCTACAACCCTCATGATATTTACCAATTGAGGTGTAAATGATCCTTCCCGTTTTAATAGAATGCCATCCCCTTCTAACGAACCAGTCACAGGTGATGCCGAACAGGAAAGAGAAATTCCACATGGCAACGTAGGGCAGGGCGGTCAACCACCCAGTAGTTTTAATGTTAAATTTGAGAACGTCATGACAATATTTTGGCAAATCGGTGACAATAGTATAGTAGCCCCAATCATGGCCAACCTGCAAAATGAATGGTTTGTTTTAAAACCAGTATTGAGATGTGTTTCTCTAACGCAAAAAAAATGAAACTTGACGAAATCTATGAATATGTAATGTATTAATGTAATATGAACTTGATGAGTCGTAGCCAACCTACAAAATAATTTATTTAATAACCGGTTTTGAGGTTTTATTCTTCATTGCAATAAAGACGAGACCTTTAATGAACTCTACGATTTTTACAACTTACGCTGATGCCGAACTTGCGGAATTCATAAACATGTTGGGTATCCCAAACCCCATGTGGTTCCCATTCCATGTGGTTTGTTGAAACCAAATTATCAGGTCAATCATTACTTTTTTTAGGCTTCAACTGGATCGAGAATTAAAAGCTGAGTTCCATGATTACGAAAGGGTACGGTGGATCGGACCTCGTGGTCTAGAATACGGGAAACCGATGAATGCAAGCTGCACCGGAGTGGTAATTGTGACAAACCTTGAGGGAGGTCTATGTCCAGAAGTGGACGATTTTCGGCTAAAACGATGACGATGGAGATGACGTACAGACGTAAGACGCATGACACTTACAGCGGCAAGAACAAGCGCCCAGACAGGCGCTGATCGCACGATGGCCTTCCACGGCACTGGATCAGAAACTCCTTTGCTCTCTGATGAAGTTACATTCGCGTTTAAATAGTCTAGTTCCTGCCTTGTTATAAAAGGATGCGTACTCGGTGAGCTGTAGCAGAAGAAACTCTGGAATAATAGTTTGATATTTGTAATACACAAAAACCTTCCGTAAAAATTAACCTCACTGATGGTGAAAACCGCATCAAAATCCATGGTGTGGTTTAGGAGAAGTAAGTGGATATTCAGACAGAAGTGAAAAGCGACTTTATTTTATATTGTAAATAATGTAATGTAAGTAGTGTAATTGTAATGTAAGTAGCAAGGTAAAGAAGAAGAAGATGAAAAAGATAATGACCAAATAATTGTAAAAACATGTATTCGTTTTAATCAAGAGTGTATTAATGTCTTTTAAATTTGTGTCTTTATAGCAGCGATTTACGAAAACGTAACAGTACAGTTATTTTTAGTTGTTAACGCCGCATGATTAAAAGTAAAAAAATAATAATATTATAACAGTGAGGGTAACCTTACAGAATCTAAAATGAATGACGAACTAAAATGAACATCGCTCTTGACAAAAAAGTATTCTTCTATGAAACATTAAATTTTACAAGTAAATTGATACAGCTTAGTAGTTTTGAATTTATATTACTAGGTAGAAAAAATAATTAGCAAATACTTTAAGAAAGTAATTAGGTATGTTTATTGACAAAAATAACAACAAAAGCCTCGAATAGAGCTGGCTAATATTAACTTACCCATAACACAAACCAACATATACCAAATCCACCGTAAAAATAAAAAACGTAAGCCCAATCTCTGCCTTCAGAGAGCAAAATTCCAGACATTAGCGACCCGAAAATGTTCCCAATCTGCGCTCCTCCGAAAACAATAGCGCACTGGAGAGACCGCTCATGGGGAGGAACCCACTTTGCCAGCATTATCATGAGCGCTGGCATCGTCGGACCCTAGCGAAAAAAACAAAAGTCACATTACACCAGGATGATTTTATGTTTATTTTATGTCCGTCGTAATAAAGTTTCTGGTAATCATAGACAGGTTAACACACTAAGCTTAGCGCGCAGGTTTCCCCTTTTTTTTTCTTCACCATTCTTGGTGGGTCAGGGTTTCTTTTTGCAGATGATAATTGCAATTATAAATTAGAAAAAACTCTTTGTCATAATCTATGACAACCGCTTAGGAAAATTGGGTATGGGTTTATGTATAGTCGGAGTCATAAATGTGTTTACACTTTAGTAGGTACCTTGTCATATTAATCGCTGTGAAAATTTCTTATATGACAGTTTAATTGACGTTAAATGGACAAGGTACTAAAGTGTTAAATGATTTATGATCGCTTTAACACAAGTAACGTTGTGCGAATGCGACTTTGTGGATGAGGTACTTATTACAATCCGGGTCATACTTGAAAACCATGAGTTTAATAGGAATTTAAAATAAAATGCAACCCCTAAAACCTGTAGGCCTCATTTTTTTAACAAGTTGCAATCTTTCTTAGCTAATATGTGACCAAAATGGGTAGTGACTAGCCTTACTAGACTAGATTATCCCTGCTAACTGACTTCCATTCCACACACACACACAATTTAATTTTCTGCGTTCGATGAAATCACGACATATCTAGACCTAGACCTAGTGGGATAAGAAGCTTTACCTCCGCCGATCCCTCTTGTCCTATCTTGTATGACCAGACATGTTATTTTTTTTTGAATAAATTGCTTAACTTAATCTTAATAATTACCTCTCCCATGCCCTGAATAATTCGAAGGATGAACAGCCAAGGAGCACCTCCCCACCTGGTCACCACAGGAGTAAGGAATGTGAACAGCGCTGTGCTCAGCAAACCAACACCAAGCGTCCACTTGCCTCCGAACCGTTCGGCCAAGTAGCCTCCAGGCACTTGGGTCAAAGCGTAGCCGTAGTAAAAGGCACTCAATATTAATCCTTGTGTCTTTTCATCCCATCTGAATATACCGTACTAAAAATAATATTATTGTAACTTTTTATTTGCTTTCCTTTCGCTTATCGTTGTAAAGCCGAAGTAAAAATTAAAACAAAACAGGGGCCCTAGCCAAGATGCAAACGCTACTAAGGTTTTTTTTTTCTATTGCTCAAAATGTATGGGATGACAGTCGACCACGTGGTTTATCGAAACGCAGGAGAACATCATCCCATACATTTTGAGCGATAGAAAAAAACGTTAGGAGCGTTTGCATCTTGGCTAGGGCCCCTGTTCTTATATAGAAAACCGTTAACAGAAGGTATTATTTGAAAGTACTGCAATCCCTTGAAGTATTTAGGCAAAACGGGCAATTTTGTACGTCAATCTACCAGCGCCCCCCAAGGGAAGACCACTGTAGAGATGAAGGGCAACAAAAAAGTAAAATATTTACAAAACAGTTAACCAATAACTTCCTTTAAAAGTGTTGTTGCTCTTAAAACATTGAGCAAACTTTAATGTTTTGAAAGTACAACTAATCAATGCAATACTTACTGGATTTTCGACGATAGTAGCATTAACACTAATAATATCACTAGGACATGCTGCTTCAGTCAGATTATCAAATTGTATTGGATCAATTGTAAAGTCCTTAGTTTTATTGACCATTTGTGTGATTGCTATATTGAGAGCCACTCGCATTGTGAAAGCATTACACACTCCCAAAAGTCCCATAAATCCCAATACAAAGCGTTGTGGGATGAAACAACCTGAAATTTCAAGCCTGTGAGACGGCAACTCAGAATATTTTAAGTCTTATGTGAAAACTAATAAGCAAAGATTTTCAAATCTTAAGATGTTCTTTTGTTTGAACTAGTTTATTAAATGTATAATTTATATCAATAGCATAGCTTAAGTCCCTGATTACTTAATCGTCACAAGGCCGTTTTATTACTGATTGGAGGACAAGGGGACCAGGTAGGACCCTTACACAGTAAATCGGCGAGAAAACTCCCATTTCAACATAACTAACAATACTAGTAACGAAGATACAAACGTATAATAAATTAGTTTATGCTTTAGTCAACTTACATGATCGCATAGTCCGGGTGAAGTAATTGTCGGGCAGTTTTGCTTCTTTAGGCGGAGTTTGAATCAAAAAATCAAGATTGGCTTGGGTTTTTAATGAATTGTCCATTTTGGATAGTTTATTTATTAAATTTATTCTTATCCTGATTAAAAACTACAATAATTTAAGTAAGTTTAAAATTTCCGTCTTCTGAATAACTTTTCAATCATGTTTTTTCAACAAGAACTTAGTCCTCTTAAATGCTTATCGAATCAGCTGAATTTACTTGAGTTTAGCTTTTATGACACATAATTTATTAAAATTTACACAAAAAATACTGTAAACAATTCTCTTTCGCCTTCTACGAGGAAACTGGCAGTTGGCATGTTAGCAAAGTTAATTAAATATATATTCACTGTTATGTTTACCTGGTGGATTAGAAGTCAGCTTCCGTGCACATGGCTTGATGTCGTTGTAGGTACAGTCGACCCAAAAAACGTTGAGTATACGTGGAACTTTGTCAGTCTAGATGTAATTGACTAAATGAAATGTCTCGGTCTATGACATGTTTCGTTAGAATTTAATGTGCAGTATTTCAGGGTTTCATGAAAGTGCACTCGTAAGTTCGTACGCTGATTGAGGATATGATTAGATTTATTTGTAAAATAAGCTTATTTATAAAGTTTTAAGATAAATAATAAAGGGTTCAAAGAATTTTTTCCATTATTTGGAAAATTCTTGACATTTTTGTATCTCATTAAACTTGACAGCTGATACACCACAAAAAGTATATTAGTACGAGTAACATATCTACTACACTTATTATTTAGTTTTAGGAAATCAAGGTCATTTAACTAAAAAATTCTTTTAATACGCCCTTTTTTTGCTGGTAAACGAGCTACTTCCTCAAAGCGAATGAACTGTATAATCAAGACCCCGATTTATCTAGGAACTGGTCGAATAGAGAACATGCATGAAAATCAGAATTGAGTTTCATTGATACGACTTAAGAGAAAATGTAAAAAAAGCTTATAAAACGCAATATACTAAGTTTTGACCCGTTTATTAAGTTTTATATACAATCAAAAATTTAAAACTTCTTTTAACGTTTACATTTTTTTTTTCGGCATTCTCCCTTTATTTACGTAGTATTTTCATTCAACGATATTGGCTTAAAGATAGTTATTTACGAAATAAATTCAAATTTCTATATTAGGTCCTTATATTTTAAACATGGAACAACAGCTGTGATGTTTACGTAGTATTTTCATTCAACGATATTGGCTTAAAGATAGTTATTTACGAAATAAATTCAAATTTCTATATTAGGTCCTTATATTTTAAACATGGAACAACAGCTGTGATGTCATACCTGTCGTCGATTTGTTGTGTTTTTGCAGGGGGTCTGAACTATGACTTTTTAAAGTTTCATATCTTAGGAAAAAATAACATGACAATTATTTCCCGTATATACAGTTATTTCTCTCTTTCATAGCAATTTCCAGAGAACGTAAGAAACAAAACATGCATATTCCCTATTACATCACTTGTCACTAGCAGATTAGTGAAACCTATTTCACCAGGGAGAACTGCAAACTAGGGACGCCTTTGTTAGTCACGTTTTGCAATCGCTCTGGGAAAAATTGCTTCGTCAGTTGCAGATTGATGCATTCCATCAGTTACGTAAATAAATCGGAAACAGGAGATTGGATTTAGATGGGCAACACTTATCCGAATAAAGAATGTCGAGATATGCCAAAACAGGCAAACAGGTGCTCTATTCTAATCGATAAAACCATATTGCTTTTGATATGTTATCCTAATATTTTTAACTCGGCCGCTGTCTTTTAAATATTATTATGAGTTCTCTTAACGTTGATAACATGTCAAAAGCAATATGTTTTAAGAAGCCGTATACAAAATTTTACCGATTTCTCTCTCGTTCATAACATTAAAACAACAGTACTACTACTAGTTCAGTTCAAAATCAATCCATTACTTTAAAAATCAAACAAAAAAAAGCAATAAGTACCTATATAATGTTTTAAAGCAACATAAATCGAGCATTAAATACTCGACAAACATAAAAAAGTAGCTTGATACATTCGTACTTCTTTTTTTATCTTAACTGAAATTATATTTCATGATGTGCATTAGAACTTAAAGAAAAGCAGTATTTTAACTGTAAAATCATGAAAAGAAGTAAAACCGGCAAAATTTCATTTGTTTACGCATCTTAACGTTTAATCGATTAGAATAGTCGCCCAGGGGCCCTAGCTAAGATGCAAACGCTCCTAACGTTTTTCGTTTCTATCGCTCAAAATGTATGGGATGACAGCCGACCACGTGGTTTATCGAAACGCACGAGAAAGTCATCCCATACATTTTGAGCGATAGAAAAGAAAAACGTTAGGAGCGTTTGCATCTTGGCTAGGGCCCCTTGCCCGCCTGATGGTAAATGCTGCCGCTTATGCACACTACATTACGAATACCAACGCAAAGGGCTCTACACAATGACAATGATAATAAATTCTAATTGATATTTTAATAATTTATTCAGTAAATTGGCCACTTTGGAACAGCATTTTGACATAGGCTAGACACTTTAATCCGTCTAAACCATACTCCAACGTATAAATGTGTATACTTTTAGCTTGTGGGCTTGTAGTACTGATAGGCGATGGGCTTGCAACCTGTCACTAATACACTTGTAAACTTCTTGGCCTGTTTGTGCAAACTGTAGTTATAGAATTATAAACACGTATTTTTAGAGTTGTTGGTATTTTTGTAGCTCTGCCTACCCCACTTTGGGAATGAAAGCGTGATGCTATGTATGTATGTATGTAATAATTCCCACTGATAAAAATAATACTGGAACTCATAACCAGATGCCCAACATGCCCAGGCCCTGTATTCCACAGGGTAAAACAATATTGCTTTTGAGGTATTGTCTAGTCAATAAGAGTCTATGTAACCTTTTACCCTACAGAATACTCGTAGAATACTAAAAATATTCCGCCCAAAAAAACTTTTTTCATCAACAATAATTATTGTTTCACTGTAAATAATTAACTTATGAGTAACCATCGGTACCTAACTATTGTGCAATTCGCGGCACTTTCAGGGGTTTGTACTAAATGAGATTTTCTAGGCTACGGGTTATGTTATTTAGCGAATCGGGAAAATATGCTTGCTGAAAATATATATCACTCTTACAAAAATGATGAAAAACTTTCTTATGAGCTCATCAAGTAAGTTAAGTTTCTTTGGTGTCTCTCCGGAATTTAGCATGTCGTTTGATTTTGTTTCCCTAATACGGCATTTAAATATGTTATTTATTAGTTATTCTAGAGACTATTTGCAGTATATAATGTAGTGTAACATGAAGTCCAATAAAGCACAATTAAAGATATTTTCATGTTATTAAAAACAATTCCATAGTTAATTTAATTTGAACTTTGTCACCTATACCTAAATCATTATTTACTAAGAAATTGATTAAATTAATTTATGCTGTATGTTGATGATATTGCTACTTACAACATTAATCTTTTTAGTAAAAAATGCTTTAGGTTAAGGTGTCAGAGTTCAAATTAAATTAACTATGGAATTGTTATTTAAATTATTATAAAAATCTCGGAAATTATGCTTTATTGGACTTCATGTTATACCACATTATATACTCCAAATAGGCTCTAGAATCGATGATTAAAATTTGGTGGGTTACTCGTTCCCACCGTGTATTGTATCGATTGGCTTAACATAATCCGTAGGTTACAAAAACTCATTTGCTATCAACCCTGGACAACTGCCGCGAATCGCACAAATGTTACCGATGTTTGCGACGACGTAACCGCGTAGGCAAACAAATTTGATTGCAAACAAGGCAGTTTTAGGTCGGTACATATAAAAATATAATTTTATCTGATAATGTCCAAATTTGGATAGCCTTCATTATTTATACAGTTCACGCATAATTATACAATAATGAAAAAGTTAAAAATATGCTATATTTATACTAAGCAATAAGTATTTATACTTGATATAATGTATGTGTACACAATACGCACGATTACAAACGTAAGGCTTAGAAGGTAATTTAAGAGTACGTCTTCGCATTCCTAGTTTTTTATCGTTCGCTCGGTGAAGTTTTGAGTTCTGTCTTGACACTTATTTTTAACCTTTCTTGTTAACTGAAAAAAAATATCCGTAATTTATTACTCATCTGAATCGCATCATAGACATTTCAACATAATCAACCATCGTTCATATTATGAGAATTGTAACAATTGAAAGTGACACTTGGGTCGAGACGGTGTTTGGTTTAATTAATGTTTAGTTAAGATATCTAATCTCATGCCCTATATCTATGTTGTAGTATTATTATTTCATAACAATTTAGGTTTGCTAGATTTTCTTCTTGTTTAAAATAATTATATCTCAGTAAAGCGTGGAGACTCAAACCTTGCGCTTGTTGTCTTATTACATACAGACAGAGTGTGGTAGGCAGAGCTACAGAAATACCAACAATACTAATAAGACTTCTAGATAATTCTAAAACAAAAAATTGCACAATCAGGCTAAGATGCTTACCAGTTAATCACGGGACGACATGTCATGGAGTGGCACTATTCTAAACCTTCAACCACACGGACCATTATTATGTTATTTATTATTTATTTAATTTAAACTATATTGCACAAGAAAGTGGGTACAAATGGCGGACTTAATGCCTTAAGGAGTTCTCTACCAGTCAACCAACGCGCCAAACAGAAACAATATAATAAGCTTGTTGCTGACGATATAATAAAAAAAAAATATTGACACAATTAAACTAATAACAAATACGAAAACAAATACTCTTAATTAATTTATTAAGGTAATTTGAAAGGTATTTGATATAATATTTCCATGCATGCATTATCGATGAAGCTTTATTTCCACATAAGTTCAGCCTAAACTTATTTAGGAAAAAATCTGATCTAGTGTGAGTTATATAAAATCAAACACCAAAGGTCCCGTACACTTTGGTTTTATTTTGTATGTGATCATTGGTCCTGCATCTCTATAAGAAGCCACACCTTACGGACAAAATATATAGCTCCTTTGAGTAAATATAACACGTAGCTGGGTCATACACACTCTTAAAACCAAAAGTTTCTCTCCTGTGGTCAATAGTTAAGAGCTTGTGTGCATATAAGTTATGTTTTTATATGATAGGTCCAAAGCAGTCCCGATGGTATTTTTGCGGGAATGGGCTTAGGAAAATTAGGCCTTAAAAACGTTAACTTTCGGTGTGTCGACAGGAAAGACGGTAACCTAAATCTGTGTATGACCCAGCTGCTGTTGGGTAGGTACTATAATTTTATTAACCGCAATAACCACAAAGTTTAGCTTGCGTCTTTTTTTAATATTTGTTTGGCTTTTGGTAGAATATTGGTGAGGTATTTTGTGGTTGGATGGCTTTCTCGATGCATGCTTGTGTGAGTAAGTCCAGACAAGGAAAGGTAAGGTGTGTTTTACGCGTGTTTAGGATCGAACATTCCTTTTACTCACATACATTAATAGTGTGTTTGTAAGGTAAAGCATCATTGCTTTTGAAATATTGTCAGGCGTAAATAAATTAAGAGTTGGTTAGAAAAATAAAACAAATTGATAACACATTAGTTTTTATTAAACACATGACTCTCAAATGGTAAATATTTACTACAAAAATTACTTTACCTATTTATTTCATTTGAATAACCTGTAATATTGAATATCACTGAATTATAATTGGTACCTAACTAAAACATAAATAATAAAAGTATGTTTTTTTTTCATTATAATCTATGTTTATACACAACAAAATCATTATGAAAGTGAATGGTGGTCGCAGTAATACGCATGGCACTTAAAATTCTAACTTAATTAATCAAATACTTGATTTATTCGCAGTCAAGTTTTTCCTGGCTTGATTAAACACGAAATCAGAGATATTAGTGTTATGCAGATATATTAAAGTCAAGCGCTAAATACTTTTCTTTAAAATCTACAAGACATTTTCAATTATTGATTGATTTATTTGTTAAAAAGGCAACTGTCCATTTAAAATTATATAACGCAGTGTCAACACGGTTAACATATCCAATAATTATGCTGTAACTCTATTTATTACTTTTAACCGACTTAAAAAAAAGAGGAGGTTATACGTTTCATTGTATGTTTTTTTTATGTATGTTCACCAATTACTCCGTCAATTGTGTACCGATTTGGTTTTTTTTTTGGTTTTATAGGGTATACTTCCGAAGTGGTCCCATTATCACCAAATCTGAATCTGAAGATGGGATCAGTGAGGAATTGAGGGGACCCCTCAATTATTGTAGGCAAACATATAGCGATTTTAGTATTTTTAGTTACAAGTGGAGCATTTGCATTTAGATTCACTTGGGGAAGTGGAACTGATAATGAAGACCACAGATGGCTATTGGAACTCCTCAATGGTACCTATTTCAAGGGTGGCGATAAGATATCTCGATTAAGATAGTTGAGCGACTACAACGAAATTACTTGTTGAAATATGACTATGACTTTACGGCAGCGTTGCTTCCGGCGCGCTTGAAACTTAAAATTTCATATCAACTAATAAGTGGGACTACGGAACAGCGTATAATGATCACTAAAAAGTATAAAATAAAATAAATATTTTAAACCACAAAATCCTCTTTCAAAAACGCAAAAAACAACTTTTTTTTAAATTGTATGCACCTACCTACGAGATAGGTTAGATCAACTGAAGTCGGCGACCACAATATTTTTTTACCAAGAAAGCCGACATCAGTTGGACTAATCTATTAGGTAGGTAAAAAAAAATATTGAACGTTTTATTAGTGGTAAAATATTTGCTTTTATTGGTTTCTGCAAAAAATTCTGGATTCTGTCAGATTATGTCTCTTTATATTATGTAAAAAATCGTATTTAAAACAGAACATTTTTATTTAAATCATAGTAAAAATGTTCAGTTTTAAATACGATTCACTGACATCCAGATCAGGTTAATTTACGAAACATATAACAGAAAGTCAAGAAAGCGAGCTAATAGAAACATTAAAAACCAGGCAAGAGCATGTCGGACCATGCTCAGTTTAGGGTTCCGAAGCCGTTAAGTGCTAGAAACATAAAAATCAACAACTAATAACTAATTTTCTAGTCAGTCAATTGGTGCCGTCTTAGATGATTTTAGTAGGTATAAACATTTTAATCGCCTGTATCTCAAGAACCAATGATGTTTCTTTAAAATTCGTTATTATGCTCTTTAATTGAAGTTTTTTCTGATTTTTAGTATTTGTAGTTTTGGCTGTAGGGGGAGAGAGGGGGGGGACACTTGAGTCTAAGAAAAATGAGCGCTTTAAAGCTTAATATTTCATAAACGGATTACTTAATCGAAAAACTGTTTTTACAATTCCATAATATTTTTGAAGGGCCTATCCAAAGACACCTAACACTATAATGGTATACAAGAAAAAAATACACATTTTACGTGTAGGGGAGGTACCCTAAAAAAACTTACTTTACTTTTTATTGTACCACTTTGTTGGCGTGACTAATATACATATTCGTGCCAAATAACAGCTACTAAGTACTAAGATTCTTTGCGCTAGGCTGCGGACGGACGGATGGAAGGACGGACATGGCAAAACTATAAGGGTTCCTAGTTTGACTACGGAACCCTAAAAATGATATATTAATAAGTTACTAAAGTTGCAACACGCACTGAAGATACCTAAAGTACATTTACAGTAGTAGTATAGTCATAGTATATTTACAGCATTGTTAATTAAGTACAACATAATCTTGTTATAGCATAAATTTATCTATTTACATAAAAACACTCCCATCATACTTGTACTATTACTTATTCTGTGCTCCCATTGCCATTTTCATTATAGAAAAAAATTGGGATTAGGATAAGGATTACGTAAGGACCGTATCGTTAATTATGGAAACAAGTTTGAATTGCTCTAAAATAAAAGTTACAACATTTTGTCTTTTCTGTCATATGTCCATCTGTTAAGCATACATTCAAGTGTTAAAACTTACTATAAAAAATTGTATAATTCGTAAACATTGCAAGATGAAGGGTCTCTCAGAGAAAAAACGACATTCAATTGTGACCAAATACTGTAAAGAATCAGGTATAACTATGAGAAAGATTGCTTCAGAAGAAGGGGTTAGCGTGAAAGCTGTTTACAATACGATAAAAAGGTTTAGTATGAATAATAATTTAAAAGATTTACCTGGTCGAGGTAGAAAACGAGGCCCTTCATGTCCTAATTTGAACAAAAAGATATGCGAATATTTTTCTCAAAAAAAGAGATATCGATTCGGGATTTTGCGAAAAAATGTCGTACTTCTATTGCAATGGTTCAGCGTGCCAAGGAACGTAACTTGCTTGTAACGTATAAAAAGCAAAAACAGCCTTAACGCAGCAAAACCCAGGAGTCTTCTGTCAAAACTCGGGTTCGGAAATTGTACGACCAAATTTTAACTAAAAATGAACAATGTATTATAATGGACGATGAAACCTATGTCAAACTTGACTATAAAACCCTACCCGGACCGCAGTTTTACACCGTAATAAAAGGTACGAAGGTCTCTAAAGACGACAAATCCATTTTTTGCGAGAAATTTGGGAAAAAAGTGATGGTTTGGCAAGCTATTTGTTAATGCGGCATGAAAACGTCTCCGTTTTTCGTAACGGGAATCTTAAATTCGGATGTGTACAAGAAGGAATGCCTTCAAAAACGGGTACTACCACTCATTCGAAAGCACAGGAGTCGTACATTATTCTGGCCTGATTTAGCTGCGTGTCACTATGCTCGCCATGTGTTGAACTGGTATCGAGAGAATAATGTCGAATTTGTTGCGAAATCATTAAATCCCCCGAATTGCCCTGAGATCAGGCCCATCGAGAAATTTTGGGCTCTGATGAAGGCAAAGCTACGAAAACAAGCTAAGCCAACAGATAACAAGGACCAATTAAAAAAAGACTGGATCCGTACCCACAAAACTTTCAAAACAGTCGATGTCCAAGGGCTAATGAAGAGCATCAAAAGCAAAGTGAGAAAACTGGCAAAGGGGATCAATAAATAACTAAAAGTAGTTTTTATGGTTCACTTTGAAGATCTAAGAATCGCGTAGTTTAAGTTTTTTTTTTGTAATAAAAAGTATTTATACAGATTACACCATTTTATTTGTTTCCATAATTAACGATACGGTCCTTATATTAAAATTTTATGCACCTAAAAACTATGCCGTGACATCGAAAAGGTTTATTAAGTCAAATTTAAACCAGGGTTGTCCCAGCAGCTCAAATTTGGACTACCTTTTTCTACCTTCATTTTCAGTAACGGAAAAGCAAATGCTTTTTTTATCTTCTCCGAGGGTTGTGCTCAGGGCAATTTTATCACGAAGATAATTTCTAATTTTTTTCAATATATCTTTTTAATACTCTCTGGAGAGCGTGTAGCCAAGATGCAAACGCTGCTTACGTTTCTGTTTTCTATCGACTCGAAATGTATGGAGTTGACACAAGCGGTCAAGCGATCTGTCATCAGCTTACGTCAATCCTATTATAAATTTTGTCAATTCTCCAAAATCGGTAACTTAGCGTTAATGCATCTTAACTATGTAGGCCCTCTGAGGCCCTAGCTAAGATGCGTTCGCTAACTAGCGTTTCTATTCGCTTGATTTTTAAACCAATTGCGTCACTGGTAGATCACGTCATACTAAAAATCACCTAATCTACCAGTGACGCGATTGGTTTCTATCGCTCTAAATGTATGGGATGACATTCTCGTGCGTTTCGATAAACCACCCCATCCCGTACATTTTGAGCGATAGAAAAGAAAAAAGTTAGGAGCGTTTGCATCTTGGCTAGGGCCCCTGGACGAGGTGTCAATCAATTGTCTTTACTAAGATAACGATATTATTAAGGAAAACAACTTTAAGGTGGTGCTTATGAAGGCTCGATGGATCGTTATGTAGGGCGTAGTGTACGTGCGTACATAAATTACGTCACTCATTTTATACTGTATTGTATATATGTGTTCTGTATTTTTTTCAAGAATTCTGTAAGATACATGAGGTGATGGCAGGTAATGTCTAAGAAGAACTGTGACATTACCTACTCTCAATGCTATTCTGTTCATTTGTCACGGCATATGAGTACAACATTATAGGAACGGGTCCTGGACCAAGACATCACAAAAAGTCAATCATTTTCAAGTTCACGACAACCTCTGTTCCATTTAAAACGCTGTCGCTTCAGCCTTCTTGCTCTTCTCTTTGTCCTTCTCTGCCGTCACCAGCGAGCCGTGTTTCCAGTCGTCAGGGTACCCGTATTGCTTGATGTCATCCCACCACTGCTGCTTTCCATCCGCCCAAATACAGTATACTACGTTGGTGCCCACGAGTACTGCAAAGCACACCCAAAACGCCACACGCCATTCTCCTAATGTCGACTGAAACAAATGCCATAAAAATAAGTCGTAATAATAATTGTAAGAAGCTAACAACGATTGTCACTTTGTATGTTTTCCTCCTTTTCTTAGATCCTAAAATACTATACATCCATCTCTTTCATAAACAAATCCTTTCGATATTCTTTCTTCTCATTCACTCATCAATATATCACGCATTCTGTCACTTTCATACAATTGCGTTCCATTTCACCTTACATAATTAGGTTAGTAAAATAGTCGCGGGCCTAGGAAAAATAATAAGACCTTATTACTAATGAAAACAATCCCTGAATGTAACTCACTATATATTTTAACTCATATCAAAGAAAATAAATTATTAATAAAGATTACAGGGTAACCGTTATTTAAATCATCTTGAACATGCGAGTATATTCATCTCGTACTAATAAGCCAAAATCCCTTCACTTACTTCTATAAGTCTCCCCAATCCCTTACGGTTATTTCCACAAAATATTAAAAAAACACGCTTGTTAATTTATGATTGGCAACTTAAGTTACATATTTTTACTTAAGTCCAAAATATCCAAATGATTTGATTTTCTGCCGCAAAAATGTTTATTACCAAAGCAGATAGGGCTTACCACGGGTGCTCAAATCCTTCATTTCCATCAAGGAAAAACGTTTTTGGATATCAAAGCTAAGTTTAAACCGGTTTCAAAGTAAAATGTCTGTTCAAATTACGAGATTAAACTTTGGACTTAACCTACTTTTGATGAATTCATTGTTCGCCTGGCTTTAAATTACAGAGGCGTCGTCTGTCAATGATATAGGTACAAGTAGCTTGTATTACGGTCAGACATTTTGCTGGTAATTAGATTATTATTATGTCGACTTATACGATTTAATGAGAACAATTTATTGCAAATACCATAATGATAGTTGGTGGTAAATTTGTAGAATTGAAAGTAGCAATAAGATAATACTTACATTAGGCGTTAAAAGTCCTATCAGGTATGGTGTGATGATGCCGGATATCGTTGAAGTTCCGTTGATCATCGCAGTTAGGGAGCCAGCGTAGTTGGGCGCTAGGTCAAGGGCATTTACCTAAAACGGATAAGCAAACGCATGTGGACATCATTCCGGACGTGTTTATTATATTCTCTATTATTCTTTATTTTTATTACATTCTTCTTCTGATATTAGACAACCTAACTGGAACTTTCTTATCCACAATTTCAAATCAAAACAAAAAGTCGACTTCATACTTTTCACGGTTTTTATTTAATATAACAGTAAAAGCTACAGATATTCTAATCGAAAAATCGAGAAATTACTAATTTCTAGAACAATATGATATTGCATATTAATCCCTTTTTTATGAAGCAATGTTAATAATTTACCTTCATTCCACTATAAAATCCCCCCATGAGAGCCATGGAAGCAATAAAGTATGCGACAGCTGCAAAGCGGTCGCAACCGGAATACGACGCCAATATGATACAAATGGCTGGACCCGTCGCAGCTGAAAACAATAGAAATATTAATATACAGCCAATATTGTCACAAGCGGCTCACGCAGCGATGGTCGCGATGTCTGCGCGTATCAAATAAAGATTTGGGGAGACCGTTTGCACGTGCTTATTTGGAATTTGGAACGTCGTTAAGCTGCCAAGTTGTTTTGATGAAGGAAAATAAGTAGTATTCTAGAAACGAGACAGTGCTTGATAAAATAAGCGGATGACTGATGAATGCGTTCCGTGTCTGAGTAATTTAGGTATTACTTCGTATCGCCAGTATGAATAAAAAAAATATATTGGTCGAAGAAAGCCACTTAGTAGTTTTTTTCTTATGTAACTTATAGTTTATGTGCTACTGTCATTAATATTATTTGCAATAGTTTATCCTGTACAAAGATTTATGCAGACTTCAATGTCACAATCTCGTTATTATATTAGTTGACAAGGTTGTTTTACCGTATAAATGTTATTGCTTCGGCAATTTACATTTTGGCGTAAGGTCTCTAGGGAAATCCCTAGAGTTGTATTCAATACCAGTACTGACGGGTAATGGAGATATTTTACTGCTTTCAAATATTTATTACATTTGATATTGAACATGGTTATATTACAAGGAAATATCATCAATATATTTAGGTAATTGTAAAACTACCGCTATATACAATGTTAACATTTCGACTAAGAGCACATTTTAATATAATGGTAAAACCGTCCAAAATCATTATTAAAAAGCCGGTGAGTATGAACTTTATTTTAAATGACACTTAAAGCGCATTTTATATTATAAACCCAATCAGTAAAGTAAATTATTTATCTGATTAGTCGTAGTTTATATTGTGTGAAAGAAATCTTTCTTGCTAATGTCAGTGTGTTTGCTTGTTCCACATTCACGGTCCAAAGCCTTAACCGATTGACGTGTGGTACAGATAGCGGAGGGTGTGGACATAAATAGGCTAGTTTAATTTCAGAAAATTGCACAATTGCCCAGGGGCATAGCGAATAAAAAACCTCTCTAATACGACAAAACAATCTCTACACTTTAAACTGACGCAAATATCCGCCCCTCTTTCTAACCCTCACCCTAAAAAACTGAATAAATCTATGGTTTTTATCGTCACCGAAAGTTTTATAATAATTAAGGATAATTTATCTCAAATTTATTTCAGGAAAAAGAAAATAAAAACATCATTCGTTTTTTTTTGCTTTTCAAAAAAGCACTCGAAACTCCCTGGTAAAGGACAGGTTAAAATTTTAACAATAGGTTAAATAAATTGAAAGAAGCCTTACCGATAGTGGTGTGGACGATTCTACCCGTCTTAATCGAATGCCACTTCTTCTTTATACAAAAGTCGCAAACCAAGCCGAAGATAAACGAGCTGATCCACATGGCGAGGTATGGGATCGCAGTCAGGGTCCCAGTCGCCGCAATGTTGAACTTCAGCACATCCGTCATGTATTTGGGCAAATCCGTGACCATCGTGTAGTAGCCCCAATCGTGGCCAACCTTGAAATATAAGTTGATCTCTAAGCATACACCTACATTATTATTTTTAACATTACGACACCGAGTGCGTATCATGGAATAGCACTTAAAAATCATTATACTACGTGACATTATCAATTTTTAAAAACTTAAAAAGACAACTATTACGACTAAGTAGAATTGATTGCTTCGTGAAATTAATGTTTGTTGTTTTTGAGATAGCTTTTCGGTGTTTGTAGTAACGGCTTCGGAATCCTACACTAAGCATGGTTTGACATGCTCTTGCCCGATTGTCGTTATTAACTGAGTGACTGCGGCCGTTAGAAGCACTAGCGGCTTACTGGGGAAGGGATATAATTATAGTAATTAATTACATAATTGACTTTAGATAATCGTTTACTCGGGCTGAGTGGCGTGCATCGTTACGAGTAGATGGTCAATGTCCAGTAAGCCGACCCAGTTCGATGATGATGATGTCGTATATAAACTCAGTATTTTATAGATTACTAGCGTCCCGCCAGCGGCTTCGCCCGCTGCAATTTTTTTTTTATGTCACTTTTGGGTATGAAAAATAGATGTTGGCCGATTCTCAGACCTACCCGATATGCACACCAAATTTCATAAGAATCGGTCGAGCCGTTTCAGAGGAGTTCAATAACGTACACCGTGACACGAGAATTTTATGTATTAGACTAACGATCCGCCAGCGGCTCCGCCCGCTGCAATTTTTTTTTTCATGTCACTTAGGGGGATGAAAAATAGATGTTGGCCGATTTTCAGACTTACTCAATACGCTCACAAAATTTCATGAGAATCGGTCAAGCCGTTTCGGAGGAGTATGGGAACGAAAACTGTGACACGAGAATTTTATATAATAATAAGATTTATTTGTTAAATTAATACGAGTATAAACCTGTGCAAAGCCTAATCTTATACCAATTGCGTATAATTTATGAAACTATTGCAATGTGTTAAAATTAACTTGTTTATAACAACAGGTGATATCTTTACTGTGTGAACTTATAGTTATCAGATTTATGGCCAATTGTCGGGTTTTTCTCAAACGCTTTAAGGACGCCGTTTTAAGGAAGTAGGTAACAATTATCTCGAGATTTAAATCATACCTATTCATAGCCACGGAACATTATGTATGAACATAAAGTGGCAAATATAGCAACTGTTAATTTCCGTTTCAACGGAGTTAAATTGTAATATAAACAGCTGTAGAACTGTCACGTTTTAACATAAAAAGAGAATAAGATGTTGGCAACTATAAAATTAGCAACGGTGATGTTGCATTATATGTTTGTCAGCTACCACGGTAATTTGGAATGGTTAACTAAATTACACGGTTGATATGTTAAACGTGAATGAGATATTTTTTTTTATGATGGTAAACGTGCAGACAATCAAAGCATCGTTACAAATCTTACAATATACCTAGACGGATTTAGTTCACGAGATGCTGTTATTGGTAGGTAAATATAAACAAAACTTATTTCAAAAACCCCATTATATGTGTATTAGTTACATCTGCTACAATAACACAAAAATATTGTAATAATATAAGATCCATGAACTGTCAAAATTTAACAAAGCTGTTAAGAATAAATCTTAATAGCTTTGCTTTCAGTCAAATGAATTTAAAATTGAGTGCTTATGCACTTATAATTCGATATATTACATTTACGAACTTGTGGCCCGTTTTCCGGCTGCAGGCAAATGCTAGCCAGGCTTATGTGTGGTGTAAAATCGCGTAAATACATACATACATAAAATGATGCCTTCAATCCCAGAGTGGGGTAGGCAGAGCTACAGAATTACCAACAAAAAGCAGCTAACATGGTAAAAATATGAGCAATTTAAATTCAATGTCGACTACTACTAATTAAAGAACTCTAAAATACTTTAATATTTAATTGTCATCGGCTTTGTACGTGTGTATCAAATTATTGTCAATTCTAATATTTTGAACCAGGTAGATAATATTATAGAGTTTTAGGTACACAATCGAACTTTTTTAAGACTTTTTAAATGGTAGTTGACTTGACTATCACTGGCAAATATTTGTTTTTTTACAAATTGTGCATTCTCTATACACACATTTAATTTTATATAAGTTCTTAATTTTATGGGTGTTTTTTTTAAAGAAGGCTCACGAGCACTCAGGCCACCTGATGGTAAGTGGAATCTGAGACATTTGAATTCTCAAGACTATAATCCTAAGACCTCAAATGCGTTGCCAACCCTGAGGACTAAGATGGAATGCCTCTATGGTAGTAATTTCACCGTTTATCTTATTCCCACACTGGATCAGAACAATGCGAACACTGTTGCTTGGCGGGCGGGACGGATCCTGCACAAGATCCTACCACCAGGGGTCTAGGGGTCCAGGGGTCCAGGGGTTTATATTTAGTTCGGAGTGTTTGCCCTACGTTTTGTGTACTTACAGCGGCGAAGAGAAGTGCCCAGACTGGCACAGATCGAACTATGGCCTTCCACGGCACCGGGTCTCGGATGCTGGTGTTGTCTGCACTGGTCACGCTTTCATTCAAGTACTTCAATTCCTCCTCTGATATGTAAGGGTGGGTGTTCGGGGTGCTGTAGCACAGAAGACTCTGGAATCACACATACATAATATGTAAAAAAGCCTACTCTCTGCTAATTTCATGAAGGTCGTTGCTTATCTGGGTGCCAGGGCTTATGAGTGTCGAAACAATTCATTTTTAAGTGTCTTAAATGATTTATTAAAATGACATGGGCATCGTTTTAGGACGCGTTAAAGGACTTGCTTGATCTATTATATTTAAATACGTATTACTCATACCGCCGAGAGAACCATTTGAGAGACAATTGACCCGCTCCGTTTTAGGGTTCCTTAGGCGACAAGGAGCCCGTATAGTTCCACTATGTCCGACTGTGCTTCTGTCTTCTGTTCAACAATACTGACAAAGTTCTTTTTTCGGGTACCTCCATAGCACAACAATGAAGTACAGCAAAAATAAAACCTTTTAATTTACATTAGGTACGACATGAGGGTATCATTAGGATAGCTCTTGAAAAAAAATTATGTATGTTATTATTACAATTATCAAGTTTTCGATTTTGGGCACTGTTTAGGAAATGTTATACTCAAAAAGTAATTTTCGTGTGTGTATTTTTTTTAATGAATGCACTTATAGCCAAATTGAAAGGAAAACTATCACGACTAAGAACACTTGGTTGGATCCTGAGATACAGGCGGCTATAGCGTTTATACCTACTAAAAATTATCTAAGACAGCACAGCTAACAACTTTAACTACATTTTTTTTGCGTTTGTAGTACCTAACGGCTTCGGAACCCCACACAAATCGTTGTCCAACATGCTCTTGACCGGTTTTAAAAAAAAACTGCCAGTTTTTTATTTGTATTGTGTATGTGAATTTCAAATTTAAAAGTGGTCTGCGCTTTCAAATAATTTGTTTCCACACCATTAAATTGCTTCAGGTTTTTTTACTTGGGTTTCCTAAACCTAAAAGCATGTAGTAAATTACAAATTCAAGACTTAACTCTCTGTTTTCAAAGGTATCCCTGAACCACAAAGGTACTTACAATACCACCAGGTACCGTCTAAATGCTGCAGCAGCATACTTGGATATTAAAACGTTATTAAACTACCTAACCTGATCATTGGATAATTAAACTCTAAATAATGTATACAGTTCAATATCACAATGTCATTGATTATTATACCAGTCTAGTTAGCGCGGTGATATCTCTGATATTAACTTTCTTCACATCGTATCACACATGTTACGCAGACCATTGTCTGCTACCGGCAACAAAACTTCTATATTAGAAACATACCCAATATCTCACGTAAGTCGAATACACAGCTATAACATTACCTAATGCTATGCGTATGCTTTATCGGTCTGAGAAGATATGCTGATTAATGACATTAAAGAAACATCCATTCGATTAATTTTGGTAGGTTTTACGTAGATGTACCTACTTATTATTTTTATTGGATTAAAACTCAACAACAAACCTGGCCCTGGTCCTGGGTTCAAATCCCAGTAAGGGAAGATATTTGAGAGCACGAGTATTTATTCCTGAGTCTTGGATGTTTTCTATGTATTTAAGTATATATTTCTCCATGTAAGTAAGTTTATCTTTGTCTAGTACCCATAGTACAAGTCTAGAGCTTAGTTTGGGACTAGGTCAATTTGTGTGACATTATCCTATTTTTATTTATTAAACCGCTTTATTTGGCCTGGCAACCACAACATTCATGAATTGCTCATCGGGTTCATTTATGGTACCTATGGCGTACTGTGAGTGCCATAACATGTCATAAACAGTTTTTGGATTGTAAAGTGTTGCGTACCCGGTAGATTCAGATTAAAAGCCTCCATGCAAGTAATAGCTAAGTATTTCACCTACTGTCTTACTCCTGGAAAGCAAAGATGTGAACACAGCTTCTATTGCGGAATGTAAGTGGGTAAGATGATATTCTCTACATATATATATATATAAAAAATAATTATATTTTAATTTAAATTATTAGCTTTTTTTATGTAATTTTATGTAATGAATATTAGGTATGACCTGTAACTATGTTATTAATAAATTTTCATTTCATTTCATTTCTTATTTACTAATAAACGTTAAATAAGGTTGGAATTGTTATACCATGCTTTGTCATTATCTGTCATTGCGACATTTAAATTCGACAGATAAGGATTTGTCCTTATCTGTCAAATTTAAACGTCGCATGGTACAACTATTCCAAGCTAATTCAACGTTTATTAGTAAGGGGGATACAAAGGAAAACCTCCAAAACTCTAGAACATAACTCGTGCTTGTTACTCAAATATTTTCCGTTAATGGGGACCAAATCCCTATCATAAGGCTAACTGCGTTGTAGATTTTGAGATCACCCCTCCGTCGTCTAACCTCCGTGTTATTCTTGTTAGCCTGGTGGCAGTTAGCACGAATACCTACCCAAGCCAAAAACCATAGGATCCCGAAGACTCCAAAGAAGTAGAAGACGTTGGCCCAATCTCCGTCACCAGCCATGAGGAAACCAGACATGAAAGACCCAAAGATGTTTCCGATTTGGGCCCCACCGAACACGAGCGCACCCTGGCGGGACCTTTCGTCGGGCGGCACCCACCGGGCCAGGACAATCATGAGAGCCGGCATCGTTGGACCCTGTAATGATTAAGGCTCATTTAACATTTATTGTTAAGGTGAAAAAGTTCCATTACGTATACGAGCAATGTAAAAGTAGGGTCATCAAACCACTTTAGCATCGATTCAGACCATATTTGAGAATATTTCCGCGAAATGTAAAAGCCCTTTTTAAACTCAAACAAGGACAAATGGCAAAAATACGACTGTAAAAAAGGATTGAAATAGAACGTTTTTGGGTGTTATACTGGTTTAAGGTAGATATGGGTCCGAATTTATGTTAGTCTACCTGACAAAGGTAAGTAATCACTAAAATCTCAATTTTGTATAATTAAAATTTAAGCCATGGTATTGAAACCATTCAATGTTATTTATTTTTTTGTGGTTTTTCTGACCAATTTCGTTTTACTTTATTATTTGGTATGTATCATTAATTATAAATGCTACAGAATCATAGTTATGGTCACTTGAAAGTGCCATTTAACAAAATAACATCTAGAGTTTGTATCTTTAGTACCTATAATTTAAGTTGTGTTTTCTGGAAAAAAATACAGCGGATAAAGATAAATATTTAAAAATCTGTAAATGTAAATTCCCCGTGTAACCTCAATCTCTAGGATAATTGTATACTATTTTAATTCTAGGTAGAGGAAAAAACGTTGCTCGTGGTTTTCCTTATTGTCTAACTTTACAAATGAAAACTTGGTAGCGTTGTAGTGGTATTCGTCAAAACTGCCCAAGGTAAAGACATTTTATTTGGCATTTTTTAAAATACAGATTCTCTATGGTTTTTTTTGCACAAAGTGGTGCCAATTTAAAACAGTGATCTTTAATTTTTTATATCTGTAAATGTGGAACGTTGAATAAAACGTCAAAGTTTATTTTGGTATTTCATCAAATAATATGGTGATCGTGATCGATTTTACTACAGTGTTTATACAAAAAAATATTAAAATAATGTACTTATTAGTTACACCATGAGAAATTTATCCATGCCACATATCTTTTGTTGTTCACAATGTTAATCGCATATGTATATACAGAACAGGTTAGTTTTTAGCACTTACCTCACCCATCCCTTGAAGTACCCGAAGGATGAAGAGCCAAGTAGCTCCCCCAGCCTTAACCACAGCGGGCGTTAAGAGTGTGAAGATAGCTGTGCTCAGGAGGCCAATACCCAACGTCCACTTGCCTCCATATCTCTCGGCTAAGTACCCCCCAGGGACGTGCGTTATGGCATACCCGTAGTAAAAACCACTAAGTATCAGCCCTTGGGTAGACTCCGACCACTCGAATATTGCGTGCTGAAAAAAAAGTAATGGTTATTGCTTTTTAAGACGGCGATGTCATATAATATAGACCCGTATAGCACAGAGAAGTGGATACATTGGCACTCAGTGTGTTGTGCTTTGATGATACAAAATGGTGACATAGATCTACAAATATATCAGATTTAAATTTTTACTGTCTTGGGATTTTAATTGTCAAGCAAATATTGTAGAGCTTTTACCTACCACAAAAAATATGAATATGAAACGTAATTGGGTCATACACAGATTTAGGTTACCGTCTTCCCTGTGGACACACCGAAAGTTAACGTTTTTTAAGGGCTAATTTTCTGGCTAAGCCCATTCCCGCAAAAACGCCGTCAGGACTGCTTTAGACCTATCATATAAAAACATAACTTATATGCACACAAGCTTTTAACGATTGGATCGCAGGAGAGACAACTTTTGTTTTTAAGAGTGTGTATGACCCAATTACCTACTGATTGATAAATCAAATTCACTCAAAAAGTTCTTGCATGTTTGGCTTACGTGAAAATAAAAATAATAGTGAAAATAGACGTGATGTTTAGAACGTAGCTTTCCCAACCATACATTTTCATAATAAAATTCCACTGAAACATTAACCTTTCAATTTTCATTACATCGTATATTACACCGGTATTCTTACTGATAATAAGGTAGGGCGGTATGATTAATCCTAAGAAATAATGCTTTGTAACAAATTTTGTTGGAATACTACTTGTTTACAGTGGCCAACAATATAATATCGGCCACAACATAATATACACAAATGTATAAATTATAATGCAAAACAAAGAGTTTCTTTGTTTAATTATTTATTTGCTTCAGTGTGCGATTTACCACCTATACTACCTATATGCTCATACTAATTTTGTAAGGTTTAACAAACATCTTTTACCGTACTACGAGTATTATATAAGACATCTTAGAATTAGGGAAGTTCAAATCATCGCAAACCCTTATCTTGAGTATTAATCTCGGTTTAGACATTTGAAACTATATTGACACTTTAGTTCTAAAGTTACAGCTCCAGATAAGAACAATATCTCAGAATAAACTTCAATCCTTTGACTGACGACATTAAGTACCTACCTACAGCAGATATAAATTAACCCCACGTCAAAATGTTATTTAAACGTGACAAAAGTAGAATTCAAAATAAAATGTGGATGCTTCTTAAAATGTACATATTTAATTATTTTCTTTAAAAAATATGTTTAGATGTATTATAACGTATTTTATTAAGACCTGGGCTAGGGCGTCTACTTAAATATTGCAGTCATTAGCCGAGTTTCAGAGCAGTCGGCTTAATTTAACCGTATAAATATACGCCAAACGTTATTCCATTTTATGGTTAGGATTATATTGATGATAAGGTAGTTTTAATTATAACAACTGCAAATGCGTAGCACCATTTGAGCCGAGCGTATTAACATTCTGCCACATTTTAATCTTTTATTTTAAGAAAAGAGATAAAATAATCCGTCACAGGTAAAAATTAAGGTTAAATATGAAGGTACTTAATATTGCAATGCATGTCTATTCATACGATAAACGTAGTTTTGTAGCCTGTTTAAGACTCGTTATATAATTATGATAAAGTACAACAAAAAAGTAATATTATGTTACGTTTAATGAAATAAAGATACAAGATAAATTTAATAATAATTCTACTAATTCTTAGTTAGGAGTTGCGAGAATAGGCTTCGAGTAACCCGAAAGTCAGCCCCAACAGCATGTGATTTGCATCACTGATACGAATATGTATATCACAGTTTGAATGTAAGACACTCATAAAACCGTACCCGTCCTGTTTTGTTTAAAAGTCATCGCCATATTTTGCTTTTATTGAATATAAAGGTAAAAAATATCTATTAGGGGACAATCTCAGGCAAATTAAAGATAAACATACGTTTGTAGAGAATTACATCATACTTAAATAAAAAGAAAACATCAATGGCTCAGGAACCAATATTCGCTCATCACACACGAATCTGGAATTTAACCCGGGAACGCTAGCTAGTCGTCGATATATTGTATGTTTAAGTTTTGTATTTGAACCTCCGAAAAATAAGGATGTTATAAGTTTAACGTCTGTGTCTGTATTTCTGTGACTGTCTACTCGCATGTGCCAACTGCCTTTAAAAATAAACAGTTTATTTGGGACACTTCTTAGCTAGTTTCTATTTTTTAAATCAGTTACGACTGAAAAGTTCAGTTAGTAAACGCAGTGATCTACAGGTGTTAAGCGAAGATTATAACATAATATGTGAATTTAGCATGAAAACACTTGCTTTTGCGATATGTGAATTTGCATACGGCATATCGATTCCAGCGAAATACTGTTAAGCATTCTTGATCACCTCGAAAACACTTCCTTTTCATGTTTGGTCCTGTTTTAAATTACTGATATCGTAGTGTTTAAGTCACGAGGCTTGCGTCATGAGTTTGCGCTTATTTCCGCAATGGCATCGGCGATGCAACAGAAAAGGATCAGAACATTATGTTGTACCGTTTTTAAAGGCTTTTCGTCAGCTTATAAACCTATCGCTGGAATATTTTATAACTGTACCTAAATAGCACAGCAAACCATTTTCAAGATTTTTTAATCATCATAATGAATCAGCCAAAAGGTACTGCTGATTTACTGTTACTGATATCAAGCAGCAATTACACTGAGTCGTCCGCCGCATGTTCCATGCGAGGATTCTAACAGTGTAAAGAACACGATACGTAGTCGCATTCGGCGAACGACAGGCGTGACAGCTGCAATCGCCGCAGTAGGCGGACAGACTAATGTGACGATAACGTTCGTTGGCCGAAGTAGTTTGGATCAAGTTAGGAGACCGCATTAAGTGAAAGACTTCGTGTAATTGCAGCTTAAGGAGCTAGTAAAGGTTGACGATTTGCGGTGCCGAAGCTGTTCAAGACCGGTACATAATTTACCGCATGAAGCTTACAAGGAAAGGTGCCCAACTGTCCCGCTCTGATTGGATTTATTTTTATATATGTTAGAGTAGTCTAGTATTTTGTTTAGCTGCCCAATCCCTCCCTATTGGAAGAAATTGTTCTCAAAATACTGAAAAGTGACTAAACCAATTTCTGGTTTGATTATGATATGTTTAAGAACATGACAAAATAACTACAAATTACTCATATTTTCCTAAAAAACACCCTTCAAAGTTTTTTATTTCTCATCGTTGAAGAGACACAGTGGTTGGTTGAAACACGTGCTCATTTTTTCATCTTCTCAAATATAATCAAACCAATAATTAACTATCAATTGGCTTCAACTAAACTCTCTACAGAACTTAGAAGGTTTAGTCACTTTTCTGTTTATTGGAGGACAATTTCTCTCAATAGGTTGAGATTGAGCAGTTAAAACAATACGCGTCTGTTATTTTAGACTACTTTCTAACATATGTCAAAACATATCAAATCGGAGCCGGATAGTTGGGAACCTTTCCTGAATATACAGCATTACTTACGGGTTTGCTACTGACGGTCCCATTGACCATGATCTCGCTGTCATCTGGACAGGCGTTGGGATCGTAGTGAGCGCTGCCGTGGTCGTTGCTTTTGACCATCTGGGTGACCGCGAGGTTGAGGCACACTCGCATCGTGTACGCATTGCACACGGCGAACAGTCCCATGATGCCCAGGACGTACCGCTGGGGAATTAGGAACACTAAGCAGAGAAAATCAAACAATATAGTATCTTTTCATTGTACATTCTGCATTGAGTTTTGGACGTTTTCTATGTATTTAAGTATATATTTTTCTATATAAGTAAGATCATCGTTGTTTAGTACCCATAGTACAAGCCTAGACCTCAGTTTAAGTGTGATTAAAACGTATAGTCAGCCTTATAAGTAGCTGCACACTTTTGGACCTTGCCGCTTTAACGGCTTTGGCAGATTGGTGCAGCAGTTCCAACATGACGTAAAAGTGACAAAGTACTACATAAAGTGTGTAGCTACTCGTAAGACAAATCGAACATTTGTACTATTAACTCAAAGAACAAGAAAGTGTGAGTAGTATCATAGACGACATAGACAAACGGCTTTATAATCGGTCGTAATATTACAATTAAATATAAATCTAGCAAACTAGCAAAATCTGGTAATAATGTGTGCATCGATTTGTGATCGATGGCGATTGAGTTATGTAGATAAAGCATATATCATTTTGACGTAGACTTATCTCTTTTAGACTTGGAAATAATTTCTCTACTTCACCTCGTAATTTGTAAATTAACATCATAGGTTAAGCCCACGGTGTGTTAAGTACAGTTTACCAGAATACATTTAAATAGTGTTCGGCTGCGGTGAATGTTGGGTGTGGCAGGACAAGCATGAAAGTCGTATAAATGCAGTTGAAATGCGCTCTTTGCGTACGTGATTGAAAGTAAGGAATGCAAAGATCAAAGAGAAATTGGGACTGAAAGAAGATGTAGTGACTAAGATTGAAAAGAACATACTTCGATGGTTCGGTCATTTGAAAAGGATGGTAATAGAAGATTGACGAAACTGATACGAGTATACAGTGCAAAAGTGAGTGGAAGGGTCAGAAGGGGGCGCGCTAGGCGTACTTTTTTGAATAAAATAGGAGAAATACTAGAAAAGGGCCGCATTTTAAGTAACCAAAATGTATGAATGTGGAAGAACCGAAAGAGATTTGTTAGGATCGTAGCAGGTGGAAAGAAGTGGTCTCTGCCTACACCTGAAATTAAAACACTGTACCTCTCGGATTTTAAAGTAAAGTAGTAACGAAAGGATTACTTCTAAATCGAAATATTTAGGCAAACTTACGTTTCGATAGTATACGCCGCCATCGTGGTATCATTTCAAGGCAGATTTCTTCTTACAAATAATAAACCTGAAACAAAATAATAATGATTTCAGTAGGTTTCAAACTGAGATAACGAAGCAGTCAAAAACTTATGTTGTAAAGGATCTGTGAATGACGGATAATATGAGATAGCAAAAACTACGCATCTTTTAATTTATCTTATACCTGCAAACAACATTTTTAACGCTTTAGCGGTTCTCTTATCTAGGAGTAATCTAGTTATAATTGTATTGCTAAGTACAAAATGGACATGGGAATAGTCAAATAATCGTCGCACTCTATTACGGTAAAAACTTAAGTATGAGAGTAGGTTTGAGTAGGTACTTAATTCATATATTTTTTTTTAAATCGTCACTCAGTACCTAACTTCATCTTTGTTTTTGTTTTTACAAAGCAATCTTGTTCAAATATCAAACTTTGTCGCAACTCAATCGATTTTTTATTACCCAGTCATCTACATAAACCTAGGAAAAGTTATTCTAAAAAATCAGGAGCGAATTCAATATTTACAAATAAATGTAGTGAAACTGTTTATATTTTTATGTGCATAAAGCGTTAGCACACGCGGAAACGATTTATTTCTTGTATAAATCCTAAAGCGCGGACACTGAACACGATTTATTTCGTGTATATACTTGCCATTACTTGTCTCTGTCACTCGCGCAGAACGGCCGTATGTAGTGAGTGATATTGCCATCACGCTCGTACAGTGACTTTGACCACCAGCATTATGGATTATAAACTTTTTCCTTGTGTACGGCACCCTACCTACAGATAAGGTCAATGTACGAAATTATTTGTGTTGGGCGCCCGCGTTTTCAGTTTTTTTTTTTATCTTTTGTTTTAATTTTATAAAAGATGGAGTACAATCAATTTTTTGATAAATTAAGTTAATGAAAGTAATTCTTTCTAGGAGAACATAAATTGCGAATTTGCTAGATAGATTGATAAAATAAATAACATAAATGCCTGTAGATTGCTGAATATTGTATTAAAATCATACTTAATTGTAATACAATTGCCAGATAAATAGAATTCCATTGTCTCGAGTCCTAATCATGTCTTTGGATCCTAGTTATACGAGTATGTTTACCTATTCATTACTGTGGGGACATGATTTCTTTTTATTACAAATTAATTAAACTACTTAGAAATCACACTGTATAACTCAGACTCGGCTACTTAGATTGGTACCAGATAGCAACATTGGCATTTATCTCATCACCATGATATTTTCATCATTAGGTATAACCCGTACGCTTTTTTTTTCTAATTATTCTATGAATATTCAAAAGTATCAACACTGGTTGGTTTGCAACAAAATAGATAAGGCCTAAACGGCTCCTTTAAAAATGAATGGGCTCTTTGACTGTTTGGTTTATTACCCCTATTGTTGACGTTCAAGTGGAGACGCGTCGGTTAATATTGAATGCACTATACCTCACGACACTTTATTTATCAAACTAGTTCGTGGATTATAAAGTTCCCTTTAAAGTGAGATCACATATCATTCATCATTTAACCAAAGAGCTAGGCTCTTGTCAGTGGAGTAATTGCCTTTTTCTGTTATCTGCCAGATTTTTTACTTCCTGATACAAGACGAGACTTCTAGTATTGATAGGCGATGGGCTTGCAACCTGTCACTAATACACTAGTAAATATCTCAGCCTACTTGTGCATAATGTGGTTACAGAATTACTAGCATGTATTTTTAGAGTTGTTGGTATTTCTGTAGCTCTGCCTACCCCACTCTGGGAATGAAGGCGTGATGTTATGTATGTATGTAGGATACAAGACGACATTGGTTTCTATTTTATTTGGCTGAATTAAGTAAGCCTAGGTCTTCCTCTTTCTCTTTGTCCCTTGATTTGGCCCTCCAAAATGTTCAAAAAGAAACTGTCGTACTGTATCAGAATTCCTATCATCTTTCTTCTTCTACCTATATTCTATAGTTTCTAAAATATATTTTAAAAATTTATAAAATTTAGCTTTTACGATTTAGCTTTTTTTTTTTTTTTAGTTCTTGCTTGTTATTAAAGTCTTTTTAGCCTTGAATTTGCTCTGAATATTCGTAAGAGTAAAGTAGCCTACCTGGGTCAAATTCTCCGAAACAAGCGATACCAACTGCTTCATACTATTGTTATGGGCAAGGTTGTGGGGAAGATAAGCGTTGGCAGACCGAAGATGTCATGGCTCGGGAACAAAGACCTGGACAGGCATCGCCACGGTTGAAGAGCTGGTCCGTTTGGCGAGAGATAGGAAGTATGCAGAGCTAACTGCTAACCTCCAGTAGTGGAGAGGAATTCAAAGAAGAAGATCTTCTGAAAAATAACTGCGTTGCATCTATATATAATTATATCTACGTATGTATTGGGAATATTAATTTTAATCCGACTACCTAAAGTTTTAACATGGGTTTTAACGAAAACACAATCACACTGGCAACTATGGCATTCAAGGTGACATACTCAAAGGGTCTATTGAGTGAAACGACTCTTTAAGTGTTTTCACCTAGTTAATTGAACAAGCCCTCTCGTTTGAAATGTTATCTTATAATACCTAGAGGTACGAGTAAGTAGGTCTGAGTACGTTTCTTTTATAACATAACTAGTTTTTGCCCGCGACTCCGTCCGCTTCAAAATAGTGTAATAATATAATATACTTGGGGAATTTGCAAATTTTCAAAAAGTAACTTACGTACATTTTTGGGATTTAAACTATCTATGTACCAAATTGCACATCAGGGATCGGCCGCACCGACTCGTAAAATACGGTGACGTTGAGTAAACAAAAGAATGGGTCATACTAAATACAAGGCGTCAATTTTGAAGGACCTTAAATTCAATTTACGCACCGTTAAGCGTGTAACATCGTTGAACCGAAACCAGCTTTTACTTTTATAATAATATTTTATTAGGATAAGGATTCAGTAGGTACTTTAAGTTTATTTTCTAACGATAGCGTAATAGTGTTTTATTGCCGAGGGTAGAAAGTAAGCGATCTATGGACAAGCTAATATAGAGGGCAGAAACGTATTTGAGGCGCTCTAGTGTATGAGTCCGTAATTGCACTTTCTGCCGACGCAGATCCAGTGGTTTTCTTAACTATTGTAAGGAAATAAATGCATACATGCATAACATCACGCCTTCATTCCCAGAGTGGGGTAATCAGAGCTACAGAAATACCAAAAATCTAAAAACAATTGTTTATAATTATATACTTAACCATAATCATGCCAAGATGTTTACTAGTGTATTAGTGACAGATTGCAAGCCCATCTCCTAGTGCTTATACCTTTAGTCGCCTCTTACGACATCTACGGGAAAACATGGAGTGGTACTATTCTAAACCGACAACCACCGTGATAATGAGAATGGGTCGAGAATATTTAAAAAACCAAATAAAAGGTTTGTTGAAGCTTCACCAAATATTAATAAATCTAATTGGTTATGACTAGGAGAACAGCAAGATGAGGGTCTCTACGTCAAGAACTGTAACTAATACAGTGAGTATCTTTGAAGGTATAATTTCGAGCCATTTAAGTAAAACTAAACCCAAACTGAAAGTGCTCTGTTAATCAGTTAATACCCGCGCCTTGTCAGTATTTTCCTGTTGCCTTTTAAAACGGTAAACAACCAGCTCTTATAGCTTTACGAGCAGTTTAAGATAAGATAAGATATTAAATACAAAGTATGCCATTTTTCAATGATAATTTATTTATATATGAGAAGTAAGTATAAAACTAAAGTTATTTATTACCTATTCAAAAGATTACATGTCATATTCTTTGAAGCTTATTTGCAGAAGATCCCAAACTAGGCCGAACCTGTGACTAGGGTAAAATACGAACTAATTTAATAAAACAAATGTACACTGAAAAAAGACTTGGTCGCTTCTAACAAGATTGTGATTGTTGTGCATAAGCGTCTTAATCCCATTCGAGCCTGACAAGACGCTAGACTCATTAACTAAGATTTTAGTTGATTCACTAAAGAACTTGCTGTTGGTACTAAGCTTTGGTTGGTAATAACTAATACAATCACTACTGTATTAATTTTATGTCAACTAAAATCTCTCTTGGTTGGGTCTCTTTTTTTTGAGTGTATGTTTGTGTATCTATGTAAGTACGAGTATGTGTTAGTGCATGTGTGTATCTGTACTCTAACTATATACCGAAGTTAGATGCGCCAATGTCATTTTCATCATAATGAGAAGGTTAATAGAATATTCGAGCTATAATTATGGGCATTTTCAAAATAAAGTGTACCCTAGTTAAGGAAAATTAAGAAACGTTAACTATGGTCAGTTTTGTGACTAAATTAGCCATGTAAATGTATGGCTAATTTTGTCACAAAACTGACAAATGTTAACGTTTTTTAACTTTCCACAACAAGGGTACACTTTATAATGAAAATGCCCGTGTATCCAATTGCCTAATAAATTTCAACATTGGTTTTTACTATCAAGATAGGTATTAACTATTTTTATAACTTGTAGCATCACGTGCTTCCATCACGAATAGACGTGGATTAAAAAAACTAGTTCTATTGTGGGTTTTGACAAGAGATCAATCAATCACCTAGATAGAGTAGAGCATATTTCTCAAAACAAACGAAAGAATATTCTTGTTGTTATCTTAGATTTCACGATATGCCGCCTTTTATCACATGTAATCCGTATCATATCTTTGTTGAGATCTCTTCAACCCTACTTTTTTGTGCAATTACCTCTCTTATTTGCACAGTCAGCTGGCTCTATTATTTTGCGTACAACAATACTGCTTTTGTTCACGTTATCGTAAACAATCGCAATCATCGGAAACTTCAGGAACTGACATTTCTCAAAAAATGTATTAACGTATGCACTAACGTCAGGGCCTCTATTCTACTGCGTTAAAACGATGTTGCGTTTGACTTGTCTTAGTATCGTTTTTAACTCGGTCGCCATTACTGTCAAGTACATAAGAGTTATCAAAACTTGGACAATACGGGAACATGTCAAAGGCAATATCGTAATAACTGTGTAGAATCTCAGCCCTGTGTTAATACTACCTCAATTTAACCACCGAGATAGTCACGTTGGCTTACGTCAATACCATACATTTTTCCATCGAAACATAATCGCTAAAGATTGTCGAAAACAACTTGTCTAGCCCTACTGGGTGGTTATCATGACATAACAATGCAGTTCTGTTTACGCTCAGAGAAAAGGACAGAGCTATGACAGTTATATAGCTCTGTCCTTTTCTCTGAGCGTAAACAAAACTGCATTGTTATGTCATGATAACCCCCCTGTAATGCATTCAATCACATGAGTGCAATTTTTCCGCTCCCGATGTGTTTTATTATCGCTTGCAAAATTTTAAACCTGTTTGTTATGTACTGATGTTTAGTTTTACCTACTATTTCTATTTAGTCCGCTAAGGTTTTCCTTAAATGTGGCGTATGCTTGTAATTGGCTTCTACAGCAGACTGATATAAATGATTTCTGTACTGTTTAATAAATAAATAAATAACTAAATAAGAGCGTACGACAACATACCAAAGTCAATATGGTTCTCCCACCCAGAATTATAGGCTTTGGTCAAAATTGCAGGTTCCCTCACGATTTATAATCCTTCACTGTAAGGCCGGCATTACACATGTAAGTTATTCCTGTAAGTTTTGGGACGCAACTAAGGGTAAGACCGAGTGGCAAATATCTGCATTTCAGTCTTGCATATGCTGTGTTTCAAAACTTACAGCAATAACTTACAGGGCTGGGATTCTACAAGGTAATAACGATTTCGTTTTTGACGTGTTTCCGTATTGTCAACGTTTTGATAACTCTTATAATGTCATTTACAATAATGGCAACTGTGACATAAACGATTCTAAAACACGTCAAATGCGATATCGTTATAATAACACTGTAGAATAGAGGCCCAGGTGCGCCGGCCTAAGAGCATCGAGTTATGTATTTAAATTAGAAAAAATCATTGCTACAGGGTTTCTAACGGGGCTCGAACTCAATACCTTTACCTTACTACGAGTATCACGAGTCGACATCCTAAGCCACTTAGGATAACGATATGGTTTAAAACAAAGTATTTATAGACCACCATAACGTTATGAGTGTAGAATTTTTACTACGTAATGAAGTACAGTTCAATATAAAATAAAATGATAAAGAGATAGCACGTATTTAACAAAAGAAACAATAGACTTATCGCATGTAAAGTGCTCCTTAAAAATGTTAATAACGGCAGAAAATTATCCGGACGAACAATAATATCTCAACTACCTACAAGAACATAACAAGCATACAATGCTTAGTAAAGAACATTGACATGATGTCGATCGTCGTTTACGATATGCCATACTCAAAGAGCACGCCCACGATTTTGTACGTGTAGAATTAGTTCCAAGCTACTTCTTCCTTTTTCTTTCCGCTGGGATGTCATTACGAAAAATCTTTTCATACAATGATGTGAAATTTACTTACTAAATGCAAACCTTTTCAAGGTTAAGTACCAATATCACCATACTATGTTAAATATAATCAATGTTAATTGAGTGTTAGTTCATACATTTTAACAGCTGTTAACGCTATAATCGTCTGTTAAATGGTTAACATCGTATGGTGAAATTGGTACCGAGTTATTGACTCTGTATTTGAATATCTAAAAATAAATAAAAAAACCTCTAAAAAGTAAATTTAATAAGTAGTAGCCACAAGGGCTGATTGTTTGATGAAAAGATAGTAAACTGAACTCTGACACTAACTAAACTGACACGGCGTTGGACCGCTAAGTATCTGGGGTATTTTATGTTATTTCATTTACTTAGCGGTCCCCCGTTGTGTAGAGGTTTTTTTACAGACTATTTATTTAGTGGGGGTTCTTTAAACTTCTAATTAATTTTTTTATGTCTTGCTTTTGAAACTTCTCCATCTGAGTGTCTGTTTGTGGCATTGTAGCTCCCAAACGGATGAACGAATTTTGACGCAAGTTTTTTAAAATAAAGTTACATTAATCGGGATGCATTTTTAGCAAGATTTTATGAAAATTGGTTGGGCCGGATATATCAGCTCTGAAAGTAGGTGTCGCCGTTACTTTAGGGGCTTTTTATCCTCTAAAAGCTTAATATCCCAAAAACAGCTGAAGCGATTTTGATGAAACATGTCTAAGAACCACCGCTAAAAAACCTGCTTTCATTAAAAAAAACCGCATTCAAATCGTTTCACCCGTTTAAGAGCTACGGTGCCACAAACAGAGACACACACACATATATACGTCAAACTTATAACACCCCTATTTTTGGGTTGTACGTTATTTTACAGACAGAAGTTGTTTAGAATTTCATTTCTTGTAATTTTTTTCTCGTATTATCATTTCATAGAATAGTCAATTTATAGAATAATTACTTTGAAGACATTTAAATCATCGATTTATATTTCAAATAAATTTCAATGTTTCTTTTTTCATATCATAAAATAGCAAATTACATATTCTTTGTTCTCATATTATTTAGTTAATATATAACTTAATATATAACTTATTAATAAAATCATTTTACAATGTACGTTATTTTACAGACAGAAGTTGTTTAGAATTTCATGTCATGTAATTTTTTTCTCGTATTATCATTGCAATTTTTTTCGCACAGTTTATTCAAGGGATGTAAAAAAAATAACCTCGAAGGCAAGGCGGGAGCTTGCTTCGCTTCGCTCCCGCCTTAGCCTTCTAACCTAACCTATTCAAGTCGGTTCTGCCCAGAGAGGTCATGATCGCTCACTCATATTTATATCAAGCTATAGTATTTTGCTTATAACCTTTATACTTAAAGATAATTTGTATTATGTTGTAATTGATTTTGTTATTATTGGTGTACCCTTACTCTCCAAATAGTAATTTCATAGAATAGTGTTAGAACTTAGAAATCTAATTTCTGCTGTTACCTTATTGTTTTCAGATTATCTTAAGCATGGGTTACGTAGGTTAGGTTAGGTTAGACCTGTGACCATTAGAAAAAATCTGGAAACAATAAGCTTTCAGCAGAAATTAGCTTTCTAAGTAATGAAAATTCTAGGAAGTTATACGGTCTATGAAAAAATATTCTGTAAAAGAAGGTATCGTTAAAAAATAATTATATTGTTTGATAGGTTTGTTTAATGAAAAAAATAAATTATAAAATTCATTGAATTGATTTTCTGTGGAATTTGTTTCTTTCAAATAAATAGTTTTAAATAAAAATTATTCGAAACAAAAATACAAGAACCGAATAGTATATGAAACATTTTCTGTGAAACAAAATTCTGTAAATTTTCTGTCTGTAAAACAAGGGGACACCCTATTTTTGGGACGGGGGTTAATTAAATACAATTTAGCCCGAAGGCCGCGTTAATCTATTGGAGCAAATACCCTCACTGGTTCTGAACTCCTAGTTACAGTAATTGAACACTCTCATCTGAATGGTGTTCTTACAGATTATACAACCAATTATTATTTTTGGGGTGAAAAGCGGCCCTATCTGAATATCAGAAGAGTAGTTTGTTAAACCATAATTTTACGAGACAGAAAGTGACAGAATAAAGCCATATGTTATAACGATTGAAAACAATGTGGTTTTGAGAAAATCTTGTTCGAGTGTACAAAATTTTAGCTTTGTGACTGATAGAATATGAGAAAATTGAATGTGTCATGACAGACTGACGTGGCAAAACTGTAAGGAGTAGAAATAACTCATACAGTTGCAATTCACTAAAAAAGAATATACGTATCGAATGGACACTTAATTTTTTCACGGATCGGAACCGAGTAATTTTAAATTGAATTAAGTGGTACGTGAGTGTTTTTAAAATGGTTTCGTGAGCGGTGGCGGTCATGGCGATACATTCGAGGTCGTTGGCTATTCAGTCGGAACATTCGCGCCTCACTACTCAACAGTACTGCGTATTGTTTATATAACTTAACCAGCTAACTTGATATAAAGTCCCTTATCAAATTCCTATACACATACCTACAGGGCGTCCCAGAAATACGTCTAAAAATACAGCTTAGGAAAACCTTAATGATGGTTTGGGATATGTATTTAACTTTTTGAATACCTATGTCTATTAGTTAAGAAGGAATTAAAAAACAGGGCAAGAGCATGTCGGACTATGCTCAGTGTAGGGTTCCGAAGCCGTTAAGTAATACAAACATAAAACCCTACAAGTAATAACTAATTTTCTATTAAAAGTCATTTCGCGCCGTCTTTGATGATTTTAGTAGGTATAAACAATTTAATCGCCTGTATCTCAAGAACCAATGATGTCTACTTAGTCAACAATGTTGTCTAGATAGTTTTCCTTTTAAATTGGTTATATGCGCTTTCATTTAAGATTTTATTTCAGATTTTTAGTATGTGTAGTTTTGGATGTATGGGTGGGGATCAAGGGATCCGTTTAT
This sequence comes from Acleris holmiana, assembly GCA_949316455.1. Lineage (NCBI taxonomy): Eukaryota > Metazoa > Arthropoda > Insecta > Lepidoptera > Tortricidae > Acleris > Acleris holmiana. Next base: position 8,128,398 of record OX438770.1, on the reverse strand, counting down.
GAAGGGAAGGAAATTCCAAATTTCGATAAAGGAATCAAAAAATTGATTTTACAAACCCACAATATTTTTTAAAGACCTATCCAATGACACCCCACACTATGGGGTAGACGAGAAAAAAAATACATCCCCAGTCCCCACGTCACGTTTAGGGGATAGCAAAAAAAAAAAAAAATTTTTCATATTTTATTGTACCACTTTGTTGGCGTGACTAATATATGTATTCATACCAAATTAAAGCGTTCTAGTACTAATAGTCTCTGCGCTAGACTGCGGACGAACGGACGGACGGACGGATGGACGGACATTGCGAATCTATAAGGGTTCCTAGTTTGACTACGGAACCCTAAAAACTAAGCACTCTTCGAAATCATTACCCAGGGTTTTATGTCTCTTACCTAAACTTAGATTTCCGATATAAAACCTTATTACGTTAGTAATCCTGAATAATGTTAACTGATCAACGTCTACTTTACCTCGAGCTATCCACTACAATTATAGTAACGAACGATAACATATGTTTATTTAATAATAACTCATAGCTAAAATGGATACAAGCGAACCAAACCACTATACTATTAGGTCAAGCATGGTCTTATAACGATTTATTTTTAATACAAAGCTAGTTTAAAAGGATTAGTTTGTTTGTAGTCAACTTTGATGAAAATTGGTTGGACAGTTTAAAAAGGTTATCGAGTTAGAGGAGTAGGAGTCGCAATTATCCCCCCACAGATGGTGATGGAGCGGTGGGACTAACACCTGTTTTGGTATACTGCTGTGATTTCAAAGCTGTTCGAACGCGCAAGCAGAACCTGCGGCCATCACCAACAACGACGTGGAGATAGCATCGCTGGATTTCTATTGGATATCCGGCTGCTGAGTCCCACATAACCACCATTACGCCCCCTCGGGGCCAGTGATACGCGTAAAAGCATTTTCTTTTAATTATGTCAGGTGTTTTTTTTTATTTCGTTGAACAAATGGGGTTAAGTTCAAATAGTAAAAGCTTGGCCATCTATGGCCATTTCCATGGTTTTATTTTTATTTTTGATTTTTCATTAGAAAGCACGCGACACTCGGGACGCTCGATCTCTTAACTAGATACAGTCGAAGTCATAAATATTTTTTTTAATTTAGTATGAAATTAGCTCAGTGAATAAAAGTAACATGGTACTGAAGTGTAAACATATTTGAAATAGAAAATAGAAATAGAAAATTTTTATTCAACTCACACTACACAACACAACAAAAAATAAACATACGAAAACCAGAAAACATTGCGTTGAACAGGATCCCTCTCAGCATTGTGCCGCAGTCAAACCGCGGCGCTGATTTTCAGAGGCACCCTGACTTAAAAAACTAACCTTAATTAACAGAAAAAACAAGTAACAGTAAACAGGCAACAGGTAACATAACAAACACTAGCGACAATTTGACACAAGTAGACAGTACACACTTAAAAAACTGACGATTTGTGTGGCAACACCAGAACAACACAACGGTTTCCTGTTGGATCGCTTCAAGTGACGGCCAATTTTATTTCAAGGTATGGATTACGCATATTACCTATGACATTATTTATGACTTCGACTGTACAAGCAAAGTTAGTTTTGCATTCAGCACAACGAGGTTTTTCTATTAATGTGCAAAAGTATAAATGACGTAAAATGAAATAAAGTTACTTTATTTACTTCGCCAATTACGTAGGTAAAAGCCCGCATCCTAACGAAAACGAATCTTCAGTAGTTTTCAATTTGAATACGTAACCTTTTAGTGGCAGAGCCAAGACGATTACTAATTACTTCTTTTAATATTGAATGAACCAGGGTACCGACTCGTTATTGTAGTAGAGCAACAACTGTTTTAGGAACGGGTGGGAATAAAGACTTGTTGCCCGAGTAATAGCCAAAACAGACACACCTTGCTTGAAACATATTGAAATTTCAAGATCATGACGGATATAGATTGAGAATAGATATAGTTATGTTTATATTTTATTGTATAAACTGCTTAACATTATTATTCTTCATCAAACGGCATCATTAGTTCCGCTTCATAACACATTGCGATAAATAACGTCAGCGCATGTTGGAGTTTAATATACCTAATTGCTTTAATAAGTAAAAAAAGTTTCGCTTAGTTTGGTTAATAGATGGGTTCTCAGCCTTATGGTATTACTAATCTGATGATATTTCGATTGAATAAAAAAACTTGATTGTAATTTTGAATACACGAATATTATTTAAAGTTTAACTTTTATACGAACGATTAGATATCATAACGATTGTTATTAAATAACAACGAACAAACTATTTATTTGAAATACTTGACCTTATTACTTCGCTAGTAAACCTTCAATTTGAACTCAAACCAACCAATTATAAAAAATAATATCAATCGAGCATGAAGGTCTCCTGCAATGCAATTTTATAAGAGGCGAGTATGGTATAATTAAGTCAGTAAAGATCAACTTTATTTGATATACACTAATGTAAACAAAGTTGTGAAAACGACTTATTGCCATGAAACCTTCGTGATATTTACTTCAATAAGCAGATAAGCCGTCGTTGTTTAAATATACATAAAAGAAAATTCCAAAGAAAATTACCAGTCAATTATAACTCAATTATTATGGAATGACTTAGCTTACCTGCTTATCTCCTAGTAAATTTCCCGCGTCGTTTTAACACTGACTGTTTTTTTTCCATTAATTTTTTACTTTTCTTTTTACAAGTTTTTAAATGTGTGGTACTTGGATGCGAGTGGCTGTCGGGCAGCTTGGAGCTCGACTGGCACAGTATAATTGCGCTCGCGCTTGCATAAACAGTTGTAGCAAAGATCACTTACTAAGATATTTGTTGAACTTATTATGCCTAAAGTGATATAATCTTTAGGAGGCTGCATTCCGATTATATAATAAAATTCGAAATATCGATTAAGTAAACTGGCATTTTTTCGACGGCGTTTTACGACCTATTATATAGTCTTTGAATTGCAAGTTAAACCATTCTCATTGTCTCAATAAGCCGATTTATCAACATTTTAATGAAGCTGACATATCATTAAATTTTGGCAGAGTCTTCATTTGGTTTTTTTGTTGTTAATTTAGAAAACAACATGTACGGTCAAGGACTTTATGAAACCCTGTCATAATGACAGCGTTAATCATTAATTTTAGCTTTATTTCATGTGGTTTGACGCTGTCATTATGACAGGGTTCCATAGTGATTAAAGTCCTTGACTGTAACAGTCAAAAGCACTAATATCTTTACGGTCATCGCGCCAAATATCTGTATAGGTACATAGACCTTATAGTATAAGGTTATGTTGATAATTTTGACCTATGGGATAGTGTTTATATATTTTAATTCGGCTGTATCTACTTAACGATTCATTTCATAATACTCGATTCATTTATACTTGACATTTCACCTCTTCCTTTTTTATTGTAATAATAAGATTAAATACGGTTCTGTCAGAGAACAATCCCAGCTGTTTTTATATATTAATCTTAGTACACAATAGTGGGGAAGCAGCATAAACAATTCGGACATACTGGTCAATCACATACCGGCCTTCACCGAGAAAGGCGCCTGCGCACCTGACCTTTTGCGAATGGAACACGTGGGCTCATCGCATTAATAAACCCAAAGCGAAGGTCACGACTATCATTTTATGCAAAGGGCCATTCTGCGATCCAATTTTAAAATTCGCTGCCATGTTAAGATAATTTTACAGCAGTCTAACGTTAATTTTCAACCAGATCTAACTTTGTATTGTAAATTTCCCCATTATTGCCGTTCTTTTTGTATTTAAAACACTAACTTGCTTCTCATTATTACCACTTTGTTTGTTACCAATCCCTACGTCCACTTGCAAACAACGAAAAGGGCGTTACTATAATAGCCTTTTCTACCCAGCCCCACACAATTTGCTATAAAATTATGTGCCTTTCTAAGTTTAGACAGTTTTCTTGAAAATGAAGACTAGACATTAAATCATATTTGTATTAGACATTGAAAAGTAGAATGGCCCAAAAATAAACTGCGTACTACGAAGGTTATTAATCCTAACTTAATGACGACCTACTGACACGATCTTTAATAACTCTTACGTTATGTTGTTAACTTGTTAGTAAAACGACAATATCCAATTTAAGCGCCCAATTTTATTTCACAATGCAGATAATTTGTTAAACTGGATTATAAAATGTCAAAATATATTAGGGTTGTCTCTATGTATGATTCGGAGATGTGTACATTTTGTATAAAACTAAATATCTATATTTAGGTCTCGTGGCAATTAGGGTTAGGATATTTACAATATTGGTTGAGACAGTTAGTGATGGGATTTTAGGGATTATAAATGTCAAAATATATTAGGGTTGTCTCTATGTATGATTCGGAGATGTGTACAATTTGTATAAAACTAAATATCTATATTTAAGTCTCGTGGCAATTAGGGTTAGGATATTTACAATATTGGTTGAGACATTTTAATGATGTAAAACTAGCATAATTCCTAATTAAAGGAGTCGTTTAGTACTTACAGTCAAATTATGGAAGAAAATCACTCCGTGTAAATTAGATTTTGTGATGACGTTCGCTCTTACTCAACAAGCGTTATAAAAGTAAACTTGTGTAATTACACAATAAATAAATTACAATATAAATAATAATATAATTATATTATTGCTTGTAATTAATTAATAACATTTCTATGTTTATTGTTTATGATTTATATCTATATATAAACAGTATTTTTATCGTTGTCTTACTAGACAATAGAACAAGCCTAGCGATAAGTTTGGGGAAGGGTATTTGGAGTAAAGTTGTCCCCTGTTTTTCATGTAAAGTTTCTTCAGACAGTAGTTGAGGATATTCAATAGCTAAAGAGGAATATTTTGCAACTTTTTCTATTCTTTTTGGTAAACGATTTGCACAGGTGACAAAATATGGCAGTAAAACTTCCATACTTCTCTCATTACGTATAGAGAACCTTAGTTAGACTATTCCTGAAAGATGGGAACACACTTGTATGAGTTTGCAATTATATTCAGCTATTTAAAACAAAATCCCACGCTAGTTCTTAGTATCTCATATAACATTGTTCTAATTTGATAGATATCCTATTTATTTAAAGAAACTATCCTAGAATCTCATACCATATTCAGTTAACACGATATAAATCAATTTAATTATTTTGACGTTGAAATATTCAAAGAGCTTCTCTGGTAACCCTGATTTTAACACACTTCTGTCTCGAATGCATTTTTATGATTCGTTACAAAATTGATGTTTGTTGAGAAATCGTACTCTGCTGACGACTAATATCTTTATCTGTGACGCTTTCTGTTTCGTCACGCTCAAACTGCATAGGTACGTACTTATTTACTAATCAAAACAAAATAGGTACTTACATGTTATATTATTCGTGGGATTGCATCTAAGAAAGTATTATTTACATAAATTTAAAAATCGTTTTGAGGATTCCTAAATTATAAAATGTTTTTAAGCAAAAAACCGCCTTCTAAACCCAAAAATTAACTTCTTTTCAAATGCTAATAGGTCAGTCAAACTGACGTTGGCATCCCATATTTTTTTAACCTGTAGCCCACTTTAGTTTGAATGGCCTATTAGCATTTGAAAAGAAGTTTATTTTTGGGTTTTAGAAGGCGGTTTATTTGATTTGTTTTTTTTGTTTCTCATGCATATTGTTTGTGGTTGCGGCTACACTAATATAAATTAAGCACAGCTCTCAACCGACTGAAATTTTTCATTCTACTTTAGATCCGTTTTTTATTATAAATTTGCAAGAAGCACTGGTTTTGCACCATTATTTTCTTAGTTATTAATCCAACTTATGAGTCACAAGGGGTACAATATTTACCTTAAATTGTAAACGTAACAAGAGTTAATTAATGTGACTTACACAGGGGTCGGATATTATGCGGCCTGTATTTGCCAGCTTGTAGGGAGAGAACCACTGCTTTGTTTTTAGGTAAATACATTGTTGCCATTCTTTTAGGTAGTCTTTGACCGAAGGGTGCCCAGTTATATGAGATTACACATACATATCGGTGAAAATAATTACTCGCATGAAAATTGTCTTGGTACCAAAAAAGAAGTTTTGCGTTGCGATAAATTTTAATATCAAAATAATGTAAGGATATTTATTTTGACAACCTGGACGTTGTCTATGTGTGTTTTTGAAATTTCCTAAAATAGTTAAAGCATTTGTCGAAAGCATAAGAATGATAGCAGGCCTCTTGTCTCAGGCAGGGTTCTTGCGTCAATGCTACGACACGCCTGCGGTTCCATAATTTAGAAAAAATACCGGGAGCCCGTACTTTGATTATTTACTTGGGTCTTAATAAATTGCTTTGTTTACATAATTATAAATACAAGATTAGTTGTATTACTTTATTTTTATTAGGTTTTATTGATTTTGTCCAGTAGCACTCTAAATGGTTGCAATATATAATATGGTAATTATTCATAGTCATAACTTTAATATCCCCGGAACCACATTTTTTTTCTGAATTTCGAGATAAAGATAGTAAAGATAAAAATAGATAAAGATACTTTCGTGCAGATAACCCTTGGTTCAGTTAGGTTTGATTTATTAAATGTTAAGATTTGCGATAATTATGACCTAAAACAATGATGACTAAGTAGTTGTGGCAGGCAATATGGGCGCAAAAATATCAAACAAATGCAGCAAGAGATCAGTATTTAATCTTAATCGGTGGATACCGGTGAATGGTCGTGTTTAGGGTACACAATCTTCTTTTCAGTGTCAGGAGTGCTTTTCTTCAAAGGCCCGTGCTTCCATTCTGGGGGGTAGCCATGTTTATCCACGTCATCCCACCATTGCTGCTCGCCACTTCCCCAAATCAAGTATAACACATTGGTTCCTACGAGAACTGCAAAAACGGCCCAAAATGCTATGCGCCACTGGCCTACTGTTTGCTGAAATAAAATAACAGAGCAGTCAGTGTTTAATTCCAGTACAGCAGCCTAAAATATCGAGATTTTTTAAATTTTGTTTTTAAATGTAAGGTTAAGGAAGGAGAGTAAAGCGGAAAATGACGAGAATTAGCCGAAAGTAGGTACGAAATAGCGAGCAAATTGTAAACACATAATCTAAGTTATCTAAGAATCTTTATGCCGAGTTTTCCTTTCCCGACTGTTCCATTTGCAAAATGTATTTAAGGTAAAGGAGTATTTACTAACGGGTTTTTAAAACAGGTAGAGGTTATCAATTTGACTGTATGTTTTTTTCTGGTGTTTGTTACGTGTCAATTGTGAAGTGTTTGATTAGTTTAAGACATCAAAGTCTAGTCTAGCCTGTTAGATTAGCACGTAATTCATATTAATAGTTTAAATTGATAATGTTTTAATTCAAGGACTTAACAAAAGTCAATTACTCAATTAAAGTAATCAGATAAACGAAGGATTCTTGGCACGTGTTACATATATTAGCACCAATCAGTACGGCGTGTTCCTAAGATCACGATTTTCGGAAACGTAGAAATAGATTCCCACTAATTAATAGATTAAGATACGCGGTGTGTTATTCATTAAATACTTGCATCGAGTGTGCAAAAAACCGTTTGGAGTAAAAAATACAGCCTTGGCCAAAGGTGTTGAGCACCCGTGCGTTTTTCATATGAAAGTCAAACTTTAAACAGTGCATTTATATTTTTTATTACAGAGAGTTGTATAATGTATCGTAAATATTAGTTGTATTTATTGACTTAAAGGGAAATTCCATGAAAAAAAATGACAATGAATCATTTTATATAGAACCCGACTTTTTCTTGCTACAGTTTTCACACGCCAATAAGCTGTAATCTCTGCCGTTTGGCCAAATTATTTTTCGTCAAATTTATCATTTTGTCAAATTTGGGCAAACACTTTTTATCCAAAACTGTTAACATTTCAGGATTTTTATAAAAGTAACCTAACCTAACCTATAGGGTTCTACACGATGGTCCTGAAATAAATCCAGAAATATTTACAGTTTCGGAAAAAAATGCCTTTGCCCAAATGATACATTGGACGAAAAATAATTTGGCCAAACGGCAGTACACGAGATAAGCTACTTCGAAACGATATCTTCTAATAATTTGCACATATTAAAAAACTTTTTACATTTTACGTCCTTGTATATTTTCTAAATTGAAAAATTAGGAGGGCTCCTACTCGTGTAAATTACAAAGGAAAACGTGGGGTGCAACATCTTTGGCCAAGGCTGTAACTTTACTGGCTTATTTTTAATCATAAAGGTTAATTATAAGTAGAACACTTTATTTGGTACGAGAATTTTGTCTTCTGCACGGCTGTTGTTACTCCTCATAATGACACTAGAGCAATGCTTTATAAGTCCGCCTTATTAAAGTTTTTTTTAATTTGTACGTCCGTATAAAGTCAGTTTTTTTTAATTACTTTGGTTTAGGAGAGATATGTGTATAATTATTATTTTCAGTCAAAGCTGCAGTTGATTTAGAGCATCATCGAAAGTTAATTCAAATTCTTTTAAAAGTCGTTTAGGCCAAATTTAACTTTAGTTCGTCACCTTCCTAATTGTTGCCGGTTGGTAACTCACATTAACTAATCAACTGAGACTGTCATCACGGAATAGGAAATCTGGTTGAACTTATTTCTCTCTAGTCGTCAAAACGTCCTCGAATTAATTTGCCAGTTTACTAACATGTACGGCAATTTTTTTTGTTTTTACAGCATTTTACGATGTAGCGCTTTATTGTTACCTAATAAATGGAACGTAATACTAAAGAATACTGACTCATAGGTTAAACATAATATTTCACACATTAAAAAGGGCATTGATATTGGCCAATAACTTTATAAGTTATTTTGAATAGGTAGGTAACGAGGGTAATTTTAGCTATTTTATGTGCTTGTCTTTTTCTACTAAAAATAGCTTATTATCAAGCAATACAAAAGTAAGGACGTCAAAAGAGAAGAAAGAAAGAAAGAAAAGAAATAAAGAAATATAGACATTTATTCACTACACAGAAGACACAAAATAGACATAAATGAAAGAAAACAATGACAGTACGAAGTGTGTGTCCTCGCGGTAGTGAATCGGACACTGGCTCAGCATTATGCTGAGGTGACAAACACCTGCAGCGCTGATTTTCAGCCAGTACCGTCGGCCCCTCACGGAGCGCTGTACAAACATACTGTAATACATATAATGCTACTGCTATATACGCCTGAACATACTAATATACTCGTACGTCTAAACTACTTAAAGAGAAGATAAGATCTGCCACAATTATTTAATTCATTAATAAATGATGCAGGAACAAGACCAATAGCCTAGGATGATAGATGGCTTATACCTTTGAGGCGTATGAAGCCATTTTAGATTATAAGAGTATGTGCGTTTGCGAGAACAAACTAATACGTTTGATTTTTATTAAAAAACGAACCGTCGATCGTAGCTTAATGCCAGTGTACTATTAATATTTCAAACGCCTAAAAAACAAGAACCGTCTACCATCATCTCCAGGCTCTTGACCGGTTCAATTAAATCATCGTATAAAAATACTTACGTCAGGGGTCAACAGGCCGATCAAATATGGCGTGACGATGCCAGATATCGCCGCGATGCCGTTGACGAATGCTGAACACGTGCCCGCGTAGTTGGGGGCGATGTCCATAGCGTTAATCTTCACACTACTGTAGAATCCTCCCATGAAAGCCATGGAGGCGACGAACAGCCCGACAACCTCCAACCGGTTACAACCGGAGTACGAGGCCAGAATTATAAAAACTGCAGGCACGGAAGACGCTGTGGAAAAAAGTTTTCCTTAATCGGTCTAGTTTCTTATGAGTTTTTCATTCGGTGATTTTTTGTGGTATTTTATGTAAAGTGAAGAAAATTATGTTGCAGCTGTTACGTTTTGCCTTGATTTGATTCTACATATAATATTAAAGTTTGTTGGATTTTTATATATGGATCTTGGATATGTGAGTTAATGACGCATGAATAGCTGAATCGGGATAAAAACAGCTGAGTAATTGCCCACTTCGAGTCCTTAACGACGATTATGTCGTTTTTTGGTGACAATTCATATAGAAAATTGAAAAAAAAGCGAGTTTATTGTCTCTAAAATAAAATGTCTCTGATAAAGGCGGATAGTCCATGTCCAGTCACTACAATTAAAATAAAATAAAGGAATAACGATAAGCGACTACTAGGTTCATATTAGATAGAAGTGACGCGCAAAAAGGAAAGGAAAACTATAATCATATTAATCATGTTTTAACTATAAAAAAAGGGTGTTGCGTACTTACATATAGTCGTGTATATCTTTCTTCCAGTGCTAATACTGTGCCATTTCTTCCTAATGCAAAGATCGCATAAGCTAGCGAACACAAAGGAGAACACGTACATAGCTACGTATGGCAGAGCAGACATCAGGCCTGTCTCTTTGATGTTGAACTTGAGCACGTCGGAGAAATACTTGGGAAGGTCAGTGATCATCGTAAAATATCCGCAATCATGGCCGACCTGAGGAAAATAACTACTCAAAAATAATCGCAAATTATCCTGCAGAATGATGACGCTTGATTTCCTACTCTTGTGTTCAAGTTCATTGGTGTACGGTGCAGCTCAGAATGAAAATGAAAACTAGCGTTCAATAGGGCTATTAACCATTCGGTTGTTAAACGAAGTTTTTTATTTGACTAGAGTTTATATTATTATTATTGAGATGTCTGATAAACTTTGTTTCTCAATAACAAAGATAGATAAATTAAACAAAAACGCCAACAACTTAAACAGATACAAGTATAAACATATTCGCTTCCTTGGCTTGTACGAGGCATAACAAGAAAATGATGTTGTTTATGTTTGTTTCCGAGGTAATTTGGCTTTGTTTACCTTTCAAAGTTTCAAACAATATCAAAGTTTTCCAACACGTGCCTATTAATTCATATTCATGCGAAATTACCTACATGAAACGTTTTGCGTATCAAACATGAAAATTGGAATTAGGTTAATGATGATGGCAATGTAGTCCAGATTAAAAAAAACATAGTTAACATACATTTCTTAATAGTAATAATTTAACTTAATCCAAAAAAGGTAATTCCTTTAGAAGACTGTAAATTTGCTTAACGATACTGGAAATTACTGAATCACAAGTACTTAAGAGTGTTAAATGTATACTTAAGAAGGAACTTACAGCAGCCAAGACGAGAACCCAAAGCGGACCAGATCTCAGTAAAGCTTTAAATGGTACAGGATCCAACTTCTTGTGGAGACCTGAAGCTACAACAGTTTCTTGTAAGTAGCGCTGCTCCTTGTCGGATATATATGGATGAGAATTTGGAGTACTGTAGCATAAGAGGCACTGTGAAAACAAAATAAATATCAGTGCTATAATTATACTATTTTTTGTTTGTATTGATACCTATTGTTTGTCATTTTGTCTTTGTTGAGTGGAACAGAAAGAAAAGCAAAAGACAAAACGAAACACCAAAAAACTCGTTCGCAATATTGTTTTGACTACATCAAATTCTAGAAATAAAATAGAATTAGCGCTATAGTGTAATGTATGAGATAAAGAGGGTAGATTGTTTTTAAGTCATACTCAAAAAGCTACGGTCATCTTTCTCTTTCAATAAATGTGTAATAACGGACGGACGTGTTTTACTGGCTTGCTATTATAGACAGAACTACAATATTCTTCAGTGGCGACGACTAATATCGATACCAACGCGCGTGTAAATAAAAAAAAAAAACCGGGATTATCGTATTGAAAAGTGATCCAGCAACAATGTCCATCGGTAAAATCGGAGCGTTTGACATTGAGAAGGACAACTGGGATTCTTACGTGGATCGCCTCGACCAGTACTTCGTAGCGAACGACGTGAAGGAGGCGGTGCAGGTGGCGACGCTCATCACGGTTATTGGGAGTGATGCGTACGAGTTAATGGTTAATCTGTGTACACCCGATAAACCGTCGAAGAAGACGTACACCGAGCTTGTCGAGGTCATGAAAGGTCATCTACAACCGAAACCTAGTGTTCTTGCAGAGAGGTTTAAGTTTCGTCAAAAAACACAGAAAAGTGACGAAACCATCGCAGAGTATGTGGCGGAACTTAAAAAACTTACAAAAAACTGTAGGTTTACTGCAACTACCTTAACAGAAAACTTAAGGGACCAGTTCATATGTGGAGTTGCAAATGAAGCCATTCGTCAAAGGTTATTCACGGAAGACGACATCAAGTTTGAAAGAGCATTCTCAATCGCGGTGGCGATGGAGGCGGCAGAGGGTCACGCGGCGTTGGTGGAGGGCCGTACCCAGCGGGGCGACGGCGAGCCAGCGGCCGCGGTGCATCAGCTGACCCCGGGCAGGCGGCCGGCGGGCGCGAGCCGCGCCAGCGCAGGCCGCGACGTCACTCGCATTCCACACCGCGCTCCGACCGGTGGTCCAAGGAACATAAGCGGAGCGGGTGGCAAACAAACATTTTTAAAAAGTGTTCCTAATAGCAAAGAACTGAGTAACAAATGTTGTTCGGCATGTGGTGAAAAGCACGAGACTGGAACGTGCAAGTTTAAAAATTATGTTTGCAGAATTTGCTACAGGGAAGGACATTTAAAGAAGATGTGCCCAAATTTGAGGAAGGGAAGTTCGTTTCATAATATGCTAGAGGAACAGGTTGCGTATACGGAAAGTGACAGCAGCGGCAGCGAAGAGGTAAATAATTTTTCTATAGACATTAATCGTCATAAAATGTTTGGGCCATACGTCATAACCTTACGAGTAAATGATGTCGATTTAACGATGGAGGTAGATACAGGGAGTGCAATCTCTTGCATAAGTAACGATTGTTATAAACAATATTTTTGTAACTGCGATTTGCAAGAAAGTGAAATTAATTTACGATATTATACCGGAGAAATTATAAAACCTTTAGGTAAGATTCAGCCAATTGTGAACCATAACAGTAAGTGTAAAAAATTAGATTTATATGTTGTGGATAAGGGCAAAACTAGTTTAATAGGAAGACGATGGCTGAAGGAATTGGGAATTAATGGGTTATATATATATTAATAATTGGGTTATAATGTAAATAGCTCGGACAAGGTGTTCAATTTAGAACATTTTAGTTCCAGATATTGTGAAGTGTTCGAGGACGGCCTGGGAAGGTTCAACGGTGGAACGGTGGGGTTCCGGCTGCGCGAGGGAGCGGTGCCCGTGTTCCTGCGCGCGCGCCCGCTGGCGTACGCGTTGCGGGAGCCGGTGGAGCGCGCGCTGGACCAGCTGGTGCGCGACGGCGTGATCACCCCGGTAAACTCGTCCGACTGGGCCACCCCTATTGTGCCGGTTATGAAAAAAGACGGATCCATTCGGGTATGTGCTGATTACAAACTTACACTCAATAAATGTTTAGAAGTGGACCGTTTTCCGCTACCACGGGTGGAGGACTTGCTTGCGAAATTACACGGGGGCGAAAGGTTTACAAAATTAGACTTATCACAAGCGTATGCCCAGTTCGAGTTAGACGAATCAAAAAGGTTAACAGTCATAAACACTCATCGGGGCCTATTTATGTACAATAGGCTGATCTATGGGTTGGCATCAAGTCCCGGTATCTTTCAGAGGAAACTCGAACAACTGTTTAGCGACTTACCTAGAGTAGGGATTTTCCTAGACGATTTGATTATCACCGGTGTGGATGATAAATCTCATTTGGAAACCTTGTCTGAGGTTTTTAATAGGTTAAAATCTTACGGGTTGAAGATAAGGAAGGATAAGTGCACGTTTTTAGCGGAATCTGTCACTTATTTAGGGTTTGTAATTAATAAAAAAGGAGTCCATACATGCCCGGACAAGTTGAAAGCCATAGAAAAGGTTCCGAAACCAAGCAACGTGTCCGAGCTACGATCATTTTTGGGGTTAGTAATGTATTATGCTAAATTCATTCGTAACATTAGCACTATACTGTCACCATTATATAACCTACTTAAAAAAGGGGTAAGGTTTGACTGGGACCACGAATGTGATGAGTCATTTGAAAGAGTAAAAAAACTTTTAATGTCTAGTGAGATATTGGCGCACTACTCGCTCGAGCTACCGCTGGTGCTGACGGCAGATGCCAGCAGCCAGGGGGTCGGCGCGGTGGTGTCGCACCTGACGCCGGACGGGGAGCGCCCCGTGGCGTACGCGTCACGTACACTTAACGCGGCCGAGAAGGGTTACTCACAAATTGAGCGTGAAGCCTTAGGTATTATATTCGGTATTAGGAAATTTCACCAGTATCTATATGGAAGGAAATTTACATTACGAACCAGGGATCGTTACCGGTATTCTGAGTACCGGTTTAAAATGAGGTATAACCGGTTATAATGGCATTTCACTATTTTTACCGCTAAAGCTCTGATTAGCGGTATAATCAATACCGGTATTCGAGTACATGATCGGTTTAGGCAACTGACAACAATACCTCTATTTGATAATTTACCCATAAAAAGCATTACCGGTAATACCTGTCAGTGTCAATATACTTGTTTATTTGTTTTCGTAAAAGTTTTTAAATCTATTATGTAAATCAAAATACACACAATCAATTTACTTATCCAGGTTCTAGTAGACACTAGTTAACCAGCCATGCACAATAATGTCATCGCGTGACGTACACTGTTACACTTGGTATGCTTTAGTAATAATGTCAAATTGACGTCTTTTTTATCAGGTGCATTGAATAGCGGTATTGAATACCGGTATTTAATATTGTAAATAGTGTATACATAGCGATAAAAACAAAAGCGGAATGACAACAATACCTCTAATTCGAATATAGGTATTATTTTTTAAGCGGTAATAATTTGACAATTTAAATACAGGTATTCAATAAAACCGGTTTTGCAATCCCTGTACGAACAGACCATAAGCCACTTGTGTCCATTTTTGGGGAAAAAAAGGGCATACCGGTGATGGCAGCAAGCAGGTTACAGCGTTGGGCGGTTTTACTGGCGGGTTATGATTTCGATATTGAATATGTACGTAGTGAGAAAAATTCAGCTGATGCTCTGTCACGCCTACCTTTGCCTACAAAGACAGCAGGTAAAAAGATTAAAGAGACGACTTACATAAATTTCATTCAAAATTTTATGCCTGTAGATAGGAAAGCAGTACAGAACGGTACAAACCGAGACAAAACCTTAAAAAAAGTAGTACTTTATTTACAATCGGGTTGGCCAGGAGTAAACAAAGAGGAAGAAATGCAGCCGTATTACTTGCGACGCCACGAGTTGTACTTAGACATGGGTTGCATTGTTTGGGGTTATCGGTTGGTTATTCCCCCAGTTTTAAGGGATATGATGCTCAAGGAGCTGCATGTAGGTCACATGGGAATCGTGAAAATGAAAGCGATGGCCCGCAGCGTTATGTGGTGGCCGTGCCGTGGCCATACGTGTCGGATCCCTGGTCAAGACTACATGTAGATTTCTTAGGACCTTTTATGGGTCAGAAGTTTTTAATTATTTTTGACGCTAGTTCTAAATGGCTTGAGGTCTTTTTGATGAAGTCAACGACGACAAGTGCCGTTATAAAAGTATTAAGAGAAACCTCCGCGCGATTCGGTTTGCCAAAAGAAATCGTATCGGACAACGGACCCCTATTCTCCAGTAAGGAGTATAATGAATTTATGACGCGCAACGGTGTAAAAATAACGTTTGCTGCGCCGTATCACCCGTCATCAAACGGGGCAGCAGAGGGGGCGGTCAAACTGTGCAAGCGGGCGGTGAGGAAGGCACTGCGAGACGGCTGTGATGTGGACTGCGCGCTGCAAGCGTACTTGTTAAATTACCGTAACGTGACGCACAGCACCACAGGCGTATCACCAGCGACGCTTTTACAACGTAGGAACCTGCGATGTAGGTTAGATTTACTGAAGGGCGACCGTCAAATAGAGGAGAGGGTAAAAGAGAGGCAAGATAAGCAAGTAGAATACGCGGGTGGGGCAACGCGAAACTTTGGGGAGGGGGAAAAAGTCCTGTTTAGAAGTTATAGTGGGGGTAAGAAGTGGTTAGAGGGCAGCGTATCACAAAAAACAAGTTCACGTAATTACGTGGTTTTAGCGGAAGACGGTACACCTGTAAATAGGCATATAGATCAGCTCAAACGTCATTGGACCGATTCTTTCGAATGGCCGTCACAGCCGGGAACGTCTGGCACGAGTTTTCAGAACGCAAATAGTGATCACGCCGCTGCGCCCGAGCTTACAGCGGGCGATGCGAACCCGGCGGAAGCGGCGCTAACGCGGCAACCCCACAGCTCCCCGAACAGCCTTCCTGGGCCGATTCTTAGACCTAGAGATAAGTTACGGCCTGTAAAGAGATTCGGTTTTGAAATTGATTAGTTAAGTTAGTATACGTAGTGTTAAGTAGATTTAAGGTAACACGTTTTGAGTATAAGTTACATTGTATTATTTGTATTACTAAATAACAGTGGAGGTGTAATGTATGAGATAAAGAGGGTAGATTGTTTTTATGTCATACTCAAAAAGCTACGGTCATCTTTCTCTTTCAATAAATGTGTAATAACGGACGGACGTGTTTTACTGGCTTGCTATTATAGACAGAACTACAATATTCTTAAAAGAAGGAATAGAATATTCATTATTAAAGATCTCTCATCTCTACTATTTTTTCTTACCCAGAAAAAGAACCAAATGACTCCAAGTCCCCCGAAGACATAGAACACATTAGCCCAATCTCCGCCATCGGCCATTAGCAGACCTGAGATGTAGGGTCCAAAGATGTTCCCAACTTGAGCGCCACCGAATATCATGGCACCAAAGCGGGACCTCTCTGAAGGCGGGGCCCAGCGAGCTAGCAGGAGAACAAATGCTGGGGTCACAGGGCCCTGTAAATTAAATAATTAGGTAACTGAAATAAATAAATGAAGAAAAAAAAAATTCAAAAGCTGACTGCAAAATTCGTTATTACCACAACCAATTCCACGAAGCAACTTAAGAAAGTTTATTTAATTCTGTATTTCTGCAACTGTACCATTAACATTACAAGGCAAGTGTATTGTCTATTAACGCACTCGAACAAAGATACGTGAGAACTCTTTTGCTTTTGCGTAGTAAATAGGCGTTATAAGATAATCTAGTTTTTGGGTGAATTTATCTTTCCTGTTCAAAAAGTAGGGATTTCCATACCTCGTAGCGAGGTAAAAATGGCATTTTCAACACTTGGAAGGAAAATACGTTTAAAAAATAATTAGCCAAATACTTTCTGACTCATTATTAGACCATTAAAGAGTCTATTGTGGATTAACTTTGACTTTATAAATCTATTTTTAAATGTAGTGTTTATAATCAAATGATAACAATCTACTTTTTTATACACCGATGCTAGTCTTACTGTACGGTGACAAGATTCACAAATGGTCTGTTAACTATTGGTACCTATCAACATATTCAGGAATTACGTAAGTAGGTTTGTACTTCGATTTATGTTAATGACATTAGGTACAGTTATCAATCCACAAAGACGCGGCCCATTACTTAATTTGATGTTACACAAGTTGTGTACGTAAAATTGAGTAGTGGGGCGTATCCTGGGTTCTTGGTAAACTTAAAATGCGTAATATCAAATAATACACATACCTACCATAATGTTCCCTTTTTTATTTCTATGTTAGCATTTTTATGCTGATTTAAAATCAATTACCTAGTGTTTGAATTCACGACTTTTTTTATCTTTTTTAATTTAAACGTTAATAAAATCACTTTCTACACCACCCATTACATGACAGCTTCGGCGTGTAGAATGAGTTTGAAAATATGAGGTAACTCCGTTAATATCTTAGTTAATTGAGTCAGAGCAACGTGTTAACGTTAGTATAAATTAAAGGTAATTTATTTTTTCTATACGCAAAACACACCATACATCTCTGTTTAACCGACTTCAAAAAAAGGAGGAGGTTCTTAATTCGCCGGTATCTTTTTTTATGTACGTACCCCGATTCCTCGAAGACAATTTTTGTTATTTGAGATTTTATAAGTTTTAGTTGGCCTCTTTGTCAACACGGATCTGATGGTGGGATGTTAGAGAAATCGAGAGAACTCCTCAAATATTAAAGGATACATGTCATATAGCGATTTTAGTATTTTCAGTAACAAATCCAGCATTTGCATTCAAAAAGTAAGATTGAGTGGGGTGGAACTGATGACGGAGAACACAAATAGCGACCGGGACTTGGTACCAATTTCAAGGGTGGCGATAAGATATCTCGATAAAAATAGTTGAGCGACTATGACGAGGCAAATTTAATGGTTTAAATATATGACTATGATCGACCTTCCCGCGGCATTGCTTGCTCCTTATTAATAAGATGTGGGACTCGATAACAGAAAATTATGATCACTAAAAAGTATGAAATAAAATAAATGCTTTAAAAACCAAAAACGCCTTCAAAAACGCAAGAAATATTCTACTTTACAATATTTTTAACGAAAAACCGACTTCTGTTCGACTGACCAATTTATTACCTACCGTTTTAAAAGAAGTTATTTCTTGCGTTTTTGAAGACGGTTTTATGGTTTTTAAAACGTTAAAAAAGTCAAATTATAAGGTTTTTGTTCAATTCAATAAAAAAAAATAAGTTACCTTTAAAATAAGTCTTACCTCTCCCATGCCCTCGATGACTCTTATAATGAACAATCCTATCGCTCCTCCGACGCTCACTGCCCAAGGAGTCAGTATTGTAGCTAGAGAAGTAGCAAGTAGTCCTATTCCTATGGTCCATTTGCCTCCAAACTTTTCTGCTAGAAGACCGCCGGGTAGGTGCGTTAGGACGTAGCCGTAGTAGAAAGCACTTAACAGAAATCCCTGCGTTGCCTCATCCCAGTCATACTTATCTCGACCCTGAAAAGTAAAATGTTACCATAAATATTAAAATGTAGAATCTGCATTAGCCTTAAGTACTTTTTCAGTCATCTTTCTGAAGACTCATAAGCTCATAACATTTTAGCTTGTTATGTAAATAAATAAATGAAATGCTACATCCAGAAGGGAGGTAATATATTAAATTCTAACCCAACCCAACGTGGTAAGATTAAAGTCAGAAAAGGGGTAAGTACAGAATTTTGACTTAGTAGTAAACTAGTAAAGTTTAACGTTTTTTAGGGTTCCGCAGTCAAACTAGGAACCCTTATAGTTTCGCCATGTCCGTCCGTCCGTCCGCAGCCTAGGTCCGAGACTCTTAGTCACCCCAACAAAGTGGTGGTGGTAATTTTCTCGTCTGCCCTATAGTGTGGCGTGTCTTTCAAAAATATTACGGGTTTGTGAAAACTGTTTTTCAGTGTTTCGATTAAGTAATCCGTTTGTGAAATATTAAAGTTTACAGCCAAAAGTACAAACACAGTCACACAAGGGCACAGCAAAATTAGGAGAGATAAGTTATTTAATACTTGTACATTTTATGTTTATAGTAAGTACTTAACGGCTTCGGAACCCTACACTGCTCTGCCCGGTTTTCTAACCTGACTTCGCAGATAGTTCGTTAATGCCTTGTAGTGCAAATATTAATCATTTCTTGTTAACTGTTAGGTACCACAGTATAATATTATGTAGAAATGATTGAAGATTAAATTGTAGCGCATTTACTTTTTTTAATTCGTCTAGATTACAGATTTGCGGTAAACTCCGAAGTTGTTGGTTGTTGTACCGACGTGGCAGAGCCCGCAGAAGCACCTTAAGGTCAAAACCTTGGATTTTTTTAAAAGGGCTTTTATTTGCAGAGCATAATCCAAATCTGGCGGATCCTGACTTTTTATTAATCTTAATGCATACAGATTTATTAGATTACTAGGTGTTGTCAATTCAATTGTTGTCAATGTACGAACGACCAATTTGATTCATAGGAGAGTTTGAATGTACCAACCTCATAGGCCAATGTTACATTCGACGTCTTGTTAGAGCTCACATAAGAGGTGTCAGGACATGTTTCACCGATGATGTGCTCCGTAGAAGCGACACGTGTCACCATCTGAGTGATGGTCATGCTCAGGCAGACTCGCATCGTGAAAGAGTTCGCTAAAGCGAATAGACCCATGACGCCGAGGACGTAGCGCTGAGGTATGATCATCACTAAAAAAAGAAAACATGCCTACGTAAGACGACACGCTAACCTAGTTGGTAGTGACCCTGCCATCGAAGGGATCCTGGGTTCAAATCCCGGTAAGGGCAGATATTTATGTGATGAGCACGAGTATTTGCTTCTGAGTCTTGGATGTTTTCTATGTATTTAAGTACATATTTCTCTATATAAGTAAGTTTATCGTTGTCTAGTACCCATAGTACAAGCCTAGAGCTTAGTTTGGGACTAAGTCAATTTGTGAGACATTGTCCTGTGATGTTTATTATTCATTTATTTATTACATACAGTCGAAAGTACCTCCGTATGACATAATGTTTTGTGAATACTATTTTCATTGCTCAGTCGGCTTAAGTATCCATTGTTAAGCTATTTAAGAATTCGTGATGAATACTAACTTATCCAATAAAATACGATGTTGTAAATCTACGTCAGCGTCAACCATATTTCTTTAGTCATGTTATCGTCATTAAGTATTACATACGAATGCTTACTTGAAAAACGTGACAAAACAAATTAAACTCAATGTTCTAAGCCAAAGGGCTATATTTGTAGTATAAAAGCCGGATGAGACTTACTTTGTCTTAGTTTGTCCCTCTTACACAACTGCCATGTTAAAAAATTACGATGTCCTTAGTACGAAACGAAAACTATAAAAAAATGAAAAAGTGTTATATGTTTTATTTAAGTTTTATTTTACTTCAGTATACATATTAAAATTAGGCACGGCGAATGCATGCATTACATATTAAATTATTATTTAAGTTAACCCGCTTCAATAATTGATGATTCATGGTTTAAAAGATGTGATGGTAATAGAAGAGATTATAAAACAAAACTGGCAACACAGATACATCTTATTGGCAGTAACTTTCAATTTACTTCACTTTCACGGCCCTATAACTGCATAGAAAAAAAACTCAGCTTACTAACTGTCAATTTTCGGAGCCATATGACATTTTAACTCACATTTCGTCACCAGCCACAGACTGAAGACTCCTAGTAGCTTATTAGCCACAGATTATGAACTACCGCAGCCGCCATAAATAAATTATCGGCACCAAATGACTGTCTGTTGAACTGATAAGTTGTTAACAGTTTCTTTCTGCTTAGACATACTCTGACATACCCTATATATAACCATAACCTGTGGTTTCTGCTTGTCTGTCACTCTAGTCAGTCGCCATTTTTTTGAATAAAAGAAGAAAAAATGGTATTTTGTAATAGTTACCTTTACGCGCTGTATTTCTGATGTTTTTAAGAACCGATAACCTAAGCCTCCAATCCTGACCTAAAGATGATCATTATGAAGCCATTATTGCAAAAAAAAATGGTATGTTTTTTGTGTATGACCTACCATTTGTAATACTATTCTGTTATTAAAGTTTAATATAATAATATTGGATATCTGTAAGACGTAAGTGTACAAAAATAGGTATTTACTACTCTCAATAGTACGCTTCACTATTTGAGAAAGAGCGCTTTATTTGTCATTATTTTAAGTCTTTTGGGTATACCTACTTAGCAGCAACTGAATTATGAAAAACATTTGGTTCATTGTTTACAGCTAGTGTCGGAACTCGTATATAACAACTTTGTTAAAAAGTGATGATACTGATGATGATGATAAATGATAAACAGTCGTGTTTTGCATACATAGTCGGAATCTAATAAAATAAAAGTGAAATAAATTTGGACATTTCTGTGCAAGTTTTCGTGAAGTACCCTTTCGCTATATAAATTTGTTATTAACATTACTTAAAACACCTTTTCATCCAATGTTTTCAATTTTCTTCTATCTGCGTATGTGTTCTTGCTTGCATAAATCCTGTTTGCAACCTACTTAGACCTTTCTTAGGCTAACATAATGTGGTGCTTTTATCCACTTAATAGCCAATAGGATATAACATACCTTAAAACTGCATGTTTGCAAGCTGGAAAAACTTAATTAGCACCTGCTTGTTTATTCCAGGTGTTTCAAGAATGTCTTATTTCACATGCTGTGGTCTCAGGTGCAATTCCAAGCTTCAAGACGTTACATTATATAAATTTCCTTCCAACATAGACAGACTAAAGATATTGTTATGGATGCAGTGCCTTCAAAATTTATGGATCAGATCATCTTCAGATGAAATAGAAACTTCCTTTGTTTGCGGAATACATTTTCAAAACAGATTTTGTTCATCTGGTGCGTGGATCTGTGCAAAGCCTACCCAACTCTTTATACTGCAGAAGCCAGTTCCATACATACCAGAATTGGATACTGGTAAATTAAAGTACTTATTCAGGTTTTATTATATAGGATCAAGCTGCTGCTGTAGCCATGTTGCATACTTATGAAATTATCAGTACCACAGGGTTAGATCCCCGTTAAGGGCAAATATTTGTGGGATGAGGATGAAGATTTTATTTTTGAGTTTGGGGGTTGTCTACTTATTTAAGTATTAATTTATCTGTCTAGATAAGTAGGTATATTTATCTCTATCTAGTATCCATAGTAAAAAGCTAGATCATAGTTCGGAAAGAAGTAAATTTGTGGAAGGTTGTCCCCTTTCTAAGGGTGAATACCAAAATGGTAAAATAGGAACCCTTATGATGAGAATTCGGTGCTGTCTGTCTATATGTGACAGCAGTTTTTCTCAGCACCTATAGAAGCTAACAACTTGAAAATAGGCATACTTTTATAACTCGCCTGTCTGCATTTTTTTTTTTTTTAGTGCATTGAGACGGCAAACGAGCACACAGGCCACCTGATGGTAAGTGGAAACTGTGACCCATAGACATTCGCATTCACAAGACTGCAATCCTAAGACTGCAAATGCATTGCCAACCCTGAGGACTAAGATGGAATGCCTCTATGCTAGTTATTTCACCGGCTGTCTTATCCCCAAACCGGAACACAACAATGCGGACACTGCTGTTTGGCGGTAGGTTAATGGATAAGATGGTGGTAGCGATCCAGACGGACCCTGCATAAGGTCCTACCACCCGCATCATTTAGTTTAATGTGTGTATGTGTGTACTTGTGTGCCATTGGCATTTTAGCTTCTAAAGGAATGCACCGATTACGACGCTGTTTTTAACACGTTCACGTACAGGAAAGTCATACTTGTTGGGCACACTTTGCTAAATTCCAATGCTATAGCATTTCCGTCCGCGAACATGTTAAGGTTTCGTATGCCCGCATGGAAAACATAGTACATAATCCCATGACATCATGTTTTGTCAGATAAGTTCGTTTTCATCTTGCTTTCTCAATTAGGTACATAGGTACCTATAACTTATCAGTAAGTACTAAAGCTGATGGAAAAACCCATATAAATACCAACTAATGTTTAATCACGACATCTATGCCTCTGTCTGCCTATCCGTCTGTCCGTCCGTCTGTACGTCTGTACGTCCGTCCGTCCGTCCGTCCGTCCGTCCATCTGTCCCTCCGTCCGTCCGTCCGTCCGCCCGCCCGTCCGTCCCTCTGTCCGTCCGTCCGTCCGTCCGTATGCTTCGTTCACAAGATGAAAAATAAATAACAAGTTTTTTCACACTGTGTTTTCACGGTCAAACTGTTAAAACGATTTCGATGAAATGTAGTACCTTCTTAGTCTTTATTTATAAAGATAGCTTAAACTCCAAGAAAGTGTCATAATTTACTTTTAATCCTGCAAAATTGGAACTGTTACCAAGGGAAGAGCAATATAATCCTACTATCTAGGTAATATTATAAATGTGAAAATATCTCTGTCTATCTGTCTGTCTGTTTGTTACGCATGGATAAAGAGCTGAACCGATTTAGATGAAATTTGGTTTGGAGATAGTTTGAGTTCCGTGGAAGGACATAGGGTACTTTTTATCCCGAAAAACGGATGGTTCCTGAGGAAATATCGATAAACGACTAGGCGGACGAAATTCTGGGAAGCAGCTGCTAGTAGTTACATAAAGTCCATGATATATCTTTACACTGTTTTGTGAATGTAATTGTAAACATCAGATTTGAATAATTATTTTTACATCTGTTCCAGCCAACGTCGATGGAGGGCCCGTGAGCTAAACTTTAAAAACGCAACATAGACGGTGTTCTTTTTTGACAACTAATTTAATAGCATTAATGGCGCAGCAGGGTCCACTAAAATAAGTAAATTACTGTGGACTGCTGTTAGAGAATCGTCAGGCCTTCATGAATTCTGGCAGTAGGCAAATAAAAGGCTGGAATCCACAAAATTCATAGATACAAACGGACGAGAAAAATAGGCTACAACTTTAAAAAACTTCGTCACAACTCTTGAGAGTTATGTGAAAGTAATAATAATAATAATAATAATCACAGGACAATGTCACACTAATTGACCTAGTCCCAAACTAAGCTCTAGGCTTGTACTATGGGTACTAGACAACGATAAACATACTTAGATAGAGAAATAAATACTTAAATACATAGAAAACATCCAAGACTCGGGAACAAACACTCGTGCTCATCACACAAATATCTGCCCTTACCGGGATTTGAACCCAGGACCCCTAGCTTCGAAGGCAGGGTCACTCCCAACTAGGCTAGCGTGTCGTCAAAGTGTATCAAGTTTTTAAAAATATTGATCTAAAAGTTATGCGCCCGCGATATTTCCATACTGACCTGACTGTAAAAATAATTGGACAGGTTAGGGCGTATAATGTATCGTATGTTTGTTGGTTTGTTTGTTTGTTTGTTTGTTTGAATTTTGGGGGTAATCTCTGGAACTGCCAATCCGATTTTGAAAATACATGACTAATACCTAAAGGCTATTTCTATGGCCAAAATTTAAGTAACTTTCAGAAATTAAAACGGCAGTTTTAACTTGCATAACATAACGGCATTGGGACGTAACAAAGACTTTGGCAGGTAGCCCTGATGTAAAATATACTAAATATAATGCTTAATTTCATATTTTTATTCAGCTGGAAAGTAGAACTAAAGCATCATTTCAGTTTCGTTGCTATTTATTAAGCTCTGCAGAAGTGTAGAATACCTTGCAAAAACATATAAGAAATTTGTCTTAATTTTAGGACTACTTACCGCGATAGTGTCTGGACATTGTGTGTCTTACATATCAAGACTACGGCGGCTAAAAGGTTAAGTGGTAGGATCAAAGTAAATATTGGCTTCAGCTCATGACCGACCTAATAGCTGAAATTTTATTGTATTGATATAATAGTTAATACCCCTAGAACTTACATAATTACTTTAACTTTACCGTCGGTATTACCCACCCAGTAAAGAACACTGTTGCTTGTTGATTCGAGTCCGCTTTATTACCAAGAGCAGAGTGGAGAGTCATACACAGTTATTTTTTTAGTGCTAGGCATCTATTTTTGTGTCTAAAAACTGATATAATTGTACTCTGGCATAACAGTGCTAATATTTTTTGTTGACTAAATAGCTTAGCGGAGTAGAGTTCCTTAATCCCCGAAGTTTTATCGGGTACCTATAGTTTCGCTGTTAATGTAAATAGTTCCACAATAATATCAGGTACAGCACCTATCGGCGAAGACCTAGTACATCCGTAATTACCAGAGGGCTTTGCAGACATTCGCTTGAAAGTTAAATTTGGTATTTTATTACGATACACATGACATGAGCCAGAAAGTAAGCGCTGATAATATTGAAAAAGTAATCTAGACTAATTATGATATAATACATAAAGGAGGTTAGGTTGTGCGTTTGTTCTCCACTAATAGGAAACTATATTACCTCAAATTATATTAACTAAATTTTATTTTATTCTTGGGTTCCGGGTAAGACTCTGAATCTCTTATCAACTAGAGCAAAACAAGGGCGAGTTTCTAGTGTTGTTTAATTCTAGAAACGGATGCTTGGAGGCAGTATTTTTTTATATTTACAGATGGAGAAGGCGACGTATTAGCAGTAGATTAAGTTCTTACAAATGTGAAGCAGATCAAGCTAAAAAACATTACACTCCTATTTTTGGGCAACCGTGTAAAAACCTGGGCGATCAGGTTTGTAATAAAAAGGTTCATTATTTCACAGCAGCATAAAAGGCCATAGTATGTCCGTCCCTAAAAACAACCTAAATAGGCCTAAATAGTTAAGGCTATATCTGCAGGATTTCGCGAGTATCCATGTTATTGTCTCTTTTTTTCATACAATGATTGAAAGATTGGTACACCATCACGTATACACCCAAATACCGCAGATATGGTCCAGGCTTAATATTAATAAGACTACGGCACCTACTGAATTCAGTACCTACGGTAATTTTTATACTTGGTTGTTTTATTATTAGCTTGGCAAAACGATTTAGTTTGACATGGGGAATTCGGTGGTGGGTGGAGTACCTACTTACATTATTATTTTGCCTGGCAACCAGCGTTCTGGTTCCGCATCAGATTTTGGTTTAAAAACTTTTTTGCCTAGTTATAGTAGGTAGGTAATATGTATATAATTAATTTTACAATTTACTTTCTCTATTGCATTTACTCAATTTGAAGTGCTAGTCCCATCATCTTTTACTGCCCTCATGCCTTTGATTCCTTCTTTAAAACTTGTTTCATTCCGCAATTACCTACACACATTTTGTAATTTTCCTGCTACTTGCATTGTTATTTTATTGTTGTATTTTTTTGTGCGTCTTCAGAGTAGTAAAAACATGTTTAACAGACTACGGGAATGGCAGCTAACTACCACCACAATCCCTCGTCTTCACTGCAAGCTCCGAATATTCATAAATGTTCTAAAAATAAAGGCATTCTAATTGTAATATTGTAACAATTAAAAGTACCTATACACAATTACATATTTGGATTCGTTTTATTTTCTCATGCCGGTGCCAATCTGGGATTCGGCGAATATCCGTATTGGCGTCTAGTAACACCAAATCACGTAGTAAATATCGCCACGGCATTACCAACAGCCTTCCAGACCCACCGTACCCCTCGGCCGTACCACTGGTGGTACTTTGACCAATTATTACTATTAAAATCGAATTTAACGTTGTCGACGGAGCTCTGCTATCGCAGAGCTCCTATTTCTGGGTAGTTTGTCCCTCCGGGCCTGCTGAAGAACTAACATAACCTAAACCTACCTCATATTTATGATACAAATTTTGGGTCAGTGGTACGGTTTAGGGGTACGGTGGGTCTGCACCCTACCAACAGTATCCTAGCAGGGTTTCTATTCTACTCGGGAAAACCATGTTACTTTTGACATATATGACATAAATACCTATGTATTGTCACGTAACTCATCACTACATCGAATTTCACTTCATCGAATGTATAATTTCATCGAACGCTATTTTCTGCTGAGACCATAATATTTTTAGGGTATCTTAAACATGAATTACGTAGGTTAGATATTTATGATACCCTGAAAACATTATGGTTTCAGCAGAAAATAGCGTTCGATGAAATGATAGACACCCGTATTGTCAACGTTTACTTATTTTTTCAGTAATGGCGGCAGAGGGGCGATTTTTGAAGCTCACCGACAAAAAGTGACTGAGTTTGAAATCAAATATATATATATATATATATATATATATATATATATAAAGGCAGTATTGCCTATATTTCCATAGTCTAAATGTGGTTTAAAAAACCATCATAAAAAATTTAAGAAAAATAAAATGGCTGTATAATTTAGAAGTTTCTCTGTCTTAATTCGTTAGAAGAAAAAACCACCGATGGCGATTTGTGGAAAAACTGGGATGTATTGTTTAGACGTTCCAGAGCCTAGATTTAAAAAAAAAAAAAACTGTTAAATGTCATATGAGATGGAAAATTGACAGAATCCTACGCTGAGCACAATTTGTTCGCGAGATGGTAGTCTGATACGTAGTATCTCTTAGTAGTCTGTGTTCACTTTTGAAAGGAAACAAGACTTATTTCAGATTTTGTGAGTTTTCGTGTAATATTGTTTAGAACTATGGTTAAAACGAATTGTGCTGTGAGGCTGCAACAAACAATCTTATCCAGGTTGTGGGATATCCTTTTACAAGAAAGTTAGTGTGATTTCTGTTAGTAGGGTGACCACGAGCAAGCATAAATATCATTATTGTTTGCGAATTTTAGACTGCCTGCGAAAGTCGAAATAATAAAAAAATGGATTGAGGTGATTCCCGGAAAGGTAACTAACAACTCGATTGTATGTAGTTATTCAAAGCTGAATATTATCTCACCGACGCTAGAAAAAAATGGAAACCTGATAATTACCGATAAGGATGACAACTCATGCAAAAAAATAGTCACAAAAAATAATTCGCTCTCGGGCTATTTTACGACATAAACTACATAAAACCATTTTGTTTAACTATTTTTAGCTTTTTTTATTAAATAAATGATATGTTTATATGTATAATATGTATTGTATTTTGTTTTACGTAATAAAATTAATGAATACCAGCAGGGCTAGCACGATAGCGTTTATCGCCTACATAATGTTTTGCGTCGGTCGGTGACAAACCGCTATCGTGTTTCTAGGCTGGGCGACCGAGTTTTACTTTAAATGCTTCCATCAGAATTGTTAGAGCAGTGTTCGCGATTAAGCCGCGTCCGCTGCGGCGCGTTTTGGATGCTTTTAAACATCTAACTTGTTTTTGAACAGAAAAGGGGTGTGGCCAACATGTTTTGTGTTTAAAAGCACAGAAACATGTTATCCATCACTGATGGAAAACATTCCCCGCGTTCGTCTGCGGGGGAGGGGGGGGGGGGGGGGGGGCGTGTTTTTACTTTTGAAAGATTTTGAGTTCGAGTGAAGCACTTTCAAGTAGGGCATTACTTATTAACTATAGGGATTTTGATTCCTTTGAATGTAAATAAATATCCTACAATCCAACATAAGATGAAAATTGTACTCGGATTACAGCTGTCAAAAGAAAAGTGAACTGTTATGACAAACAATACATTGTTTACTCCAAAGTCGCAATGGACGTGCAGTTGTACCTAACCATGTCTTGTAACATGTTTTGCTAACATGTTTTGTTCGTTTTTGGCGCAGCGGACACGCCTTTAGCAATAAACAAAAAAATTGCTGTTTTAGTGCCTCACCGGCTTGTAAAACTAATTTGTCCGCAAATTGCAATTAAAATTATGGTCAGCTTTCCTAGAAAGGGACGCACTAAGTTTTAGTACATCTCTTTCAGCGCGCGTTATTGGTACAGTGCACCTTCCAGATGTATGTAATACTTCCATGGTTATCGTATTGTCAACGTTACTATAGCTCTATTTACTTGACATTAATAATGGCAGAGTTAAAAACAATTAATATTATTGGGGGTTGTGATGGGCCTTGTATGCCACTTCAGCCATTGCTGATCTATTGTGGCAGCCCTTTGTTTAGAGCTCACCGCAAGGCCCGTTGCGTCTAGAATTTTTCTGATGCTTTGGGCAGTGAGGAGTTGTATCTCTTGTGGGTCTATGATATGTTGCCCTAGGTAGGTACTTCTGGGGGGTTATCATGAGCTAGCTTTGCAGTTCATTTTACGGTGAGAGTAAAGGACAGAGCTATGGCGGTTATATAGCTCTGTCCTTTTCTCTGAGCGTAAACAGAACTGCAAAGCTAGCTCATGATAACCCCCCTGTTGCTCATTAGTGGTCCGTATGAGCAGAGGACGTGCATCGCTGTCTCCTCTGTCTCCTGGCAGAACCTGCATTTCGCTTCTTGCTTCAAACCCACTTTCATTGAAACAGATGTTTGTTCAGTTTGCAGTGGCCAGTTAGGATTCTAGTCACTGTACAAGTCTTTTCTCTTTTGAGCTGTAGAAGCTCTTTGGAGAGCTTGTTCTTGAACCCTTTAAATAGTATGTAATTGCAAATGTTTTAGTCCTTCAGCAGACTTCCACACCTCGATTGCCAAAAAAAATTCGATAACAAGTCAAAGGAATATGATTTTATAAAGTAGAAAATAGCACCTGAGATTTAAATCTCAGTAGTTAACTACTGAGCCTGTATTCGACATTGACATTACCTAAACAATATTGCTTCTAATCGATTTGTGTACTACCCTTACTTCTGAAAAACCCTTGGAACAAATGATTTAAAACAAAGTGTAAAAGAGGCCTGAGGCCTTCCTTATAGAGACAGGGAGATAGCAACAAAACTGCTATAACTCTATTCCTTTCACTGCCAAATTTTTTATAAGGTGCGAAATAATATCTGTCAAGTTAGCAAGTAACAAATGTATCTCCACTTACCACGATTTAAAAACAGTCTCCATCCTGTAAGTGTCATGTTTCTTCTTGTTCTAGAAATTTATTCCATTAGATATTATCTAGTCAGTTGTGATGCATTTCTGAAAAAAAAGTTTAAAAAAGTAGTAAGTACTATTGTTTTATTTCACGAAAGCGGATGCGCCATACATGTAGTCGGAATGCGTAAAGTCACGCGTACTATGTACAGTCAAGGTCATAAATATGTATACACTTTAGTACCTTGTCACTTTAATCGCTGTGACAATATCATATGCCAGTTTAAACATGACGTTAAATAGACAAGGTACTAAAGTGTATACATATTTATGACCTTGACTATACTAACCCGACCAGCGACGCTTAGCGCCGACAGCTTACGCATCAGAGAAGACGTGCACGTGCATCTACACACACAAGTATAGCCCACTGGCTTTCGAGAGATAAAATAACTATGGCCCTAGTCAAGGGTCCTTAGCCAAGATGCAAACGGTCCTAACGTTTTTCTTTTCTATCGCTCAAAATGTATGGGATGACATTCTCGTGCGTTTCGATAAACCACGTGGTCGACTGTCATCCCATACATTTTGAGCGATAGAAAAGAAAAACGTTAGGAGCGAAGATGTATTGCGAAATGGTTATCGTTTTCGAAAATGTATAGGATTCACGTTAATTTCCGGATGGTCGTGTCAATTCCAAATACTTTAACAGTTTTCAAAAATTGTTTACGATAGTGTTGAGCATCCTGTCTAGGGTATCTTTAATACGTGGAATTATCTGTCTCCTAACTCATCTGTGCATGTGGATTACGGGTTTCTGGATTGTCGGGTACGTAGGTACTGACAACATGAATAATCAATTTGATTACTTATGTACTGCAGTTTGTTAAGTATTAAAAATGTAAAGTACCTACTTAAGGGTTCGTAAGGACGGTTTCTTAGATTAGTAGTATTTGTACGAATTTGGACACGCACACGCGTACGAGTATATACGCGTATCCATCCGTAGGCTAAATCAATCAAGTTATAATCAGTATAAAAAAAAGAAATAGGCAAAGCAAGCAAGTAAAAAATACCTTACAAATTGAATGGAAATACGAACGAAGGAAAGAAGTAGGTAACTACTTTGATCCCAGTTTTAAGAGACGAATCCGTAATCTTTTCCAAATAGGAGGAGTGAAAAATAAATATCAAATAATGGAAAGCACTATAAAAGTACAATTAAAATAAACAATACTTAAAATAGCATTTTATGACATTTTATCGATTAAGAATTGTTTTAGTTTGGTTAGCTTGGAATCGCATTTTATCGACTAATTGTGGGAGCAAATAATACCAGCTAAATAACTATCACTTAAGAAAAGAACACTTCACTGCAACTCAACCGTCAGTTAGCCGCAAAATGCGAATCAATTTAAACTACTTATCTTTTAGTACAATATAAACATGCAATCCGGGTTAAAAGTATACAATTGTAACTTACCTTACCAACTCCAACGTTAAATGATGTAAACAATGTTCCTGCGCTATCTTAGAGTCTTGACGCGGCAGTATCGGCTCACGACGCTGCCAATTGTCATCTTAACTTTGGATATGATAAGGTACTCTCAAACATCATGATATTACGAGGAGCTGATAAGTAGGTAGAAAAAAATAAGGAGCTATGATAATCTTGCAGCAAAAAGTAAGCTGTAGTTATGTAGTTATAAAAACCGGCCAAGTGTGAGACGGACTCGCGCTCGAAGGGTCCCGTACCATTATCTATACAACATTAGACACCATATTATAACGTTTTTTTAGTTTCACCTGTTGCGGTGTCTGTCTGTAACCAAATCTTGCTGTATGGGAGGCTTCCTTAGTTTATTTTATTTAAATTTAATTATTTATTTTTGAATTGAATAAACGACGAAATATTCTGTGAATATTTCAAGCGTCTACCTGTTGCCGTTATTAATAATGAGCAAAAAACGGCAAAAAAACACGATTGTTGTATAGGACCTCCCTTAAATATTTATTTTATTCTGTTTTTAATATTTGTGTTATAGCGGCAACAGGAATACATCATCTGAGAAAATTTCAACTGTCTAGCTACCACGGCTCATGAGATACAGCCTGGTGACAGACAGACAGAAAGACAGACGGAGAGACGGACAGACGGATAGTGAGTTCTTAGTAATAGGGTCCCGTTTTTACCCTTTGGGGATGGAACCGCAAAAACGGGCCACGAAGGGTTCCGTGCCACCGTACAATATAAGGATTTTTGTATGGGGACCCCCTTTAATTCCGGTTCCGTACCTCAAAAGAAATAAAACGCAAAACTAATAGGATCACTTTGTTGACCGTCCGTCTGTCTAGACCCTGGAGTTAATTAAAACCATATATACTCAAGTCTACAATCCCTTAAAGCTGGAAAAAAAACAATTTTCTAAGTTAACGTAAAAAAGATACGGCCGTTTATGCTGCAAAAAACGTAGGTACATTTCGGCACTCTCAACGGAATCAAAATGTATATGGTAGGTACTTCCCATAGACCTAGAATTCTGAAATTTGGCTAGAAGGAAGACCGTACAAGTAAAGGAAGAAATCTGGAAATCGTTAATTAGTTGCTTCATCCCAAAAATAAAAGATTTTGCGATTTAAACTTATTTGCAGTTGGTAAACTAATCGCGACCTATGTCGATGTAAAGAGACAACATTTTTTGAACGGCAAAGCAAGTTTGTTTTGCAATACGATTTTACATTCTTATAAGTTTGTACAGAACCCTCGGTACGCGAGTCGGACTCGCACTTGACCGGCTTTTTTGATATAGCGGCCATAGTCACACAAACACACACTCACACTACACCACACTCATGGAATATTTCATTTGTTATGGTCGAACAAAAAAAACGAAGATATGTCACGTTCCTTGTTAGGTAAATTTCAACCTATAATGTTTCATGATATACCCGTGCAGAGCTCGCTGAAAGACAAGCCAACGGACAGACTGACAGACAGTGGAGCCTTTGGATACGGAACCCTAAAAAGTAACAGCTGAGGCGATGATACAAGCAGCCTTGTGACGCCATTTGCCGTAAACACAAATACAAGATAAGGAAAGGCGTACATCTCTCTGTTTTACTCCTCTTTGTGGAGATTAACTTTTAGACCTTTTTAGCGGTGTAGGTTATTTAATAATAATGTAAGGGTACCTAATGCGTACTGAGTAAATATATCTAAATGATAAGATCCTCATTGCATATAACAGATTTTGAAGGAAAACAATCACTACTAAGTAGACATCTTTGCTTTGGCGATGAACACACAGCAGGGTCAGCGTATCCTCCTGTTACTCATATACCTATTATAATTTTGACGAAAGATTATAACATAAATATATCGCACCTTCGGTAGAACAAGGGCACAATGTACAATGTGACTAAAGGGGAAATTGTGCCCTTATCCGGTAGAACAAAGGCACAATGTACAATGTGACTAAAGGGGAAATTGTGCCCTTGTCCGGTAGAACAAAGGCACAATGTACAATGTGACTAAAGGGGAAATTATGCCCTTGTCCGGTAGAACAAAGGCACAATGTACAATGTTACTAAAGGGGAAATTGTGCCCTTGTCCGGTAGAACAACGGCACAATGTACGATGTGACTAAAGGGGAAATTATGCCCTTGTCCTACCGAAGGTGCGATATATATAAGTAGGTAAGTAATATAAGAAACTAACTTAGTAATCGATTATGCCTTTAAATGTATAACTACAATAGTAATAAATTGAAATGTGCCATAAATATAAGTAAGTAATACCTAAGGAAATACTATTTAAATCTGTTAAGTAAGAGGTGCCCTCACTCCTAAATGTTGTTGTGCCCTGCAGGGTCCATAATGATCCTACAACTATTAATTTAGTTTAAGTACCACCTGTATACACATTATACATACATACATAAAGTCACGTCTTTATTCCCAGAGTAGGGTAGGCAGAGCTACAGAATTACCAACAACTCTAAAAAACTTGTTGATAATTCTGTAACCACATTTTGCACAATCAGGCTTCTTAGCCTGTAACCAGTGTATTAGTGACAGGTTGCAAGCCCATCGCCTAACAGTACTACAAGCCCTTATTCCTTATTTTATTTGGAGTGGCACTATTCTAACCCGGCAACCATACGGAAGCACACACATTATACACATTATGGAAATCAATACACGATTGAGTATTGAGTATTGAAAGTGTTTATACCGACTAAAATCATCTTTAAGAAGGCACCGTTGATGATTGTTATGTTTGTAGAAAGTACGGTACTTAACGGCTTCGTAACCCTTCTCTGAGTATGGTCCGACATGCTTTTGCCCGGTTTTTAAATACGTTAGGTTAGGTTATAGACATTTAACCGTACTTCTTTGCCAAATGTAAGTTTGTAAAATACGAGTAGGTACATGTATTTTTATTGCCATGTTTGGGTTAAACATTTTGATCATTTAACCCATAAGTACATGGCAAAATCTTAGGTTCAAAAATATACCTAAATTGTTTTGATATTTGATAAATGTTGCAACTCAGTACATTCTACAATGTCTAAATAATTTAGGGATATTTTTATCCTTGGACATTTTTTTGTGTGTGCAGTTGTCGCACTAGGTTGTCGCGCCTTTCCGTGAAACTTTACGAAGTTCAATAAAATGAATAGTCATCCTTATCTTTATTGGTTAAAGCACAAGAGCAAGCTCAAATATTTTTGAACACCTTGTCTGCTCCGATATATTTGATGACGACTGTATAAACCTATATCGACGGTTCTGCGACTCAACCTCGTACATAGAATAATTTCCAGTATAAACTGACACTCAGTAAGTACGCGAGTGCATAGTATGTGCGTGTCAGTTTATACTGGACATTATTCCATATATATAAGAGGTTGAGTCACAGACAGAACCGTCGATATTGTGTCTGTTGTAAGCTTTTGTTTTTACTTTTTACCCTCAGATATACTTTAATCAGTTCTAATTCATAGAAATACAAAACAAATACTTTAATAAATCAAAGTCAGTCATCATCATGGACATCTTTAATCTTATCTTGTAGCAATAAATATAACTTAACCTAGTTAATTACTATTGTCATATTAAGGTCACTCTTTGTGTTTCTGATTTTCGTTCTGTATTTCTTTTTCACTCTTCACCGCTTCGCCATCCTTATTCTTCTTAGTGGGCAAGGGTCCATGCTTCCAGCTGGCCGGATACCCGTATTTTTTGACGTCGTCCCACCACTGGGGCTCGCCTTGGGCCCAGATGAGGTATATAATGTTTGTGAACACTAAAACCGCCAGGCACACCCAGAATGCTATGCGCCATTGTTTAAGAGTAGACTGCAACAAAAACGATAAATTTAAATACATAAATTAGGGAAGGTAGTTTACAGTAGAATAAGAGAGCGCCATTCAAATACTTGTTAGTTGTAAAATGACAATCACACATTTACAAAAACGTATGTACCTAAATCGCTTAAGAAAGAGGAAATAAATCTTTCTATCACGACTAGGTACCCTTTCTTCCCTAGGTTTAAACGTTTCGAACCGACAATAAATCTAAAGGACGAAGGGTAAAAATGTCCCCACCCACCAACAGTGATGAAACATGTGCCAGTTTATAGATCTTGGCAATATGATGTATTTTTTCTATGGCGACGATCACCATATGTATGGGGTTTTCTTGAAAAATCATAATCTTATCGTAAGGAACTATGGAATTTGTTTGAAAATGAACACGTATGTAGATGATTTGCCATGCCTGGCCCTTTGTTTTCATTAAAAAATTCCCATTGATTTTGCTACGAAGATAAGTATTTTGTCTTTTATTGGGTCCTAATGAACATATAGACCTGCAGCCCGTTACTGTTGGAGGGGGGGACGGGGTCCATACAAAATTGCCCATCACCCTTTGTCAAAAGGTTTGCGATAACACTTTTCTAAACTAGATCATTATTTGACCTAAAGACCGGGCCAAAACCAGGCAAAATATTAATTAATTAATGATATTCGTAATTAGTATGAAATAGGCCCAGAGTTTATATATTTTTGTTTCAGGGCCTGTCAAAAAGTGATGTCAGACCAAAAATATTCATATTCCCGAGCAGAAATGAGAAAAGCCTTTTCTAACAGTAAAAGTCCAGTTTAGTATATGAAATTTGTCCACTTCAACGTCATTTTTATACCTTGTTGCTTTAACTAGTTAGACAATTTGGTTTAAACGTCAAACTTGACTTAACTAAAAGTGCAAAGAACGAAAGCGACCGACTTAGCCTTGACTCTGGCCTCTGGAATTAAAATGCTCTTAGAACCGGGTGAAATGTCTAATAATAGCTGAAATACCGGCAGTGCCATCATCTTCAGCGAAATTGACCATAGCAGTGATGCCAGCGTAGTTGAGTGTGATCTAAAAACTGGTAAAGATTTCGTCTTTACATACCTCTGGAGTTAGCCGGCTTATCAAATACAGTTTAATATATAGTCGAGCGGTGATGGCAGCAATGCCATTGACCATCACCATGGTGGTACCAATGGAGTAAGCAGGCTTATCAAATACGGTATAACGATAGCCGCTATGGCAGCAATGCTGTTGACCATCGCCCTGGTGGACCGTATTTCCATACATACTTTTGGATTGGAGTTAATAAGCCGGCATAATAAAGCGTGATGTCTATGGCATTGAACTTCTGATAAACATCATGTCAAAGCCGATACATACCTCTGGTGTTAACAGGCCAATGAGGTACGGTGTAATAATTGCCGCGATGGCGGCAATACCGTTGACCATTGCCGTGGTGGTGCCGGCGTAGTTAGGCGTGATGTCCAGGGCGTTGATCTTCATACCGCTGTAATACGCGCCCATCAACGTCATGGCTGCCACGAACCACAGCACCGCCAGGGTTGTATCACAGCCCGAGTACGAAGCCAATATGATGCAAATACCGGGACCCGTGGCGGCTGTAAAGAGTTTAATTTACAATTAGACCGAGGTTTTTT
Source organism: Acleris holmiana (assembly GCA_949316455.1). Taxonomy (NCBI): domain Eukaryota; kingdom Metazoa; phylum Arthropoda; class Insecta; order Lepidoptera; family Tortricidae; genus Acleris; species Acleris holmiana. The sequence goes on along the minus strand of OX438770.1, from coordinate 8,091,059 downwards.
TCTAATAGTCAATCAACTAATTTTTAGCAACAAAAGATATGGCATATTATTATGAATTATTTTGAAACCGTTTTTATACACAGATTTAAATATTTTTTTTTCTTATCCGGCCTTAATGGTCAGCTGAACTTCTTGTCGCGAACTGTTTTTTGTTATTTCTAATGTTATGTTGCTGTATCTGTCGCAAAATATTATTTTATATTCTGATAACCGCAATTCCTTATCTTTTTTCCTTATCTATTATATTACATGTAGGTATGTTTAATTGGTTTTATTTATTTATATTTTGCGGAAGTGCATCAAGAATAAAAATAAAGTGCAAACGTTAATTATTAACAGTTTTATTGACACTTTAATTTAAATGTACTTACCGATGGTAGTGTAAATCTTTCTAGCGGTAAGAATGGAGTGATAGCCTCGCTTAACGCAGAAGTCGCAGACAAGACCGAAGAAGAATGCAGCGATCCACATGGCGACGTACGGCATCGAAGAGAGGATGCCTGTCGATTTGATGTCGAACTTGAGGACGTCGGTCATGTACTTGGGCAGGTCAGTGACCATCGTAAAGTAGCCCCAGTCGTGGCCAACCTAGAACAATCAAACAATATTTATTTATTTATTTATTTAATCAGGTTTACCAACAATTGTTTACACCAGTACATTCAATAAAAACATGCTAAACGTTTGTTGAGTAGTATAACAACTAGTTAAAGGTAAACACCACATGCAAAACTTAAAGTGAAGACTAAACTAAAATTAAAGTTAACACTGCTTTAAAACTAGACATTCTAGTTTTAACAAGTAATAGAATTTATATCAGAGCATCTACGTATAATTCTAAATAATTTACCGGGTAGGTCGAAGTGGATATCCGTAACGTCACTGAAACTGTTAGCAGTCTTACAAAGCCTACAAATTGGAGAGTTTCTACCTGATACAGATCTTCTGACCGGTAAGCATAATGGCGTAATAGGGTTGCGGGGGATTCTAGAGGGAGCTCTAAAACTAAGGAGACTTAATAATTGTGGGCAGTCTATTTTGTGGTGGAGTATTTTGTTTAAAAACAAGGCATCTAACACCATTCTGCGTGTTTCAAGAGTATCAATATTAAAGTATTGCAATTTGCGTTTGTAAGATGTAGTTCGTTTTGCCAAATATGCTTTGTGCTCATGATATGCTAAGTGTCGAAGAAATCTTTTCTGCACTCGTTCTAGTCGCAATGAGTGTGTAGCATAATGGGGCCGCCAAACAACACTGCAGTATTCCATTATACTCCGTACCAGACTATTGTAAAGCAGTATTTTGGTACTGCTTTGCTTAAAAGATTTGCCATTTCTAATGACAAATCCTAACATTTTGGAGGCCCTATTGACAATATTTTCAATGTGTGGTATAAAGGTAAGTTTCTTATCAAACAACACGCCTAAATCTCGTATGCATTCAACTTCATCGAGTTTGTAGTAATCAATGTAATAGTTAGACGGTACCACAGTGAGTTTTCGAGTAAATTTTAGGTGTACACATTTTTTTGAATTGAGCTGCATGTGATTGCTTTGGCTCCATCTGCTAAGCCTATTAACGTCCTCCTGAAGCAAGGCGACGTCCTCAGATGAGTCAATGTTACGTGCGAACTTAAGGTCATCTGCGTACATAAATACTTTCGAATGATGAAAACAATCAGGTATATCGTTAATAAATATATTAAACAATAATGGACCTAAATGTGAACCCTGTGGAACACCAGAGGTAATGATACGGGTAGTTGATTGGTAGCCATTCACCACCACATAAAACTGCCGATCAGCTAAATAAGAGCGCAGCCACTCGAGCAATGAACCTGATAATCCATAAGAAGATAGTTTATGCATTAAAATTTTATGGGAAACTTTGTCGAAAGCTTTGCTGAAGTCTGTGTATATCACATCCGTCTCTTTACCAGAATCAATAACGCCCGCCAAGTACTCAGTGAAGGTGACTAAGTTAGTGCAAGTTGATCTTGAGCTAACAAAACCATGTTGGTGGTCAGTCAGGTAGAGCCTGATATGTCTCTGAATGTAAGGGCAAACAAGCGTTTCAAAGATTTTAGCAAAACAGGACAAAATTGAAATTGGTCTATAACTTGACACTAGAGTATCACTGTCTGACTTATAAATAGGAACAACTTTAGCCATTTTCCACTCCGTCGGAAAAACACCCGATGCAAGAGATTTATTATAGATCAACAACAGCGGGTAAACTAGTTCAGACGCACAAGAAGCTATGAAAAACGGCGGGATTCCGTCGGACCCAGCTCCTTTCTTACAATCAATGTTTTGTAAAATCTTCAGTAACGTATCTTTTTCAATTACTGGGGCTGAAAGACACTGGCTATTATTCTTAAGTAATTGTAATGATCTGGATGTATTATCGTAACAAGGGTTGTCATCCGAACTGTAAACCGTTGAGAAGTAGGTAGCAAACATATTACAGATTTCAGTACTATCTTCACTTACAGCTGACCCGTCAGATAATGATGCCGGATAAACACTTGTCCCACCTCGTTTGGCCTTGACATGTGCCCAAAATAGTTTAGGATTCGTAGACAGCTCATCTTCTAACTTAACTATATAATCATTATACAGGGATATAGCTAACCTATTGCACCTTTTGCTTATTAATTGTAACTCGAGAGCATCCAGTGGGTTTCTGTATTTCTTGTAGCGTATTCTGATTTTATTTTTTACATTTAGATTTTTCTTCAATTGTTTATCGAACCAAGGTGGATACCGGTTATTTTTTGGTTTAATAAAAGGTACATATTTTTTTACGACCTGTTGAATAATCTCCTGGAATATGATTATCATGTCATTTACATTACCGATTCCAGAAAACAATTCGTCCCAAAGGCAGTCACGTAAATCCTGCGTTATAAGTTCGTAACGAGCTTTGTAAAAATTTGGTCTGGTGTCGGTGAAGTTATACAAGAGCCGAGCTTCACCAGCAAAAGAAATAAAGATATCAAGAGGTGGATGAAATGGATCAACGTTGCTCATAGGAACAACATTTTTCCTTACTTTACAATGCATTTCCTCATTCAGTAAAACTAAATCGAGAATCCGATCTAAATTATTTATTTCAAAATTAAATTGTTTAAGTTTGTTAACATAGATGAAATCCATCATAATATTGCTAAAACCTGGTGCAATATAATTACTCGTAGTGTCTTCAACTAGCTTCCAGTTAATACAACCCAAATTAAAATCTCCCACAATACAAATATCAAGATTTATTTCTTCTAATACTGAGCTATAGTGATCTAAGACGACCTGCAGTGAACAACGCCGAACAGGAGGCGGGAGATAGACTGCACAGAGAGCTATTTGTCGAGCAGAACGTGTTGGAATATTTATTACAATCCACAAATCTTCATTGGTGGTTTCCCATTTTGTGATTCGATTTGATGTTAGGGATTTTAAAACGGCAATTAAAACACCTCCTCCTTCCTTTTTATTGTGGATGCTGGATTGTTCTCTGTCTTTTCTATAAACTACATATCTGTCATCAAACAACTCGCTGCTCAGTATCAGTAATGTCGAATCTTTTAGAGGACTACTTATCTTTTGGTCAATGATAAAGCTAACAAAACGGTGACCCTAGACAAAATGCATTCGATGAACGTTATCATTATCAAAAATGTACAGGATTGACGTTCGTGGTTCATTGACGTTATTAGTTACGTTTGAAAATTGTTTCGTCGTCTAGGGCCACAGGTGGGTGGGTGCATTACCAAAGTGATTTAACTATACTACATTTATAATTTATTTTGTAACATTATCGCCTTGAGAATGCGTCTGTCCAATCCTTCAAATACGAACATGTCTAACTTGCCCTCTTTCCATCAACTACGCGGCTTGCAATCTCTCGAGTATACTCGTATCACAGTGTAATATAATACCAGTACACTGATATATCGGGTTTAGTGTAAGTCATCATTTCATCGAACTTGATTTCATCGAATGTATCATTTCATCAAACGCTATTTTCTGCTGAAATTATAATGTTTTCAGGGTAAAAACATTAATTACGTAGGTTAGGTTTGGTTAAATGTTTAAGATACCCTGAAAACATTATGGTCTCAGCAGAAAATAGCGTTCGATGGAATGAAATTCGATGAAATGATAGACACCGCTTTACAGCATTACACAGACACAACCATCTATCTATCTCAGTAAAGAATAAATCCTATTTTTTTCATTTAGTTTCGGTGCTTGTACATCTGGTGTGAATCAATAAATTTTCACCATAGAAATACTCATAGCATTTTTGCTAAAAAATTCCACCTTTTTTTAAGGTACAACTCTTTTTAGCAACTTCCGGTATGATATTTTGGTGGGTTCAAAAATAAAACATATTAAATTAACACTGTACGACCCGATGCTCTTACGGTGAAGGAAAGACATCGTGAGGAAACCTGCACATTCGAACAACTGAGTGTGTAAGAGAGTAATTGCACAAAAGATCCTAAAGAGGTCGAAGTGTATCCGAAAGGGGCCTATCTGTAAGATAATATAATACTGTATGACCGTTTACAAAACATTTAGCCAGATATCAAATTATGTCCAAATAAAATGTATGGGCCTGGGCCGTATAATACTTGTAAACTGTGTGGAACTTAAAATCTGTGGCTTTTGTCTTAGTATATTGATGAGCTGATAGCCTTTGGTCACAAATCCGTCCTATACCTACTGCGTCAGCACGGCGTTAGCACTAAACCAATTCTATGTATTATATTCTGGAAAAAATATGTTTGTTTTGTTACTTACTCCTGCAATGATCAAAGCCCAAAGAGGCACGGACCGCAGCAGGGCTTTCCATGGAACGGGGTCCAGCTCCTGTTCCTTGGTGCTAATCAGGGATGCTACGTTCTCATTGAGGAATTTCTTCTCCTTGTCTGATATAAAAGGATGCGTGTTCGGAGTGCTGTAGCAGATCACGCTCTGAAAAAAAACACAAGGTAAAAACTCTTGGCAGTTGTGCAGTTTTCAACATGAATAGTATCTTATCAGTTTTTAGTCAATGTTTTTGGCAATACTGCACGTTGAATGAGTTGAATTTAGATTCCGCACATATGTGAAATCAATGTGATATGCCCAAATATATTCTCAGAAAACCTTTTATCTAGAGTTCCATAGTCCAACTGAAAATCATTGTACACAAAGACTATTAGGTAAAACTGTTAGGTTAAACGCGGACTGTATAACACCAGTTGTTGTTACAATCATAAAAGCATCAAACCACATCGTTTGAGTCCCATCAAAATGAAGGACTTTAAACGATGATTTCATAAATATACACTCGAACAACAAGGATATCATAAAACAACGTAATTAGTTAAACTTGCCTTTAGTTAGACTCGTTAAATACTCGTATTTACTTATTCGCTTTCTTATTCTGTACTTCCTTACCCAAATTAAAAACCAGATAAGCCCCAGGCCTCCAAACAAGTAGAAGACGTGGTCCCAAATCCCGTCTTGCATAATGATTCCTGACAGGAACGTTCCAGCAATGTTGCCAATTTGAGCACCGCCAAATACTATGGAGCCAATCCTAGCTCGCTCCGTCTTCGGCGCCCATCGGGATACCATGACCATCAACGCAGGCATGGTGGGACCCTAGATGATAAAATGGGTACAAATATTCTAATTACTATGATGTCTAACACTAAGACAAATAATATATTGATGAAGATTTCATTTTAAAATTCAATTTAACTTTTAAATATAGAGAAGGAAAAGGTTGGTGGTGCGAGTGAAAAGAAAACTCCAGTCTAGCAATGGATTGCCCTGACTGATGGTGATGACGATCTGACGAGAACTGACATATTTTTTATGACATGGAGAAGGCAAACGAGCAAGATATATGTGTTACCCTGTACGAGGCAGCCACACATTCACGTGTTATAAATCAAAATGTTTGTTACTTACTTCTCCAAGACCCTCGACAACTCTCAAAACAAAGAGTGTTGATGCTCCTCCTAATTTTACCAACACAGGAGTGGCAATGGTGCATACGGCGGTGGACAGCAGACCCAGCCCTAGAACCCATTTTCCCCCATACCGCTCCGCCAGCATCCCTCCAGGAATATGAGTGACCACATAACCATAGTAGAAAGCGCTTAGCAATAAGCCTTGGGTAGCTTCACTCCATTCAAACAGCACGGCCTGAAACATATCATAATAGAAATCAATAATACTTTTTTTCATTACAACTCTTTCTTTAAAAACTACGTCTTTTGAAATTTGATTCATAACCTTACAAAATAGTAAAATTGTTATTTTACGCATCAAAACATTTTATCTACAACCTAGTGACTTGAAGATAAGGAACGTTCATGTAATCCTTTGCAAGTACCGTTACATGCGAAAAGTCTTTGGGTTTACAGTCGATGTGATTAACTACATTAACATTTATGACAAGTAGTTACCCTGGTTATTGTTTGTTTTAAACACAGTTCGACAAAGTGCAATTAAGTACTACTGCGCGTTTAACAACTAAAACTCATGAAGCAAATAAGCCTTTGTTCAGAATGAAACTAAAAAATTCTATTTTGCTACGGAAGTTTCGTTTAGATCAACCAAATACATATTATTAAAGAGCAACGCGAAATAAAAAGTTTTTATACGCAATCGTTTATTAAATACATAATTCTGTGGCTCTAGTGAAAACGGTTACAAGTCGACTTAGCTCTTAATAAGAAAGGGCAAACGTTATGTACAGAGTATACTAGACTTATGCCGTTTTTCACCTAAACCTCGGGAGACTTGTATTCTTTTTCACTAGGGCCACAGAATTTATGGCATCCTTCCAATTTTGTTTTAAAATAAATAATATTCAGTGTATAAATTTGATGTTACGTGATACCGTTCTGGGTAATCAATTAATTTAGCAGTAGGTACCTACACGGAAACTAGGTTACATAATAGGCTAAGCATAGTTTTTGGAAGAGATGTAAATTATAATTGTTTTCGATAGTCGTCATCCTAAAGATCAAGGAACTGCGGCTCTTTTATTTTTATTTTCTCTAATATTTTAGAATATTTTTGTTTTAGTTATGGAGTTGACATTTGTAAACTTTAATGGCCGACAAGCTTGTTGCCTTTGTACTTAATGAAAAAGAAAAAAAACTGTCACTTCTATATCTGTCATTGTCAAGTCAAATCAAAGTAAACAAACGATTCAATTCAGCGGCTCTTTTCTGTTTGCTTTCGTTTCATGTGATCAGTGTTTTTAGAAATATTTTTAACGACTTCAGAACTAACCCCGGACTTTTCAACTTTGCCGGATTGCCTGAATTCATTGCGTGGATTGTATCATTCAAACGTGCTCTCGTGGCTATCAAAAAGCAGGGCAAGAGTCGTCGTGAAATGAAGAAATCGGTGTCCAAGAAGCAGTGCCAAGGGGGTCGAAAATAAATCGTAGTCCAAATATCGTGCAAAGGTCGTAAGTAAAGCGGCAAAAATGAAAGTCAAGGGTTAGTTCTGAGGTTGTTAAAAATATTTCTATTCTTCTTCTTCTTCTTCTTTTTTAATTAATGGCGGTCCACACAGTGATTTCGCCAATGTCAAGTGAATAGAGTAAATCAGTAAACAGAATAAATCAAAATCAAAAGCCGGACATCTTTCAATCGGCCATCTTCCCTCCCCGAAGGTTACCGGAAGACCAATATTTCTATTGAATCGTTTGTTTACTTTGATTTGACTTGACAATGACAGATATAGAAGTGAAAGTTTTTTTTCTTTTTCATTAAGTACGAAGGCAACAAATTTGTCGGCCATTAAAATTAACATAATTTGTTTGACATTTAATGTCAACTCCATAACTAAACAAAATGTTTCTAAAATATTAGAGGAAATAAAAATAAAAGAGCCGCAGTTCGTCGATCTTTAGGATGACGACTATCGAAAAAAAATAATTAAATCTCTTCCAAAATCTTTACTTAGCCAATTGACGGATACGGTAACATGTTAAAACTAATCATCAATTTGTAACATATAAGTAAACCTCTTATTTTATATTGGAGAGAAATCTTGCCATGCCTCTTTAATATGTCTCCTACCGAAACACAACAACACAACGCACAACAGACACAACACAATTTTGTTACAACTTATAATTTATTTAAAGAAAGATAGACTTGAAATTTAAAAATCAAAAATTAGATTCCGGCAGATTAATTACATTATAGCTGTATTATTAAAAAACAGTATTATTTAAATTAAATTTTATATTATGAACGTAACGCATAATGTTTTACTAGTTCACCATTAGGCTGCTACCTTTAAAATTAAAAACCGGTTAAAATGCATTCGAAAAACGGGTTAACAGGCGGGCGGAACAGCTGAATTTATTACATAATCCCAAATAAAAATGCTTTAACGGCTCCTGTCTTCATAAGTAGACTTTGCAACCTTGATTATCCTCAGCACACAATCTTCTGACACAGTTGTTTTGTCTCACGAAAGCAGATGGAGCATACTTGTAGTGGTAATGCGTATAGACACACACACTACCGCGACGGTTAGTGACATCAACCCACTCAGAGACAATGACCACGTGCATCTACACACACAATTATGACCTACCCGCGTTCGTGAGAACTATAAAAGTTTGCAGGGTAACTCATCATTTTCAATTAATCCAATGTATCCTCGTAGATGTTTAAGATACCCTGAAAACATTATGGTTTCAGCAGAAAATAGCGTTCGATGAAATGATACATTCGATGAAAGGTGTCTATCGTACGATAGACACCCAGTTTGCAGACGACATACAATAACAGCGGAAACAGCTTTACCTCAGGTGCCATATCAGTAATGTCAATGGTTGAATTGTCGGCGACCACGACAGCGTTCGGGTCCGGGCAGGCGTTGGGGTCGAAGTGGGCATCTCCCTCAACCGCCACGGTTTTACGCACCATCTGAGTAATGGCCATGCTCAGGCACACTCGCATCGTGTACGCGTTGGCGATCGCCAGTAGTGCCATGATTGCGAACACATACCTCTGGGGTATTATGAACACTGAAAGCAAGAGGTAAAGCTGTACTTTGTAAACAAAAAAATATTCTAACCGAAATATCAGAAAAATATCTGCTTCATTTATAGTCCACGCGTTTATTTGTCCATGAAGGCGTGTCCCAATTTTAATAACGTTGCTCTGTTGCGTGAATGTCGGTAGGTACGTTAAATTGGAGGATCATTCTTATCACTTCCGTAGTGTTTCTATTATTTCTTTTACTTTTTTCTTTCTTCTATCTCATGCTTAGTCTGTTGTCATTATTTGGCTGTTTTAGAGGACGTATGTATGTATATATTATAAAGATGTATAATTCTATGTATTTATTAAATTATTTACTTTATGTATTTATATTTAGACTGTATATAAATAATTTTAATTTCAAAATTGAAATAATTTAATTGGTTCTTGTAGTTGTTTAGTTTGAGTTCTAAACGAATTAGTTTACACCGCCTGCCATGAGTTTGTGTCCTTAGTTTTTTCTCTATACAAGGTTGTCTGGAAGAGATCGCTATTTAGCGGTAAGACCGCTTGTTGTATACCTTATTGTTCCGTGTTGTGTTTTTTTTTTTGGTGTTCAATAAAGAGTATTTGTATTGTATTGTATTGGCTAAGTATTTTTTTTTTATTATTTCTATAAAGTAAACTTTTATATTTTTTTTCACACGAAAGGCAGGTAGTCATTCCAAGTGTAGCCCTGTAGATAGTAGTAGCAATTAACCACTGATAATCTTTAATCTCATGTCATCTATTTGATTTTGAAGCAAAAATATATCGTAATTTAAAGTTTCGTAAACGTTACTTGAAGATTCTATATTTAATTTTAAAGAAATTACTGCTTTACTCGTACAACTTATAAGATACGGTGAGTTAATGTTTATGTAGAGAAAAGGCTATCCATTCTCCTGTCGATTATTTAATTGTATGTATGTAATTTATTTATAGTACATAAACGATTATAAGCCGTTTTTGCAACTTTATAGTAAATGTACATAGGCGAACTGATTCCTTATGGGATCACTTCCAGTTAACTTTGAAATAAAATAAGTAAGGACAAGAGGTGTACCTAACCGTAATGAAATAAATTAATTTGATTATATTTTACAGTGAGTAAACATTTTAAGTGAATTAAAATACGGTATTGAATCTTTTGTGGATATGTTTTGAGGTTCAAGTGAGCGTTTTATCGGCAATATAACAAAGACTATTTTAAGCGGCCCACCAGGTTTTTTATTTGATAATCATCATTTGAGAAGTGCACAAAATTTTGTTCGTAACTAAAATAAACTTAGGCACTCGTTCTGAACCTTGAGCGTAAGATGCTGTTCACACTGAAAACCGTCTCAAACGCGTTTGCGTCCATGTTATTTAAACGAGAATCGCAAACGCGTGCGAGACGTTTTATGCATTAGCAACTTACACTACTGCTCAGTCACTACCTTATTTATTTGAAAATTGACTAAAGCTACCAAGGTTAAGTTAAGGGAATAAGGGCTTGTAGTACTGTTAGGCGATGGGCTTGCAACCTGTCACTAATACACTAGTAAACTTCTTGGCCTGATTGTGCAAAATGTGGTTACAGAATAATCAACAAGTCTTTATAGAGTTATTGGTATTTTGTAGCTCTGCCCACCCCATTCTGGGAATGAAGGCGTGATGTTATGTAAGTATGTATGTATGACTAAAGTTAATTCAGATTACGGTGAGAGGAAAAGACTGATCCATATAACTGCTATAACTCTGTCTATTACGCTTATTCCAAACTGAATGGCTTAGGCATTGTAACCTCCCAGACCAGGATTTTATCAGGCCCCGAGCCTTTTGGTTTGTGATTCGCAATAAAAAATAATATTTAACAAGATAGACTCAGAACCGACATGTAACGAGCTATCATTTGACGACACGTTGTCCTAGTTGGTAGTGACCCTGCCTCCGAAGCTAGCGGTCCTGGGTTCAAATCCCGGTAAGGCCAGATATTTTTGTGATGAGCGCGAATATTTGTTCCTGGGTCTTTGGTTCTGTGTATTATTAAGTTTATCCTTGTTTAGTACACATAGTACAAGCCTAGAGCTTAGTTTGGGACTAGGTTAATGTGTGTGACATTGTCAGTGTTTTTTTTAATTGCATGTTAAGAACACAGTCAAGGTTTTTAGGTTACAGGCCGGTTACGTCTGCTGAAAGCGCCCAGACTGGTAGGTGGGCTCCGAAAATATCTGAGTGGGGTCTACCACGACGCTGGTAACCGTCCTGTGAAGAAGGCGAAGGTGGCAGGTTGTCTTAAGCCGCTTCCTGACCTTTCGGTATGCTTGCAGTAAAACGCACGGGCGGCGTAAAATCTACGCATTGATTGATAAATGCCACGACTGGTTGCCTAGAAACCCTTGCCGATTCCGTGTTTTACTGCAAGCATACCAACAAGTCAGGAAGCGGCTTTGAATGCATTTTCGACTGGTCGGAAACTATAAAATTGAAATTGAAATTGGAAAAGGACATACTGAGTTAGAAATCTGAGGGGGACAGTACTGTGGGACAGGGTAACTCATCAATTTATCGAACTTCTCTTCATCGAGTGTATCATTTCATCGAATTTCATTTCATGAAACGCTATTTTCTGCTGAAACCATAATATTTTTACGGTATCTTAAACATTAATTACGTAGGTTAAGTTAAGTTACATGTTTAAGATACCCTGAAAACATATAGTTTCAGCAGAAAATAGCGTTCGATGAAATTAAATTCGATCAAATGATACATATCGAATGTATCATTGATAAGGCGTTTCGATATAATGATAGATACCCGTGGGACATCACTACACGCTATTTTTTTTATGTTAAGGAGAAGGCACACGAGCACTCAAGCCATTTGAATTCTCAAGACTATAATCCTAAGACCTCAAATGCGTTGCCAACCCTGAGAACTACGATGGAATGCCTCTATGCGTAATTTCACCGGTTGTCTTATCCCCACACCGGAACACAACAATGCGAACACTGTTGCTTGGCGGGTGGTTAATGGATAAGATGGTGGCAGCGATCCGGACGGACGCTGCACAGGGTCCTACCACCACTAACTACCACTAATTTCACAACAACATTTTAATCATTTGTCCTACTGTACATACATATTTAACAGTGAAATATGTTGTAAGTTAAGTGACAAATGTTAAACTAGTCGCGAAGCATATGATTGTTGCTTCAATTTGTTAACAATGTCGTGTCGACCGTGCCGGGCACTTACATTTATGAGATGTTATACAACGACGTAGTTTGAGGGCCGACACATTTTTTTTTATCACTTATAATTTATTAAAACGTAAAAAATGTACGTGTTTTATTTACTTACCCACTGTTACAATTGTAAAAGATTTTCTTATTGATATTTTGTTACCAAACAAGAATTTCATAATTCACCCAAGTCTTATCTTATCTGACTATTTTAGCAGTGCTCCATTGCCACGCAGCTAAGAAGAAATATTTGCAGAATACTATTACGCGACTGCAAGTAAGCAGAGGTAGGGTTGTGATTTTTATGCAGGGTTCTCGTATTATTATAAAAATGCAATGCTACTTTAGTGTTCTTTTTTTAAACGAATGTTTGTATTTTAATATATTTACTTACTTAAAATAGCATTTCAATGCTTCATTTTCAATGCTTGTCTTTATAAGATGACATTTGTATTACTAAACGTCTGTTCCTCATTTAAATTAGCTCCGCATTTCAAATATGAAAGAAGCGATAGAAATCTATACATATAATAAGTCTGTAGAACAATCGTGTCTGTAGGAGTAAAATAAAAATAAAAACAAGTGGATAAGGCTGCATCAGTGTTACTGAAATGGAATCAATGATCTTTAGAATTGTTGTCTGTCCGTCTGTCTGTCTTTCTGGTTGTGCAGTTTTAAATCAAAACCTACTGGACAGATTTACATGAATTAAAATATAAATATACATTAAGACCCTTATCGTCGTTTAAGATACTTTTTATGACGCATTTCTGCTTTTACTAACTTTTTTCCATACAAAATTAAACTCTTACCCCCTTTTGATTGAACTACGTTATTGAAACTTTATTAAAAATACAGTTAAGAAGTAATAAAACTATAGGTGTTTCAGGATTTATTTATTCAAGTCCATAATCCTTTAAAATTATCGAAGTAGTTTAATTATAGGTATTTGTTCAAGACGCTTTCAGAGATCATGCAATAGCCGTATTTATAACTCTTAAAGCAATTATTTATAACTCTTTAAATGATATAATGTGAAATTAAAGTGAGGACGACAAAGAAGACTTTTACCGTGTCCAGCGCCCATTCTAATAAAATGTTTAGTAACAAAGTCCCGGGAAGGACATAGGATAGATTTTATCCCGAAAAATTGTACATTTCCCGAGGGAGCTGCGATAAACGACTTCAACACGCACGGAGTCGCGGGCAATCTAGAACTTTTTACTGAAAATCTATGATAATTTTTACAACAATCATAAAAAATGCGAAGTAAGGCTTGTCTCGAAAGTATGTAATAAGATTTGTTACTATATTTTCAAAATAAATCACGTTATTAAAAATTATATTATACATACATACATAAACTCACGCCTTTATTCCCAGAGTGGGGTAGGCAGAGCTACAGAATTGCCAACAACTCTAAAGAACTTGGTGATAAATTATGTAACCACATTTTGCACAATCAGGCTAAGATAAAAATAATTATATTATTAATTGCTATAAAAATCATTGTTTAATTCACAGCAGAATAAAATAAATAATATAGTTACAAAGTTTGAATTATTCAACAACTTCGTATAGTTTTAAAAATAATAATAAATAAAAATTAAAAATAGCGCCTTAAAAACTGAAATAATCATGAACTTTTAATTTCAACCACCTAGATGTTTATATTTCGAGCCGGTTTCTAAATACTTAAAAGAACAACGTATTTGATGATGAGTGTGTTAGATTTTAAATAATAACATGTCACTTAAGCAACAAAGAAATAGACGTCATACATTGAACGCCACATTCATTGACACCTGTTCAATGTTACATTGGCCAAATATTCACAATTAATCGCACACTACACTACAACGCACGCACGCGCTAGTCACTTTAAAATAAACCAACGTAATACAATTATAACACTAACTAGGAAGACCCAATCACCCAAAGAAATGTTTTGCAATTTTCAGTCAAACTACCCGGCTGGATTTTAGTTGTTAGGGTCTGTAGTCAATAAAGAACCCTTTTAGTTTCGCATGTCCGTCTGTCTGTCTCTCCGCTGGCAATCTCAGAGACCGACAAAGTTGTTATTTCTTTTCCCTTTATTTAGCAAAGGCCATTATTTTTACATTATCGTGCGGTGTGTCATAAAATCATTATTTGCATGTTATAATAAAATTTTGGATTTGGGCGACCAATTAGGAAATATTGAACGCGAAAAGAGTAATTGTCGCTGGAGTTACACGAAAGCATATAACGAACCTAAAAGGGAAACTATCACGAGTAAGTACACTTGACTGGTTTCTCTGATACAGGCGACTAAAGTTAAAAAAAGTAATAGAAATTTAGTTCATCCTCGTTGTTTTTTGTGTTTGTAGTTACGGAACCCTACACTGAGCATAATTCATGCTCTTGAACGGTTTTTCACTCTTAAATTATTTGTATATCGACTTATTTACAGATCTACAAATCGGCGCTCTGTAACATCCTCCACTCTCCCTAAGAGATACCCGGCACATCGTCCTTTTGAGGCAAAGAAATGTAAAAGCTTTATACGACTGCAATGTGATGTGTATTAAAAAGAAAACCTTACTTTGCATTTGGCTGCGTTCAGATTTCCTCTCGTTGTATTTAACTGAGTTTTAATTTTGTTTTAGTCATGAAAGTTCCTAAATAAAAGCATATATATTAAAGTGAATAGTACATCATCGTTTATTTGTAGTTTACTTATATGTTATTGGTGGTTTCTGCCAAACAGCCATTTCCCACAATTTCATTAAGTAATTGTGTTTAATTCCCAGGGAATGAACTGGATTCCAACTGGGGGCAAAACCCTCCTCTCATTCACCTGCCTTGGTCTTTGTATTTAGTAAGTACGTAACTTATTTTTAACTATTGGTTGCTATTCACTTTGAACTACTTTACGATAAGAAATGTTTTAAATGTTTCATTTTATAGCACACATTACATTCCTTGTATATGTACACTTAAGAAGTTTACTTACAAATACCGAGGCAACCTTAATCCAAAATCCACAAAAAAACTTACATTTTGACAAGACGAGTCTCCATCCCGTTAACATTTTCGTATCGTACCTAGAATAAATGTAACAGCCTTTTTAAAATGTTGACTTGAACTATATCTATAGATAACGCAACGGGCGCACACCGCGGTGGTTTGAATGGCGGTGTTGTCGAACCGACGCCCGTTTCTAGACAGAGCACGATACCGATTCGCTTCCTTGTTTTACGATTTAACTGCCTTGTTTCAAGTACTCTAGCACTGAGGACAACATCGGATTGATTTCCTCGGTCCTCGTGCAACGACGGTCACGGTCACGATTTTTTTTCACTTCAGGTAATTTCTCTGCCGAGACATTGTACCTAACGATTTGCACTAAATAGATCACCGTTTACCGCTCAATAGGCAAGTACTAGTTCTTAAGGTTTGGTTCTATTTTATCTTACAGGTGGGCCCTTTCGCATACACTTCGACCCCTAGGATAAAGATAAAAGATAAGTAAGAAAAAATAATTGATACACGGTGACCGCGAAGGTTCGAACTCGGTATCTTACGATCATGAGTCGACCCCTTAAGACACTAGGCCACCGACGACGCTGTCAACGGGACCCAATTACTAAGCCTCCGCTGTCCGTCGGTATGTCCGTCTATCTGTCTGTCTGCCATCGGGCTGCATCTCATAATGTACCGTAATTACTACACTAGTTTTTTACAGAGTGTGTGCTACTATTGCCGCCATAAATATAAGGATGAAAATTAAAGGGGTCCCTATACAAGACACATAATTTTTCGTCATTTTTTGTTCGACCCTAACAAATGCTGTATCTCTATATATACTATGTGTATTACGGTTGAAGAGATACAGCATTTGTTTTTTAATAAAAAAACATATACTTATTTAACAAATAATGAAAAATAAAAAATATAATTAAAGGGGCCCCATAGAATGGAACCATTTGTGTGCGAGTCAGACTCGCACTTAGCCGGTTTTCTATTGAGTTAACACATAACATTCAGCATGCAAATAATATATTGGGTTGCTTCTCGAGTCGTTCTTTTGATGAATCAGAAAATGTAAACAAAACTTGTTAGTATACATTTCGTATAGGTATTTGCACGAGTTAACTTGTTTATTTTTACAATTAAAACGACCATTATTTAAATTAACACACACACATGAAGTGACAGTTAATAGCTAGCTAATAAAGCTTCTATCTACTTGTCTTGAAAATGATCACATTTTATCACTTTAGACGTAAAAGAACATAAAAGTTATCCCTTTTTACAAGCTAGTTGTGTTGCAAAATAACTTCGTAGTTTTTCATTGCACATATAAACACCACAATGAAAGTTTTCCTTTTCTGTTACTTTAATTTGATAAACATTTGAGAAGAAATATCAAAGGCAAGGCTATAATTAAACAAAGTGATGGAATTTATAAAGATGTGAATGTTTTGATTAGGTACTTATAAAATATCTTATTCATTTGTTCACTTACGTAACTATCATTATTAGATACTTATCTTAAAGCGGCTATTACACTACTTCGTTCACCTTATGCGGTCGCCGAACTTGTAAACTACTTCGGCCAACGATCGTCGTCTTCACATTAGTCTATCCGCCTACTTCGGTCACCTAATTAGGCGGTTGCAGCTGTCGCTCGCCGAATGCGGCCGACTACCGTGTGCTTTACACTGTTGCGGTCACCGTGTGCAACATGAGGCGGACAACTTAATGTAATTGCTGCTGAAGGTATTCGGAGCTTTAATTAGAATTTTCAGCGCCGTAGAGACGCGTAAACTGAATTTCTCAGTAAATTGTACCGTGTTGTATCCACTCGGGAATCCCTAGGTTAAGGATATTACTCTGAAAATTCGCTTGCTTGATGACAAGTGTGATGTGATGACAACCTACTTGACCAGCTTACCTGTAAGGATTACTTAGCATTAAGGGCATCAATAACTAACAGATCACCTGCAGTAGTGGCATTCTATAGACAGTCCAAAATCAATGGAGCGCACACATTTTACGATGTATACCTACCGGCAATATTCTTATGGCCATACTTCGCAGAATATATCATATTTGCAAAGCACGACATTCGCAAAACATGATTTTCGCAAAACATGATATTAGTAAAACATGATAATCGCAAACACGATATTCGCAAAACATGATATTCACAAAACATGATACATGCAAATAGTGGAATTAGGTTGTAGAATCGTAGGTAGGTTTAGGTTATGTAAGTTCTACAGCAGGCCCGGAGGGCCAAACCACCCTGAAATAGGAGCTCCGCGTTAGCGGAGCCCCGTCGACGCTGTCTAATTGATGTCTTGTTAATAATGTTGTTTTGAGAATATCATGTTTTGCGAATATCGTACTTTGCGAATATGACATTAACTTACTAGTCGCTGGACAAGGTTTAAAGCAGTCCCTCACCACACATTATCAGTTTTCACACGGACGACTGACCACCAAGTGACAACGATCTTCAGGCCATCAGCTGGGCACCATCAATACTAACTTAGCCGTGAGGCGTCGGACTGTCCTGCC
Organism: Acleris holmiana; assembly: GCA_949316455.1. Classification (NCBI taxonomy): domain Eukaryota; kingdom Metazoa; phylum Arthropoda; class Insecta; order Lepidoptera; family Tortricidae; genus Acleris; species Acleris holmiana. Next base: position 8,073,212 of record OX438770.1, on the reverse strand, counting down.
GCTGCGTCACGCTTTCAGTTCTACAAATCGTAGACTGTATTCTAATAGGATGAACTGACAGGCCAATATTGGCAGGCGGACTGTTAATATGTGTAACTCTTTCGGTTTCTACGACGTTGGTAAGTTGATACTTATTTCGGCGCTACTCTACCAAAGTGGCAGGAGTCTAAGGCTGCGTATTGCTATAGGGCAGACCGATCACATTATGAATTCCATCGAGCTGATCATCGAACGAATAATAGTCCGACAATATATTACTACGTAGCTTGGCTTCTATTAACACAGATAGATAACAATGGTACTCTGGAAACAAAATAAAAGGATGAATGAACACATAATTTGTATCAAAATATAAAGTCTTAGTTTGTTTAATACCGTTCATAAACGTCTTAGGTTCATGCTCAATTTAAATGTTAAGCAATTGTATTGGGTTAACATTTCATTAAACCAATTTCTAAATGAACCTTTAAATTATATTATATATTTATACATGCGTTTTTGTAAACGCTAATCGTGGAAAAAATCTTTAGAGGATAAATATATGTATTAGAATAGAATTTTAAATGTATCAAAGTATGTGTCTATGTATAGAGATACTTAACAATTACAAAACTAAATATAAAGCAAGAATGTACAAAGGTGAACTTATCGTTTTAAGGGATCTCTTCCAATTAACCTTTGAGCTATTAAGAAATAATTAAGAACAATTAATACGTCCCTAACACGAAAAAGATAAGGCACGCAAAACCGAATAAAACTGCAACAAACTGCTGTATTCATTTGTAAAACGGTAAAGCGCTCTTTGTTTTTAAGATAATACTTTAGTTTATTAGAAAACACAATAAAAGTAATTAGGGCGCCACTGGACGCTCGGCGCCTTAAACAAAGTCACATTTCTTGAGATTGTTAAACTTGAAAACACGATTAGAAACAAAATTTTCGACAGTTTTATTTTTCAAACATGTCACCTTTTTGCGTGTTTTTGATTGATTCTTGGAAGCCCTTACGATTTTTAACGATGATTTTCGATTCAATAGTTGAGTACTTATAACTTCTTAATTCGGGTAAACCATTTTATTCATAAATGTTAAATATGATTTTAAAGTAAACAGCAAATATTTAAATGCGACGCTACAATTAAGGCGCCCTCTAACTACCACCATCTCACGTTCTTCGCGCGGAAGGACATAAAGCCATCTCTTTTGATTCTTATGTGGGCGTGGCATCATTATATGGCCTTATAACAACCTTCATCTTAGTATTTATATGAATTATGTGCTAAAGTTAACCATGTCTATAAACAATTGTACTTTTCCTCTAATATGTATAACATGTATACCTTGACTTATAATGCCCATTGTCTGATTTTTTATAATAAGCAACACCTAGGCAAGATGTAGACGTTCACGTTAGAATGTTTGAAAACTATTTAAATTTATTCTATCAATCTAGTCTATTAATGACCGTTTATGTTGTTTCCATATATATTTTGTCAGTGCAATTCTCCTTTAGTTTTAACCGCATTGCCATCGTTTTGTTTTAAACTCGGCCGCCATTACTGTAACTCAATAAAAGGGTTATTCCCATCTTCCAACCTATCCAACCCAGGTACAAATAGAAATTTTGGCATATACCTGGGTTAGATAGGTTGGAAGATGGGAATAACCCCAATAAAAGTTATTATAACGTTGACAATTCGATGGCAAAATTTCAGAACCAAACTAGAATGAGGAAGGCCCCAGTTTGGGCAGTTGGACACATTGGAATTCATTCCGAATTCTACATCAAAATTCAAAACGTTTATTCAGTAAATTGGTTACATTAGAGCTCTTTTACACTTCGGTAGTATGGAGTGAATCTACTAGCGCGTTGTTTATTCCACATCCAATATACGTAATCTCCAACAGATATTACATTGACGTTTAAAAATGTCAAGTTGTCAAATATAAGTGGCGTCTTAGCCAATCTTTGAATCGCCATGATAGGGTGCTAAAATTGTTCTTTTTTATTATTTCTACTTTTATAAACAACTTAAATGCTTAGCTATCTATGACTGCATTTTTGTTACCTAAAATAATTCCGTGGTGTTTATCAGTAGTGGAAACAAAGGAAATATAATATTCGTTCTGTTCACTACACTTTCGCAGTCAACCAGAGGCGTAGGTAACTAAATTTACTGAATCTAACTCTTCTTACTGCTACTGTCTCATGTTCGCAAGACACCTACAGTTAGAGGCCAATTTCGATGTGTTTTGGCCTTAGATGTCAATTGATACCTGGGTAATAAGTAGTATATAAGAAGAACGGTCCAAAATATATTTGAATAATAATAATGATCATTACGATCGTTTAAAAACTCCTAAAAACTCTTTAAGAATTTAATGAGTCGTTAAAACTCTATTTACCCTGACTCCCTTGGCTAAATATAGCCATTAGTTATCATTGCAAACCATGATTTCTAGCATATACCTGAATTATATCAAAATTATATAAGAACAAAATAAATTTATACTTTTTAAGCCGCTGAACCTATGGGTACTTTCTATGCATTCAAAAACTTGAAAAAATGCATGAGTCTTTGGTGATGTGTTATCTAATCAGTTAATCCAGACTTCAAAAGCGTTAAACTAAAAATATTTAACATAAGAGCTACCTTTTATCGAAGCGAGCTACTTTCGCGCAAAAAAGCGAGCGTTTAAACACAGGTCTTTACGATATAAATAGTCGCCATTCAGTCCATATGAATCGTTTTAATAAACAGCCCTAACGAAGATTTCCAGACTGGCCCGGGGCTCTCTGTGTTATGTGTACAAAATACAACATCATCATTGGCAATAAAATTTTAAAGACTCTTGACAACTTGATTGAACATAATACATCAATTTACGCAAATATGGCCTAGTATAAGTTATTTTATTTACAACTGTTTACACATTGACGAACAATAAGATTTTATTTTGTCATGTTATAGTAATACGATTGACAAGTTACGGCAGTAAGTATCTCGTGAATATACAAAATATCGAAAATCTAGACACTTAGCTGTCGTGAGTATTCATCGCGTCAAGACCTAGGGGGTAAGCAATTCAGTTTACGGTGAGAGATAAAGACAGATCAATATAACTGATATACTTTACGCTCATCCTAAACTGAATTTCTTAGGCATGTCATAGACAGCCTCCTGATTTTATGTTTAATATTATGTTGATGTTATGAGGCCCAGAAGTGGACTAATATGGGCTGATAATGATGATGATGTGATGAATGATAGTCTTTGTGCGTGCGTTGACGACACGGTGGCCTAGTTGGGAGTGACCCTGCATCCAAAGCCAGCGGTCCTGCGTTCAAATCCCGGTAAGGGCAGATATTTGTGTGATGAGCGCGAATATTTGTTCCTGAGTCTTGGATGTTTTATATGTATTTAAGTATTCATTTCTCTATATAAGTATGTTCATCGTCGTCTAGTACCCATAGTATAAGCCTAGAGCTTAGTTTGGGACTAGGTCAATTTGTGTGAGATTGTCGCCTGGTATTTATTTATTATTTATTTTTCACTATGTAAGTTACTTAAAACGTTTTTACTTAGTGTTTACATAAGATATAACAAAAGGCGTGTTCTTGTTTGAACATGGTAACTTGTACAATGATATCAATATTTTCTATAGGTTGGCCTCGCGGTAAACGTACCTAAGCGATAAAGTGTGTTGAATCACTTGGTTATTTCTGCATGGATTTAATATTAAGACGTTTTAGGGTGCCGCAGTTTGTCCATTTGTCTATCTATCCTAACTTAGACGTTTTATTGAGATAACTTAACTAACTATAAAAAAAAAATAGGCTACTACGTTCAACTAAATATTTTAATCAGCCTGTCTGGAATGTTGCTTAAAAAAATATAAGATTGCGAAGTATCCTTGACAGTTCTTCGAAATTATTCCTTAATTAAGAAATTGTTGAAACTAGCTATTTTTAACTTAGTTAAGTATGTATGTATGAATGTAAACACTTTAATATTCAAAAGAAAAACCAAAACAAAACAACGAGGAACAGTGCATTTCAGTAATTATCAGTTAATTAGTTAGTGCTTGGCGTCGTCTGTGTGTTTTAATTAATACAATAAGTATTTTATTTTTAATCTCCATTAAAATACATCTTGGTTACAAGAAACCGGTACGATCGTAATAATTGAAAATAAGCCACAAACAAGTTTCGGCTAACATGGTGTTGCTTTATAATATTTACGGATTTGTACCTATTGCTATAATTCACTAAGTTTCTGTATGGCCTTCGATAATTTATGATTTTAGGTTTTTTTTTATAACTTCAAATCCATCGATACTAATGTACTAATACATACTAATATATAAATTAGCTGTTGCCCGCGACTCTGTCGCGAAGAAGTAGTTTATTACTATTCCTCATAAACTATTCTATCCTTCCAGGGAAGCCGTGAAAGCGTTACAAACAGACAGACTGTAAGGCAGAGTAACTATTACATTAATATAAGTATGTATGCAAAAGTAACTCTGTTAGTTTAATTTTTATGCTTTCACAGCTAAACCACTGTACAAATTTCAATGAAATGTAATGTCTGCCGGAAAGGACAGGATACTTTTTGTCCCGGAAAATTGTACAGTTCCCGAGGGAGTAGTGGTAAACGACTTCCTCTCGTACAGAGACGCGGACAACCACTAGGTATTTATAAAAGAAAATCATATGAGAAACACTTAACCCTTCGTATGCGGGAAGTCAAACAATTACCAAGTTGTAGTCCTTTCTGATTACGATAATAGTCTATAAAATTAAGAAAAAAAACGGTACTCAAATTTTAAGCATGGATCCTTGCCTAAGCTTTCGAGGGGTTAAACCCGTATAGCCCTTTACCAACGAGGTCGACCAACCACGCAGGTCAACAAGCAGGACTAGGTTTACAATTTTGAAAAATCAGAGCATTGATATTATCAATATGATTGACGTTATCGCAAGCACAGCACAGCAAGGGCGAGACAATTTCTAAATATAAAAGTAACGAGTCGATAGTAGTTGTGGAATAACACTTGAAAACTATATTCCGGTACGATTATATTTGTACATAAAGTTTAAAATACATAATAGGTCATAAATGTCGTAATACTTAATGGTAATAATAATAAAAAAATGAAACCGTAAGCATTTCAGGATTGTCATAAAACAAACCTAACCTATATATTATAGCCTAGCCATTGTACCGGCCACTGTGGTTCTGGTTAAATCGATATCGTATTCTGGGACAGTTTACGATCGTTGAAATCTGTCAAAATTTGGGCATCACAGGCACGTCGAGTTTTTCGGCGTGATCAAATCAGAATTGAAGAGTTCGGCACGAGAACCGAAGTCACCGACCGGAGTTCCCTTTGAATTACTAGACCTAATTGGCAGATGGGTGGTGGGTAGACCACCAAAAAGTTAGAACGACGACTTAAAACAAGTAAGGGAAAGCGGTGGACCGATGCAAGCGGCACAGAGCCGCTCTTTATGGCAAACCTTGGGAGGTTAGTCTCTGCAGTGGACTTCTTACGGCTGAAATTATGAAAATGATGAAGAAAATGGACTACAGTGCAATAGCTCTTAAAACTCTTCGAGTTTGCATCTCTCTCATTCGCTCTCATATTATTGTGCTCTTATCCAAACGTGAAACACTAAGACCTCTTGCACTGTACGTTCGCAGAATGCAATTTGGCTCATTTCGTGAAACGCCTAATTATCTGAGTTACTCGAGAAGGCACACGAAGTGTTGTCTGCGATAAAGCTGTAAATAGCACAGATAACATAAATATTTAACGACTCTGTAAGAAGTAGCAGTAACTTTGAAGTTATTATTACTCGTATTGGAATGTCTATGGGACTCAGAGCCCATTCAGCATCTGATAGCGGATCCTTAAATCCCAACAAGATGCATAAATTTTTCGTTAACTATTTTCGAAAGTTGACACTATAATTAATTATGTATATACCAGGCACTTTTTGGCAATTTCATACATTTTATCCGTTTTCGAAAATCACTAACGATAGCTTTATGCGTCTTGTCTTGGCCCCAAGGCTGTGTACGTTCATTAACTACTCAATTAAAAATAACTGTTATATTATTTGCAATCATCCTGAATCTTGCTTCACATAGAAGGTATATTAAGTTGGTTACCGGCTGAAACCAGGTCAACATTGTCCAAGTAGGTATTATTTTATCGAAATTATGAGGCATTACACTTATAAAAAGTTAATGTGTAAATAAACTTAATTTTAACAAAGTTGACAGAGTTTACGGAGTTTTCCAGAAAATTAGAGCAAAAAAGGTGACATTGTATTTTCCCCTAAACCCTTCGATTTATGTCGACAAAATTTACACGAGATTATAGTTATCGATTAGACAGAGATCTTTCATGCGTATCTTCTTGCACATTCTGTTATCTACAAGATAGCTTAGTCAAGATCACCCGAACACTTTCAAGATACCTTGTTTATCAACTTAAAATCTACGAAACGTTTCCAAACATTACAAAATAAAGATTAAATATGAGACCGTTGTTCTCTTATATCAACGTTAAATTTGGTTTCAACAATCTTCAATTAACACCTGGGCGTCTGTTCTACTGCATTATGGTGATATCGCGGTTGACGTGTTTTAGAATCGTTTTTGACTCAGCCAACATTACTGGCAATGACATAAGAGTTATCAAAACGTTGACAATACTGAAACAGATCAACGACGATATCGCTATTACCATGTAGAATCTCAGCCCTGACGAACTTCCATGTTGATAAGTATTTTGTGTCATGTTGTTTGTCAACTTGTGAATGAACTACTTAAATTATTACGTAGATACAGAATATTAGAGTCATGCTTGCGCTGTTAAAGTCGCGTGATGCTCTTGATCTCCCTCGGCTCTGACGTCGGCTATATCTTGAACCACTTGAAAGATTATGGTCGACACGTTGGAATTCCCTATCTTGCAACTCTTAAAGTATGTAAGATTTAGCCGAAGCCCCCACCAGGCCTTGGTATAGAGTAAAAATGAGCGTGCTGTTGTCAACCCAGTGCTTTATAAATTTGAACTTCTCAATTGACTTTCGATTTCACTGCGACCCTCCCACCCCCACTGATAAAAAGCTGCGAGAATCCTAAAACAATTATTGATGATGACATGGCTCACTGATAATAGACGATTCATAACTCTTGTGGTGGCAACCTTTTTTCCGTAGCTCGTAAAATATAACAATAATATTCAGCTTCGAACATTTATGGCGTCCGTAAAGTCAAAGTGACGAAAGTTTCTATACAGAATGGTCTCATATAGCATGTGTTTAGGTGTAACTTACCACTATATACTGGTACCAGTAAATCACTTAGTGACTGCTGTGAGCTACATTTAAATTTGTGACAGATTTGAAGCATATCCCTGAAAAGCAATTGTAATCCTATCAACTAGTTATGTACCCTATAACAAGTTGTTATTTCACAGAATAATCTTGGTTACACCGGCATCCCATATTTTATAGCAGAATGTAAATACGTTTACGTCAATTAATAAGGGTGGATTATCAGATTATCACACTAAATGTTATGAATGCGAAAGTTTATGTGTGTAAATTATTTGGTTTGTTACTTATTCACAACTCTGTTCGTGTGGGATAATGAACGCAGAAATCGTAGGCAGAATCTAGTATCAAATAAAACACAATCATATTATGATAATAAGGTTTCTTGTTCGATTAATGCTAGTTTACAATAAGATTACTTTACCACTTCTTATATCGTAAGTTAATTAATTGTATGTTCACAATGTACAATGTGTAAATTTTGTCTTAGAGTTAAATTCTGAAAACAGTCCGCCGGGCCGCCGCCGGCCGCAAGGGCACTTTGAGATATCGCGGTAAACTCATCTTGGCTCATGTCGACAGCCAGTATACGAACACACTCCACACACAACAGTCAAACTTTATAACGTCTTATGTAATTCTTTGACAAAACAAGCAATGTTAAATGCAGTCGCTTCTCGAATGTCACTAAGTTGAAACGTTTTTCAGACCCGTCAAATATCAAACAAACTTTGTTATTTTGGAATTCATATGAAATGAAATGATACAAAACACTTGAAAATAAGTGCATTTGGATTAGGAAGACAAAAAGTTAATTGATAATGGATTCAGTAAAAGTCTGAAATGTAGTTGGGGTGACTCCTGGGCACTTTGAATTGAATTTTAACTTGATAATTTCCGAATGTGTTTGTTGTTAATAGAATTTAATCGTTCAAATTATATGAAACACAATTTTAATAAGCTGTTAATATATAAGTTATTGTTTTGTTTTATAGTGGATGGTTTTACATACATAAACAAATTAGGTAAATAAAAATAATTTTACCATGACAGTGTTTGAATTATCATACGTTATAATAATTAATGTATTTTATATAAAAAACATCGAATAAATAGTGTAGCTTTAGATACCCAAAAAATGAGAACACCAGTAGTTTATTAAAAATTTTAAACCCCGTTTTCGAATTCATTTATTTCGAATAGACTACCCCAAAAATAATTCGTCGTGAGAAGTTAAGTTCAACTTTACATACTTTTGTAGGATAATGGATGCCGAAATCACTTTAAGTAACAAAGTTTTAATCAACAGCAACGGAGTATGTAAAAGATAACCAACATTCTTCAGAAACGACTGCACAAACTCACATATTATGGTATGCGTTTATCTATTAAAGTTAAACTGGACCAAACTTCAATGAATTAGTATTAAAGTGCAAAACAGAATCATCACACATTTGTTAGTTATACACGGACATTATTTATACCTCGGAGAACCAAAAACATCAAAATCAACACAAAGTTAACGCTACTTGCTTATTATCATAAGAATCGATACATGGCAGTTCTGTCAATTATTACTCACTTTGCAGAGGTGTTTATAACTAATCAATGTACATATAAATCAATGCAAATGATAAAGGTTAAATGTATGAACAAGGCGTGTTTCAAAATTATTATTGCTCTTAAGCTAACTCAGAATTACATTTTGCTTTAGCCAGTCTTTTGTCAGAATTCATTTAAAATTTCATTTTTAAATGTATAATATGTATGTAATGTATGAATGTAATTAGGGTTGTATTATAACAACACTATAAATTCAAATAATTCAGGGGAAAATTAATTTAAGATATACGATCATTCCCACTTACAATGTATTGAGATTAACGAATGGATTTCTAATATTTCTAATAAGACATTGCGGTTTTTTGTACTAATACGAAAGTATAGTCTTAAATCAAAATGTAATTCCGTGCGGCTAAGTGTTATGTAGTCTAAACATTAAGAGATCTGTGGTATGATAGGTACTTATTTTCACTTAAAAATACATGCATTCTCACAATCATTTCGTGGCATTATTGCATTAAAATAACATAAACGACGGATAATGTTATGGAGCTTAGGCAGGCAGTGTATCATAATAGCTATTATTCCATTGTCATTAGGTTGAGATTGGTGCTAATAAACGCGCTTTAAATGTTTTTTGACAATCTTGTCTAAAAGTATAGGTATTGATATAGCGCGTTCGGAGAAGACATACATGATAGCCGAAGATATGTGTAAGGCATGGCATGGTATGGAAGAAAAACTGTGTTAGCCTTAAATCTTTGACCAGTTGGTCAAATTTAAAATATTATCGTTATATCAATTTATTAGAGACAACAATACTTTAGCGAGCACTGGTATTAGGATGATTTTTCCAAAAAAATGTTCATCGTTAAGGATAAAAATTCTAAAAAAAATACTTTTTCATTTCGTCACGATAATTAGCCATACATTTTGATACGTTAGTTTTCGTGACGAAATGAAACAGTTAATAGTTTCTTAAGTTTTGTCCACAACGATGTACACTTTTTTTTGAAAACCGCCTATTAGGACTCTATTCAACACGGTCAAACCACGTCTTTAACGTGTTATGATATTGTTTTTACATCGGCCGCCAATATTCTCAAGTAAATAAGAGCTAACGTAAAGTTGACAATACGATAATGGGCGTTTTCCAAAAAAAGTGGACATCGTTAAGGACAAAGTTAAGAAAATTTTAATTTTCCGTTTCGTCTCGAAAATTAGCCTTACATTTAGATTCGTTAATTTTCATTACAAAATGGAAAAAGTTAAATTTTTATTAATATTGTCTTTAACGATGTACACTTTTTTTGGAAAACGCCCTAATACGTCTACAGCAATATGATCTTACCGTGGTGAACAGAGCCCCTAGGCTGAGATTCTACACGATAATTGTTGTTGACGTGTTACCCAATTGTCAACGTTTTCATAGCTCTTATTTACTTGACTGTAATGGCGGCCGACTTAAAAACAACACAAAAGTCGTCAAAGGAAATATGGTTTCACTGAACTGCATTGAGACCCTGGGGGGCTACCACAACAAGCCTAAGTAATTCAGTTTAGGATGAGTGTAAGGGACACAGCAATAGTAGTTACACGGCTCTGCCTCTTTCTCTCACCCTAAACTCCATGCCATGGTGACCCCCCGGTGAGTGTAGTATTTAGAACATTAACTATTTGTAAAGACATTATAAAAAAAAAAACTTATTATATATTAAGGGCCACTTGCACGTAAAAGGTACTTAAATCTAGTTTTAGTCTTAAATAATGATTTAAGATTGACAGTTGCATATATTTTTAGATTTCCGTACCTACCCAAAGAGGATGCCAACAGTTTCCTATAACTAAACCCCCCCGCTGTCTGTCCGTCCATTCATCCGTCTGGCAGCGGACTGTATGACATAAACCATTATAGGTACAAAGTAGAGATTTTCACAGACTGTAAACTATTGCCAACTAGGACAAAAAGAAAAAAAAAAAAAGGGGGTTCTCATGCAAGAATGGTACTCCTCGCACTTGACCGGTTTTTTAAGACCTAGACACTGAATATCTACCTTAGATTAAACTAGATTTACCTTTTTACTGCAAGTGGCCCTATTACATATAAAGTGGTAATTTGTCAGAATTATTCATACAAAAAAATAGACATAAATTTGCTTCTTGCTTTGCAAAAGTATGTTCTTCAAATACGTTTGAGCTTTTTATTAATAGTATTATTATCTCTCAAACCTTTATAACTGTCTAAAAAGGCATTCGATTAACAAGTATGTTGTCAAAGCATGATCTTTTCAATTTCTACAATACTAACTTGATCGTGACAGCGATTTGTGT